>JAJJXB010000032.1:0-600000 GCA_024521645.1 Morchella snyderi | reverse complement strand
GCTCTCGGGGACATCAAGCGTTACAATTTCACTCGTACTGATGAAGGAGATAGTAATGCGCCTGTGGGGTCACAGTTTGTCAGTCGTTAGAAGGTGAATAGCTTGGGAAGGGATAAATCATTGAGACAAGTGGGGTAGTTTTTCTTTTGGTTTTTGGTGGTAGTGGAGGAGGTGCCGGGGGGGGGGGGGAGACAATTATTACATTTCCGATAAGATTGTGGGGAAGTTAGGTCAGAGCTATTTCGGGAGAGAGATTGAGTTGGTGAGAATGAGGATTGATGGTTGATGATGGGAATGGATAAGCGCGGGGTAGTTAGGCGGGGAGGATAGGGTGTGTGAAGGAGGTGAAAAAGAAGAGGATAGATAAGAGAGGGAGGGAGAGAGAGAGAGAGAGAGAGAGAAAGAGAGAGAAAGAGAAAGAAGGCGAGGGATAGAGAGACAGACAGACAGAGAAGATACCTACGTGTAAGAGGGGCGTCTCGAGCGTTACTCTTGTGGCGGGCGACATAGGAAGTAAGACTAATGTGACACGCCGCCGCATAGTAAGCGACAAGCCACAAGCAGTAGCAGTGCCAAACCAAATAATATTTCCCAATCCGATCTCTGACCGCAACTGACAGCTGCGCCAGGCAGAAGGCTGGCAGATCTCCCCCGCTTCATTCTCGCTTGCAGCGCTCCTCCTCCTCCACCTATATAACTCTCCCCGTTGAGGGGGCAGACATGATGCACTGCAGCAGTCAGAAAGCGTTTGGCTCTTCGTTTGGGGAGGCCTCTGCCTACAGTTCGTGAGTTTGGTAAAAGAATGTCTGCGGGCAGATAGCATGCAAAAGAATCCGGGAATTGACTCATGACCTTGACCAGTGATAATTAACGGATTGATGGATCTGCATCTATTTGCATCCGTCTGCAGCTGTCGGAGGAGGTGGTGGACGACGATAGGATAGTGAGTGTGGGTGGATAAGGAGCTCTCACCGCCGGCGCCGACTGAGGCTCTGCATCGTTGGGTCATCAATGTCATCCATTGCATTTTACTTATCTTCTCGTCCAGCATGGGTGGTGGTGTTATCCAATCCACAAAAGCATCATCACCGGCCGAAGCATTCGTCGTTGAGCGTGAGACCTCCTCAGACCTTTAATATAAGAATGGCTAATAGTTGTTGTACGAGTACCATACCTGTGTTTGCCCGTATTTATTTCAATTGCAATCAATCGACCACTCAATCATCATATCAACCCTCAGCTGCGTCATACTGCCGCCGGCGCGTCACCAGGCCCTGTTCTGTACGAGTACCTACATGAAGTGCGGTGTGGTGCAATGATGCAATGGTGCAATTGAGGGAGGAGGGGTTGTCTGGATAAGCTAGAGTACATACATCATCCTATGGGTTGCCGTATGCATAGCATGCTGGGAGCAGGTACCACAATGTGGTCCTGTAGGACCTGACTTACTCGCCCCACCAGGTATCTACTATTACAACTAGAGTACAATCTCACCACCGTGTTACAACTATGTACCTACATGTACCTACATAGAAACATCGACCACCTACATGTATTTCGAACCGGGGTGTTTATTCACACCATCTATCTATCTAACCAACCAACCAACGAACCAACCAACCAACCAACCATCCTCTTCTTTCACCTCCGACCACCTCCTCTTCTTTCACTGGCACCTCCGACCACCCCTCTCCAAATTCCCATCCCATTCCCATGGACTGATTTGATGTGCGCCATCCATCTGCGTGCGGCCTTTAACCGTTTAATTCTCCGATGGTTTTCCCCAAGTCATGTGCAGACTTCTCTTCCCCCAGCGATTCGCTACACCCCCCTCACCAGCTGAAAGCAACCCCTCTACCAGGTAAGTAAGCTAAGCCCCCTTATTCACGTCCTTCATTCCACCACGCTCCACCAACCCACCAACAGCAATAGGCGGCGTCCCCAGCCCCGTGCGGTATTACCTAACCCATGGCATGAGGGTAGACGCGGCTGAGTTCTCTGCGGTCGGTGGTACCGGGTTGCTGGCATAGCATTGGTGCAGCAGCATCGCCGCCGTCGATGACCCGTCCTGTCCTGTCCTGTCCTGTCCTGTCCTTTCTTTTTTCTTCTTTTTTATCCGCACGATTCGACGCCCCTCCCACCCTCATCCCATCTTGCTCCGGCCGTACCTACATACGGATCATGTAATGTACGTAGAACCCCTCCATGCTACTCTACTACCAACCAACCACACCCTATCTCATCCCATCCAATATATATCTATAAAAAAAACACCTTGCATCATGCGCCCTGAGTGGATAGATGGATTCTTCTTTCTTCCCTCGCCCTAGTCCTTCGCCCTCGCCTATGTAATGTACGATGTACGATCGATGGCCTCAGTCTTGTGGGTGTGAATAACCAACATACACACACCACCACCACCACCACCACCACCACCACCACCGCACGCCTCCTCCGGCCGAGCTGAGAAACACACAGAACCAAAGCTTACCCTACATGTCACTGACTGGTGCAATAAAAGCAAAGAAGGGGAGAAGCTCGACCCCCCCTCCCCTACCGGCTAGGGGTGGGGGGGGGGGTGGGGGGGTGGGGATTAGACGGAGGAGAGCGGCGGATCAATAGTAGTCTGCCAACCTCTTTTGTTGCAATTTGCTTGTTTGCATTTTTATTAATCCACATGTATGTACCTGCCTGTCAATACCTACTTAGTGGTGCGGCTATTAAGAGTCACCGTCCTCACTCACCCCTAGCTAGCTTGCTGCTCATCCTTCACTTCCAACTTCAGCCTCTGATAGCTACATAGCTACTAGTACCTTGGCCCTCTTAATATCATATTTACTATACTTCCCTTCGACCTTACTCTACTTACCACTCTACTTCTATCTATATAGATAACACGCCCCCTCCCCCCCACCACCACCTCCCCTCTCTTCCCCCACCAACCTTCGTTTTAATAATTCTTACGTTCGCTGAGATTCTGTTCGGTCTACTACTACTGCTGCCTGGGTTTCTACAGTCACTCTTTTACCTACTTACCCACCTACACCACCCAGCTAGACAGCTACAGCTACTACTACCACAGCTATTGAACCTCGCAACCTGTTTTCCCTCCCACCTCTTACTGCTCCTACCACTCTCCCTCCTATTACTATAACTACTACAACAACAACCTGCCCCCCCCACTATCCAGTAAACCGCCACCGCTAAATCCTACCCCATCCCCAAAACCTTAATCCGCGACAGTCGTTTACGCACAAAGAAACCCTTATATCACATCAGCCCACTCTACTACACTACACCTCAGTGCACCACCTCTACCTACCACTACCATACCTACCATATCTACAGCACCTACCACAAAGCTCTGCAGCATCCCGCTACAATGGTCCTCGACCCCAAATCCCTCGTGCAGGCAAAGGAGTACATCTACGTGCGTCCCCTGACGCTGAAAGATCTCGACGCCGTCATGGCGGTCGAGACGCAGGCCTTCGTGCCCGCGGAGCGGTGCACTAGGAAGCAGGTATTATCTCCCCCCTCGCCTTCTTCCCCAACTCAATTCCACAGCACAGACCACTAACAGCACAACAGTTCCACGCACTCCTCTCCACAGCCCTCTCCCCATCCCTCTCCCTCGGCATCTTTGCCTCTACCAGCCCCAGCCAGGGCGCCCACGGCCAGCCCCACCCCCACAACCCCACCGAGCACCTCCTCGGCCATGCCATCGCCTCAAAGATAACCAGCCACCTCATCACCGACTCGTGCTACAGCTCGTCGACGACCACCTCCCACAACACCGGCGCCACGATCGCGCTGCACTCGCTCGCCATCGTGCCGGCGTGCCAGCGGCGCACGCTGGGCACGACGCTGATGGTCGAGTTTATACGCAAGTGTCTGCATGTGTCGGTGTCGGTGGAGCGCATTGCGATCATTGCGAGGGAGGGCTTGGTGCGCTTTTATGAGCGGTTTGGGTTTGAGTGTCGTGGGCTGAGCAGTGTGGGTTTTGGCGGGGGCGGGTGGAGGAATTTGGTATTGGAGTTTGAGAAGCGGGGAGAAATTGAAAAGAGGGGAGGAGGGCGGGTGGTGATGGCGGGGTGTGGGGGTGGGGTGGGTGGCGTGACGTGGAGTATGCCCTTGGTTAATTAATGATACGGGGATGTAGACGGTTTGTTCGGTGTTCTCTTTTCCCTGGGTTTTTTTCTTTCTTTCTTCCTCTCTATTTATCTGGGTTTTCTTTCTTTATTTGTTTGTTTGGGGGTTACCTTTTATAGATGGAGGGCTTTTTATTTTATTTTCTCAAATCTCTTGTCTCTGTACGGTATTCGGGTTTTTTTTGTTCTTTCTTTACTACTTATTTTTCCCCCCCCCACTCTTCAATGGTTTCATCAGGAACCTAAATCACCCCATTCTTCCCTCATCTCTTTCTCTGTCTACCGGGCTCTTTTTTCCCCCTACATTTCCTAGCCACAGTTTGTTGTTTGGCTGGACCCAACAAGCAGTGTATACTTAATGAGTCTCCTCCCCATTACTTAGTTATATTAGCTACCTACTTTGCGCGCTGCATGTATTTGTAAAATAAAAACCAATCTACATTAACTGGTAAAATAACGCCCTCTACTATAAGATCTTCTGGCATCCCGCCCTGTGCGCACCTATCTGATGTAGGCCTAACTGCGAAACCCAGATTTAATGGAGCACCACCACCACCACCACCACCCATGACCTCTCTTGAAGGGGGAATGCGACGCGTTCACATGGGATTAGTTCTCATTTTTTATTTATTTTTATTTTTATTTTATTTTTTGCCTTTGCCCGTTGCCTCCGTCCCTCCTCCGTGAGTGAGTGAGAGTGCGTGTGGTGGTTCGGTGGTCGGGTCCAGCCAATCCCAATCGCCCGTTTGTAGCCGTAGTAGAATATAGTAGGTATGTACTACATACTTTGTTAGTAGTTTGTATGTCAGCGAGGTGAGGTAAGTGGGTGCACATGCGTTAATAAATTAATAGCAGCCTGTTCAGTATAGGACGCTGTGGGATATATGCCTTGCTGGGTAGGGCCTACATATGTACACAGCTCCAGATATGATAATCGATAGCCGAGAGAGTGTATGTATGTATCTATCATGGATGGAGAGGGAGGGGAGGGCTTAGGTAAGATACGACGGGGGAAGGAGGTCGTGCGGATAGCGGCAATCCGCGGATCTGGCGGTGAATCGTGGATTTGGAGTCCAGAGTGAGAGCGAGACCTTTGTGATTTGCGCCGGGGATGGTGGTGGTGGTGGTGGTGGTTGTTTCCTCGCATTCACCTAACCCTTGGGGGTTTGGAATGCGTGGAGACGCTCAGCTGGCCAGCCAATCAACCAGACAGACACCTTGGAAGGGACGCGAGATGGGAAACGGACTGTGTGCTGAAACGAGAAAAAGTGACCTCTCTTTCCAGTTCCCAGTTTCCATCTCTCCATTCCTTTTCTGCCTTCAAGATTATTTTTTTGCCCCCCTCTCTCTTTTTCTTTTTTTGTTCGCCTCCCTTGCTAGTAGGGCACGCCTACTTACTTACCCGCTCGGTTATGTTGCTACTCTGTCTTTATCATTTTTCCCCCTTCGTTTTTTGTTTCGTTTTTTTGTTTTTTGTTTTTAACCCCCCCGAATGTTTGGGAAAGTCCAACCCAACTAACTCTGTGTGTGTGTGTGTGTGTATGCGTGTGTGTGCGCATGTGTGATTGTTTTGGTTCGAGCGAGCATGAGGGAATTATGTTTTCTCACCGAGAATGGCGATAAAATTGGACGTATGTACCATACCCTATTTCTCCCCCATCCCCATTGATTATAATTATTATTATTATTTATATTTTTTTTTTTTTGCGGTTCGAGCGAGCTGAGAGCCGCAAGGATGCTGATAGGAAAATAGGAAAAAACTCATACACTGGTCGCTAGAGGGACTGTGCGATTTAAATATATGATCTACGTGCAGCCTGCTATCGGATATCTATGTAGCAGGGAGAGAGGGTCTGGATTAGAGATCCCGGACGTGATGTTGGTTGTAGATCATACGTCTTCGCCCCCCCGGCCCTTGCTGTCACAGGAGATGGCCCAGGGGTTGGAGCGGGGGGGGGGCGCGGATATCGCAGGAATCACAAGATATCACTCGCGCATGATTTTATGTGGGGTTCAGCAGACAATACGGTTTTTGCGGGATGGGGTTCTCCAGCCTATTGCGCCATCCAGGAACCACGGACAGAACCCCAGGATTTTGAAACATACCTCGCTGGCCACGGGGATATCCGCTGTCCAATGGAGACGCCCAACTCCAAAAGTCGCACCATACACCTCCCCGCATAGCTCAGGTTGATCGGGGTGGTGGTGGTGGTGGTGGTGGTGGGGCTATCAACACACACACACACACACACACACACACACCATCTCAGCTTCGTTTTATTTACTAATCACTGAAACTGGCTCCTCGACTGGCTGTAACCTCCGTTTTCGGGCGAGGAAGGGACAAAAAAAAAGATGTATTGTTATTTGAGACATGTCTTCCTTCATGTGCGGGGTCAGCCTTGTGCCTGTTCCAGCGACCAAAGCTGCAGGGTTTTCTTTTTGGTTGCCTTCTTCTGCGTGGGGCGGTCGGAGGTGTGCCCCTAAACCTTAAATTTAGACATGTGTTCATAGCTCACCGCGCTAAGGGGATGTGACGGGTCATGGGCCATCACTCGGGGGAACCAACAAATCTTGCTTTTTCTGTTACAGCTCCGCGAGCAGAGGCAGGCGGGCTCTGAAACCCCCCCCCCCCCAATTGCGGTTGGTGGTTCGGGATAGTGTTGCGGATCGCACGGCGGTTGACTCGCTGGACATTCGTTCCATAGTTTTTCCAGTTGGGATGTGTGTTGTTGGAACCAGGTAATAAGGTCCACGAGGTGGGCAAATCGATGTTGGAGAGACGGCCGGGACAGGCCTGATTGGCCTGATTGAGCGATCAGCGGGGGGGAATCTTCCGCTCTGTGTAGCATTGTAAACCAGGAGACAGGTAAGTGGGACCATATTGTTGATTATGGTAATATTTGTTATATCGATATCACCAGCTAGCAGAGTGGTTACATACCTACTGACCGGCCTGGGCCCCCGAAACTCAAAATAGATCTGGCCAATCGTGCTCACAGACTGGCCCGGGGCCTAGCCTGCAGGCGAGATATCGATGGTGGACACATCCGGCCCGCCTATTCTGATCCAACAGGGATGATCCTGTTTTAGAAAGCCCATTGCATCGGGCATCCCACACATGCAACAGGCATGCAAGGGGCCAGAGCTCGGATATATGGGCCGGGTGTGGTGCAGAGAAGTTATTGACGAGGTGTGTGGATAGTGCTGATATATCGATAACGGTCACAATGGAGTGCAGAATTCATCTTGACAATATTTGATTCCAACACCCACAGTTGTGCTATAACACTCCCTGGGACTCGCCATCTTCTAGAATCCGCCGTCACCCCCGCAGGTGGGTGTGGCGAGAGAGCGGGGGGAGGAACGGAGGGAGGCGGCCTCCTTCTCCGCCGGGCGAACATGTCATCTATGCCGGCCTGAGGTCACACCTACGTTACCCGCTGTACATGTGCCGCCTACGTTGCCGTTGAACTGGCAATGCCATTAGTTGGGAGCATATGCTGATGAGGTGCGGATGATTGACTGTATAGATAGTGTAGCTAGCGGTATGGAGAGTTCACTATTGCAATTCCAACAAACAGCTAGTCACACTGCAAATGCCCCCGTTTTATGTAGCCATTGCGGAGAGCTAGTTCCCCCGGATGCCACTAGTGGAGATGCTGTGCATTGGCGGATGGCACACTGCAGCGGGTAAAGCACATGTGGTCCTCAGGGTGTAGGTGGTGCATCAACTCGGCGGAGAAGACACCGCTCCGTTTCTCTCTCCCGGGGTCTCACCACGGGGGTGATGGCGGATCATCATGGACGGCGGCGGCCAGCACCCCAGTTCGGCCTTCTGTAGTGGCGCTATCTCCAATGTTATCGGGAGCACCTGTTGGCTAAAAGGTGGAGAGGATGCCCCGGCCGGCCGGCCGGGCCACAGGCGGGCAGATCTTCCTGATTGTGGCTTGCGGATGTTGAGTTTGAGTTTGCTGGTCAGGGGGTCAGCTTATAGGTCAACGGCAGATGGCAGTCTGAATCCTGGGGGCCATCCTGCAGTATGACTACAAAAGACGATGATGAGAAACCAAATCTCTATCACATTCGTTCTGTAATTATGTATGTACTGGAGCTGCGCTGCGCTTAGCAACGCCCTGAAGATCAAGCATGATGTATGAAGGTATGGATCGTACTTCTCTTATTCTACCAGAGCCCAAAGCCAGGCTCTCCCTTCTCGGGCTTGTAGACTTCACGTTGTATACTAGTTTAGCTCTAGCTTCACCAAAATGAAGTGGAAGCCAGCCTTCATGGTGCCTTCAAGCTACATGTATTTACTAAACTCTAGAGGTAATCAACAAAGTCAAGAAAGTCAAGCCGACAGCAGGATTCTTTATATATGTACTTGATTTAGGGAAATTCACCAGTATTCCAGCCAGCTGCTTGAGACATTCATATATGCTGCTGAGCATGATGATGTCATGTACATGTATGCCCGCATATTGCCACTCGGACATCCCCGGGGATCGATCTGGGATCGATTACTATGTATGCGGGATCTAGATGTCTTGTATTGCATATGCATACATATATGGCTTGATATTCTAGGCCATGCGCCAGTTTGATGGGGGTGGGCTCTATCCTCCAAACTCAGCAGGAGGCTGCATTGAAATATCTATTCGCATGCAAAGTACGGAATCGACGCCCTTAAACCTCTGCGGCACTGTACTAGCACTTGTCCGAGTATCTACAGGAAATTCGCCTCACATATTTCTCCCTCCTCTGCATACGGAATACTTGTCCCCAGTATTTACCACAAAGATATATCTAGCTACATGTATGTATGTATATACATTCACACACCCTCTCCCTCTCCCTCTCCCTCTCCCTCACCTGTGACCAAACTCCCTACTCTCCCACCACTGCTGCACCGTCACCCCCTCCGCCCACGTCTCCTGCATCCTGCTCATATAATCGCAGCACGCCAAAAACGCCTCCAGCCAGTCCAGCTCCTTGTCGTTCAGCGCATACGCCAGCGGCTCGTTGCCACCCTCCGGCATTGCAAAGCACGGCTGCATGCTCCGCTGCATGCTCTGGTGCTCCGGCGCAGAGTACGGCGTGTACATTGTCCTGGCCCGCGGGGAGATGCCCGGCACGGCGTAGGTGTACTTGAGCCCGATGAGCGCGGTGCGGATGTGCTTGATCGTGCTGGCGGGATAGGTGTGGGTGGGGGGGCGCTTGGGGGAGGGGAGATATTTGATCTTCCTTATTGTAGTGGCAGCCTTAATCTCCTCCTCCTCCTTCTTACTACCAATATCATCACCCTTCCCAGCAGCAGCAGCAGGTACCACGCTATACGTCTCCCCCTCATCAAACCACTCCTCCACCACCTCCACCGCCCTCACCGCCCTCGCCGCCCTCACCCCTTTCGGCCGTCTCCTCCCCTCCACATCCACCTCCACCCCCGGCACCACCACCCCCGGCATCGCCTCATCCGCCAACGGCCACCTCCCCAGCACCTTCAGCACCATGCCCAAGTACCGATCATACGGCACGGGCACCCACCTCCCCAGATATCTCCACACCTTCACCGTCCGCTGTCTCGGCCCCGTCCACACCCTCTCCCTCGGCACCGCCGCCGCCTCCAGCATCCTCACCTGCCCCGCCAGCCGCTCCAGCAGCGGCGGCCTCCTCGGCCGCGGCTCCTGCGACGGATCCATCTTTGCCTTTAGCCGCGCCGCATTCGCCTCGCGGATGGCGTGGAGCCTGTGCAGCTGCAACAGCTTCTCGGCCTGCATGCGCGCGCTGTTGCGCACCACCTCGTCGAGCCGCGCCTGCAGCAGCGCCAGGCTGCTCGAGTCCCACACGTTGGACGCGGGCGGCACAAACTGCGCAAAGTAGTGCATGTCGTTGGGCGCGAGTGCGTTGATCTCGGCGACGGCGCGGGCGTGCAGCGAAGGGAGCGGGTTGTGGATGTAGTACTGCCCGGGGGTGGTGCGGATGTGCATGGGGGTGCTGTAGTGGGAGTCGATGATGCGGTCCGCGAACGAGGTGCCGTGGCCTGCGACGGCGCTGATGGCGGTGAGGAGCTGGTGGTAGGCGACGACGGTTTCGAGGGCGGCGGGGGTGCGGAAGTAGAGGGAGAGGGCGTGGTGGGCGAGGATGCAGGAGGTGATGTGCGGGGTCTTTGTGGCGGCGAAGGAGACAATGGAGGAGATGGGGAGGTCGTCGAGGATCTTGCTGAGCATGGGGGCGGGGAGGTCGGAGAGGGTGGTGTGGTCAATGGCGGGGGCGTGGGCGTGGGCGGGGGCGGGCGGCATTGTGGGCCTGGTTGGATATCTTGGGTCGATTTGGGGACAGTTATGGGTAGTTGGGTATGGGGACAGGACAGGACAGCAGGACAGGCGTGAGGGCCTAGACTCGGTTTATATATACATGTATGCACTCCAGAGCTAGAGCTGGGCAGCTGCAATGAGCCATTTATTGCACTGCCATGATGCATGATGAGGGGTAAGGGGTAAGGGCAGATCCATGTGTGTGTTTATTGGCATGCATGAGATGCACTCGGCGGGTCCACAACGGCCGTATCTATGGAGATATTGAATTCACCATGCCCTGTTTATGCTGGAGGAAAGCTAGGTATTCAGAACACCGACAGGATGCAGAAAAGGAATGCCAATTGACCAGATCTATCTACATGCACTAGATACTAGATACAAAACGCTCACTACACAAGTCCCGCCCTCTCCCTCCACATTCCAGCACCCCCCCGCCCCGCCCCCCCCGCACTCACCACCCATCACTCGCCCCAGCCCACCCACATTTTTTCACACGCCCCTCACCACCGCCTCCGCCGCGCCAAAGTGCTTCAAAAACCGCCCCCACACCGCCTCGCCCTCCACCTCGCCCTTTGCCACGCACCACAGCACGCGCGCCGCGCCGTCCGCCCAGCCAATCGGACACTCGCCGCCGTCGGCCGCGCTCATGAAGCCCGGGTCCACAGAGTTCATGGCCACGCGCCGCGCCGCCCACGCCGCGTGCGCCTCCGTCTCGGTCACCATGTTGAGCGCCGCCTTGGACATGTTTGTGTGCACGTGGTGGCCGCCCTTGATGCTTGCGGCCGGCGAGGCCTCGGAGAGGCCCTCGCGCGAGGACACGTTGATGATGTAGGCTGCGGGCTTTGCTGCGGCGGCGGCGGTGGTGGGCGTGGGTGTGGGCGTGGGCGTGGGCGTGGGCGGGCGGCCCATGAGTGGCAGCAGCTCGCGGATGAGCAGGAGGGGCACAAAGGCGTTGATGGCGAGCACGTCGCCAATGTCCTGGTACGGAATGTCGGCGAGCTTCTGCGTCCAGGAGGAGTGGTGCTGCTGCGCCAGCTGGGTGTTCTTTTCCTCCCCCCCCTCCTTCTCCTCCTCCTTCTTCTTCTCCTCTTCCTCTGGTGCAGTCTCTTCTGGCACCTCCTGCACCCGCAGGCCGGGGGAATCGCCCTCGCCGCCATAACTCTCCTCCCCCACCTCCCCCTCCAAGGCCGCAGCTGCAGCAATGATCCTCATGCCCCTCTCGCCGCCCCTGACCTTTGGCCAGTAGCCCTCCAGCCCCCTCACCAGCCCGTCTCCCCCGGCCTCCTCCAGCAGCCGCCTCTCCACGCCCACCGCCGCGCCCTCCTTCGCCGCCGAGTCTGTCAGCGTCTGCGCCGCATTATTCACCAACACATCCAGCACGCACCCCCTCCCCGTCGCCGCCCCCCACTCCCCCAGCACCGCCTTCACCCCCTCCACCAGCGCCGCCGCATCCCTCATCCTCCGAAAGTCCGCGCCCAGCACGCGCACCCTCCCCGCCCACCGCGCAAAGTCCGCCTCGGCGCGCAGCCGCCGCGCCGCATCCAGCGGATACCGCGAACTCACCACGACGGCCGCCCCGCAGCGCAGCAGCCGCAGCGCCACCGCGAACCCCAGCCCCACGCGCCCGCCCGTCACCAGCGCCGTGCGCCCCGCCAGCGCCAGCGTCCCCGGCGCGCTCAGCGCGCTCTGCGAGAGGTTGAACGCCCCGCACGACGTGCACAGCGACTGGTACAGCGGGTGCGGCGTGGTGTTGCCGTAGTGGCACATGTAGCACCGCGATTGCTGCACGCGCTCACCCTTCTTCTTCTTCCTTGTACCGTTCCCGGCGGCGGCGTGGGCGTGGGCGTGGTAGTGGGGGGGGTGGAGCGCTGCATATGCGGCGCGCCCGTCTACGCCGACGCGCCACAGGCTGCGCACGGCGACAACGACGTCGCGCAGTGGGGTGTCGGCGCCGACACGGGTGCTCGGCGTGCGCTGCACAAACTCGAGGACGCGGAGGGCGGCCTCGCAGTCGGCGTCGGTGGGGACGATGGCGGTGGAGGGTGGCGGCGGCGCGGGGGGCGCGGTGATTGCCGTGGTGATCGTGGAGATGAGGCCGTGGTAGCGGATGCGGAGGGCGGGGAGGGGCGGTGGAGGGCCCGAGGTGGCGGGGTCCCAGAGCGCGGTGGCGATGGCATCAGTGAGGTGCGCGGGGATGTGCAGGGCGAGGGGGGAGGGCGGGAGGTGGCGGGCGACGAGGCGCTGGTCGGCGAGGAGGTGGGCGGCGAGCGCGGCGGGGGGGTGCGTGGTGATGTAGGTGTGGTAGTAGGGGGCTGTGGAGAGGAGTGTGGAGGAGGGGGGGGGGGAGGAGGAGGGGGACATTGTGGGATAGAGAGCGGGAGAGCGGGAGAGGGGGAGAGGGGGAGAGGGGGAGAGGGGGAGAGGCGGGGAAGGGGGAGGGAGAGAGGGGGGTTGTAGTTAGTTGGGAGGGAAGGGGGAGGGAGACATATATATCCACATGGGAGGGGAGGTGGAGGTTGTACCTACACCTGTAGACTGCTTTACCCCGCAGGGGGTCAAGCCTCGGATATATGCACTCATCCCATCCTCTTCTGCACTTTTCAATAACAATTGATAATTGTGTACCTACATGGCATGCCTCACTCATCAATTTTCATACAACTATTATTATACACTGTTGACAGTCGAGTTGGTTAATTAACGGTCCTCCAATCGTTCAACCCACCCATCCATCTGCTGTTGATCTAGCTATCGCCTTGGTCAGATCAAATGGCTTTGCAGTACATACAAGCATGGGGGATGTCCGCGTTCCGACATCTCCGCCTGCCTATCTGGGGGGGGAATTTAAGCTTGGTTGTTCAAGTCATCTGAATATAAAAAGAATACATGTATGTAGTCAGGTATCTCTGTCATCACGAAAGGTCTCAATTGGATGGTTAGCTGCCTCCGATTTCTGTGGCCTGGCGGGTTCAGCTGCCAATGGTCCACAAAGAGCGCGGTGCTTTAAGGGAGACGGCCAAACCCTAAGCACTGCTAGCACTACCGTCATGATATATATTTAATAGTCCTCTGTCCAAGATCAACACCGACTCTACTCTTCCGGGACTACAACCTCAAGCGAGCAAGGAGGGCCCAGCCTGCCCCCGACTGCGTGCGTGAATTACATACATACCAACGTCTATTCACACCATTGGTATACACCGAACCCGACGCCTACCCGAGCCATTCCGAACCATTGAACAGGGCCGGGTCTTTATGCGGTTCCTCGAACTGATGACTAACGTCATATGCGGCCCCTCACTAGTATCATATATATATGAGTGTCGTTCTATACATGTAGCTAGGAAAACCGTCCGCACAGCCAAATCCTTATTCCGAAGAATTCAACCACACAACCGATAAGCTCCAAATTCTCCGAAAGCTTAGAGAACCTCGGTGAGAGCCCACAACTAATTTTTCGATCATCTGTTTCATCAGTTGGAGCCCGTAGAGCACGATAGCGAACTGGTGAGGCCTTCAAGTTGCGTTGCCACACAGGTACCCTTTGCTAGTCGATCGACACCGACATGTAGGTACGAGCAGCCATTCTGCAAAAGTGTTCGTGATTTAGTTTCAACGTCAGTGCGCAGTGTGGCGCACCGGTGAAGTTGATTACATACATGTAGGTAAAGTTGAGATTTAAACCAACGAAAAATATATAATATAGTTCGTGACTATGTATATATAAAAAAAAACCAGGTCATTAATCTCCTCGGCCTTCATTGATTTCGGGCACCGTTGGTCGCTCGGAAAGCCTTCTAATTCGCGGGTTTTGATGGTCCGCCACAGTTATGTACTATGAAGAAATGTCTCACTCCGAAATCAGAATCTCAAACATTTTTGCAGAGTGGCTGTATATATGTATACATCCCTTCGTGCGTTTTCACGACCGGGAGCTATCCCTTCCTCTGTTTTCAAGGTACATACGAATGGTTACTAGCACTTCTCTAGATCTAGCCATGAAGCGTTGTAACCTGTATCAACCTCTTCCGGGAGTCCTGATTTCCTGCTTGGGATGATCGCCAGGCCTAAAAAGCCGTGAAATCCGGTATAATTCAAGGGATAGATAGTAGCTAATAGCTAGTAGGCAGCTTTTATCCCTTCGAGAAAGTTTCGGGGAGAATTCAAATAAGACAGAATCAGGAAAAGGGATTTACAGAGTCGAGAGCCCTAGAGAGGAAAAGAGAAGCCCCTCTCTCCTTTCCTCCCGGTTTATCCTCCTCGTTTAGTGCCACCTATCTATACATAGTGTCTTTTTCCACCATTTACGTAGCTGCCACCCATACCACTAGGCCTCATTCACGTTTTAGGAGTGCTCTTGTGTCTCCGTGATTGGTCTTTGTATTTCTTGGCTCTACTGTTGCAAACGAAATCAATGAGTTGTTGTGGGATAAGCCCAATAATACAGTAGGTTATCCACAACGTCTTCTTTCCTCCCATCCCTTCGTCTGTATTCAGGACTTGTGGTAATCTGTGGCTCACCACACAAAACTCACTGCCTAGCTGGAAGCGGGGGTCGGCGGTGCAAAGTTGTCTCCACTCATCACGCAAAAATCCTCAATCAAGTAGTGTTTTAAACAATTGTCGTGATTCGCAGGAACAGACGATTTGGGGCTGTTTTCTTTGTGTTCCGTGAATTGGTCTCAATTGGATCTTATTTGCTCTTGCTATGACAAACGAAATAATAGTGACTGTAATATACCGCCTAAAGCAATGAGCTACGTAAGCATGAGCCACGTATCGTACAGGTGGCACTACGCCTCAATTGCCTCGCCGCATCGCCGCATCGCCACAACGAAGGGATCCCTTTGTCTGTATTCAGGACTTGTGGCAATTGATGGCTCACCACACAAAATTCACTGCCTAGCTAGAAGCGGCTGTCGGCGGTGCAAAATTGTCTCCACTCGTCACGCAAAAATCCTCAATCGAGTAATGCTTTAAACAATCGTCGTTAGATTTTGGTTGATCAGGACGCCGTTTCCACGCTAATAGGCCATGATTCGCGGGAACAGACGAAGGGATAGGTATACTCGCTAGTAAGACCTAACCTCACTCCGTCCGGTCCGTGAACCGCTTTTTTCTTCTGCTGCCAAGTCACTTTCTGTGACCATCCTGTCCTACTCTACATATACCTCTTCTGGTGCCTCCACAGTCTGTAGGTAGGTATCTAGTTAGATTTCCCGAATATCACGACGCCGTCGATCGTAGGGCCTAATATACCTCCCCTTTCTCTTGCAACGAATGAAGGGATTATAAAACTTCAAGGCGGGTGGGGGGTGTTAGGATGAGTGACGGAAGAATTGAATAGTCGTGTAAAGTTGTTACGCTCACTAGATCCGGCCTTATCTGAGCATCAGTCAGTTACTGTGTATCCTCAAATATCAATAAAATCAACATACGAGCGTGGGTTACCTTGACGGATTGACTGCCTTGCCGCATCATTTGCTGGTCTTGCTCTGCTGCCAGTGCATCGCTCGTTGCATTTGCTGGAGGAGAGGAGAGTTTGTTTTCTGTATCTCTAACAGTTGTCCTAGTCCCGAAGCTAATTTCACAGCCGGGAGGTTTAAGTTGGCATCGATGCTCGGGTTCGTTTGCCGTACTATAAGTAGCGATTGCGCTGGAAATAAATTTGGAAGTTGGCCATTTTCCCAAAAGTACATATGATTGATTGATTAATTGATTGATTGGTATTGATTGGCTTCGTTACTCGTGGGCAACCCCGGGGGTTATGACGAGACAAGAACGTAGGCACATATAATGGATCCGCTATCGAAGCTACTGAATCTGCGTTAGAATCACGAGAAGAGACTATCTGTTAGAACTGTCTGTCACTGGTTCTTACAAAAGGGGAAATCCTGCCAGCGTGAGAGACGAAAATCCGTCTATCCCTTCGTCTGTTTTCAACACTTGTGGCAATTCGTGGCACACCACACAGAATTCACTGCCTACTGGAAGCGGCTGTCGGCGGTGCAAAATTGACCCCACTCGTCATGCAAAAATCCTCATTTGAGTAGTGCATTAAACAATCGCCGTTAGAGTTTTGGTTGATCACAGTGCCGTCTCAAAGCTAAGAGGCTGCGAAGACCGCGAACTGACGAGGGGATATCTATCGGTGTTGCACTCCTTTCGAGTGGTTTTTTTTTTTTTGGGGGGGGGGGTGTTTGTTGTTCTGGACGTTACAGGAAATGAAGGAACGCTTGTGTTAACACCGTGTAGAATAGAGAGCGGTCAGTTTTTATTAGAGGTCTAGGCGGCGGCCAAGTCTAGCTACATGTAGTTAAAAAGCCCTTGAACCCTAGATACTGTAGCTACACGTAGTCACTGTACATGTAGTTAAAGAGTACAACATACTGGGGACGAGCTCCATTTTCTGACAACCTGATTGGTGCCGATCACACCATTAACCAATCAGATAATCAAAATATAGAGTTGGCTCCATTTGCGTAAAGTCTCTACTCTATCAGAATTTGTGAATTATATTATCTTACTAACAAAAACAAAACCTCCGGATTTCCGTGGACCGCTGAATTCAGCCCGCCTGAGGTTCCTCCTCATGATCGATCACCCAATCACAGGACTTGACTACCCTACCAGAACCTATACCTACATTATGCCAGATTGGCTTAACGTGTCAAATAGACGTATTTAAATATCCAAGTCATGACCGCTACCTGACCTGACCATGCTAGCGCGCCAAGCCTTGACTCTTGGCCCATGAATCATGATCAAGCATTCGGCTAGCACCGCACGAACTATCACTCGGCTGGAACCACTACCGTCTTAGACAGTGGCCACAGCTAGCCCGACACACGACGTGTCGGTCGGGGCTGCGTTTCAAAACCCGGTCTTAGAAGGCAGAGGTAAAAGCTCCGCCCTCCGTTTAGACGCACAAGTGACTCTGCGAGTGGTGGCTCTTTGTGTGTCAAGTGCCTGGCGGGTCAGAGATATACTACGGTACCCAAACCCTGCACCTGCCGTGCGTAGCAAGGACCACATGTATGTATTGTGCCTGCATGTGGGCCGGGGTGATATGGAGGGGTTGGCGGCGCAACATGGACGGTCACTCGATCGGTCGCTCGGATGGGTGATGTCTTTTTTCTTTTTTGTTTAATCCATTAACTGCATGCAGGTGGGTAATATGTCGTGTAGTAAGTACATATAGCATGGAGTATGTGGTTTAGACCCTTTTTAAAATAAAAAAATCAAGTTGTATGATGTGGTTTAGACCCACATTATTTGTATATATATCTCTCCCAGTTCTAGTTACATACATGTACCTACATGTAAAGCTCGAATTCAAAAATCATGGGACAACGCCCAAAACACTGCAAAACATCGAATTTTTGCAGCTCTGCCCTTCCACCACTACCTATAGATAGACCTTGAAATTAATTATATTGGCTCTAGAGTGTCGATATTTCTTATCGTCGGTATTTGAATCAATAATTTTGAGTGGTACCGGTGTGTGCTGGGGGTTAAGCAAAACTTCCTCTTTGTCAACACTTATATTCAAAAATAAATCATCGGTGTGTTAGTATAAGTGCTGATATAGAATCTTCTAGAAATTCTCCGGTTATTGACACATTATCATGTATCAAGAAGTTTTGTTGAAATATATGGAAACCTTTTTGTGGTTTGATTGTTGTCCCAGCACTTTTGAACAAGAACTATACATGTGCATCGAACGCAACAATAATTATAAAAGACTCACAACCGTGAACACATGCCCGCGATATATTATATAGCATAAAAACTCAAACTACCGCCAGCTCCTATTGTACACAATTACCCCCGCCCCTCCACAATCTCCCCTCCACATCCAAAAATAACAACACCGCCCCTAAATCCTCAACTCTCCCACCCCCAAATCCTCCCTCAACGGCCCCAATATCCCCACCGCCCCCGCCAACCGCCTCCCTGCACTCCTCCACAAATACCTCCCACTCCCCTCGCCACTCCCCGCCTCCGCCTCCGTCGACATCACCGCCGCAGCACCCCCCGCGCCCAAGTTCCACTCATAGAAAAACTCGCCCTCCTCCTCAAAAGGCGGCCTCTCGTACCTGGGGCCCTTGCCCATCTCGGCCGCCCTCTCCCACGCCCTCTGGCACCCCAGCAGCACGCGCGACGCCGTCGCCCACCCCGTCAGCCGCGTAATCTCCCTCAGTTTCCTGACGACCCAGTCGCGCTGCGCCTGCTCCTGGTACTGGACCGCCGCAAAGAACAGCGGCATCGACGACTCGATGAGCCCCGCGCCGAGTGCAGGGTTGATCTGGCCATTGGGGTCCGTGGGCACTAGGCCGGCCGTGATGCGCGCAATGTCGATGGCTATGCGCGCGGTCTTAGGCGCGGCGATGCCGGCGGCCATCATGGTGACCGCCGGCATGGACGGGTGGCAGCGCTCGAGGACGATCATGGCCATGTAGTAGAGCATCTGCAGGGTTGCAATGGAGTAGGTGCGGTAATAGATTGCGGCGCCGAAGGGCGTGTTCTGCACGGGCATGTATTCGATGGGCAGCGGCTGGTACTCCTCACCGAGGGACTGCTGGAAGACATGAAACGCGTGTTGGATGGCGGACCATTCGCGCTCGGCCTCGAGGGTGGCGGCGGTGAGGTCTTCGGGGGGTTCGTCTTGCGAGTAGTGGCGTTGTTCGTTTTCGTGCGAGAGCTCGGGGAAGTTTTGGGCGAAGGCCTGGGGGACTCGCGGGGGGCCTGAGGGCGCGGGTGCCATGCCGTATTGTATGTTCTCACCGTTCGTACGCGGCATACCGCTCATACCTGGAGGCGGCCCCCCCATGCCAGGAGGTGGCCCCATACCATTTGGTGGCCCCATACCATTTGGTGGCCCCATACCATTTGGTGGCCCCATACCATTTGGTGGCCCCATACCATTTGGTGGCCCTCCCATGCCATCAGGAGGCCCTCCCATGCCGTTGGGAGGTCCTCCCATACCATGTGGTGGTCCCATGCCACCCGGAAGTCCACCCGAGAACCCCATACCCGGCGGCCCACTCATACCATTTGGAGGACCCCCCATCCCCATTCCCTGCGGCGGCCCACCTCCCCCCCACCCCGGTGGCGGCGGCCCCGTCCACCCCGGTGGCGGCCCCTGCATCCCTCCTCTCCCCATCCCCCAAGCCCCTCTGCCCGCACCCATCCCTCTCGGCGGGCCGCCCAACTCCGGCGGAGGAATCCACATCCCGCCATTGGCCCTCTGCACGGCCTTCTTCCGCTTCAGGTCCTTCTCCTGGAACGCGCACAGCCTCCCGAGCAGGAGGAAGTAGTGGTCGGAGCTGCCGTACGACATGCCGAGCGTGCCGATGCGCGCGCGCGGCGGGCACTGCGACCAGTAAATGTAGTCCAATCTGTCATTTACGTTAACAATCCAATTCCACTTTCTGCTTCCCCGGCTAGACTTCCCCCCAGAGCGCGAGGCGGCAGGGTTAGGGCTGGCAACGAAGGCTGAGAAGGCTCAACGCCGCTCAGGCTCAGTCGGGCTCAGTCGGGCCCAGTCGGGCTCAGTCGGGCCCAGTCGGGCTCAGTCGGGCCCAGTCGGGCTCAGTCAGGCTCAGTCAGGCCCCAGGCTCAGGTAAGGCTCAGGTAAGGCTCAGGTAAGGCTCAGGTAAGGCTCAGGTAAGGCTCAGGTAAGGCACAGATAAGGCTCAGGTAAGGCAGCTCAGGCAAGGCTAAGGTGAAGGCTCGGGGGTGGCAACTTACACGAGTGGACATCCACTAACAAGGCTCTGGTAGCAGTCCATCTTGGCAAACCACCAAAACATGTCTGCCTGCAACTGCATCTCATCCAACTCCTTACTGGTGGCCGTGCCTCCTTCTCCTCCTCCTTCCTGTTGCTGATGATACTGCTGTCCCCCTCTTCTGGCTCCACGGTTCCGCGCAGCACGGCCATGCCCAGAGAGCATCGAGGCAAAGTTCTCATCAGCGTCGTTATACACCTGCTGCTTCCGCATCTTGCGTAGTCGGAGCATGCTCGGCTGCTGCCCGGGCTGCGGGGTAGGCGGCGGCCACAGCTGCCCCTGTGCCTGAAGGTGCTCCTCGCCACCCGGACTACTACCATCGCGCTGCTGCTGCTGCTGGCTGATGCGGTCCTGCTCGTCCAGGATCTCGACCCGCCTCGCAACACGGTCGAAATCAATCTCCTTCAGCAGCTGCTTCGCGCCGTGGATGTGCGAGCTCCACTTGTCATGCTCGGCGGCCATGGTCTCGTAGTACCCCAGCAGCAGGGTGGCCGACAAGGTCGCGACATGGCCACGGTGCTTGTCGCTCGCAATCGACTTTCCGAGCCGCCGTAGTGCAATGTGGTAGTGCAGCAGGCTGGGGTGCGAGGGCCCCTTGGTGAGCTTCGAGATGTGCAGGCTGCTCAGCGCCAGTATGGCGTGCATCAGTGGCGGATGGCTCAGCGAGAGCATCGGGATCGTGTATGACCACACGTTCTGTGGGCCCTGCAGCCCGGCCCCTGGCGTGAATGCGACGTGTGGATTTGGGGGTTGCCGCTCAAACAGCGACAGGCTGGGGCCGAGGACGTAGACAAAGTGGCAGAAGATCTTTGCTGTGGTACTGTTCATGAGCGGACTTGAGCTCATTGATGGGTGGTAGTTTGTCAGTGTATTCTCGTCGGGCAAGAAGCTCCTGAATGAGATTCTGCTGTGCTCATTCAGGTGCTTGCTGATTGGGGCTATGATGTTGCTGATATGGGCTCTGGTCGAGATTGATTGACCGTCTGGGTCCAGCATCATCTGGTCAAGTTCAGGCACTTCATAGTCGCCATAGTCGTCGTCGTCGTCGTCGTCATCATCCTCCTCCTCCTCCTCCTCGTCGTCGTCGTTGTAAATATAAGCGTCCTCATCGTCCACTCCACTCGCGCGACGTTGAGATAGGTGTGCTGCCTCCGGCCCGAGAAAGCGGAGGTCGCGGCTACGAGCAGCAATCATAGGTGGTTCTGGGTAGGACATGGAAGTCGCTACATTGTCAGGGTCAGCGTCGGAAATACGACGGGATACCTTCGACGTAAGTTTGAGCTCGCAAGTAGCAAACATCACTACGTAATAAAGAAAGCAAAAGCAAAAAGTACAATAGAAAAGCCTTCTACGTGAACATGACGAGGAAAAAAGAAGAGGGGGGAATCGTCTTGCACAACTCATTGGGTGGGCAGATAGAAAGATTTGAGAGGAGGAGTCACATACATGGATTGAACCACGCAGTCCCAACATTTACACATGACAGACAGGCGCGTACTCCTCTCATTGATAGAAAAATTCTACACGCAAACGTTCACAAACATATTCTTCACATAACGTAATGCTGTTTAAGGCATATTCTTGAGAGAATCATGGGAAACAGAGGAGGGGAGACCTACGATTATCGGAGAAACCCTGCTCTGGTTGATTCATGTGTTCTATGGTGTACTTTGTAGGAATTGATGGGTTGAAAGGGCACGAGTTCGACGCCGACGTGTGAGACGGTGCAAAAGAAGGCGCCGACGATGAGCTGATATACTGAGGTGTTGGATAAAATGTTTGAGCACCAAATTCAGTAGACGATCCTGGTAGAAGGGGTCTATCAACTCCTGAGCCAGGGAAGGACCCCGTCTCCGGACCTGATACATGCTCATAGTAAGGTGGGTACTGGCCCGTAGGGTCGTTGGACTGCGATACAGGTACCTGTTGCTGGTATGGATCGTGATGTCCATACTGCTCGGGCTGCCCATGTGGATCCGCCGGTGTCAATGGGTGGGGAGGTAGCTGCCCATGGGTCTGGAGTGCTTGCCCACGTTCAGCATATATGGCTCTCAGATGCGGTGGTTTGGATTGATCTTGGGCTAGGTTCAGGTATGCTTCTGCCTGTACCTGTGGAACCGGTGCAGGTCGAATTGCAATTGGCTGATGTGTAACAGACGACCCAGGCGCTGGGGCAGGTTGGATGGGATATGGTTGTATGAGACGTCGATTATCTGATGACGAACCACCCGTTCCCCCTGCCGCACCCAGCATCCCAGGCCTATACATCCCGTTCATACCGTCCTTGAAGACGACGCGTTGGTTGTATCCCTCGCAGTTACGCTTGGATTTGATGCAATTACCGCAGGTTGGGCGTTCTTCCCCGCATTTTATGCGACGTTTTCGGCAGGCTGCACTGCTATGTTAACAGAAGTCTCTTTCCACCTCATGTAGTAAGTGGACAGGTGGGCGACTGACTTAAACATCCTGTCTTTGTACGTTTCCTCGAAGCCTTCGCGGTAGCACTTGCTGAAGCCACCTTACCACTGTCACTCTTCTCACCACTGTTGGCCTCGTTCTGTAATGTTGAATTGGAGACGGTGCCCTCTGTTGTCTCTGTAGGTGAACCCCCAGTAGTTTGTTGCTGTTCCTGATTAGGTGGAGCTGCCCCTTCATCCATTCTGAGATACGATTAACTCTTATCCGGATTGTTTGGATTGCTTCAAAGTGTACGCCCAGATACCAGCACTGTGGAACTTGATCTGCCTGCTGTGTGATGATGCAAACTCGTTTACTGAACTCTTCCGGGATGGTTTGGAGAAATCGGCCTGTTTTCTCTTCTTCGACTTGTTTTCCTTCTTTGGTGGAAGGAAGATACGCAGAAAGGAAAGTAGGCGAAAGAAGAGCTAGAGGAAGAAGGGAAGCACAGAATATAAATCCCACACTCTGATTCGCTTACTATCGGAACCTTGAATGACCTCCACCATTCACTTCTCCTGGGAACCTATCACAATCAAGATGAACCCCCCTTTCCTTTTTTTCTTCTGCCAGCCACAACTTTCTCAAGGTTTCCCGTCCGTGCTACCTAAGTTTGTATGTGTAGATGGGCTGATTGCATAAAATGGTGGAGCAACAGTGCTAGTGACACAGTAGGCGCAATACAAATAGATAGTCTTTTTTTAGAGGCGTTGTTGAACCAGGGTGATGAGAGATCCGTGGGGAAGACAAATCCTATGGACAAAAGGAAGAGAAGAAGTAGAATCACCGGGAGGATAGATATGTTCTTCTCTTTAGCCCCGTGGAACACCAAACTAATCCAATAGTGGTGCACTGTATCGTACATACATGGACGAATCTTTTTCACCATTCTTGCTTTTTTCTTTCCTTCCACTCCCACTCAATTATATAAAAAAGAATGCACCAACTGACTGACTTTCTGGTGCAAAGGGGCAACTGAAAGCGTTCCTTCCTACCTTTGGACGGGATGCAGGGTAGAAAAACGGGATGTGTCCAAAGGTACATGTAGAGTACATACATGTAGCTATTCGTACATACCGTGACCGAATTTAGATTACTATACTGTGGGGGGAGGGGGAGAATTCAACCAAAAACGGGGTTGAATAGGATGAGGGTGCGTGTGTACTATCACTAGTAAGTGTTCCAGCGTGAGAGATATTAGCTGATCTAGAGATAATGGCACTTGGTAGGAAGATGGAGAAACTTAACTTGTCGATTTATCATACTAGGCCTCGCTACTAAAAATCCTCGTCCCTTCCAGTCGACACCAAGTACCCGTAAAAAATATACTCTAGTTCTGGGAGAGACATCCATCGGCACCTCCGAGCCATACATACAACACAAAAATCTGAACCCATTCATTACGCGAATAGAAGCAAATAGACCCATGTCTTCTAACAGATATTCCTTCTGCGCAGAACAGAAACATCGATATATTGCGCCTCCAATTGCACAAAGAAGCGAGCCAGGACGAATGTTCCTCCGGCAGCTTATTGACCCGCGCACTAAGTCTTGGCAAAGACAATCCAAGTTCAGCGGGGTTAACTGGCAACCGTTTCCAATTTCGCCGGTGACATCTGAATTACTGAGACATAGGCCGGTCTCAGTTCACAAGAATCCCTGACGCCTTGGGATGCGAGTCAATTGATTCCCAGGTAAGATGTGGTGTGGCAAACCGCCTTTATGGAAAGCCACAGGCCGTGGCACCCTTTCAGTTGGTTGTTGGTCCTAGGTTTACGCACATCCATTTGGGTTTCCCATCAATTTACACCTCTAGATCTGGATCATATAAATTAGATGTCCGTCGCAGACATAGAAAGCACTTTTCATTAAAGCTTCACACGCAGCCGAGTAAGAATAGTACCGCCAAAACTCGAAAAATTGGCTATGCATACAAGATCAAACTTGCTACAAACGGATACTTCTGAGGCTGATCGATACCTTTTAGCCAATCGTTTTGGTGATAATCCCTGGACGGAGATAGCCAATTTTTCGAGTTTTGGCGGTAGAGTAGAGTACCCTAGATGCGCGGGTTTCTGATCCTATCAGCTGTTAGGTTACCACTCGCTACATAGCAATCATTGCGCCTTGCTCTAAACGGTTCGCATAGCAAATCATGCATATTCGGTAGGGCTATAAAATTAGTTGTCTATGAACTAATCTTCATGCGCGATCTGCTCAACTTCAGCTGAAATCTCGGGGATTTCCGTTGATGGATAACCGACTCAAGAAAGGCCAGGAAAATGGGAAATATTTTCCCCGAACCAACGGGAAAGAACGAACAAAGAAAAAAGAAAAAAAGTGAAAGACCGGGCAAGTGTCTATACCATAAACAATCCACTCAGTCGGCATCAATTGACTCCGCGTACATACTCGTATTCGGCGGGGGTACGTACGAGTGGAATTTTATACTCTTTTATCCTCACCTCAACCTGGAAATCGATACCCCCAGGAGAGTAAGATGCTGAAAATCGATCGATGTGATATCGCGAAACCCTTTCTCGGGTCGACAACGTGGACCTCAGAGTGCGACGCTGGATCGTGCCGAACGTGGAAAAGAAGCTTAAGTTGAGATGTGCAAGCCCCACTTAAGCAAAAGTTTCTATATTTAATAGAGACTTTGCGCAAATAGAGCCAGCTCCACTTTCTGACAACCTGATTGGTGCCGATCACACCATCAACCTATCAGATAATCAAAATATAGAATTGGCTCCATTTGCGCAAGGTCTCTAGTATTGCAGAGGAAATGCAGTTAGCATATCGTATTCCTGAACATGAGTTCTTAACCTATCTATGTCGTGATACTCGAGAGCAATTGGTAAGAGTGAGAATTTTCTTTGTGCAACCTCCCGGCCTTTCCGCCGCCTGGTAGGTGATGAATAATCGATAACAGGTGCAGGGAACTACACACATGTTACGTATCATTCTGTGCAGATATAAAGTAAACGGATTTTCAGCCCGGCGAACAGAACAGTTTTTATCAATCAAAAATAGCATTGGGAAGCTGGGCGTGGGGCATGCCAGGTGATCGTAGGGGTTTCTACTCATTTAGATGTAATTGTTTTTGTGATATACACCCTCAAGATTCTACAAGACAGTAAGTACAGTATGAGCCTGATGCTGCCAGCAGGAAGATTTCTAGAATAGGCCCATCAAGTCAGCGTGGAGTAGCCGAGATGGGTGAATGGAGTTGATGCTGATCGAAGTGAATCGGAGGAGTTCGGGAAGTGGAGAGAAGTGAAGAGATTTTGACCACACAAGATATCAAGACCACCATCGCTGGTAGCTAAATTGGGATAAAACTACACAAAGATGTACTCTATGTATTTCTCACTGTCTTTACTTACCTAGATGCATTCTACTTGCTCTAGCTGTGGATTTGTTAATAATCGGTCGCGTGTCCATACTAAGGGCCCGTTCGGACAACCCAATAATCTAGATTATTGGCGATAATTTGACAGATTATCTACTTTTGGATTATCATAATAATCTATGCTGTTCGTGCAATTGAATAATCCAACATTCATAACTCCTGATTATCCTAATAATCCGCTAAGAAAGCAATCACCTTGTGAGGTGATTATTCACACACAACACAGATATCCTGACATATACTACGGGTGTCGGGGTAAGTGATCTGTTGATAGTGGCCGTAGTTGCAACAGTTCTCACAGTCCTACCCCAACACCCATAGTAGACTATCCACTGCTCATTTTCGCTACCTGCCAATATTCTGTCCAATAATCCGAAGAAATAATCCGAAGTTATCCGAACGGGCCCTAAATTGGTGAGGTACCCTCAGACATGTATGTACCCACATGTACCTACATATACCTACATGTATGTGCCTACAATAGTATGTACAAGTAGGGACTGATAGGGTCTTTGAATATTCTACATGCCGGTCCTTGATATTTAACCAGGCCGTGCTTTCACGCCTTGTTTCTACCTGTAAAACCAGGCTACATATCCATCCATTTGTTGAATCTCATCTACAGAGCGTTTTGTCTACTAGAGTAGGTTTAGTAAATACATACATACGCCCTTGGGCCGGTGAGACACGTAGAATACAGGACTTCCTATTCAAGCAAAGCCAAGTCACGTTTCCTCGAATAATAGAGCGTGGCTTAGTGATGAAGCACCAGGCTCAGTGACTTTGCCACTGGAAATCATTACTGAGATAGGAAGTCCTGGATTCTGCGTGTCTCACCGGCCCAAGGGATAAGGATCAGACCATCTGTGCATGTATGCAAGACTCCACCCATTCACTCTACTTCATAGCGTTTCTGAACACAACCGCTATTGCATGCCATACAAAAATGTAGTCTTGGCAGTTTTTGGTGTGTGTATGCAATATTGGTTGTGTTCAAAAACGCTATGAAATTGCGAGTAGAGTACCGATATTTCTCGCGAGTACGCCCATGGGCTTAATTAAAGCAAAGTGGTGGTAGAAAATCGCTTGCTGATTGGCTCAAGTCACGGGAATATGCATACACCACCAGTTTTCCTTGATATGGGCGTACTCGCCAGAAATATCGGTACCACTCATGCACCTATCTCGTGCTCATGCGTAGTGAGTGGTTCTAGCAAACTTTACTAGAGTACATACATGTATGTACTCGGGGCAGGCATGAAGAACCTGAACATCGTTTTTTTTGGTAGCAACCACTTTGACCCTGCTAGCGCGTTTTATGTTCAGGTTCTTCTTAAGTGCCCGAGTATATGTACTGTATTATCAAGGTAAAAAGCAGGATCTAAACTATGGTGCAAGAGGACCTCCTCAACCCACCACTTTAGTAAAATCTTTCATTGGCCCCGGAAAGCAAACATCGAGGAGCCTCACCTTTAATCCGACTTTATGGCCGTCAGAGCCAATAAGGTATTGTACTGAGCTGATGTGAACAGGGTTGACGAGGTCGCCCAAGGCCTCTCGATAAGATTGCTATCTCACTACTACATGTATCAAATCAGATAACGGGTATGTAACACTCGCCAAGAAACAGCCCTGCATGTTACACGAAACAAGCAACGCCGAAAAAAAATTCGCCTCTCATAGCCTGCAGTGACCTCAGTGAACACCTCCTCCGACAACAACAGCACAACAGTACAACATCATCGCCACCAACACACAAAACACTTCAGCAGATAGGCAATCATGTTTGCCGTCAATGGCTGGAACCTGGCAACGGCCCCCAAGACCCAGGTTATTGAGACTGGCAAAGCTTCAAAGAAGCACACAAATAACCCCAAGAAGAAGAAATCTGGAAACACCGCATCCGATACGAATGCCATTCCACTTTCAAAAAAGCGGAATCTTCCAGGTATGGATGAAGCCGTCGAGGCTGCGGACCCAGAATCCGAGCCAGTCCCCAATAAAAACAATAATAGCAACCACAACACATCTGCAAAGAATACAGTGGTGACTGCCGATAATGTGTTGGCACTCTACGAGAAAGTAATTGAAGGCAAGGCAGCCAAGAGGTCCCGCGACAGAAAGAAGAAGAAGGAGAAGAAGGAAAGGATTGCAGGAGAACAAGACACTGCGACCACAAAGGATGATGATCCCGTAGCACCAGCGAGGGAGAAGGAAAGCCGGAAAAAGAAGCGCGGCAAACCAGACGACGGAGAGCAATCCGGGATTCCCAAAGACGAAGCGGCACCCCCGAAAAAGAAAAAAAAGCAAGACAACAAAACGATCTCAGACCTCGCGACGACCACCTCCGCTGCGGCAGCCCCCGATCCTCCCGCTGCGTCCGCACCCGCACTCTCCACAATCCCAGCACTGACCCCTCTCCAACAGAAGATGCGCGCTAAGCTCACATCTGCGCGCTTCCGTCATATCAATGAAATTCTCTACACCACACCCTCAAACTCTTCACTCTCACTCTTCACCTCCCAGCCCGAAATGTATCAGGAATACCATGCCGGTTTCCGAAGGCAGGTCGAGGTGTGGCCAGAAAACCCCGTAGATATATTCATCAAAGCTTTGCAGGACCGTTCAAAAATCAAATTTGAGCGAGGACACAACAAGAAATGGAACAACACGGAGAAAGGTCTCCTCCCTCTACCGAGAGATCGCGAGGAGGGTTGGTGCACAGTCGCAGACTTGGGGTGCGGTGACGCAAAGATCGCTGCAACGATTAATCACCAGAAACCTCGCGGGAAGGGCAAAGTTAGGGTTTTGAGCTACGATCTGCAGGCTTCAACCAAGGATGTAACAGTGGCTGATATCGCGCACCTCCCATTGGAACCTGAAAGTGTTGACATTGTTATATTCTGTCTCGCACTCATGGGAACCAATTTCCTCGATTTCGTTGAGGAAGCATATCGTGTGCTACGATGGCGTGGGGAGATGTGGATCGCGGAGATCAAGAGCCGCTTCCATCGCCCTGTGTCAACCAAAGGTATAACAGTTGGTAGCAAGAAAGGCAAGAAAGAGGAGGAGGATGATGGCGAGAGTATCGAGCCAGATGGCAGCAAGAAGCCGGATACGGAGACATATAAGTCATTCATCGACGCGCTTTCCAAACGTGGGTTTACTTTACGGGGACAGGTCGACTCTGGAAATAAAATGTTTGTTCGTATGGAGTTTGTGAAAGTTCCTGAGCGTGAGAAGAGGATCCAAGACGATGAAGAAGAAGGCGAGAAACAGGGACAAGGGGAGACCTGGAAGGCGAAAAAGAAAAAGTCAAAGTTCTTGGAGGGTGAGGTAGATGAGAGCAAGATTCTCAAGCCATGTGTGTACAAACTAAGATAGCCGAGAAGAAGGAAACAGAATACTTCAGGTAATCATAGCGATATGCGTTGTAATATTAGTTTTAAAATCAGTTTCTTCCTCAAAAATTTAGTTTCCGTCTACCGAGTGATAGTCTGTGTTCATGATAATTCTATCATTTCTGGTTACCCTAACCCTGAATACTCACGCAGGGCAAGAACCCATTGATTGATGGCCATGTATCTAGGAACTCATGAATTTACCCACTGTCACGAGGTACTCTACTTCCTAGTAAACGTTATGTGCATGCTTACTACGTGCATGACTGCTGTGCTTGCTGGTATGTACATGTACCTACACGCCGCAGGTAGCACGTACATACGTTTGTACGACTAAAAATATCCCGCAAATATGTACTCTTCTCTACTACAGGATACCGCCAAAACTCGAAAAATTGGCTATCTCCGCCCAGGGATTATCTCTAGACCGGTTAGCTAAAAGGTATCGATCAACCTTAGAAGTATCCGTTTGTAGCAAGTTTGATCTTGTATGCATAGCCAATTTTCGAGTTTTGGCGGTAGCCATTCACAAGGGGTTTTGATTTTATTGATTTTCTAATATGGGTCCGTGTGACGTACGTCGGCCTTTAACTCGTTGCCCTATGCCCTATGCCCACCATGAAGCGTGGCAGCATTGCTGAACACCGGCCAATTTTAGTACTCTGTTCTAATCACATCTCTCGATCCTAATTTGCCAATTTCTGCGTTCGTAGAGTAGAGCACTCTTGTGCATGGCGTCAAGGTTTTATTTTAAGCGGTGAGACTCAAATTGCAAATGTGTCAACGACTGCATATAACATTCTCACTCTCTACTGATAGGGTACGATCTACAATCGGTTTCCGATGAAGAATATTATCGTGTTCCGGCAAGCTTATCGGTGATATGATAGTTGTGTCATTCATGTTTGTATGTTGATTTATCTGGTGGTCCCCGCGTTTGAGCTAGTTTGAGACGGGTCCGGAGCATAAGCCGGTCCCATCCCAAAATTTGAGCCTTTTGAGCTTGTTCGAGAGTGCGAAGATATATCAACAGGTTATTTTCAGTAATATTAAAATGAATCCTTTAAGTATATCACCATCATTAAATACACAACTTTTGGGTTTATGAGGGTTTGGGTCTTTTTAATTTGCAGCCTGGATCAACTCGAGAATACTGATACCCCGACATCTAATTTATGTAAAGCCTGGTTCTAACTACTAATATTATCAATCCTTTACATATTCAGTCTGCAGTGATGATGAAATATGTAATCTGGTCCATGCGTACATGTAGGGTACGCTCATAGTTAGAGCGAAAAGGATTTATCCCCTTAGTTTTCAAAATATCAAAGAAATATGGAGATAATATCTCATGATCTAGTTACAGTATGCTACATACATGTATTCACAAGATCCTGATTATCTCACCAGCTTTAAATACTGAGTTATGTGTGTACTACTTTTAACTAACTCTTTACCGCTAAAAAACAGGTCGTTTAAACGGTATTGACTTCACCGCCGGCACCGTCAGGAAGATTTCTGTGTTAAATAGTTTGCATACATGTACTTAGGTGTTCCGTAAAAGGTCGCCCCTCTTTTCACGACCTTTTACTAAATCGAACGTATTAGTATATATATATATATAGAATCACATATAGACAGAGAACTGCCCCTGGTCCTGGAAAGGAATGGAGGTAGGTGTTGTCATATAAATTGTAGAAATAGTCTGGTATATTGAGCCACCTAGATCTTTAGAGAGTAAATTATAAAATTGTGTTTTGGGAATTGCATATCAAGATTAGGAGCCCTTTATTGAGAAGGAAAAACCGAGATATCCCATGCCCATACTGTTTTGTGTATCAAGACAGCGCACATGCATAAGATAAAAAAAAGTTTGGGAACGAGACTAGAATCGTACTTGTACCATCAACGTTAACATTACTTATAACTACCGCAGTAGATAGAAGCACCCAAAAAATAGCTTGAAGCCCGATGCGGGGGTCGAACCCGCGACCTTGAGGTAAACTTCTAGAGGGTACGATCCCGTAAAAGCCACACGCTCTACCACTAAGCTAACCGGGCCTAGTTTAACATCGAGAGTAGTATATATTTTCAATGAAGAAAATTCAACCGGATCCTCTATCTGTTCTTTTCATCAGCACATCTGTTCTTTTCATCAGCACATCTGTTTTTTCCATCAGTACTGCATACATATGCATGTAAGTGCTATGTAGATAAGTGCATGTATATACCTCAAATCGGTATACTCCCTCCACTACATGCACCATACCAAATAATTATCCTCTACCGCCACGTGATTGCCTTTAGGTGGCGACCGTTATTCAATTATTAACACAACTATCAAACGTATACATTGAAACCCTTTTCAAGAGTAAGCACATATACGAAACCCCCACTAACGTTTAATATGTTTGCCGTTTGGAATATAGGAGCTCAGCCCAAATATGACAATCGAGACGGCATCTAGTCGAATCGAACGAACACCTGAACGAACTTCAGAACAGGCAATCATGCTCAGCCCCGAGAGAGAATTAGAAGTGAGTATTTAGCAAATCGTTCCAAGTATATAAGATCTTTATATCAATTTGAGAAATAACAATACCAAGGCTAGCTTTTCCGGAGTCTCTGTGTCTCCACTCGAGGGTCGTTCCGGGTCGGAGCCAGCTACTGTCGGAAATGTAAATACAGCAGCGCCTTCTGAATATAGGTCGTTAAAAGAAGTCTTGACCCCATCGGCTGGGTCAGAGCACCTGAATATGGATGTAACAATCGGAATCACCGGGATACCAGATAACTATTCCGATAGTGCTCCAAATACTTACACAGGTCCAACACTTCAACCGCTGCTAAAGCTTACCTCTGCTACTGATAGCTCTTTGGATCGGGAACACTACATTCGTGTCTGTATTGATACAAGACTCGAGATGACGATTATTTCTTCTGATTACGGTGCAATAGTACCATGGCCGGATTATACTGTTACGTGGGAACTCTTTGGCATTAATTTTATGCTCGAAGGAACTCAGATATGGCATCGAGCTGATCTTCCTACAAAAGGAGTCGATGGAATATTTGGCGTAGGATTTCTTCAGAGATTCAATTATATGTCCTTCGTACCCATATCGGAAGGATATATTATGCCATCAAAATTTTCACTCTACCCTCTACTCCCCTATGATTCAAGTGATCAACGAACACTGAGAATCTATACGGATATTACAGTGGTCGGTCAAGGAGAGAAGTCATGGAGACCCATCCTTGGTATCGGCGTCTTCCTTGGGCCAGAGGTATCTTTAAACACATGGATTCCCTGTTTCGGTGACCATCTCCTATTCTTTTCAAAATCAGAGAGGGATAGACAAAGGATGTCTGAACTAGTTATGTTTGAGACCTTTTTAGAGGTTATTGAATCCTTGAGAGGGAAGTCTAACATAAATCCATTTGTTCGGGTCGAGCTCTATACAAATCAGGAGCCTCTCGTCACGTGGGGGAAGTCCATATCAGATAGTCAATGTAACCAAAAGTGTGGGCCTTATCCTAAGAGCTACGATCGGTTTATACGCTTAAGAAAGCGACTTGCCATCGATGTGGGTTCCAAAGAAAATGACTGCCTCGAGATACTATCTTACAAAGATAGTAATGATTCAAATAGAGCTCAAATCCTACTCGGTTATGAACAAGCTACAGCTCTTGCAGAACTTGCCATAAAGAGTTCAAAATCTCAAAAAAATGTCTCAAACCACGACTGTTACCTAAGATGTCTTCCCTGTGGTCACATTCGCATTCCCAAAGAAATCGTGGACATGACAATGAATAAAATATTACTGGCTTATCAAACATCCCACATAGAGGACGATAAAGCTGGGTCGGTAGAGGCCAGTTCGTACGATGGAGCTCCCACGCGGTGTTACCCAGAAATATCCCATCTAAGCAGCTCACGCGATAATCTTAATTCGAAGGGGCCGAATAATGCGAAATGTATTGTGTCAAGTGAAGGGACTAGTCCAGAGATATTTAGGGAGGGTTCGAATAATCTGCCGTGCCCCTTGAGATTGACAGATGGGACTGAGAATCGGCCGTTTCATAATGGGATACCTGAGTTCGGAGTAGATCATGGAACGGATATTGATGGGCAACTTACGGAGGTAGTTTTTTCTAATGGGGCACATGAGCAGGGGACGTATGAAATAACAGGTCCTATTGAAATAATCGGGGGGTATCAGGTACGTAAACCAGAAATAAACAACCCAATTGCAAGGGAAGTGACCAAAGATTTTAATTGGAGAAAAGACCGTTAGAGAGATCGAGAATCAGAATTGTTACCCGTCAGCTAGGACGCATGCAAATGAAATAATCCTAAAGGCTCAAGCTGAGGCAGACAAGATTGTCTCAGAAGCTCAGTTGATATGGGCCGAGGGGATTGACTCCCATATCATGGCTTCAGCCATGGCGACCAAAACTCGCTTGGACGCTGAAGCTGATGCGCAAAATATCTGGTTAAAAACGCTTAGGGAGGTTCGAAACATGAAATCTAAAGCACTTCAGGATATCCGTAACAGCGAAGATGATTTGAGAAAGAGGTTCGGGGTCGCACATCCAGATTCCGACCTGGTGGCACCACAGCTGCAGCGTATCGGGTATTATCCTCCCAGATTGATTATCGATGAATTAAACGAGAGAGCAAAAGAAATTTTGGAAAGTGCCGAAGGAGTGAAAAAAAATATACTAGAAAAGGCAGTCGAATCAGTAAGTCTTGCAGAAGAAGGAAAAGGTGATGAGGTCTGTAAAGCCATCACCAACGGGTCGCAAAACATTAAGTTGGTCAAGACGTACTTCGCCGAGCAAGCGGGAAAGGTCAAATTTGCTGAAGAAGTCCGGAAAAACGTCGAGAAGAAGATGGGTGCGTTGGAATTAGAAACTGAGCAGCTCATAAAGAATAACGCACGGATAAAAATGGAGACTGAAGAAATATTGAAGAAAACAGAGGAGAGGATTTCGGAAGCAAAGAAGGAAAATGAAAAAATCCTAGAGAATAACAAAAGGATGGAAGAAGACATATTGGCGAAGGCAATGGAAGTTAGGATGCGCTCCGAAGATATGACCAAGGAAGCTATCAAGATGCAAGAACGTATAATGGCTCAAGCCGAGAAAGTCAAGAAGGATGGCGAAAGAAGTAAGCTCCAGGGCCAAAGAATCATTGAAGAAGCGAAGGTGGAAGCCGAAGTGATAAGAAAGGAGGCTTCCACCATTATGCAGCAAGTAGTGAAAGAGAGAGTTATCGAAGAGGAACAAAAAGCAGTACAGAAGTTAAAGTATGATCATGAGATGGAGGAGTTGATGAGGATACATCATATGCGCCTCATGGAATCGCAAGAAATCATCAGAGTGCAAGGAATATTGATTAAAAAACAGACCATGGATTTAGCAGCCAGGAAAACTGTTGCCGGACTAGTAAAGGAGAAAGCTGAACTTGTGCAGATCGACTCAGACAAGGGTAAAAAATACATGGAGTTTATAAAGGCAAAGAAAGAGGCCGACAAGGCGAGGAAAGAGGCCGAGAATGCGGAGAAAGAGGTTGAGAAGGTGAAGAAAGAGGTTGAAGCGGTTAAGAAAGAGATTGAAAAATTGAAGAAGATCGCCGAAACCTTGGAGCGAGATATCGAGGCTAAGAAGACAGAAACTGAGAAAGCAAAGAAAGAGGCTGATTTGGTAAAAGAAAGCATTGAAAATGCACGGAAGGAAGCTGATTTAATCAGAACAAAAGCAAAAACGGATGCGGCAAATATTACAGAGCAAGCCTTAAAAGTAAAGAAAGATGCTGAAGATTTAAAATCACGTGTGGTGGTAATCAGTGAAAAAATAAAGGCTGAAGCCGGAGAAGAGGCATCAAAAATCAAGGCACATGCGAATAAAATCATGCGAGAAACGGAGGCAAAGAAACGGGAGGCGACAGAAATGTCCAAAAAAATTGTGAACGAGGCTGAAGTAAAACGTCAGGTAATTGAAGACGCTGGAATCGCATTTGCAATAACGAAGAACGGCGAGCAAGAAGAGGCTTTGAGAATCCAAGAAGAGGCAGCTTCAAGGAAAATAGCGGAAACAAAAAAACTCTGCGAAGATATGAAGAGGGATAGCACAGAAAAAATCAAGAATGAATATAAAAAAATCGAGGAAGAGCAGGAGAAGGTTGGAAGAGCGAAGAAGAATTTACTCGAAGAGGTTGCCTCCCATAAAAAGAAGGCAAAGGATGAAGCACGTAAAGTACTGGATAAGGCCAATGAAGAGGCAAATCGGATTATTGAGAACGCTATGAAAGTGGAAGACGATTATCCAATTCGCGGCGATGTCCTTGGTAGCGCCCTTCCTCTTACTCCTGAGAGGTTTTACAAGATGTTTTTAGAACCCAAGGATTCAGAGGATGACGGACCGCTGTCTGCCGAAGATTTTACAGAAAGACTGGAAACTGCTGAGGCAGAAATTACTCTTGGTCAAATTATAGATCACTGCCCCGATGCAGCGAAGGCCTTCTTTAGGGAATGTGAGCGAGAGGAGCGTTTCGTTCATAGAATTGAGCTTTATAAGGATGTCGTTGATGAACGTCTGAAATTCAAAAAAGGGGAGAGAATAATTCCATTCACGAGATAGGGCCTGATTGGTACCAAGGCTTTGGCGGGAATAGGTATTTTTTTTGTAGCTTATTTTAGCTCTACTAGCTAGTGTTTTTCTTTTGTTTGAACAAGCTGATCCTATAACTACATGTATGGCTCTAAGAAATCAAGTAGCAATAGATTTTCTTTAGCCACCGTTTATTTCTTGTGCACGCAGCCATAATCAATGAACTATCGCCCAACTAATCAATTGAGCATGTCTGCATGCAATCAATGAATTAAACCAAAAAAAAAATCAACTCATATACGTTGCAACCCACCAAAATCGGTACACACAACCTGTCTAACATTATTACTCCATTGGTCGGGTACCTACCCTACATGGGTGATGTACGTACATACATCTTAAGCTAACTAGAGTGCATATATACATGTAAGTTACGTTACAACCCTTTGGTTGAATTAGGCTCTATTCCGACGGATGTCAATACCATGGTATTCACCCCGAGTAGCGCGTAGGAAGGTGTGTAAGTCACGGTGTAGTATTTGGGTGTTTGGATGGCCCCAATCATTGGTTTTCATATCATGAATACGCTATATATATCTCTGGAGATATTTATTTCCTGTTGTCTTGTATCTTCGATTGTGCCTCTACCCAACAATGTCTTGACGCCATCCGAACGCTTTTGTGGTTTTATCTGAACAGAGAGCAGAAAGATGTTCGGATGGAGCTATATATCTATGTAGCTAGCTACCATGGTAGTTATATTATTAATATTTACATGTAAGTAAGTAGCGAGAGAATAAATACCTCCATAGGTATTTTGCGGGGATATTATGGTATTGGAACTGAGTATTTAGGTATCCAAACACTCAAATACTATGTTGTGTTACACACCTTCCTATTCCAGGGAAATACCATGGTATTGACGTCCGTCCGAACAGGCCCTTAGACTTATCTTATCCATACATTTATGGTCGACCGGCCGGTCAGGTACCATGAACCAGGGTTAAATCCCCAACGTCTGTGTAAACTACGATACAGTGAGAACTTCATACATAGCAATGTCGGTTCTTTAATCCTCCCCCCCCCCCCCCCCCCCAAGAAAAAACAAAAAAATAAGGAAGAAAAAGAAGATAGAGAAAAAATCATCAACAGGCCTGACCTATCCGTATGAACTGCGCTAAGACTCCCAATCACAATCACTGAACGCTTCATCACTTGGGTTTTCACCCCAGATATCAATACCACCACCCCCTCCAACGGTCTCGCCACTTGCCAGCGAAGATCGGCGCTGTTCATCCTTCAGGACGTTTGAGTTCTTCCCTGATCTCTGTTGCTGCTGTGTTTGATTTACCAGAGATTCTAAATTTGTTGATGCTACTTTTCTCCAGCTTCCGATGGCAGGATGCTGATCGGCCTTGGTTGTTGCTAGAGTGAGGGGGGGTATGTTATCATTTCTGAACATAAAATACTTTCTTCACACGGAAAGCTTCTTACGTGGGTTTGCAATGCTAACTCTGATATTTCTACCACAGACGGTGGCTCCATTAAGCTCTGTCGCTGCAATCAGGCCCTTCTTGGTTTTGAACTCGACGTAACCAAAGCATTTGGGGTGATAATTTAGTTTATCCCGAACAAGCTTCACCATTTTAATGTCGCATCCCCAGAAGAGATCTGAGATCTCTTGGGTTACGATATCAAAGCTAAGATTGCCAATGTAGGCAGTATAGGGCGGGTTGTCGGGTATGGTGGTGATTTCACGTTCGGAGCTGTTGTCTGGAGTTAAATATTAGAAAGATGTTTTCCAGTGGACTTGCAATTGGCTGGCATACTCTCGAGGAAGCCACCAAAGCCGGCGGTTTGTGAGGCCAGATTTTTAATATCTCCTTGTTCAGGCTCGGCCCCATCGATATCCTTTCCCCCATTCTTCCGACTTCGCCGTGAAGCACGTTTGCTGGATCTAAACATATTGGGCTCTGATCCCATCAGTGAGCCTTCTTGGCCTTTTTGAGCAACATCTGCCCCAGAGTGAGTGACACTGGTTCCTGTCTCGGGTCTCCACCTAGTTCTTGAAAGCTCAAATCTCTGCTGTGAGGTCATCATATGTTGAGGTAAGCTAGGTACCGGACTTGAACGGCTAGCTCCCGATCTTTCACGGGTCCCCCTGGTTTTACAAGACAAGGTAGGAAGACGAAGCGCGGTGCGAGCGCCCTCCGTCAAAGGTGCTCCATCCCCGAAAAGTCCGTATATCTTTTTGTCCCAGTTCAAAGGTTTCTCCGTACAAACATTCTCGAATTGCATCAAAAAATCTTTACCGTATTTGAAATTCCCAGCAGAATGTTCAGACAAACCTGGGGATAAAATGTCGGCGGGGTAGTTTAGGCTCTTAAAATCTTGAATTTGTCGAGCTGCTTTCAAGGATACTGAAGCTGCAGTTGGGGGTGTAGAAGAAATATCCAGATCTGTCAGAGAGGCAATAACCAAGCCGGGCTTTTTCCTAAGCTGAAGTGGGGATATTTTTGCTAACGGGATATCTATAGTGGTCGAGTTACTCTTACCAGATATATTAGCACTCAAGAGGTAGTGAACTTAGATAAAGAGCACTCTACATTTCTGTTCCCTTCCAACTCCTCGCAATGTAACACTGTTTCTGGGTATACAGCTCGTATATCACGGGCGGAGTCTTCCTTTTCCCTCGGCGTCTTAAAATTCGTTGTAATTGCTTTGGCTGCGAAATCACCATATAACTCCACTTGTTGTTTCATCCTCAGATACGAAAGTTTCTATGGGGTTGAATCTTAACCTCCGAGAAATTCAAGCAGAATGGCATTAATTACTCACGACAGGGTCCGTAATCACTTCTCCCGCTAGAGCTCCGGTTTTTGAAGATCCGAGTTCCATTGGATTTCCATGGACGCTAGAGGTGTTTTCATCGCTCGACTGCTGTTCAATCTTTTGAGCCTTTGCCTTATGTTTCTTGCCTGCCAAATGGCTCTGTTGGTATTTTTCTCCAATGGAATGGTTGCAGATGTCACAGGTCCATAACCCCTGCTTATTATCCTGAACTGCGGTGGGGACACTAAAGATGTTCTGGATAGTCGACTCCATCTTCTGTCTGTTGTTTGTGGGTTTCGGGTAGCAAAAACAAAAGCTGAGCCGCCTCTTTTGTAGTATTGACAGCATTGCCTGAGCCTTGCTGGCCTGGTTAGTCAGCGATATACTGCGCATTAAGGCATCCAACATATGTCACTCGCTTGTTAGGCGGCCTCCCTACCCATTCGGATACCCTCTTACTCGGGCAGTCAATGATGATTGGTGGAGAGGAGGTCTAGCCAGGCCGTCTATCGAAGATCCTGGATTGGATCGAGTGATATATTATGAAAGACCTGCCGGAGCGCAGATCGCTTGGAAGGTGTATTGAGCACATGTATCCCTGTGAGACGATTTGTGTCAGTAAGTTAATCACACTTGGCGAGTCTTTTTACCAGTTTTGAGGACGAGTGATGTTTGGTGATATTGTTTTAACTTGAAGATCTCCTTAACAGAAAACCGATATACTGCTAATACCATATCCTACGCATTGTTGGGAATATCTGCGCTTTGTATTTGTCTTCTATCGAAGATTACATGTACTCTGTAGAATGTACGATTGCGGGTAGGGGTATATATAGGTACTTGTACTTACATGTATGAAGTACATGTATTTATGGTTTATTCCCTATATGTAATTATATGTACCCTGGGTACATGTATAAAGCCATTCCGGTACCCTCCAGAAGGTTGACGTCACCCTTCAGAGTACATTGAGTCTACTGTGCCCTAGACTTTACAGCGAGAGGTAAAATTATTGTAGAAACAGGGGTCTAAAAACAGGGTTTATATGGCTGGTCAAGCCAGTAGGGTTCCCCCATGTTTCTACAATAATCTTACCACAAGCTGTACACTTCGAGCCAGCTGTACGAAAGTCGATCAGGCATACATCTGAATTAAGTGGCGGAGTTAGCTAGGAAGTGTCCTGAGTAAATCTGTACTCAAAATCATCTCGCCTTCTTAATATCGCCATAAGCCTGTTTTTAATCATCGGTCATCAACAACAGTAACATCATCGATCCCCCATTCCCTACCCACCAAGTCCTGATCTGTGACCACCCGTAAGTCTTCTATCTGAAGATCTCAAAAGCCCCGACACACCCCTGATCTTAGGTATATTTATTACCATATTTTGCTCATTTCTATATGTACTGTACTGACTCATGGCAGTTTAAAATGAAACCTACCGCTCGTCAAGTAACTCTTTTCAAGGGTTCTCCCCGAGAATACGTGAACTTGTCTATCAAGCCTCCAGTTGTTGCTGCATACTACATCGATGAAGGATTCCACACAACTTGGGTTGTACGCAGCAAGACCAAGTTTCAAGATTTTAATGGAAAAAGCGGGTTGAAGTTCACTATCTCTGATTACCAATTCAAGCTCTCTGAAGTTGAATCTGTATCTTCTAGTGAGCTAGTCGATTTCTTTGGAGAGACAGGTGGCGCGGTGGACCTCATTCTTGGTCAGGATTTCATCAACGTTTACTCTTTCCTCTTTTATAAGAGAAACAATAATGGACTGCAGTTGAGTAAATCTTGCATCAACCGCACTATCTGGCCTGATAAGCCGAATACTCGTCTCGAAATATACACAGCGTCACATTTGAGTAGCACCAAAGGAGGTGTTGCAGTCTATACAAACATATGTACACCTTTCAACATTTGGCGGCCGTACAAACCTAGTTATTGGGACCCACGAGAGGATATTGGTCTGTTCGCTATGATCATGGCACTCAGGATTGTAAATCAGATGCCTCCGTCTGAGATAGCTCCAGCAATCCAGCTTATCACAAGCGATAAATATACCTGGGAGAGATTCTCCCCGTTCGTGAAAATCAAGAGCAAGGAGTTGGAGGTTAGTCGGGATTTTCAAAGCCTGAAGCTACTCCCCATGAAACAGAATGTGGCGTTATTCCTCAAATACCGCAAGAGTTACGCCGATAGAAATTACCTTGACGAATTGACATGTGTTAATTTCGATTTTAATGGGATACCCGAATATATGGAGTACACCAGGGAACTTGCAAAGCTGGGTAGCAAGATGTCTCAATTACATTTTAAGGGTGAGCTCCCGTTTAACCTAAACGATGAGAATTATTACCATTTCGACAGCCATAAAGATGTTTTTGTTGTCCCCAAAAAGGAGGTTAATAGGACGATTAAGAGGATCCTGGAATCCTATCAGGATTATACTTCTCCTAGCGAGAGACCGGCAGCCATCACAAAGGATCTGGATGATAAGTTGGTCTCCACTGAGATTGAGAGCTCACCCATCAGAAGATCTCACGATCATGAGAGAAAAGCTCCGATGGATGCCAAGACACCAGTTATAATTAACTCCCCGGGGAAGACCACGACACACGACGGGATTCCTCTTACCACTGAAACGCACGAAGCTGAAGCTCCAGCAAGGACCTTGGTTGCAGCCCAGTCGACCAGTTTAGATCTAAACACTCCCGATACGAAGGAAATCACGGACAACCCAGTATTCTCCCAAATTACTTCAATGTTCAACCAAGTGATGTCAGGAGAGGTAACACTCATCGAGAGGGCTTCTATCGGAGATGAAATCCGAACTAAACTCCAGGAGATTGTATTAATGGAAACGGAAAATGCACTGCAAACTATCGACCACCAACGCAGGAGGTGCGACTCAATTATGGCAGGGGCCTATCAAAAGTATGATAGAACCATTGAGATTTTACAGAAAGTGGGAAACCTTAAAGGATACCTCGAGGGATTTTTTGATGGTATGGGGAGCCACGGAAGCACCCAAAATAATAAGGAAAACCTCGCCCGAAAGATCGTCAACCTCTTTGTCAGCGATGGAAATGTCGAACAAACGTTAAGCAACGCTACCACTGTGAGAGATGAGGGCAATCTTTCTATGCCAAATCTAGCTTCGAGAAGTGTCGAGGCCGTTGATTCTGGTTCATATACACATGGTCAAAGTACCTCTAGTATTGACGTGATGTACTGCAAAACTGCAGATCACAATTCGAAAGCAAGCTGTACGACGGAAAACGCGAATAAAAATTTTCACCGGGCTAGCAGATTTACACCGGCGCCGAAAACGGTCACAGAGAATCACGCTGCGAGTCTGAGCTATGAAACTAAATCTAGTGACAGCGACGATCGTACAGAAGAGACAGAAACCAAGAATCTATTCGCCACTAGACACGATAATAGGACAAGGCCAGTAACCCATTACAACTTAAGAAGCATTGCAGCGCATCATGAATGGTTGGGCAAGCAAATCGATCCACATCCGGCTCCACATATGCAAACTGGGTACAATGATACTAAGCTCAACAAACCATGCCATACCGATTATGCACCAGAAAACCTCACGGGTGACATCACAGACAAGCAGCGTGCAGAAATGACCAATGTGGCAGGAGGTCTTGGAGCGGAAGGAAGTTTGGAAAAACCAATCATCTCACTTGTGCAAGCACTGGTTGCCAGCCCCGATTTAAGGGAAAGACTTGGGTTTCTCTTGAATTCCATTGGGGTAGATGTAGATATCCATAAAACCTCGAAAGGCTTAAAGTGTGCATACCGCGGATATGCTCTTTTGGAGGATTCATGTTCGGGTCTAGAGTCCTGCTCAGAGTCAGAGGGCTTTTAGCCTTGCGCCGATGAAAGAAAATTGGTATTACCAAAATAGTCTTGACAACTCCTCATAAACTTATACTTCGGATTCAAAGGTTTCTTTGTTCAACTGCTTTTTTTCTTACCTAGTGTGAAAGAAAGACCAAATGCTTTTATACGTTATTCATGATAAGTGCCAGTAACATCATGCAATAAGAGAAACATAGTTTAGAGTGCGCCATTTGTAGTATTAAAGCGCACATTATTATTTCCGCCGTCATGTATATATGCGGGGTAGATTCGGCATTACCCTCACCATGACTTTACAACATCGGCGGTTGGCATAGAGACTAGACAAATTTTCAATGCTTATATATACTTGCCACTCTTTGCAAAATGGTCCAACAAATTTCATAGTGATTGTCATTGCATTTGCCCCGTGAAGGAGGAGCTATGAAATAAACCTAGGCTTGTGATTAGGTGTTAGCCTTGGTTAGGGAGGAAATTAATCAACTATCAGTCAATCAATCAATTGGTTAGAGAATGTAGGCTAATGTAGGCTTTGTTCTCGAGTGATATCACATGACCTACAGTATGCAAGTACCGGGTTTCTTTTTTTTTTGTTTAACTCATTAATTACATTGCAAGTACCGAGTTCAGAACTGAAGCCTCATAGAAACTCGCGCTCCCGCATAATTTAAATGTTTGTATTTGATGCTACCCGCTCCCACTCCCCTCCTTGGGGCCTTGCGTCCATCCGATGTCCATTTATCAAATCCAAAATGTGGCGTAACTAGAAATCACGGACATTTCTCATAATCACCACTGGTGGTCGATTATCCCGATGCAGTCTTACGGGCAAGTATCATAACCACCTCGTTTACAGTGATTTTGACTTTTCCGGTCCCCGACCCGCGCTCCCAGAATGGAACCACCCAGAAGGTGCGCTGCCTTGGAGCACGCCATCTACTCGCGTTTCCGGACGCAACTGATATTGCATACACAGAAAAAAAGAACCGCCAAGGCTATCTTTTGTATGGCATGCAATAGTGGGCCGGTCCGGAAACGTGAGTATAGTCACTCACGAGGTGAAGACGGACACTGGGTGTTGACGGACAGGGTGATCTCAACGAACAAGAATCCTTAAAAAGTGAAGCTTGGCTGTTTATCACCATACTTAGAATCCCTGTCCGTCAACACCCAGTGTCCGTCTTCACCCTGTGAACGACTGTACTGCCAAAACTCGAAAAATTGGCTATGGATACAAGATCAAACTTGCAACAAACGGATACTTCTGAGACTGACGGCGGATCCTGTCTGATGGTGGTGTTTGCAGTAATTTACACTTGGCGTCTCTGCTATTGGCCTCAAATATCTCTGACCGCCATCAGACAGGATCTGCCTTCACCCTATGAGTGACTGTAGGCACAATACGGTAGAGGGCCATATGGGGTCATCGCTATGTAACATCCAGCGCCCGGTACTCTAATCACTCTTCTCCATGCATTGAGGATCCCTCCAGGCCACAGATCAACTTGATTGCTTGTGCGCCTATCAGCCGTCCCGGCACGTCTTACCCCCGGGCTCCGAGGCAGAGCGAGTGATGAGAAGTAGGATGAGCATGGGAGGGTTGGGTTGGATAGGGTGCATGTCTCACAGAACACCACCAAAGGGGGAATACTCTCTAGGGTACGGTTCCAAGCGTTGATGTATGTACCCATAACCCTCATAACTGTATCTCAGCATTGACATCTGTGATGAGTGAAGTGTTTCATCTATCAGACGTACCCTGGTACCCGGGACCCAGAACCATGGTACAGCGGTGGGTTATAAGTCATCGGACGGAATGCCACCAAAATACGCGTTTGCAGGCAAAATTGTAGCTAGGTCATCCGATGACTTATTACCCACCGCTGTACAAATGTAGGATCGGGAACCTATCCCACGACTCTGTCTCTCGGGTTTTTGATTTGTTTTGTTCTGTAGTTCTATATACAGAGCTCGAGCCAAAAACAGCGTCATGAACTCAGCCTGTCATAAAGAGCAGTTTTTAGCTGTCAATTGTCATGAGGTCTATCCCAATATTTTTACCTGCAAAATCACCCTAACCCACCCAAATTTCATTTCCCACTACTAACTAGTTCATCACCATGACACCCAGCTTCCATCGAGCCAGTTCCTAACCAGTTTGAAACTGTCTGTCAGTAACTCAGTTTGGAGCTCCCAGCGCGTCACGGGCCCCTAATGTAGGTGCACACTCTGGACCACTAAGGGATTGTATTATTTATAGGAGGTCGGAGAAAACCGGGAACTGGTTGGCCAAGGATCACCTTGGATCACTCGACAAATTATAAAGCCAAACAAATACGATAGGTACAGCGGTAGGTAATAAGTGATGGAACGGCTGAGACAGAGTGATACCTGTTTTGAGTAAACCGCCACCAACATACGGCCGCGGTGTTTGCAGGTATAACCGTATCTCAGGGCGTTCCATCGCCTATCGCTGTACAACGGTGGGTAATAAGTCATCGGATGACCTAGCTACAATTTTGCCTGCAAACGCGTATTTTGGTGGCATTCCGTCCGATGACTTATAACCCACCGCTGTACTGTAGTCGTCGGCAGATACAGAAGGCTTTGCCTAGATTCATTATGCCTTTCCTTTTGCGTCGCGATCGGTTGAAGAGCATGCAAATTTTTCTCAACTTATGCATAGCCAACAAGCGCAGCTGCATGCAGAGGTGGGGGAGGAGAACGGGGGCTTGTAGGTACAGCGACCGGAATGATCAATGGAAAAACAGGGGGGTGAAATTGTATGGCGAAATATGTCAAGGTGTCCCCAACCATACAGGTGAACAATGTAAGGCAACCAGAGAGCTCGGATTCGATAAATGAGCCCAGGCTCACGAGTTTCTAAACTTTACGGTACCTTTGAATACTCTAATATTAACAAACGTAATTCCGAGCTGGGGATATTCGCCTAGCTTTGATTGGTCAAATGCGCTTCGGCTCTCTAGATTTCGGCCGTCTTGACCTGTGAGGTCGAGAGCACATTAACCTCCTGTCGGTAAAACTGTTGACAATGAGATTCTGACTCTGAAATCAACAGATCACCCTATCCCGTTATATATCGGTAACCGTCACTTATATATAACTGCCTATTGACTATATAACGGGGGGAGGGTAATACCTCCATATACATAGCAAGAAACACATTGCTAAGATGTAAAATACTGGACGCCTTCCCGTAAGCTATTGGGAGTGTTCTATTGTAATAGAGGATGGTTTTCGAATAGACCAGGTCCCCGTAAGCACCCAGTGATTGATATACAAAGGGTGGTAACATTATTGCGAAAACAAGGGTAGGCGAGTGCTGTGGGCCCGCACAGGTGGGCGAGTGCTGTGATTAGGTGAGGAGGAACCTCAGGCGGGCTTTAGGTAGGCTTTAGGCGGGCTTCAGCGGTTCATGGCTTCAACATCGGACCAAAATCTCTAAAGTGGGAGGTTTTGTTAAAATTTTGATACTCGCTAGGCGTTTTTAGCACGCTCGCCAACCCCTGTTTTCGCAATAATGTTACCACCCTCTGCAGATTCCTATAATCTAGTGGGTGCCTAACATTTTTTGGGACTATTTTTCGCACTAGCAAGGTGTTTTCCCTACTACATACATAATCAAATAGACCCCCCCCCCCCACCTCCTTGGGGGGGGTCTATAAGTAACATATAGACACCCTTTTCTATTCGCTAGAACACCAAAATCTAATCTATCCGGCGATAGAACGCCCGCTATAGCTTACGGGAAGGTGTAAACACCCTGCTCATCAGCAGGATAGAGTGACAGTGAGCGATTGTACCGCTGTGCTATTGAATTTATAAATTTATTCAATAAAAACCAATATATACACGCAAAGGGAGGCTAGAAGTAGTTACCCATACCTCACCGATGCTATCGTGCGTTCTCTCAGCTCTGTCGGGTGTATATACATGAATGTATGTAGTACAACCTCAAGAGATACAATACGGGAAATGCGGGTAAATCGATCACGGTAGTGAAAAAAAATTACATAAACTACGGCTTTACTACCGCCTTCTCTTGAATACCAAGTCCTGTAGATATATTATTTTCAGAAAGACGTAGTCCGTAGCATACAGTCGTGCTATCGTATTCCTATCAATACGTATTCTCTCTGCAATGCTAATTCGTTGTATAGCAGTCTTGCTACGGTCTGCCCAGGGGGAAAGCTGTAATTTGGTAATAGCTCTATGTCCTCGTGCTGACGGTGTTAGTACACGTTTTCTTTACAATACGAATTCTCTACAATACCGTTGCAATACCGTCCCAATCTCATATTCTAGACAATGCTGTCCTAATCCCGTACCAATAATTCCCGATTTATCAATACCGTATCAACACCCTATTAACCCCAACATGGCCTATTTGACAACCCTAACAATGTACATGTATACATGTAGTGCGATTACAATATGTATTTACATGTACTCTATTAAAGAAAATGAGGCACGAACGAGTTGTGATACCAGCTAGATGTTTCCTTGTCTTTCTCTACAAAGTGAAATATATTAGGAGTAAGTCTCCTAATCCCTATCATCTTTACTTCCTTGGTGGCTTTGTACACCTCGTACGGCGCTGCTTCGTTCTCTTGCAGTGTATCTCGTATGAATACGCGTATCAAAAGAAGAATTCGGGTTAAGGTACCGATATGAATGCTCATTATTCGCTCTATTCTGTGGTAGGCGTGCATGTATGCATCACCATCCACTCGTATGAAAGACCCAATCACCGCCCTGAACGAGTGGTTGCCGTCTATATCCACTAGCCTCCTCTGTTTAGCCGACTCGGATGCCTCGCCCGACAGATAACCCCAGTATTTGATGTTAAACTTTATGCGTTTCGTCAAAGTTATCGGAGTAGCATACTCTATACCGTACGCGTCCGTCAATAGATCTCGGTCATATTCTCTATCCAATTCTCGTATAGATTTAAGTGCTATTGGACGACCTGTGTTGACCGATGATAGTAGTGAGGACGATACGTCTATACAGTCCTCTAAATTACATGTAGATGTATATGTATGCTCCGGTATCCCAATGAACTTCTGTTTTAGCACGGGGCATCTGTTGACGATGGAGTTCAGTTGTGTTGTAAGAGCCGGTGATGACACGGCAAACGTATCATCTAATGCGAATCGTACAGTCTGCAGGGTATTGATAAGCTTCAGCAGCTGGAGGTCGTTCTCGTGTGAATTTGTATGTTGAGCGTGCATTTTGAAGACTTTGTGTTTCTGCTCTCCCAGCATCGTAGTGGCGTTAAATGTGCTGGCAAAATTCTCTATGTCAGTTGCGTAATGCAGCGCTAGATGCACATTTGGCACGTCTGCATACTTCTGGAAGCCCCCTTTGGTGCTAATCGTAGCACCAAAGAAGCGGCGAAGCATGTTCCTCATGTCTAGGATGACTGACACAAAGGATTCGTGGGGCCGATGATCTATACACCGCTTGAGCGTCATATGGACGACCTTCGCTAGTAAGAACGCCGTATGCAGAACCTGGTATTTGGGTTCCTTATCATCTGAAAAAGACCTCTTGATGCGCTCTTCAACTCCTGCCTTGAATATAGACCTCGCAGTGCTGCCTGAGAATATGATCATTAATACGAAGGGGTTCATTATAGCCATCTTCCCGTGTTCGCTAAATACCATAGATCCTTTGTGATTTACTGGATTTTGCGGTTGCCCCCAGCGGTATGGTACATTCACTGTATTCCAAGCGTCGCGGTAGGCTGATATGCCTGTAGGTGACAGTAACCCATCGATCAGCGCCTCAGAGTAGTATTTGCAAAGCCTTAATTCTGCGTGGAAAGGGTCGTTTGGGCAGGCTCGGTGGGGGTCCATCATTGGGTAGCAACGTTTAAAGTAAGGACCTTCTGCTGTCAGGCCATATCGCTGTAGGGCGTCTGTCTTAGCCTTCTTCGTGCGTAACCCGATAGATTCGTTGTACAAGCTCTCTGTCGGTGCTTTATATCGACCAAACATCGCTGTGTCTAGGCCCAAATCTCCTCTATTCTTATCCCGTACGAAGCATGATCTACACCCAAATTCTGCATTGTGTGTCTTATTCCCCGAGTTCTGGTTCTGCTGAGGCATATCCCCTGTAAACAGCAAGGGGAAGGCGGTAATGAAGACCGGTTCGCTGCCGCTCTCTAGCGTCATCAACCGCCCTGCCCCCATTGAGAGACTGTCTTTCTCGATACATGCGGCCATATTAAGCTCGTGAGTGCCGAACGGACCTATCATCAGGACGTACATATTGCTTAGAGACGTCCGTTTGTCGACACTTAATCCCGCTGGTGTCACGTACATTCCTATCAAATGGTAAGCATTTCTATATATACTGACTCCATAAACATCGACCGACCTTTCAAAGAATGGTAAGCATTTCTATATAGACCGAATCCGTCTAAGAAAACCGAGAAAGGAACAGATATGCATCGATGTTGCGCAAATGAGGAAATTACGGCATCTCTTGTGAGATGAATCAGCTCGCTCTCCGCCGCGATCCTATGCCTTTTCCATATAGGACGCCATTTGATCATAGAGTTTGCAAAATATACGATCCTTTTGACACAAAATGTAGGATTTATTGGTAATAGGCTCTCCCGTAGACTCTCTGGAGATTCGTAGTCTGTGAAGTAAACCCAGGCTCGACTGATTATTGAGGTTATAGGTATTGTTTCGCGTATCTCGAATAGCACGAGTTCTGGTAGATCTGAATTGTATAATGGATATATTGCTCCGTTCTCGTGTGCTATATCGCATGAGGTTGCCAGCACCTCATTTATCTGTGGTATGATATTCTCTCTCGGTACTAACCGATGCACGACCGCGCTCAACACTCCCTCATTCGCCTTTCCGCGACGATCCAAGGCGATACATTTGATATGTCCAATCGCATGTAAACCCGAGCCATCGACGTAATTCACACAGTCTGATGGCAGCAGTGGGACTCCCCCTTCTAGTTGCGCATACCTGCCGGATGTCGACCTTACACTCTCCATCCACAAGTCTCCGTGCCACAATTCACTCGGGTGATCAACCAATTCACCGAAGCCTTGATGTAAAACCATTTTTGGGTTGCTTAACCACATACGACAGTATTCCGATATATCGAAGTAGTACGCTGTACCGGGGGTGTCCGTTTTTGGTGGTGTTGCTTCGAGATTTATATCAATAGGGCGCGATTTGATATGTAACAGAGGGAACGAACTCCTGCACCTCTCCCGCAGCGTTTTCAATGACTTTGGTAATGTGCGTATACCTTCCAGTGTCGCGATACTAAGGACCTCCACCAGCGCCTGGTATTGCGTTCTAGATAGGTCTGCTGTAGTCGTGAACAGCATTAACGCCATGTGGAAGTCGTCTATTCTCACATCACGTTCTTTGCTGGGCCCATCGGCGATTGTTTCCTCCAACTGCATGTGGATGTCTCTTGGTTCTGGTAGCTGTATTATCGGTGGAGCATCTGGCATATGATTTTCAGGAGCCGCATCCACGTTGTTGTCGTCGTCTAATACCGGTATAGGGTCTTTAGAGCCATCGTCTTCTTCTTCAGCTGCCCCTGTATTATAATTGACACCGAGTAGGTTGATGCTGAGGTCCTGAAACGTCTGTCGTATTGGCTCATCTCTCTCCGGATCAACATCGTTCTCAACTGCGGCTACAGTCTCTTCTGCGATTATATCCTCCAATATCTGTATACTGTCGGACAAGTTTGATGAAGTCGTAGCCTGAGAGTTTAGTCGGCGCCTCTGTCCTGTACGCAATAAGCTACATTGGTCTATGTTAATCGAACGTAGTGATCTTACTTGCGCTCATCTGGATTTGGGGAATCCGGTCTAATACCCCTCGTCGCCTCATAATGGGAGTAGTCTATGTCGCGGTATTATATTGAGAAGTTTGAAGTTGTAATGATGGGTCGTTCTCACGGAATCGGTTGTTACTGTCCCCCCCCCCCGTATAAAAAAAAATGCTCGGCATCGCTTTCTAGAGACGCCTTGGGCAAAAAAATTTGCTCGCTGCGCTCGGTGCCCGGGACCTCCATGCAGACCCCAACGTTCTCTGGGGAAGCTCTCAGTATCGTAACATTGCCTTGTAGACTTTAAGAGCGCTACGGGGGTTCTTAAAGTCTACAAGGCAATGTTACGATACTGAGAGCTTCCCCAGAGAACGTTGGGGTCTGATAAAGTTTTAATAAAGCGATTTTAAATTTGTTATTATCGACTACAAACAGTCAAACAAGCAATTTTGAGCCCTTCGATGATATCAAACGATTTCAAGCCACCACTCGACAACACCCCAATAGCAAACGGTGCCATTCCATATAAATCTTTCGAGGCTGAGAACTCGACAACCGAGTATCTCCCCATGTGTCAAACAAGATAGGATTTCCTTCTTATGATATTCCCTAACCCATCCACATTTGAAATTCCCGCGTTTCAATTGAACACCCAGGGTTGGCGCTCCGCAACATCCAGTGGTGGTTGGAAATGCACTTCTGAGGTCATAGATCATCCCAACGACAGGGGCACGACCTGGTTGTAGATCATCACCGATGTCTGTCAACGAGAAACCATCAGTATGCCCACGTCCGCACTGTATTACCACATACGATATTACTCACATACGATATCAGCTTGAGGAATTGGCATATTTTATTGTGGGTTTTTGTAATTGATTGGTGAGTCGTGCTGTCAAAATACAGTGACGAGTGATATTACATGTAAATGGATCTTTAAGTGCCATAATGCCACCTATCCAGAATGGGTAACCCATGCACCCCGCGTATGCAGGGCTTTTAAGGATTAAGGTTTAGCGCAGCAGAGCCTCATCCCCGACCACCACTGCAGACTATGAAATTGGGCCTCTCCATCACTCACTGTCCTCAAGCCCAAAGCCTACACTCCCATCGACCATTTGCTCTTCTTTAGTGGGATTTTTATCATATTTGGAAAGCTCACTAATACCATTCTGGGCCGTTATCACACACGTCCATATCTTAAGCGCCCACAAACACCATTGCAACCGTACCCCTCTTCTATCACCAAGATGGTGGGGGCATTAAGAACAACGTCTACGGCGACACGCCGAAACAACCGGATCAACCCAATTTCTCCAACAATTAACAGAGGAGAGCCATCTGTCAGTCCTTCGCCGTCAGTTCGACGCATACTCTTCCCACCTTCTAACGAGTCTTCACAGCAAACACTGGGACGAACACCATCGCTGGGAGATAACATTCATATCATTGCATCACAATTCGCCGCATCTCAACATCTACAGCCTCAGCAGTCACAATCCCACCCTCAAGCTACACAGTGGAGTCAAACGCAGTATATCCAGGACTCCCAAGTCCATATACCAGGAAACCAGCAGCAAGCCCAAGAAAATGCCCTTGCCCGGGCACAGACAGGGCCAACAGGACCACAGAATAACACACAGGCAGCCGTGGCTAGTGTAAATGCAACAGAAAACGGCAGTCCCAGTGGAACAGACGCCGCTGCCCTGGAAGATGAAGACCGATATATGGTCCTGGTATGTATAATGCGCTGGTTTATGAACACGGCTAACTTAAAAACGAAAAAGGCTCCATCTGGGATAGAAAGGGCCCGTATACAGACGTTGCTAGATCAGGCAATACAAGCGGAAGAAGAGGCGCAGAAAGGTCCTAAACGAAGAGGCCGAAGGTACGACAAGACGCGTATGAGAGACGAGTTCGCAGATGACGGAGAAGCCTGGTCGAAACTGATATCGATCACACGATTACATTTCTGCCGATTCATACATGTCAAAGACACGTTCATTCCGGCCCTGATCCGCGAAGCTGCAGGGCCAGAAAAGAATATCGAGGCATCGTCAGACGCTTACGTGAGGTGCTACGATAAGATCCTAGAGTGGAGGAAGAACTGGTATTATAACTTTACGAGGCAAGTCGAGTTATTGCAGGATGACATCGAGACGAAGAACGCTGGATACGCCGGACTCCCAGATGCAGCATTAAGAGATGCTTATACTCGGAAGTTTACTTTTGAAGCATTCCACAGCCTAATGGGAACGACAACTGCTGTAGTCGATTGGAGGGCAACTCTCAATATCCCTAAAATGAGGGCATTATACCAAACACTATTTGTTTATTCATTGATGTATGAGCTCAAGGACAAGAACAGTACGCGTATAATAGGTGTGCTGACGGCGTACTGGTTATAGATATACCCATCAAGCGCGCCATAAACCAAACCAAACGTCCCGTAAACTGGCCAAAGAAAAGATCAGACTGATCATGTCCGCAAAGCAATTCGAGAATATCACGGTCAAAGACTTGGTCCTCCGACCAGTGAAACCTCCTCGGAAGGTAAGGAAACAAAGAGATGAAGTAGACGATCTTCTACTTCTTGACGAGACATTCGAGCCATTTGCCCTACCGGGAGAAGAGGCGGCCGCAAATCACGACCCGAATATCGTAAATCTGGATCCAATCGATCCACAATTACACACTATGTCAATGGGGATAGAGGAAAGAATGGAGTTCATACCAAATGCAAGCCTAGATGAAGACCTAGAGGTGTTCACTCCAAACTCGGGGGGTTAATGGGTATTTTAACGTATGGTGAGATTTACAAGAGGTCTTTATTTTGCTTTTTTTGCTTTTTTTTGTTATTGGAGAATCTTTAAGCGACGGTGTTAGCGCAACACGTTACATTTATATACACTTTGCTTTTTATTTTGTTTATTGCTTCAATTTGTAAATGATGTATACGACAACTGGCTTTTATACAATACGGCATTGTAGTAAAATCAATAAACGTGATTATACCGTTTCTATCACAATACCGAAGCAATGCTGGGGCGACACGGTAGCGACACGGTAGCGACACGGTAGCGACACGGTAACAGTACCGAAGTGAAATATGAACATGCCAGGTATCATGTGCGGGGTTCACAATAGAAGATATAAAGCCATGAGATCTCTCCGACATACATCAATCCTCAACATCTCACAATACAATATTGGATTTATCGGTTCAGCTGGGAATACACGCGGAGCTGGAGTTCCTACAAGTGAGTTCCTACACAATCCGCATCAAAGAATATCAATCTGACCGTTGAAGACGCAGCAAGAGATAGAGGATATAGCCGTATGGGGATTTACAACGCTGTGTACATGCACATGTACTATTGCACTATCGGTATGTCATGACCGTGACCCACAACCACAATATCGTTACATGAACTGACTATGTGGTTGATGACAGGTTGCATACAAAAGACAGCGACTTACACATACATGTATTCTTATTTACGGTATCTTGATCTTCATAATTCAGACTATGACATGAGTACGTGTACTAACGCTATAACACAATTAACAAATAAAGCATTTTAGACAGCTCATAATGGATTTGGACTACCACTGGCACCGGATGGACCTGGATACTGGCAAACTGGCACTGGATGGAACTGAAACACCGGATGGATGGGATCTGGCATATATATCATAGGTGCATGATGCTGGCAATAAAAAAATGTATATTAATGCGATGGGACATATAATGTATTTTAATTTTAATTTTAATTTTAATTTTAATTTTATTTTTATTTTTATTTTTATTTTTATTTTTATTTTTAATTTTAATTTTAATTTTTATTTTTAATTTTTAATTTTAATTTTTTGAAAAACACAAAAAAATTATTGCCTAAAATACGGTGTAGGCACCGTAGAGAAACCGTACTACTACAGCAAGTGCTTCGGCATCCAAACCGCATTGAGACCGCAGTTAGACGAATACAGGTACATACTGGATAGATATGACATACACGTGAATTTTTTATTCTGATAGATACCATAGAACTGCTACACGAAAGAGGTATTCTGTTGAAGACGTGACCCAGGCAATATAGCGTCAGTACGGCAGAGTTACGGGTTCAAAGAGAATTTTTTATTCTGATAGATACCATAGAACTGCTACACGAAAGAGGTATTCTGTTGAAGACGTGACCCAGGCAATATAGCGTCAGTACGGCAGGATTACGGGTTCAAAGAGAATTATTTAATTTAATGTAGAGTGAACAAGTACAGTGTCGAGACAGTAATTAAACAAACACGTCATAGGTAAACGATCGCATTGAAACAGATAGAATACAGTGTTATCTGAAACATATTGGTTCAATGTATGCGGTAGTAGAATAGTGTTGTCCCAGTTTTCTTCTTAAGACGTGTTACTAAAAATACGGTGTTGTTACAGTATTAATGTGGTTTTCGTTGCAATATAATATTCTCAGCAACATGGTGGCAATCCGTCAAAACTCCAAGAGTCTTTTGCGTTCGCATTTCAACGAATCAATTTTTGATGCAAGATAACAGCGGGCACCTAGGAAAGACGGTAGTGTAGACTATGAGTATTATGACGACAATCATTATTAACATTAATTTTTAATTGTCAACACTACTGGTTTAACTTCGCGTGTCTCGGCAGCAAAAAATCCTCTGCAACACCGTACTAAAGCGCGATTACTCCCGTTCCTAGTTTACCCCCCATTCCCGTATTGTACATACATGTACATACATACATGTATGTAGGTACAGCGCTATACATGTATCATCAAAACAGCTCACGCCCCAATTTTTAGAGCTGAGTTGACGTGTCTATTTTCTTAAAGGACACGACAGAACAGGAGTTCATTTAAAGGCACCTGTTTATACATCGAGTAGGTAACCCGTTGATGGTTGGATCTCTTGGCTGCATAATTTTTATTTGATGTCTTTTCTGCCCCGTCAACCGTGAGACGCATCGATCCCGTTAAACTAGACAAGGCTGAACTTGCACCACCTGATTCAGAACGCCGCACCTTATTTAGACCACATTGTCAAGGGCCGTTCCATTTAATCACGTCGATTTTACTGAGGGAAAGATTTTATTGAATGATTGATAAGTAATGAAACTCTTCAGGTGTGTAGCTTGTTATATATGTCATTGAAGGCAGGAAACCCCTTTGCAAAGTGTACCTACGTACTCTACGTTGTCTGAGACTTGCATTGGTATCCTTGAGTGGTCTGCAGCGGCGGCTCAGTGCCTACAAAATAGGATAGCCAGCGGAATTCCGGCGTCAATGATACACGAACTCGAGCTTCCTGTTGGCAATTTGTCCCGGTGTACGGGTTTGCAGAAACATCATGTATGTACTTTTGCATATCGATAGATCTCTTTAACGCGACCACGTATGAAATGATATGTGATGCATTTATTTCATAAACCCTGTTCGATATTCGGCTAACAGGGATGGCACCGATGAGTATGTTTATTGATCAAACAAACGCCTCTCTCAATGATGATGATATATGTCTTATTATTTCATCTCTATATGATGACGATTCATTGACTTAGGCATGAGAAATATTCTTCCAAGTTTCCGGCATAGAAATTCCAGGGATATTGTTTGGCCAGCCTCTACTCTAGGCGCTGGTTTAGATGAAATTGCACAAAGCCCAGGCGTTACGGTCAAGATTTCCACATGCCTTGTATTGTCATACACACGTGTACCGTATTTTCTATTGTTGCTGAAATAATAACTTTTCCTGAAAACTAGCGGAGTACACGGAAGGCTCCAGACAATGTCTTATACGACTCAATTAAGCATCAGTGAGAAACATTATTGAAAGATTGTTTGAGATATTATTCGCGGGATGTGCGGGAAGCCACCTCCCAAGAGATTAGCCTAGAGATCACATGATCGACTACAGATCAGTGAGCACAGACCACAATACCGCCAAAACTCGAAAAATTGGCTATCTCCGCCCAGGGATTATCTCTAAAACGATTGGCTGAAAGGTATCGATCTTTTCGAGTTTGGCGGTACTGCCAAAGTTAGGATCGTAAGATAGGTAGTTCTCTGATATGATTTGTGTCGGCCGTTCCTTTTTCCAAAGCTTCCTTTTGTAACCGTTAAAGATGTAATGAAGCTGCTAATCACAGGGGTGGGGTATTGTGGATTTAGAGAGACAGGTGCGCGCGCTCGAGCCCACAATTCCACTACCATATGACAAAAGTCTTCTTACCAACTCACATGGGCAACTTGCGCTTAGAGCTTTTGATTCGGTTAATAAGAATGCAAATTGTCGGGGTGTCTTTCATTATACAAATTTTGTAAGGATAGGAAGAGGATATAAATGCTTCCTTACGAGTGAGAGTCTATGATAATGCTCTCGAATGTTATAGGCGCCCCCTCTAAGGGCGGGGGCAATTAGAACGTTGATAAGTGGGGTTTGAAGGCTACTTGATGTGATATGGATCTAAAGTGTCTAGGCCCAGAAGAATCCTCGCTCGGACTGTAAACGCCCCCACAGAAATCTCGTCATATTCGTGCGCCAATAGAATCTTAGTTTTATGCGTGACGCTACTTTTAGTTGCGAGTGAATGGTCGCCGGAAATCTAGATATTAAACCAATCACTAATACTCATTTTAGGAATGACCAGTAGCTTTCGTTGATCACCTCGAGAGGGATTTCTTTATGTGACAGCCAATTTCGATCCAAATGCTACTTGTGAGCTGTAGGATCACGGTGGACAAATATTAATGGAAATCACGCACCATGGAGAACATTGGCCCGCGGAAATGGAGAGTGATCGTAACTGAATACGGTTTGGTTTTCCTCGCTCTGATTCCCGCAGTGCGAATCCTTACCAGAAGAAGAGAGAGAGAGCAGACGCAGTTTCCCGTCGGTTGAAGTGTCTATAGATCAAGAGGTGAATAGGAGGAAGAGTTAGTATTGGCCGCAGGGCAGAAAGGCAGAAAGGGCAGAAAACCCTGTTCAAGCACGGAGGTGCATACCAACGGGAAGATGGCCCGTGAGCTGCTTGCAAAGATCCCATGGTCGCGGAACCACATCTAGATCGTAATGTATCGGCACCTTCCTGCCTCAGATTGCTCCCGTGCACACCTGTCTTTGTTTGATATCCCGTCGTTAGTTTTCCCCCCATTCTAAGCATCACGATGGGCTCTCCTCGCTACCGTGCCCCGTCGCTACTTCCTGAATGGAAATGGTTATAGACCCCACCGACAGCTGGCCAGCTGATAGCCTAAGCAATCAAGTAAAAACCAGCTAAGAGGTACGTACTCCCTCATCCTACTGCCCAATTTGCAGCTTCCTACTCCTCTCTCCTCTCTTTCTTAAGCTGGCCGCACCTTGCTATTCCACTTGCTCGCCGAGTCTCCCGCCATGGCGCTACATAAGCAAGGCCGGGAGAATATGGTGAGTGCACAAATTCCTGGCAGGCATAGGAACTGGGGCTTACATAACTCGCTGAGGGAAAGAGAGTCATGTGATTTTCTTCGCCTATGTTTTCTATCCTTGATATAGACGCAGCAGACCGCGTTCGGCTAAACGCCAGGCAGCTTTCTGCAAAGTTAGCTTTGATCTTGCCAACTCTGCGCGTATTCTGCTCAGGTTATTGAGTGGACCGGCGGTGTACGTATATGTACTTGGTCCACAACGAAAGCACCCCTTCTTTTTCTCCCTTCCTTCGTTGTCAGCACTTCACCGGAATCAACACAAACAAAATACAAACAGAACATCAGGCAAAGAATGGAATGATTTTCAAATCCAAGAAACAGATGCAATTGAACTCCTAGAACTATGGGCAAACTGAGAGATCCAGTTTCTTTCGGCCGAAACAGATGATTTTTGCATATCTTCCCCCCAACTGAGATCGAGAGGTTATCTGGAGGACAAGTGCATTGTGGGAGATATCTGCTGATGAGTTCGCTCGTTCTAGAGAATTATCCTTGTCGTCAGGAACATAACTTCTGGTTGGTGGTGCTGGAATGGTGGCAGCTGATGTGAAAGAGCGTACTATTGGCCGATTGGCTCGGATTGGTTGATTGCAACGGATCTGTTAACGTTTGGAACTAGCATACGACAATCCGCGCCGAAAGGCAGAAGCAATTTCAACCTGCAACTTATTTTCAGCAAGCATGGAGTTCGGGGGTATGAACGGGAAAAACGAGATAAAGTTTGTTACATCTGCTGGCTGGAAAAAATAGTGACGACCTGCGGGACATTTCGGAAACATCTCTCGGAAGTATCACCTGGAAACGCCTTTGGAAACGTTTCCTCGAAACATCTCGGAAACACCCTTAACCCTGGAAATATCGACCTGGGGAGCTGAGCAAGGAGATATCACGACATCCATACCCTCCCTGCTGATATAAATATGGAAAGAAAAATTAAATTGAATATGAATAAATGATTTGGAAAACAGTCATCTCGGCAAATTCGGAAAATGGGTGGTGGAAGGATATCTCCCGAAGTGCAGCACCTCAAAAGTTCGCGACAAAACCACTCGCTTGAGATAAAAAAAGAAAATTAAATCGAATGAAAGACTGCACCCTACAAAACTCGCGTGTCAATATGACTGTATGTCTATTGAATGGCTCCTCCAATGCATTGTATACCCCATAACTCCAATTTTTCTCAAGCACCCGTATATTTGTATCCCTATGCCTATGTTAATTTTCACCAAGTTGATTTTCTTATCGCTGTCACTGATTTGAAGTTTCATGATGGGTGTAGGTCGATGTGAGTCCTTTCTATTTTGAAAGTTCATTCTGGAACTGTACCTGTTATGGATTGGGTTTGCGTCCGATCGAGATGTACCTAGAGAGGCAATGGTCAACTATAAACTCTTCTCGTCTTTAGTGCTTGCTTTCAGGATATTGACAAAGACTTACAGTCCAAAATATGGTTTGAGACTCCTGTTATCTACCTCCTGTCGAAATCGCGCGGCCATGACCCTAACTTCATTTATGGACATTCCGAATTTATCCCTGAATGGGATTTGAAGTAGACCTTCAATGCAGTCCTTGAAGGCCTCACCAAATTTCTCGCCAATGAGGCGATCACGCTCGACTGAGGGTTGCGATTAAAAGAAGGCGAGTCAGTAAGTTCCAGTGAAAAACAGTTGGATAAAATGTATCCGCGCGCACCAAACGTTGTCAGTCCCGTTTGTTTCGGCCCATTGACGTCCTTATGACTATTTCCACACTAAGACACAGCAACTGCTCATATTTCATAGCAGTAACTAGCTAATGACGAAAGGATGAGGCGGGCAACTAACCATTTGACCATCCATTCAAATGCAACTGAACCATTCTGCTTCCAAGCTCAACTAACCCCGCTTCCCTCATCATGGAATCCAGCTTCAAAGGTGCTCGTGGATCCTTGGTATCTTCGATGGAGCTGAAGTAATTCTTGCTGACCTGACGAAGGATGTGATTGTCGTCGATCATACCGTTGTCAGACTGGATCATGGGATAAATTTCAACAAGCTGTAACCACCCCCCTGGCTTTAGAATTCTATGTTCGTTAGACATATTTATTATACATGACTTATTCCACTAATCATTCAATAAACCTATCGAATTTCAGGTGTGGTTGTGGAACTTGAACAAGCCTTTACTGGGGGCATCCCTAGGACTGCTCATAAACTTACCGAACACAGTCCTTAACATATGATGACCATCGATCCTTTTTGATACCGCCTATAACATCTCGGGATTGGATAAAGTCAAACTCGTTTGTTTGGAATGTGAAAGGTTGATTCAGATCATCGATCTTTATTTTACGATAAGTACACCTAGTCAGTCACTTTGAGGTTTTTCTATTAGATTCAGTTAACCAAAGATCACTTACTTGAAGCCACAAATTTGGAGGCGTTTCTTCTGGCATCATATGTGGGCTAATGTCAACACCGATAACCTAGCACTCGTTGTTAGAAAAGATTATCAATTACTTTGCTTCTTTAGTTGGGGTCGGACTTCACAATTGGGATATCTTTCAGCAGCCTCTATTGCCCATGCAGCAGAGCCAAAACCACAGTCCAAAATTTTCTGAGGGTTGTTGACAGGTGGAAATATTAATCTATTGTCGAAAACGAGCTTGAATACGTTATGCACTCTATCAAGCCTTTCTTTCTCGTCCTAGAGGATTTCAGTATGGAATTGACCCAGATACGGCGAAACATTTGAAAGGTTAAAACTGGGAATACCTCATCGATGGGTGAGAAAGACGTCCCGTTTTCCAGAGCCCATTGCTGGTACAGTCGTCCATTGATCTCGATTGTTGTTCTGTAAACGGGGTCAAGCGGCCAAGTTTCAGACTCAGGGTTGCTTTGGTCGATATCTGAGCCACTACTACAACATCATTCACATAAATGAGAAAGGATAGAATAAGCAAAGGGGAATGGGAGCTTTTCTATACCTCATTTTACTGTTGTACTGTCCTGGGTTGGATTTGGATTCTACGAAATCGAAGATTGCCGGGGAACGGTGAATATATTTGCAAAATTCTGTCGAATGCTGTGTTCTACTGGATTGGTGCTGCTACCGACTTGCTGGACGTGGTGGAAAAAGGGCACGACAACACCGCTAGTTAAAAGAGCACACGCACACACACAGAACAACACAACACGGGGCCATTAAAGGTATGAGAAAAGTCGGGGATTGGCACCCCCGTCCAGACTGCAGCAACAATCGTCTTATAGCCTTTCCTGCATTCTTGTGACCCAACCGTTCGGGCATGCATATCTTGGTTGGGTTGCCGCGATAACCCCGGTCTTAGTTTTATGGTGTCTGTTCTCACTATAGTACTACCCGTTACGGAGAGAACTTCAAACCGTGGAATTGGGAATTGATAATTCCAAAGAATTGAGCTAGCACCTGTTTCAAGGGATCTTTGTATGAAGGAGAACCGAGGACCCGTTTCCTCTTGTCCTGTCGTTAGCCTCATATTTTCATGCTTGCCTTACTCCAGTAAAAAACGGTGTCTGAAAAACGGTGTCTGTGCGCAAGGGCGGACGAACCTCCCGCGTGGGAAAGTCAGTAAAGGTAAAGTATGTATTGGAGAGATCTAGAGGGAAGTCTGTGCCGACACTGAGGGTTACTGACTTGAGGCATGCTAATGGGAGGGGGGAAGAGAGACAGACGGTCTTGCTTTGGTCTTGATGTTTCTGAAATAACATGGAGAGAGAAAAAAAAAACACTTCTCTCGTTGAACATCGAGAAACCGACATATCTTCAATTCACATACATGTATCCGCTGTAGAGGGTGTGGAGAACCCCTTTCGAATGGACCAAGCTGCTGGTTCAGAAACTTGTGTGGGTGGCCCCGATCCAAGACCGGGGTCTCGGGATGCCTCATTCCACCTTGACACCCCCATTGTCGTAACAGGTAGAAAGTCGCCCTGAGATCAGATGTTGCACAGTCATCTCCGCGGCTTCGCATGTCTCTCTTACTTAGTCCACTTCTTTCAATGGCTTCCCGCCAATTTGGTAGCGAAGAATTCCGGGCTTTTCGATATCCTTTTTGAGTTGTGTGCGCACAGTCCTCTAAAACTAAGCATTCTCATCTTTTAAAGCGTGTCGGAGAAATTTTTCGCACGAGGCCTAACCACAGGAATGTTCCACAGATTCGGCGCCTTCGGGCATTGCCGTCACTCGGGATCTTAACGTCAGTATCCTTTGATTTGATTTGGGAGCTTTTTTTATCTATTTTCTCCACTACCCGGTGACTGGATTGATACTTGCTTGACCTGCAAAGTCTCATCTTGAACTTGGGCATAATACGACAACGAACATTAAAATTAAATAGAAAAGCTACTAAGAAGCAAGGACGGAGCATTGTCAATATTCATCCATGTCTAGGATGTTAGATCTTCCATGTCTGACCCTGAGCATTCTCAAAGTGTTCGGCACCACGCTACACAAGTCTGTGAAACACACTTTCGACACCGGCACGTAATATATATTACGACACGTGCAGTGGTTTATGTATTTGGGACGGTTCGCTTCCCGGATAGGTAATGGTTCAAATTAGATACCCTTTATATGAGCAATATTACCTGCAAGACCTCTAAATCCAGAGATGGATGAAAACAATTCTAGATGATGCGAAACAATCAAACGGTAAAAGTGATAGCATTAATGATGAGCAAATCTTCCTTCAATCCCGGTGTGCACGCATATATGCCTTGGGGCAATTCTCTAGGCAGCTACTAAGTACATGTACTAGTCTGTGTGTGACAAAAAGCCGGTGCGCATTGTCTAATCCACCATTCATATCGAAGTTGCTATTGAGTGCCCTGACACAACAGGCTCAGGATATCGGCTGCATACTTTTTATTTTTTCAGAGGAACGAATGTCGATTACTCGTACATACACATTTTCTTCGGACAAAATATCTAAAAGCTTGGGGCAACCTGGAACAAATCCAATTCCCTCACCCGTTCTTGCAGAAACACACAACCTAATGGACGATACTTTCGTCATTGAGGCGGCGAGTGCAGGGGTCATATAATGCTCTAATCTAGCGAGCAGGTCGTGGCCTCAACCAGCCCGGCCCTTTTGCATCATCGTCCCATAGACTATAACCTCACCAATGAGATCCCCGACCTGCCGTTAGGGGGTCAATGTTTATATCGGTGTCTTATGTCAGTATAGGTCTTATAGAATAAAGTGGTCTTAACCAACTTTCTTTTACATATGTAACCTAGGGTCCCGAGTCCGATGAACGAATGGGATTTGCAGTTTGGCGTTCAATCGTCTGAGGGTGGTAGGTATGTGCCCCAGGGTCCGCTGTCGATCCTATGGAGTCTAGGCTCGTCAACTTGATGCTGGGTACCCTTGTGCGAGAGTATGAAAGAGTGATAATACCCGTTTTATTTAATTGGTTTTTCCTTTCTGCATGTCTGCCCCTGGATCCTATTTCTGCATTCTTTTTCTCAATCAGGAACTAACTTTTCTTTCTAGGCCCTCTTTGGCAGTCTTATCTCTCGTCACAATATACCTATCTTATAGACCAGAATTTGGGGTTAAGAGGCCTATGGGGTTCTCCTCGCTTTCCGTGAGCCGGATTCCTGAAGACCACGCGGACCTGTCACGTGTCCCATATAGATTGAATACATGTAACTTCTGTAGGTGACCACAAAACCTTTGCATACAGAATATGGGGCCCATGCCTTGATCTATAGCCGGACGATAGTCATTGGCTCTTGATTTTACCACACATAGTTCAAACAAGCAGGGTCTTACTCAAGGGTATTAATTAATCTCACGTCGACTTTAGTGGACTTGTGAGTTTCGTTACATTTATTTGAGGTGCCTTTGGCTCTTGATTGGGAAAGGACCATTGACCACATGATGCTTTCTAGGTCTGTGTAGGGAGGGAAAGGGGCAGGTTGTGACCCAATGTCGCACGATTGATTACCGACAGGACCCGTCCGTCTGCAAGTGTCACTCCCATTCTTTTAGCGGAATATAGATCTGAATAGAGATATGACTTCCAGCTACAAACTCCGAATACGACCGAAGACTTCCATACAATATCCAATGATCCCCTCTTCAATTTAGAGGTACTACTGGGCACTTTCTGCATTTGAATAAAAAAAAAGGAGGGGAGGTTTGTAAATAACGTCGATCAGAGTTTCCCTGAGGATCAGACTAGGCATCTGTACGCCAAGTACAGGAGGCACTGAACTTCTACAGGTGGTTTCTGAAGAGTTTTTCTGCATATGCCGGTTGGGCGAGCTTTTATGAGAGACGCGTGCCGGGTCAAAGGTGTCTGGAGAAACTGCACTATGACGTGATCTAAAGTAATTGTTGCTGTTATTAGCTGGGAAACACCTGCAAGGTGGATGTCATTGAATACAAACCCCCTTGAGACTGATCAAGCTGAAGTGAGATCGGGCTCCGAAAGACTTAGGCCCAGTAAATCGCTGGTACTTTTCAAATTCGGAACGAAATGCAACATCCCTTAAAGCTCAATTAGGAACGGATCATAAGTCTTCTGGGTTAATAAATATGTATAACTGCTTGTAAAAAATCAGACGAACATGAGGAATTGTTATCGACATCAGCCACGTAACACCCTCATTTAAGATCAGGGGGAAAAGTGGTAAATACTTCTATTTCACCAGTTGTAAAATCCCTGATAGTTGGCTATGCAAATTTCGCATGCGTATTTTGCCCCGTGCTACTATACTGTTAGAACCGCTTAAACGCTGAGAAATTTGGTGTTACTCAAATGTTTATCTCTATGGGGGTGCTTAATGACTAACCTGTATTTAGAAGCTCGAAGAGACTATGGTCTAAGATCCCGCGATCACTAACGGGGATCAAATGTCAACCCATCTACCGCTTTTGCAGCATATTGTCTGCTGATTTACCTACCTAGACACAAGCCAGAGCAATTTATTACCTTGCAGTCAATGGTGGGGCCACTCTCCGGTTCGCCATGTATAAAGGTGGCGGACCACACTATGGCTATTCGGTGGCTCCTCTCAAGCAGTGGAATTTGAATCATCGGAAAATCTAAAACACTTTAACATAAAAGCAGGGTCAATTGATCAGATACCCAACTTAATAAAATGTGCTGAGTTAGAATACATTCGAGGTTAGCTTCCATGTCAGTTTTTCTTTTGGTATTAGGCCGGTACTCCAATTTTCTTCTCCAGGTCATGCAGTGCGCGCCAAACCGCCTTTACATGTGCATCGACTTTCCCCCAAGCGGTTACAAATTAAGCATGATTCCATTGGAGCATCTCTGCACGACTTATGCCAACCTTACGGTAATTCAACTTCGATATGCTTGTTGCCGGAGACCGTGTTATATCTGTAATTATAGATATGATAACGTGAGAGACTCAGGAATACTTTTATAATTATCGCAGGGCCAAGGCAAATTATGCGCATATATTCCTCTAACCATATTCTCGGCGCTCCTCGCATCTCCAATTCGGTAGACACTCAGAATCAACAATTTACAGAAAAAATGTATGACCAGCTTGAAGGGAAATTCTAAATCTCAACGTACCCCCCTCATCTGCGATTACGATCCCATGGTATTTTTTATAGCCTTGTATTTACATCTTAATTTGTTGGTTGACTCACTTTAAGCCATAGATTCATGAACCCCTCTCGGCTCAGTAAACACGGCGTTTTTCTTGAGGCGTGGCACTTACGCTTTGGAGTCCACATTATACTGTTTCAAACGTTCCACAAACCCTGTTTCTATAATCATTATGACGCTTTTTTCCCATCACCCAAGTGGCTTCAAGCAAGGCAAACTTACCAGGGTCTGGCCTGGCGTGGTGGTGGTGGTGGTGGTGGGGTGAAGTTGATTGAAGCTTTGGCATCGTCTGAGACTAACCCGGTAACATGTAATGTTAATGTCTGATCTACACATGACCGGATCGGACCATCGATTGCTCATCGGATTTTAACGAATTGGGAATCGGCGCCCGAGCACCAACTTTGTAGGTGCCAGCATGTTGCAGCTGGGGTAGAGAGACGGGCCCCCGGGACATGTTGGAGTGATTGTGCAGTTTACCTTCGGGATAACAGGGGATGCTGCTATCTGTTCCAGAAAGAACTAGAAGGTCAAAGCAAAGCCAGAGCTTGAAGCACAACGGATGCTCTTGATAAAGTACGCATTTTGCTAAACTTGAACTTCTTTATCGGCATGACAGAATAACATCACAGTAGAAAACTTTTGGATAATTGGCTGATTTTGTCGATTTTGTGGGTGGTACCCTAGTCGTCAGGAATCAAAGGGCGATCTGTTTACCGGCAGATCTGCAACAAATTTCTCCAGCCGATCGGATACGACAGTTTGGTATTTGATGCTACCGGCCGCTTGGGTCGCCATCTCCTAGCATCCGCATCGACCCGGCGAATTGCCCTTAAAGCGCTCAATCGCCGGCGCTGCCACCAGCGTAGAGTATGTTCCTTTCAACAGAAGACAAAATAAGAGAATAACAGTTCCAACAGAAGTTGGTTTATGTTGACTTCGCTTTTCGGGACTTTCCCCTATTTTCGACAGGTTCTCTGGCTTGCAGGAAAAGAAACACGTACATATCCCAGCACTCAATGTCATCTCTTATGTGGGGCGACTGAGACACGGGCCTGAATACTTCTTGTGTCTAGTTTTGTATCGATCATTGGTTGTTTGTAACGTGTTTATAGGATGGCAACTATTTTGGAAGCGAGGATGTCTATTTGGAGCTGCCCTCCTACCCCAATGACGGGTGGTTGAGCTGTAGCGCCCAAACCGTCGGAAATCGTTCCCCAAGAACACAATCCCGAACCGTCTAGCCGGGTAGGCGTATCAAAATTGTTCCAGTCGTCCCCCCTTAACAATCAATTGTTGCGCCACACCCCTGGTTGTATGGAGTTGTTTAGCCTTGTACCTACAATCACGCATTACTCATAACCACCAGGCCCCACCAGCTAAAGGTGTGCCCCCACTCAGGAGAGCTTCTATGAGAGAAGAGAGCCAGCTCGGGACGGCCCGCATTGTGGGGGCTCCCAGATAAAATTAAAGGGATAGGGCTGCCTATTCGTAATTCAAGTAGGTAGTCCACCGGGAAAATCCGTGGAAATTATCAGCTCGGTGCTTTTTGTGGACATTCGGGCACACCCTAAATCTGCTTAAAGGAATACGAAAGCATCGCTGTGGATATAACTTCTAGGTAGTATGCTGATTTGGCCATAAGAAAACGGTTGAAGCTCTTTGGGGTCCACATATTTCGGCCTCAGCACATGTATTAAGGAACAGGCCATTGAATTCTGCATGATTGCATCGCCTTAAATTATCTTCAAGGACCTAGTACACCGGCGACCAATATACTCGTGGCAGGCAAAAGGAACACGAACATAAAAACGCGCTAGCAGGGGTCAAAGTGGTTGCTACCAGAAAAACGATGTTCAGGTTCTTCATGCCTTCCCCGAGTAGCTAGTCGCACAAAATACAACTTACTTCATTGATGCGCGGCAAGTTCTTGGCTTCTAGCTCTAAACCTCGATGTATTAGCGGAGGTGGTGGTAGGTGGTGGTTGCCACTTATCCTGGCTTCCCTCAACCACTCTGTCGGGAATTATGATCCATGAACTCATGAAGTATCACTCGCAAGATATAGTACGACCAGGTCACTGGGGGCAATGGTCCGAGCGATAGAGTACCTGTGTCAATTCCGGATCTCCCATTGGTCACGAAATGATTCCTAAACCGACTATGTATCACAACTCTGAGGTTATATTTTTACTTCCCTTGCATCGTGAGACTGATACACCAACAATAACCGATCCTTATATATGTACTCTACGTATATGGCCTAAATAATGAAGTGTTGGCAGATTTCACAGTTAATGGCTCACTTAAAAAAGGGCTCGTGTCGGCACTGCCCTTTATATATCTCGTCGAAGATCTATGGGAAAGAAGTATAAGAACACGTGCTGCTAAAACTTGGATGGAATAGATTTACTCGCAAGCTTCCCTTTCTTTGAATCAAACTGCGCTAGATATCCAGTGAGTGGCTTTATCTGTACACCCCGTTGTTTCCAGTATGTGTACTTGACATCAAGAAACTAATGTAATAGGCTAGAACTAGGTAATATCAATCTCATGGCAATCCTGCTGATATTTTGTGCTTGTCCGTTACTAAAGACCCTGAAGCTCAGGGTCGGATATTCGGTTACCTGCATTACAATCTTGGGATATCCGAGAAGCTCCCTTATAAAACTATTTGATTGGCGCGGGTAAACCTGCCCTTTAGGGACTAGCCTTGGCTCCACAGAGCTATATACTACGAGCGTCTAGTACTTATTAGTAGGGAATTCAAATCGAGCAAGTCCAGTTTCGAATCCCGGATCGGTATATCATAGCCTTTTTCTCCAGGGTATGCGCAGTCTATACATCCATGGACTGCCATGGGATGGTGTTGTGATATTGGTCATTGACGATAGGCCAACAAGGGTGATGGTCCTGAGATAAATCCCTAGAGAATATTCCTCTCTGCAATATCGGAGTTAACTGAATACAAGTATCAGGGTTTTCCGCAAATGACAGCCGGGGCATCGGATTCGACTTTAGTGTAGTTATTCAATCGAGTAGATTGATTGGGGGAGGTAAGTGATTAAGTCCTATTCTCTATTTAGCATAACAGGACTGTACATGCATGTATTGGGCATGCATGTATTGGGTTAGAATCACATATTAAAATTAAACCGCGCGATTACCGCATCATCAGATCTCACTCAGCTCTAGTTAGTTATGTGGGGTTGGGGCACCTTAGGAAGTAGGAGTTGATGAAAATTACAGGACCTTGTGTACGTCACGGAAAGCTTGAGCACACTGGAGAGTTATTTACCCGAGTTTCTGACCTTGTCGGAAGCACAAACTAGCCTTGAGAAGGTCAGATGTTCTTTACTATTCGACTTAAGTATTAAAATATTGCTCAAGGGTTCTCTTATTTTTATCGGCACCATGCGCTAATAGCTCAGTTGGGAGAGCGTCAGACTGAAGTTAACATTATGTCAAATAATCTGAAGGTCACCCGTTCGATCCGGGTTTGGCGCATATACTCAAAAACTTTTTACCGCTTGTTCCCGCACCATGCACCTACAAAGGTCTAGGCTAGAGTACCGTAGTAGATAGAGAACATGCCGCTCAGGAGGTATCAAAGGTTACACGGTTGCAAGGTGGGATCGCCGACAAAATTATTCCCGCGGGTGGCTGAAATTTGAGCATATGCCCATGAACACGCTTTTGGAAGCGGAGATTGTGGTGCTCCTGAATCTCATTGTTATCAATTTTTAAGGGCGATACATCTGGGCGGCTGATTTTACTTGTAAGCTGAGTGCGCGCCGATAATATTAATATCGAGTGATCATACATGATCGATATACCCGATCAAGTGCCAATTTGTGTCAAGAAGAAAGGATTAATATTCGCATGATATTCATTATTCCACGTATGCACAAAAGTCTAGGCGTTCAATCGCGATTGCATTAGATGTTATAGCGCGGAATGCTTTGTATAGTACCTGCCTGTATTTATCCTGCACTGTTCCTATCAGACAGATGCCAATTCATACATATCCCCCATGCGTAAGTCTCACTACAAATCCGTCCCTTAAATCGCACAGGCTTCAACATTCGGACGTTGCCTGGATTGGTTGACTCTTGTGAGCTCACCAAGTACATAGATAGTCTCCTCAACTCTTGCGAATCCCTCCCACGAGATTCCCTCATCAATATCGGCTGCGATAATCGCTCGGTTATATGTGGCTCTACTCTCTACATCCGGAATCTATGCCAAGGCATTGCCTTTCTGCAACTAGTAGATGTCGGAGATTGACAGCCCCCTTGCTACATCCTTTTCTCCGTGCAAAAAAAAGGTAAAACATCGGGGAGAGTGGGGGGCGAAGGTCTCGTGGTGCTTCTTCTAATCAGGCGTGGCCTAGGCTAGGCCTCGCGGGCCAAGGTCTGGGTTCTAAGGGTGGGCCCGAGTGATAGTCGTGATTAAAGGGTGGAGAATAGCCATTTTTAGATGCAGGTTTTTGGCAATGATCGAAGTGATGGATACGGTGAATACGGGCGGGTTTGTGCTTGAACTCAGTACCAAAAAAAAACGGGTGGATCCAGTACCGCACCTAGCAGAATACCGCAAAACTACCGTGTTGCTACGGTATTGCTACGGTATAATATTTAGGGTTCTGATTTAATTCGGAAGTTTTACGTAATTCCGTACGTATTACATCCCCTTTTTTGGTACTGTAATATGTCAAGAACATAATAGCATGAGCTGCAGGAATATTGCGCCTCGGGTGACTCAGGGAACTTTGGTGCTATACGAGATTCAGCCTTATGACGACAGTCTGTGATTATTTCACTCCTGGGGTAAAGAGTTACATACTTACCGATGGCTATAATCTTTTGTTAACATAAAGCGATTAATATTATTAGCTATTAGGATTGACCCTTCTGTCGTGATTGCGTTAACAATCGATTAGCTCAGGTTTTCTGCATTAAAAACAGATATTCAGTAACAATGCCACTTATTTGCGAGAGAGATGACGCGATAATTTCTATAACCTTTTTTAATGTCCATTGATGAGAGTGTACTACAATGCACGGTTCATAGTGGGATTATTAGGTGGCTGAAAAGAAAGCGGTAGGGGGATATTCGAATATTCTCACCGTATCTGTAGGGAGATAATCTTTTATCGAACAAGTATCAGTCCACAAAAAGGCAACTACATCTATGACAGGAGATTGCTTTTTATATCCAAAAAGATTAGAATTTGGCGTGTTCAGTGATGGAACGGTGAAAGGAAAACCAAGTATCCCGTCGCTCAGTCAGCAGCCTAACTGCAGTGATCAGGCGGGAATCTCGTGTACCAAACTCACTCATTCTTCTCTTTTTATAATTTACTTCTTCTCGCAAGAAAACCTGCTTAGTTGAAGACCTGTCCCGGTTGTCTTGATCGAAGTAGCTGTTGGTGAAGTCCTTCATTCCAACTTGAGAATTTATAAAAAGTTACTTGAATTTTATCCAGAGGGAGGTACAAAAATTAATTGGGGGTGCTGTAGTTGAGAGTCGCACTGGTCGGGAGTCCTTCGTTAAATCATCCGACCGGGATGCATAAATATTGTCACTGTGCTTAAACTAATTGTGTTCGTTCATAGAATCGTGAAAGTTGGGCATCCCGTCCGCTCTGCCATACACAAACACGATATCGCTCAGTCAGTACTGCAGTGGGTGACCATGTGGGAATCCTGGGTAACGAACTCGCCTTTTGTATGCCTTTTCTTTTGTAAGGCCCGATGTACTAGCCCCATCGAAACATCATATGTCCAGCTGGCCAACCCACTCTAGCCCAAGGCAGATCCAGTTGGACCTAGTCCATCCAGACATGCCCAGGGCGAGGTGTTGGCATAGTCTGCTGAGTGTACAGTGATGGGGATAAAGGAGTGGGTTTCTTGGTCCGTGCTCACAACAAAAGTCTTTTCAAGAGCCAATGGGACTATATATCGGGTCACGGAAAACCCACTTTTGCAATAAATCTCTCCGTCATTGTAAGAACCGAGCAGGATCAAGTCATATATGTTACGTATGTGTGGCCCGGCCCAGCCCAATATAGATTTATATGTCCGACCCGGAAAGGAGAATTCTGGACTTGAGTCCGTTCGAGGCCCTGGATACTTGCTTGCCATTCATCACAAGAGTAAGGTAGGAGACTGAACAACATATACGGAGGCTGCCGGGCACTCCCCGAATAATTCTGTAAATTGGTTCCCTTTTGAGATTATATAGCGGTAGGACTATGATAACGAACGATCACTGTACTAGTGCATACTTGTATTTGTTTAATCAGCGTTGGATTCAGACGTTGTGGCCGGCTCGGGTCGTTGTCGAGCGTTGTGGCCGGCTCGGGTCGTTGTCGGGCGCTGTGGCCGGCTCGGGTCGTTGTCGGGCGTTGACTTATATGGTCGATACTAAAACGTACTTGGGATCGCTGTCTGATTTGAATTTTCAGAGCGGGAATTAGGTTGTAGATGGACGCGTAACTTGTTTGCCGAAGATCTGGCCTAGTCTCATATCCATCCCCTACTTTTGGCAGTAATCTACAACGAGTGGAAGCGGGGGGGCGGTTGGGGACATGCCTATAGTAGCTACATGTAGGTCTGACCTATCAATCACTACTACAGAATAGCGGGAAAGAATATCGAAACGGTCTGAGCTGCGGGTATATACAAGAGTTCCATCATGTTACTGTCTGCACTAGCTATATACAGTGAAGTCTCGATAGTAGCATATGGTCGGGAACGGATTTTCGTGTGCCACTCGAGAATATGCTTGCATCGCGAATAACTACGTCCGTACCGACTCGTTTGGGTTTGCCCAAATCTATGCTAGAATAGAGGATATGCTATTATCGAGAATGCTACTATTGAGACTCCACTGTAGACACAGACGCAAGGGGCAAGGGAGCTCCTAGTATTCTGGCTCCTGTCCTGGTATTTCCCCGGGTTCCTATTCCGACCATATCTAGGACTCTTTCTCTGATATCTCTTTTGGCGTTAATTATCTGTGTGATTTAGGAAGGAACAGACATTAGGGCAGACAGGCGGGTAGATAGGCAGGTATATTCTGACTTCTCTTCTGACACCTGCTAGGACTATCGTAGTGTTTATTATTTGAGTAGAACTGTGTAGAAAACGATGGATTTACTTTAGATATACGTATTCATTGCATGATCTATTTTCTGAAGGAATTCTTGCATTTATATGGCCGCACCGAAATTAAATTTATAACACCCTTAGCAAAAACACATTTTAGGATAAGCCCATTCGTATCCGTGAATTTCGCATAAGTGTGAGATAGGTGCGATATAAACATGAGTTCGGGGCGGTGATGGGATGGGGCTGGAGAAGTATTTGTGTTTCCGAGGGGTCCTTGTAAAAGTCCTGTTGGGGGGTTTGGTGTGGTTGGAGTCTTGGGTGATTGATCATCATTGACAGGAGCGGGAAGAGAGTTGTAATCCTCATCCTCAAGGGGGCTCACCCTAGCGGGGGGCTTATTCTGGCGGGTGTGTTGCTGTATCTCAAGTATTTATCTTGGAATTGTGAAGTGTTTTTCGCAAGCATCATGGAATAGCACTCGGAATCTTGTTCACCATATAGCACTCGTCTCGTTGCTAAAAGAAAATACATAAATCCGCTCTAGTGGAAGAAACTGCCGTGTTCGTTCATAGAATGTTGAGAACTGGGCATCCCGTCCGCTCTGCCATACATAACCAACATATCGCCTAGTCAGTACTGCGGTGGGTGACCACGTGGGAATCCTGGGTAACGAACTCCATCATTTACCTTTTTTTTCTTGTATGTATCATTTGGTGTGTTTTTCACGATTCTCTGAACTCCTTACCTAAACTCTATAGGGATCAGGTGTGTTTTGACACCTAAATAAATACACGCGCGCCTCAGCCCGTCCAGGAGCAACCTTTGCGTGCTGGTGGAAAGCAAAAAAAAGTTAAAATATATTGAATTTGTTGAACAATCACCCTTAGCCTTCCTTACCTGCTTTCGATTGCCCCATCCTACTTGTAACTATGTACAGCGGCAGGTGATAAGTGATGGAACACCCTGAGACAGAGTGATACCTGTTTTGAGTAAAACGCCACCAACATACGGTGTTTGCAGGTATAACCGCATCTTAGGGCGTTCCATCACTTATTACCTATCGCTGTACAGCCACTCATCAAAAGTGTTTGTGATTCACATTAAAGTTGGCCAGTGCGTGATGTGGCTTACCAGATTTTACGGTAAAATTGAGGAACACTAAAATGTATCAATGTAATTGTACCCAGTGAGTGAGTAATAGAGAATAAAAATCCCATGAATAATGTCTGTCTAACGTTGACTTTGGCCACCGTTGACTAGCTGTTGCTGTGGTGAGGTTTTTTGAACATTTCAATGGGCACTTTGACTTGAGCTGGACATGCCACATTGAATAGAGCGTATTTGCCAACCGTCAATTTCAACTATTGACACTTCAAAATTGACAGTTCCCTTCAGTGGCCAAAATAGACCTGGTTAGCGGTATGACAGAATGAACCCCGAAAATCAGACAGTTCATCACGCTACCTGAGAAATACGCTGTTGGGACTGAGAATTCATACCCATGATACTAGCTTCGGTAGTCACAAAAACTGGGTACTTGTGATCCTCCTGGTATATCTCACAGAACGCTGCCCCGCCGAAATTCAGAATTAACAGCCCCGGTTGCCATTTCGGAGCCCCACAATTTGTAAACTCTTAGAATTGACGGTTTGCAAATACGCTCTAATCCGAATCACAAACACTTTTGATGAGTGACTGTAGGTAAGTACATACGAGAGGGGGACTAGACTAATTTATCGGTTTCATTGTAAATGGAAACCAAAGTTTCAGAATCCCAGAATTCCCCAGATCAGCCGTGTGAGCTAATTATAAAAGCTTAGCCCTTTAAAATACAGCCAGTCGCACCTCACCATCTCGTAGTTTGACATCCCGGATCTCTCAAGTGCTGCCTCGTACGTACGGGTTTGCGGGACAGGTACATACTGCCTTCCGGCCTCCACATGGACGTATTTGCCATCCCGTACGTACGTCGTATGCGGTGGGCTCGATCCCAGAATACGCCAACGACATGACAAGGTGTGACTGTATGTACTTGTACGTACGGGGGGGCATATACAGCCGCTCTGCAAAAAAGGTGTTTGTGTGATTTACATGTATGTAGGTTTTTTTTTTCAATGCCAGTGCGCAGCGCAGTGTGGCGCACCCCCCCCCCCCCCGTGAAGTTGATGTATTACTAAAGTTGAGATTGAAAACAACGGAGAAGAAAAAAAAAAAAAAAGAGAGAAAAAGAAAACATATAATAAATATAATATAGTTCGCGTGGCTATGTACTTGTGAGTGAAAAAAAGGCAGTGGGGGGGGGAGCCATTACAAGTAATCTCTCTCTGATTCCGGGCACCGTTGATCACTCGCAAGGTCTTCTAACGGGGGGTTCGGTGGCCCGCGACGGTTACATGTGAAGAAATGTCTCGGCCTGAAACCAGACCCACAAACACTCTTGCAGAGCGGCTGTAGGTACATACAAGTACATGTAGGTACATACAGTCACTCACGGGGCGAAGACGGACAGGGGGGGTCTCAACGAATAAGGATCCTGAAAAAGTGTTTACCACCATACTTAGGGTCCCTGTCCGTCAAGCGTTGAGGGGGGGGGGGGGGGTTGCCGGAAAGTGACGAGTAACGACTACAATGTACTTTATAAGTACAGCCACCCATCAAAAGTGTTCAAAGCTGGCCCGTGCGTGGTGTGGCTTACCAGACTTTACGGTCAAATTTGAGGAGCACTAAAATGTATCTGTATAATTATATCCAGCGAGTAACAAGGGATAAAAAATACCACGAATGCCTAATATTGTCTCTGGACCACCATTGACTGCTGCTGTGTTGAACGTTTCCTTGGGCACTTTGACTCCAGACATGTCACATTGAATCCGAACCACGAACACTTTTGATGAGTGGCTGTACGTACAGTCCCTACCCAGATGTCTTCGTGATTCTGGTGGCTCGGCGGCAACCTCAAAACCCCACGAATTTACTCACGAATGATATGAGAGATTGTGGAGATCAATGCCTGATAGAGTTGCTGCAGTAATTGCAGCGGGCAGGTGGCAAACTAAACATTAAGATACATGTATTTAATTAATTCATTGAGTACCTATTGATCGTTGATCATTGAATGCCGAGCGTTCGTTGCCATTGCGCGCCGTACCACCCGAATCACGAAGACATCTGGGTAGGGACTGTATGTATGTACATAGACTCAATATACCACCCACGACTCTCAATACCCAGCCACACATGCGGCCGGCCCCAACTGGCGTTGGCCATGATGGAAAAACAACAAGGTGTTTATTGGTATGTGTATATATATATATATACAAAGTGGAGAGAGGGGGGGGTATAGAACTATTTTTTCCCTCACCGATCGTATTTAAATAAAACGATACTACGACATGTGGTTGCGCCGAGTTCACTAATTACAAGACCTCGCCCAATGCTACATACCAATGCCGTTGCAATCACCCCGGGGGGGGGGGGTATATGTACTTGCATACATACATGCAAGTACATACCACCATGCAGTGTCCGAGGCCCCGCCACTCGCTGTGATTCTCTACATAAGTTCAGTCTAGTACGCTATACATACAAGTAACTGTAATTGCAGTACACACTGTCAAAACCAGGGTTAGGGTAACAACTGTCAGAGCTACTCTAGAGGGTACGTTAATATGTAGATGTAGGTTTAAGCACCACAAGGAGAGGACCGCCGCACCGTTCAGAGAAATGAGGCGCGGGGAAACGACCACCCAGGGCTAGGGGGCGGGGGCGGGGGCAGTCCTTTTTCCTTTTCCCGCGCGTGGGGGTTGTAGACACGCAGAGTTGTCGAGACCGGCACTATATACACACGTGTAGCTATGTTACAGCAGCAGCAGAGCGCCAGAAACATCTTTCGGCTGTGTTGTGTTGTGCTGTTGTTGTTGTTGTTGTTGTTGTGGTGGTGGTGGTTGGGGGAATGCATACATGTATGTAGACAGCAGGAGCCGTATATATAGGCGCGTATTTAGTGTTGCCAGCCCGGGGGGCCAGAGCGGTGCTCGGTGCATGTATATAGAATATAGGCGGCCGTGGATGCTACTGGATTATAGAATACATGTGCTATAAATCTATAGAACACTAGGGATGTACATATCAAGTGGTGGTGGTGGATGTTGTGGGGCGGTTCCGTTATCAGGCGCCCCGTAGCTTGGACCATGTGTCTGCGTGTGATTCTTTTGTGATATCAGGGGTATGGGCACGGAGTGTGGTCTCTGAATTGTAGTCCTCGAGAGGGCGCTCTCCTACCCCACAACCTCCTCCTCGTCGTCGTCGTCGTCCTCCTCCTCCCCCTCGCTCCCCTGCCCACCCCTCCCCCTCCTCGCCACCTCCGGCACCACCCCCCCCCTCTGCACATACCCCCTCCACGCCCTCTCCTCCTCCCCCCGCCACCTCGCCGCCTCCTCCGCGCCCCCCGCCCCATCCGCACACCACGCCGCCACCCCCGCCCTCCACCCCCACAGCACCGCCATCTCCGCCCACGGCGGCCCCACCATCCACCCCTCCACCCGCTCCCACACCCTCTCCCGCGCCTCCACCCCCTCCCCCACCAGCACCAGCACCTCCAGCAGCGCGGGCACAAACTCCAGCACACTCGGCCTCACCATCTTTCCCGCCTCCTCCCCCCCGCCATCGATGCCGCCCCACCGCACCCCCTCCTCGCCGGCGCTCAGCGCAGAATGCAGCGCGTGCGTGCCCTTGTTGTACGGATAGGCGAGGGCCAGCCTGGCCAGCAGCTCCACGGCGCGGGCGTGGTCCCCGCGGCGCAGGAGCAGCTCGGCGCCGGGGCGCCAGAAGGCGCGGATGTCGGTTGTGGGCGTGCGCAGGAGGAGGGCGTAGGCGCGGGATGCGCGGGCGAGGTCGTTGGTGGCGAGGGCGTGGTGGAGGAGGGTGGTGAGGGTTGCGAGGTGGCGCTGGCGGAGGGTGGTGGGCGGGAGGGGCGCGGGGGGGAGGGCGTGGGCGGTGAGGTGGGTGAGTGTTGCGGTGGGGGGGCGGGGGCCGGCGTGGAGTGTGTGGCGGGCGGGGGTGGTTGTGGTGGTTGTGGTTGGGGTGGGAGAGGGGGAGCGGGAGCGCGGGGGTGGGGGGCGCTTGCGGGGGCGGGGGGGGAAGATTGGGGGAGTGTGGAAGGATGTTTGGGGGTGCATTGTTGGGAGAGTAGAGTAGGGTGTATGTTGAGAGTAGAGTAGAGAGTGTATGTTGGGTGTGTGTGTAAGGGATCGCTGTGTGTGTGTGTGGATCCTTATCTAATCTAATCACCCCATCTCACTGCCCCCGCCATCTAATCAGATGCACCGGCAGCTGCACTGCGCTGCGTTGCTTCCCGCACGGCGATCGCTGACGTCTCGCTCCTTCTCCTCGGGCGGGTTTGTGTTTGTGTGTGTTTGTGTGTGTGCGTGTGTGTGTTGGGTGCATGTGACAAACACGCAACTCTTGTCTCTCTTCCTCTTCCTCTCCCTCAACCACCACCAACCACCACCACAAACCCCCCTCAATGGCTGCCCTCACGCCCGCTGCCTCCCGCGTCAGGGCCAATGCCGCCGTGAGCGTCTCCCGCACCGCCGTACGTCCAGCCTCTCTCTCCCCGACCCTCCTCCTACCACAGCTAACCCCCCGCAGGTCTCCACAGCCCGGCACCTCCACAGCTCCGCCCACCGCACCAACCGTCCCCCGTATCGGAACATGGCCGCACACAAAGTTCGTCCCCCCCGCCCCCCATCCATCCACCCACCCACCCACCACCGCAGCACCAGCCCAGCCCAGCCCACTTCCTACCAGACAATCCCTCCTGACGCCCCCCCAACTAGGAGCTCTACCTCTCCGTCCTCACCTCGACGTCCACCAAGCGCGAGGCCCGCTCCTACCTGAAACGCTTCACCCCCGCCCCCGCAATCCTCGAATACCTCAAAGAGTCCTCCTTCACGCAGCCCGCCGCCTCCACCCCACCCCCACCCCCGCCCACGCTCACACCCGCACCCGACGACCTGCACATCGGCATCGTCAAGATCCGCGACACCCCCTCGATCGACACGCCCACCCTGCACGGCATCGGCCGCACCCTCTCGCAGCTCACCCTCCTCGGCCTCCACCCCGCCGTCATCATCGACGAGCCCGCTCCCGCCGCCAACACCCCGCCCCTCTCCCCCGCCTGGCGCGCCCACGTCGAAGCCCAATGCGACCGCGTCCTCACCGCCATCGAGGCCGCCGGCGGCCGCGCCCGCCGCGTCGACGGCTGCGCCACCACCACCACCACCACCACCCCCGCCAGCGCCCTAACCCTCCCCATCCCGGAGCTGCTCCTCGCCCCGCTCGCCCGCGGCGTCATCCCCGTGCTGCCGCCCCTCGCGCTGACACCAGAGCAGGTGTGCGCCGCCGCCACGGGCGACGGCCTGCTCCTCGCGCTGGCGGCGCTGCTGGCAGCGCAGCCCGGCGTGGCCCTGGAGCGCATCGTCCTGCTGGACCCCCTCGGCGGCATCCCGTCGCACGATCGCCCGGCCGGCGCCCACGTGTTTATCAATCTTGCGCAGGAGCACGACACGATCGCGGGGCATCTCCTGGCCGCAGCGGGGGCGGGGGCGGCGGACGGGTTGTGGTCGGCGCCGGGGGCGGTGCATGCCAGGAACCTGCACGTGCTGCGCGAGGCGCTGGAGCGGCTGCCCGCGTCGTCGTCGGCGCTGATTACGACGCCGGGGCTGGCGGCCGCGGCTAGCGCTCCCCGCCCCGCCACCACCACCACCACCACTACTGCCACTGCGACTGCGACCGCCACCACAGCGACGCCAAACACAAAGGCGCGCAACCCGCTGATCCACAACCTGCTGACCGACAAGCCGCTGACGTCCTCGTCGCTGCCCGTGCACGCGCACCACGCGGGCACGCTCACCACGCTGCTGAAGCGCGGCGTGCCGCTGGCCGTGCATCTCGGCGTGCAGCTGTCGGACCCGGCCGTCGACCTGGGCAAGCTGGTGGCGCTCGTGGAGGACAGCTTCGGCAAGCGCCTGGACGTGGGGCATTATCTGCAGAGGGTGGAGGGGCGGGTGGCCGCGCTGGTGGTGGCCGGCGATTACGAGGGCGCGGCGATCGTGACGTGGGAGTATCCTGGTTTCGGCGGCGGCGGCGCGGGGGGTGGCGGCCAGTGTGGTGTGGATGGGGCGGAGCGGGAGAGGGCGGCGCCCAGGCGCGTGCTGTATCTGGATAAGTTTGCGGTGCTGAAGCGGAGCCAGGGGACGGGCGGCGTGGCGGACGTGGTGTTTAGTGGCATGGTGGAGGCGGTGCGCAGCGGGCGGCTGCAGGCGGAGGGGATCGTGTGGCGGAGTAGGAGGTGGAATCCGGTGAATAAGTGGGTATGTTTGCATCTCTCTCTCTCTGTGTGTGTGTGTGCGTGTGGCTGATGCAGTGGGCAGTATTTCGAGCGTGCAAAGGGCACGTACAAGATCCCCGGCAGCGGGTGGACCATGTTTTGGACGTCGAGGGAGGCGGCCACGGATGTGCTGGGGGTGGGGAGGTTCTGCGAGTATGAGAGGGTGTGTAGGGCGGTTGAGCCGAGTTTGGTGGATGAGTAGCGGCGGGGGGGGGGGGTGGTTGGCTGTGGTTGGTTTTTTCGTAGCATGGGATGATAAGTATTTCGCTATTTGGGTGCTATGATGGTCTGGGGGGCGTGAATTGCATTTCTGGCAGTCTAGCGGTAGCGTGGCAGTGGGTTGGGTTGGGCGGTGTTGGTTTGTTTTGTTGGCTGTGGGCTTGGGCTTGGGCTTTGGCTTGGGCGGTGATGGGATGGATTGGATGGATGGCCCTGCGGTGCACGGCGTAATATCAAATATCAAATCAAAGCAAGCTCTACCTGTGATCCTGTGATGCGAAAGACCCTCTTCCTCTTCCTCTTCCGCCGGCCTGGTGATTGTCGTGGTAGCTGCACACTTTGCAAAGATCAAGGTCGCTGTCAGATCGTATACTTGTGTATGGATGTGTATATATACCATCCCCCACCCACCCGGCACCGGGTTGGCGCAGTATAGCTAGGGCTCGCCATATAGCTAGCTAGCTAGCTAGGGCCAATGATTGCGTTCTCGGCGCTTATCAAGGCATCTCTACCAGCGCAAAGAATGCATCAGTTGATGCACAAAGCTGTCGAGGCCCCAATAAACGCACCAGGCTGACACATTCGCGACGATTCACACTACTACTTTCCAGACAGATGGAAGCATCGTCCTTGTATGCACATATCAGGGGGTTGTAGGGAGATGGTAAGGTGAGTCGTGTGTAGAACTTGTGAGGAAGGTTAGGTAGGGTAGTACAGTACCTAGGTCAAGTCGTCTACATTTCCCATTTGTGTGGAAGGCGGTAGGGAAGCTCGGCGGGGAAAAGTGGTGGTTGGAAATCGCTAAGCTAAATGCTAAATACATGTATCCTACTGTCCTTCGTATGAGGTATGTACAGATTTCTTATCACCCTCCGGGTTTATTGGCTTTGGGGTTTTCTGGTTTCCGGTGATGAGGCTTTCATATGAATACGTACGTATAGAGTTAGCCTATGGATTCCGCTTGTAACGGCTCATGTATATATATCGGAAAGATATAATGCTACAGGTATGTACCGTACATAGTAAGCTCTAAATTAGATTATCGGAATGATTGATGTTCAACCCCCTCCACAACATTCCCTTTTTGCCCCTCTACTGATCCATTTACTGATGTCTTTCACGATGTATGTACTTCATATATACCGTGCCTGATGGGCAAGCCCGGCGCTGCGCATTTATAATTGAACTCTTGGCGAAACGAGACTGTGATGCATTATGGATGCATTAATGATGCATTACACACAACCCCTACGAACACGACCAACACGATACAGTATGGATACATTATGCGATGCATTTATTTATTTGGGTGCTAGAGGCAAGCGGATTTGGAGTGCGTGGAAGTACTGTTGTGTATGTGTACTCTATGTATATACATAGCTTGCGATACCCAGACAAAGGGGGCCAGAACCACATGGTAGGTATGTAGGCACCCCCTCCCATCCCTCCTTCCCTTCCCTCCTCCACTAGCCTTCCGCGCGGTGAATGCACATGCGGCTTTCTTTTAGCTTGGTCCATTACCGGCTGCATTGTGTGCAGCCTTATCTATCTATCTATCCCGCACATCCGGCCGGGCCAGCCCCCCACCGTACCCCACGGCGGCCTCGGAACGTCCGTCTGTCCGTACCAATCGCTAACTACCAGAGGCGGGCAGCGCACGAAGGGCGGCTGCGTTTCGTTGCGCGGCTAGAGGGCGGTTTGTAGTGGGTGACGGGGGCTCTATCGTGGGTTTGCTGGAGAGGGATAACTATCACTGGCCGCTGTATCTGCTGGGGGAGACCGACCGTCGCAGCTGGATGTGGGGTGGCTAGTCTCGGTGGGACCGGGGGAGGTGCTTAGGTGGTCGCATGGCAGATGGGGCAGGGCATATACTCTACAGCAGCGGTAGGCAGGTAGGTAGGTAGGTAGGTAACAAGTGATGGAACGAGTGATACCTGCTATGGGTAAAACGCCACCCACCAACGTACGGTGCTTGCGGGTATATATCACCGCACCACAGCGCGCTCCATCACTTATCACCCCCATCGCTGTGTATGTGCTTGTACCTAAAGTAGCTTTACAAAACCACAGTACCAGCCAACCCCCCCGCCCCCCCTCCGCCAAAGCGTGTGTGTGCACCCCGGAAAACACCCGCCTGCGCATACAATCCCACCGTACCACGGGCTTCCAGAAAGCTACACTAGCTGTGCGCGGGTATATTTTTTCTGTGTGACGCCGGCCGCGCGCGCCGTAGAAGCTGGCCGCCAGCAAACGCTCGGAAGGCCGGGTCCCGTAGAGTCGGAGTACTTACCCCCCCCCCCCCCCCCACCCACTGTAGCATGGTATCTTTGTTACTTGGAGGAGGAGGAGGAGGAGGAGGAGGAGGAGGACCAATCCAACAGCTGCACACAAATCACCAGCGCGGTTATGTATGCCTGGTGACGGAACACACGAGTGATTAGCCGTGACGCGTGCTAGTCCCTCCTGCTGGCGTGGCGATAGCGCTAAACGACGCGCGCGTATCGGATTTAGAGGGCGCGCATACATCTGCGCTGTGTTATGTACGTTACGCCGGCCGGCCGGCTCCATGCCATTTGCAAGCAGCCCCCAAAAGAAACCCGACATCACGGAAAATCACTCGCACATCCACACAACGCCGTTTTCTGTTCAACTTCGCCAAGTCGCGCCTGCTCGGCGTGTTCGTTCATAGAATGTTGAGAACTGGGCATCCCGTCCGCTCTGCCATACATAACCAACATATCGCCTAGTCAGTACTGCGGTGGGTGACCACGTGGGAATCCTGGGTAACGAACTCCGTATCTCTTTTGTTGCTGCCTCTTTGTGCCGTCCTGTTTTTGATCGCCAGCCACATGTTGGTTGGTGTCACCGCTTCGTTGGTTGGTATTGATAGTGGTTGGTTGTGCCATGCGGTTTCCGGTTTCCAGGAAGCTCAATCTTGGATTATGTACAACCCGATTTGAGGTAGCGGCAATTATGCTTTAATTATATACATTTGGCCCAAAGCAAACGCCCTTTATAGCAGTACGGGGGTGAGGAACGCCTTGCGTGCTGGTGCTTTCTAGTATTCCCAAGATTTGACTGCCACCATATGGCCAGGTGGAACCCAAAAACACTCGTATCGTGGTCGAGCCCATCGTGGTCAAGAGGCACTACATCGACGTCCATCCCGTCTCTTTCCCATCAGTGCATGCCATTCTTCAATCGCACCTATCATTCCAGCTCTCAGTACATAACAAAACGTCAAACACCCCCCCCGCCGAAAACAAAACGGATCGCAAAAGACAAAAGAGTTCGGTACCCAGGATTCCCACATGGTCACCCACTGCAGTACTGACTAGGCGATACGATGATTGTGTATGGCAGAGCGGACGGGATGCCCAATTTTCATCGTTCTATGACCGAACACGGCGATCAGTGCAAAATTTAGGCTGAAAGATAGTTTGGGTGGGAGGTGGGGGCGAGTGAGGGGTTGTGATGTGGAAAGGGGGTTTCTTTGCGGGGTGCCGGAGGGTTGGGGAGGGCGGGTACTTACTTTACCGCCCGAGGGGGGTAAGAAAATAAGCCTTCAGTAACGATTTACCGCCAAATAAGCGTGGAATGAGGCCTTATTAACGGAAGATTGTGGTATTGGCGTTAATTTGGGGTGATGCTCTTTTTGTGTAAGGATTGATGTAAAAAAAGGCATATATATGGCTTATTTTACGAATAACCATTAAACCTAGATAATTATTATCACATATATTAACGTCAAAACGGGTATTCCTATAAGGCTGAGAGGCAGACGGAAAGTCTTATTTTGACCTTATGTCTCAAATAAGCCTAAAGTTAGCCTGTTTTGGGCGTAAGTGTGACCGTTGCTCAGAAGCCTGCATAAATCACGCTTTATTAAACCTTTTCTTGGTAGTAAGGCTCACCAAGAGGTAAGAATTATGCAAATCCGTAAGGTCTAGGGCGCAAAAATTAAGGTTTCGTGGGTTAGGGTTAGCACTTAGCAAATATCAAGCCGTCTGTCAGTGCACCTATTCATCTCCATCACCTCTACCGCCACTACCACCTCCACCACCTCCGTACCACCCCCCGGTGTCCCCTACCCCCCTAGCATTAGGGTAATCATCAAAACACGCACTAATCAGCGAATTGAACAGAGAGCAGCAGCAGCAGCAGCGGATACAGCACCAAATCGAGCACCAACTCGACGCCCAAATCAACGCCCAAATCGAGCATCAAATTTAACTAATTGAGGTTAATGGGTAAACGGGCAGGTAGGTAGGCGGCGGGTAGGCGGGTAGGTAGGCGGGTAGGCAGGCCGGCGGACAGGCGGGCAGGTAGGTAGCCTGGGAGGTAGGTAGGCGGGTAGGCAGGCACTGGGTAGGCAGGCAGGCAGGCAGGCAGGCAGGCAGGCAGGCAGGCAGGCAGGCAGGTATGCAGGTAGTCGGGGAGGTAGGTAGATAGATAGGTAGGCAGGCGGAGCAGCCCCACCGATGTATAATGTTAAATTAAGCCTTATCAGATACCATAAGACTTACTATTAATAATGCTTAAAAAGAATGATAGGCTTGTAAGAGCCTGAACGGACGGCTAAGTCTTAATCTCGATTAATACTTTTTATAGGCTCAAATAGGCCTGTTTACAGGCTTATACAAATACTCGTTCTGATGTTAAAGTACTGGACTTGAAAGATAAATAAGCCTTATGCTACTTCAAACCCTTATTTAACACTTATTTAATCCTTATACAACGCTTATTTTTTTACCCCTTCGGGCAGTAAAGTATGTATGCCCTAAGGTTGAGATAAGGATGAAATAAGGATGGGATAAGGGTGTAATAAGGCTTCGACAGCCCGTAAGATGTGGAGAGGTACATTACTTAAAATCACCTTTGGCGTAAAGTCTCCCGTTGGGTGGGGCTGGCCGATGGCAATATGAACCTATGAGTGCTGAAACTTCCTCCAAACCAATGTGTTCCCACACCCTGCTTTAACAGATGGTGGCATCTAATCTTCGAGCCTCACTCCCAACCAGCAACTTGACAGCCTTAGCTTCTGTATTGCGATTTGTCAAAAATCATGGGACGCAACGGGATTCAACTTAGTGCTTTCTCAATCACAATCGACCACAAACAGACCATAAATAGGGCAAATGGTAATAAGGAATATAAGAGGCCCTAAACATATTCCATCCTGTATCGCCGCTCGTTGATGGCAGGGTTTGGCGGCCTGTCGTTTTGATGTCCGTTCCCGTTGCGTCCCATTATTTTTTATTTTTGACAACCCGCAATACCTTAAGTGACTACGACAGTAACGCCGAGGTCAAAAACTCCTCCCCGGCCGGCGTGCGAAGTGGGGAAAGGGTGGGAATACTCGACACCACACCGCTCAGACGGAGGTGCTGCTTATTTTACAAGTGCCTACATAATTACCGGATTACAAGAACTGACGGTGTGATAAGCCTAGGGTGCGAGTTCGGGACAATTATCATGGTCACGTCAGGGTTGGATTCGAGAAGTACCAAGGGGTGTGGTGACAAATCGCCAAACCACCAAAACAAGCAAAATATGGTAGGGATGAGTTCGTTACATACACACCCAGGATTCCACACGGTCACCCACTGCTTTTGGCGTAACGACGAACCTGGGACAACGACGAAAGCTCGGATCTCATCCGGTCGGTTGACTAGATATCGGCCTGAGCGCCGCCATTTTGACCGCCAAAGATCCTATTCGTCGTTCAACCAGTGTCGTCGTTACCCACAATATGACTGTAATGACTAAGCGATATCTGGACGGGATGCCCCATTTTCACGATTCTATGAACAAACACATTGACTTACTTACATGTAGTTTGTCCGAGTGAAGCCATATCCGAGTGCTATGCTGTGATGAAGACGAGTGCTACGCTGTGACTGCCGGGATATGCTTGCGTTTCAACGACACCTGAAATCCTTGCTGAGGCTCGGGTTGATTATTGTACGCTACACGAAAGCTGCTGGTGGGTCTGCGCTACTGTCGTGCCAGAACCCCACATGCCATCAGTGTACGACTAAAGAGTCCCATAGCCGACATATACACTTTCTGCCAGCGCCCTACCCACAACGTAGACCATGAGCTCGGGGTTAACGTTAAGTATGCGCCCTCCCGCAACCCATGGGCATCACCGCCGCACGTCTTATCTGGCGCGGCTACCACGCATATCAAGAGCAGCTTTGAAGAGAGGGCTTTTGTAGAAATGTGCCTATAGCTCTGCAGCTATAATTGAATGCGACGCTGCACCCGCCTATACCAATAAAACTACGTGTTGACACCTACATGGCCCTCTGGCGGCAGCGGTATAGCGCTCGCACGGCGGGGACGTTGAGGTACCCGTTCGGGGGTGAGCTTTAATTTGAAAGTCTGCAACGACCGTCAAGTTGGCTAGTTGAGACCAGCCGACACCGGTCTATAATCTTTGCCAGTAGCCCCGAGGGGGAAAAATCAACGAAGGAGCGCTCTACTGGTCTGGGCGCCACGAAACCCTGATTTTGGTTGGTTATTGACAATGGTTTACTCTTACTTAACGAAGGCTATTATTTGGTGAATAGGAATTAACGAGTGTAGTGCGCACAAGCAGAACCCGACGCTAAGGTCTAGTAGCACAACACTTAACGCCTGAGCGCTTGACACAAAATAACGTACAAATATCACTAACCGCGCCCATCCGTAGCCATGATCATCAAAGGAAATAATTTATAGCTAAAAAATAAAAGATATGAGTTCGTTACCCAGGATTCCCACGTGGTCACCCACCGCAGTACTGACTAGGCGATATGTTGGTTATGTATGGCAGAGCGGACGGGATGCCCAGTTTTCAACATTCTATGAACGAACACAAACATGTGTGCTAATCGGCATCTTTGTGTTTAGTAATTCTGTAATGAGTGATAGATGGTGACCGAGTGCGATGTAATGATTCTGATACCATGTGGAGTTCTTCGAACCCAAGTACTTAGTATGTACCGGTCGATCACTGCTCAAAGACTTGGGTATTCAGAAGATCTTGACTTCTGTGACATTCTACGAATAGACAAATAAAGCTTGTGGCAACGTGGTCTTTTGCCGTATAATTATGTAACTCAGGCGGCACCGTTAGTCTTGAATTGCATCTCTAAGGGCAGCCCTCCGTTCCGGCTAGTGAACGATTACAATCAGCTCGATCTAGGCGCCTAAAAGATTTTCAATACACCAATATTTTGAAGGAAAAAAACAATCAGAAACAGTGATAATGTGATAATGGCTTTCTCTCCAGCCAACCTTGCTACTAAGCCGGAGCTACCTTCATTGGAATAACTCTTGCGCCAACACCATCTAAGCCAGATTCAACATGGGGTTTGTGATGTTTGAAATTTGAAAACAGAAAGGGAACAACTAGGATAGACTCTCGTACCATTATCGATCTCAAGAGACCAGTACCACGTGCATACGAGTAGTCCACAAATACGTCTAAATGACGACCTGTCTGATCAATATTAGGCAGCAATTGGCTGAATATTAAAGCGGGTGGCGCGGTGCCGGTATAGCAAAAGCTACAACCAGTAATCCTTGTTATCAAAGAGCCGGCTCAAATGGTACTTGGAGGTTAAGAGATCTCCCCAGCGTTAGCCAAGCCGGTGGGCAACGCTATTGGTCAAAAAGAAACCCAAATGGCCAGCGGGGTGGCTTATTTGAGAGCGAAAAATACTTGTGGCTAGAAAGACAGATATGTTTATAATATATGTGGTAGATTTGATCGGTTGGCTGTACCTATATGACAGCTTCCCTAAACCAAGTGCATGTAGGATAACGAGAAAAGATAATGAGATTTTATGAGTCGAAGATCACACTTAAAAGAAATATGAGATATTTCGTAATGTTGAAATACTAAAATAGCAATTTTGGGGCATAGAATAACAATCAGTTGAATGGTACAGTTCGCTCAGGAGAACCCATGTTGCACTTCTTGATCCTACAACAATGCGTGATATAAGCTTAGGCTCTGACTAAAACTTTTCGTGAAATTATTGTGGGGTCCGGTCCTAATTGAGGGGTTTTGTTAGTTTGTGCTAACTAAAATATTTCTCTCAACGGCCAATAAGACTATCAGGGAACGGAAACCCACTTTGGCGATATTTTATAAGAAGCTGTGATACAGGGCTCGAGCCCCCTTTATCGCACGCCGATAACCAGTTCTCAAGCATCGAGTAATGTGTTCCGCGAACCCGGGGGGTACGCTAGGATGTTTCTCAAGAATATTGACAATACCGATGTGGCCCCTTTCCGCCGCCGCCTGTAGTGCTGTTCTGCCATACCGGTTGGCGGGGGGCGCATTGACATCGGCACCTTTCGCGAGCAGGATATTGACAACATGGATGTGGCCCCCTTCCGCCGCCGCCTGTAGTGCTGTTCTGCTATATTCGGCGGGGGGCGCATTGACATCGGCACCTTTCGCGAGCAGGATATTGACAACATCGATGTGGCCCCCTTCCACCGCCGCCTGTAGTGCTGTTCTGCTATATTCGGCGGGGGGCGCATTGACATCGGCACCTTTCGCGAGCAGGATATTGACAACATCGATGTGGCCCCCTTCCGCCGCCGCCTGTAGTGCTGTTCTGCTATATTCGGCGGGGGGCGCATTGACATCGGCACCTTTCGCGAGCAGGATATTGACAACATCGATGTGGCCCCCTTCCGCCGCCGCCTGTAGTGCTGTTCTGCTATATTCGGCGGGGGGCGCATTGACATCGGCACCTTTCGCGAGCAGGATATTGACAACATCGATGTGGCCCCCTTCCGCCGCCGCCTGTAGTGCTGTTCTGCTATATTCGGCGGGGGGCGCATTGACATCGGCACCTTTCGCGAGCAGGATATTGACAACATCGATGTGGCCCCTTTCCGCCGCCGCCTGTAGTGCTGTTCTGCCATACCGGTTGGCGGGGGGCGCATTGACATCGGCGCCTTTCGCGAGCAGGATATTGACAACATCGATGTGGCCCCCTTCCGCCGCCGCCTGTAGTGCTGTTCTGCTATATTCGGCGGGGGGCGCATTGACATCGGCACCTTTCGCGAGTAGGATATTGACAACATCGATGTGGCCCCCTTCCGCCGCCGCCTGTAGTGCTGTTCTGCTATATTCGGCGGGGGGCGTATTGACATCGGCACCTTTCGCGAGTAGGATATTGACAACATCGATGTGGCCCCCTTCCGCCGCCGCCTGTAGTGCTGTTCTGTTATATTCGGCGAGGGGCGTATTGACATTGGCACCTTTCGCGAGTAGGATATTGACAACATCGATGTGGCCCCCTTCCGCCGCCGCCTGTAGTGCTGTTCTGCGACCGCCGGCGGGGAGCGTATTGACATCGGCACCTTTCGCGAGCAGGATATTGACAACATCGATGTGGCCCCCTTCCGCCGCCGCCTGTAGTACTGTTCTGTTATATTCGGCGAGGGGCGCATTGACATCGGCACCTTTCGCGAGCAGGATATTGACAACATCGATGTGGCCCCTTTCCGCCGCCGCCTGTAGTGCTGTTCTGCCATACCGGTTGGCGGGGGGCGCATTGACATCGGCACCTTTCGCGAGTAGGATATTGAGAACATCGATGTGGCCCCTTTCCGCCGCCGCCTGTAGTGCTGTTCTGCCATACCGGTTGGCGGGGGGCGCATTGACATCGGCACCTTTCGCGAGCAGGATATTGACAACATCGATGTGGCCCCCTTCCGCCGCCGCCTGTAGTGCTGTTCTGCTATATTCGGCGGGGGGCGCATTGACATCGGCACCTTTCGCGAGCAGGATATTGACAACATCGATGTGGCCCCCTTCCGCCGCCGCCTGTAGTGCTGTTCTGCCGTCGGCGGGGCGCGCATTGACATCCGCCCCATGTTCAAGTAATATAGCGACGGGCGCCAGATGACCGCGTTCTGCTGCATGTTTTAGCGCATCCGCCAAACTGCCCGACTCCGGGACAGCATTGATTCTATTTCTTAGTAATTGGATTAGAACCTCCACGTGGCCGCTTCCAGCCGCGGCCTCCACCGCTGTGCGGCCCCCGCGCCTTGCTGCCCCTGCATCCACATGACTACCATACCCCAGCAATACATCAACCACGCACAAGTGCCCACGCTCTGCTGCCGCCTGTAGCGCTGTTCTTCCCCCACCATATCCTGGCGACTCATTAACATCTGCTCCATTATCTACCAATATATTGACAATGTCAAGATGGCCCCCTTCTGCTGCCGCCTGTAGCGCTGTTCTTCCCTCTTCTTCTCCTGGCGACTTATCAACATCTGCTCCATTATCTACCAATATATTAACAATGTCAAGATGGCCCCCTTCTGCCGCAGCTTGTAGTGCTGTTCTCCCGCCTTCTCTAGACGGACCTCCATCTACAACCGCCCCCCTCTGTAGCAACGATTGTACCACGGAGGAAAATCCTCCACTTGCCGCAGCTTGCAGCGCCGTTAGCCCGTGTCGCTTCGCCGGAGCAGCATTGATAGTGGCATTGGCGTGCAGTAGCCGATTCACCACATCTAGGTGTCCTCCCTCCGCCGCTGCTTGTAACGCCGTTCTTCCATGGGATACAGCTGGCCCTAAATTAACACGAGCACCAGCCCTCAAAAGGCAATTAACCACGGCGAGATGCCCTCCTTCTGCGGCAGCCTGTAGTGCTGTTCGCCCACCCTCTGGGGCAGGCTGCGCGTTAACGTTGGCTCCGTTGTCGAGTAATCGCTGAACTGCTTCAATATGTCCGCCTCCCGCTGCAGCTTGCAATGCTATTCCTCCTTCCGATTCCATACACTCCGCACCAACATCGAGCCCGGCGTTCAGCAAAGCATTGAATATCCCCAGATGGCCTCCTTTAGCTGCGGCCTGTAATGCTGTAGTACCCGCCAACGATCTCCCGTTGACAGGTGCACCGCTGTTTAACAATCGTTCCACTACGGACAGACGACCCCCTTCTGCCGCTGCCTGCAAAGCTATTCGTCCGTCTTCTCCCTTTTCCGCTGGTGTCCCGTCCATTTTTGAGGCTTTCATACTCAGGAGAAATTCCACGACATCCAGATGCCCCCCACGTGCCGCTGCCTGTAAAGCCATTCTCCAATTATTTCCTGCCAGCTTTGATCCGCTGATATCGGCACCTTTATCAAGTAGCAGCGCTACTACAGCGAGATGACCTCCTCCCGCAGCTGCTTGTAACGGTGTTCTGCCATCCGTTGATGACAGACCCGCGTTGATATCTGCACCAGCTTCTAGGAGTTTATTCACAACCTCGAGATTCCCATTTGCGGATGCCGCTTGTAATGCGGTTCGTCCATATTTGCTTGCATTCACATCTACTCTGTTGCCCCACTCTGGATTTAACAGCTCATCCACAACACCCATATTACCCTCAAGTGTCGCTATGCCCAATGCCGTGTGTCCCTCAGGGACTTGCGTCAGATTGGCATTAGCCCCACTCTCCATCAATCGACGTACTATACTTAAATGATCACCCCTGGCCGCCGCTTGCAGCGCCGTGCCGATATGGAGTACTTTTGAGAGATCAAGCGTTACGTTCGGTTGTCCTAACGCGACTCGCAATGCACGCTCCGCGTCGGCTCCCAATATAGCATCGATATGGATGTGGTAATCACCGCGAAGTAGTTCTTCCACCAACGATATGTGCCCATTTCTTGCAGCTAGGATAAAGGCGTGGTCCTGATGGTTCGTAAGAATGCTTCCTGGGGAGTGAGTTAACAGTAGTTGTACCATTGATACATGACCATTGATCGCTGCAATAAAAAGCAGCAGTGATTGATATCCGGCTTGGATTAGATGGTAGTCCTCAGGAATGTATATTTGAAGTCGTTCCAATAACAACTGGGCAACTGAAACATGGCCCCCCGATGCAGCCGTGAACAACGGGCTCTCCGTTATGTTGTCAATGCATATAGTATTCATGTTCTTATCTATTAAAGCCTCGATGACCGAATCGTAGCCCTCCTTTGCCGCAACCCTTAGAATATCTAGAGATTCTTCAGGTGTGATGTTGATCTTCATGATTTGTTTTAGTAGAGAAAGTTCCTCGTCGTTAATTGTATGTGCTGGGATAAAGGGTGCTAATAGTCTCTGCATTTTTCCGTCTAGGGAGTCCTGCTTAAGGTCATTTATGAGTTTGAGAAAAACTTCCGGGATCTCCTGTGGGGGAGATGTTGCTGGGATTAATGGTAAGTCGTCTAAGCTCACTGCTCCTAGCCATGATAGGAAAACATGCTGAGGATGATTCGAGTCCCCGCTTCTTCCTTCCGGATCTGCCAGAGCCAGCATTCTCTTGCAAAATCGTGCTGCCATTTGCCAGGAGCTCCAGGCTTCAAGCTGCTTTACGTTCAACGATGGCTGCCAATCGTGATCATCAACCAAATTGTGTATATTTGAGGCAACTTTATGCCAATTACCATCTGCTCTGTATCGGCACTGACGCATATCGGCATATCGGGACAATAAATAAGTTTCTATAGTTTTACTGTCCCATGTTTTGGCGGTTTCTCCAGTTGCGATCTCAGGTTCTGGGAGCGTCCCATGTTTTCCAAGATGGGCCAAAATAACTGGGCGAAGATTCGTTAGATAAGACTTTTAGTGACATAAGACAAAAAACCGAGTGGACCTACTCAAAAGCAACTCTCCTTTTGTTCCAAGCCCAGTGTCAGAGACCGCCTCCACAAGTCCTGTTAGAGTACTATTTCGAATTTCATGTTTGCCACTTTTATCATCTGTATGGATATTCGCTCCTCCCGAAATTCTTTCAATAAGTGGGACGATCTTCGCTAAAAAGGCCGAAAACATCTGTAAGGCTAGGTGTTTCTCCATAGATGTGTTCTTCGTGATCACAACTGTTGCTCTATTCGCCAAAGCTTGACTGCCCGATATATATTCGCCGGTAAAACGGTGTTTCGGGAGCCTCTTTTGCGATGCGATCGTCTTCGGGTATTGAAAATATATGTCCACCTCATCGAGACCTCGCCACAACTTGAAAATCTCTAGATCAATTTTGTGATTCGGCCAAACCAGTACCCTAGCGCAAGCATCAATTCCGACCCATGGCTCCTCCTCTCGGAAACTCGCGGAGGCTTCTGTATATAATTGATCACACTCACGGGTATGGAGCGTCCATAAAGACAAAGTCCCTGCGATATTCCTTTTGATGTCCTCGCACAGTTCCCAGGGCTTCCAAGATGCTACCCTTGAAATCTTAAACTTCAATTTCCCACACTTTTTCTCAGGAACTTTATTCGCAAGAATAGTAAGAACCTTCATTTCCCAGCTCAGTTCTGTCTCTAACTCTGCTTCTTTCTTCAGACAGATATCTTTAGACTGATATATAATGTTCATGGTTTGCTCTATCGCACGGTATAATGATGTAGCGGTCTCTTGGGAAACAGTGGGCCACCGTGATAGCTCACCAAGTCGGTTTCGAATCTGTAGTACATTGTCGCACAACCCCTCATCGTTGGATAGCTCTTCCTCGTTTGTTTGAACTGGGAGATCCGAAGCAATCCTCCAAACATCGCAGCCCCCTATCCGACGTGCCATAGAGTCAAGCTCGTAGTCATCAATAGCCGGTAATGCTCTAGGTTCCCGTAGCATGTGACGACGAACAAAGGATCGGAGAAATGTCAAAATTCCTGTAGCCGCTAACTGAGAAATAGTGGCCGACCAATGCATTCCTCTAAGCCCAACAAATTGAACAACAAACCCCGCGACATTCACGAAAGTGAATAGTGCAACCCAATAACGCAGATGAAACAACTGTGTCTCGCCACATCGGCGGGATGTGGTGACTATTTGCTGGCCATCGTGTCCAAATATTGTATAAGGCTTGAAAGATTGATCATTTACGGTTCCCCCTTTCTGTATCCATGCCAATCTACCCTTGTACTGGCTTTCTATCGGCATGTCACCGAAGTCATCTGGTTTGTATTTAATGCGACTCCAATCTTCTTCGGTAGAAGCACAGTCGATGATGTAGCAGCAAGCAAACATAGAAATATTCAAGGATAATGTTCCGACCGCCGTGCACGGGAAAGCATAGGGGGATGGCTCGGATCCGTTCTTGGGAAACTTCGATCTCCATGCTGGATGATAAGAAATCAGACCTTCGTATATAAGCACTAAAAGCTGTATGATTGTCCCGACAACGGCTAGGGACCACTTCTCATAGTCAGTTATAGTTGCACCTCTTGCGTTTAAAGAGATATTCGGCGGGCTGATATCTTCATGTTCTCTGGCCGCGCCGCCGGAGCGTTCTAAAAGTGGGATCTCAAGATCGAAATCCATGTCCCAGCGGCGTTGGATGTTGGCCAACCGGGAACGAGCTACCCTCGCTTTCGGTTTTCGTTTGAAAAATCGGTTTTCATCAGTCAAATTACTGATGAAATTTATCGGATCGGTTTTGGCTTTATCTGGTTCGTAAACAAACTGAAAGATTGATGGAGTACCAAGAACCCGAATAATCGCCTGCCCATTCCACATTTCGCCAACATCCTGGGAGTTAGAAGACATTAGCTCAATCTCAGCTTGAGCGCGGCCTTCTTTTCCACGCCCGACTATTGCCTTAAGCCAAGGCTGTCCAGCGACTCGGATCACGCTCACAATAGCGGTAATCACGCCCAATGGTGCCATAGAAAAAAGTATACAGTCTGGTATTCCGGAGGATTCGCTCAGAAACTGCTTGGTCACTTGTTCTCCAAACAAGGCAAGGATAGGTGCAAGATCACTGAATAGGTTGTTTGTAAATTCATCACCGTCATAGGCCCTCGCGGACGGGATGAATGCGAGGAATATAATCGTAATAATGAGCTGGGAGTTGATGCTGAAAGGCAGACTTCGTACTAAATTGGGAGGAAAAGGGCTTGGGCAAGTTTTCTCGACGGCCAGGCCATAGCTGTTATAACGAGCTGGACCTGGGTCCCGAGGATCAATTTCTACTCAAACATTAACAACTGGCATGCTTCAATAAGAAAAATGCAAAACACGTTGGTCTCCCGAATCGTCTTTTAGGTGCATAATTATTCCCATATGACATGAGGTTGGTATCGTAGTTTACTAACTTGGCTCAAAACAACGATAAGAAACGAACATTAGTGAAATACGTACCTATGGCCTCTGACATGGTTGCTTCCAAAATTCCGAATCGGGCTTGATCGTATCTGCGATAAGTAGCACGCACTGCAGAGGTTTACTCCACTTAGTTTGGTTTATAAAGCCAAAGGGGACAGGAATTGCAACAGGAACGCACTTATGCTAAATAGACCTAAAATCCGTATCCAACTCGACCTCTCCACGAAAAGTGTGTAGGATTGATTGTTTTGTTGCCGGTATGATTGTATATGGTAGCTATAGGGAATTAATACTTGTGGGTTGGAGACTGTTGACTCTGGCGATATCGTGCAATCGTCTGGGAATCATAGCTGAGATAAAGAGGAGAAAAAGAACATTCAACCACAAGCGGCAGATTTTGTCTCAAATATCTAAAACAATACCATTGCGTGAAGTGCAGATCGAGGCCGGCCTTTCCGATTGTGTGTCTGGTTGTGTGGAGCATCTTAGTGGTATGGGTTGATATTTAGAAGGGGCCCGACCAGCCTAACCAGCTATAGAAAACCTGTTTTCAGACCTCTGTTTCTACTCGTAGGCTCATGGCGTTTCCGAACAAGACTAATATTGCATACAAAAAGGTCGATTTGGCGCTTTTTTGTATGGTATGCAATATTGGTCGTGTTCGGAAACGCCATGAGCCTACGAGTAGAGTACTCCAGGCTACCAGTACATCTATTCAGGAAGTGATTAATTGCATAGTTTTTGGCATATAGGCGTATTACAAGTACTCTACTGGAAAACGCAGCGAATAGCTTACCCTGAGGTCACATCGATCGTGCAAATGTCTCGCATGCCCAAGGGATAGCTGAACTTGGCGCGTATTTATATGGTATGCAATAGTGGTTCCTTTTACAAACGTCAGGGAGATACGAGTACTCTACTGAGAGTAGGTACGTACATACATGTAGGTAGGGTGTAGCAATACAGCGAGAGGTAAAATTATTGTAGAAACAGGGGTTCAAAAATAGGGTTTGTATGGCTGGTCAAGCCAATAGGGTTCCTCCCATGTTTCTGCAATAATCTTACCACAAGCTGTAAGAACCAGAACATGCAAATGAAGAGACAGGCCGCTCTGCTTTATTGCATAATCTGGCTCTAACCCTTGTACCCGGGTATCTCTCTACACCAATCATCAGGCGAGAGGCTTTCTCGATGCGCAGAAACAATTGTCCCGTTGGCAACGGGCAAGCCATGCACGCAATCTGGGGCCCTAATGAATACAAAACAGTTGATATGTTTAGTTGCGTCTGTTTTCCTACCTATGGCCGCCTACCTATTAGATAGTTCATGTATTTAAGGGTTCTATGAATTAAACTGCCGCCGATCAACCCCAATTAGGTATGATTTGGTGGTAAAATATCAAGTAAGCGGCAATTTAATTTTGGCAGAGTGAATAGTACCATAATACTAGGCCCAAAAAGAGTTCTCAACTCATAGTACAATTCTCGAAAGATATAGGCTATCTGGGCAGCTAAAACTAACCTTCGGGAGAACACCGGGACTGGACGCGCGCAGGCTATTATTTTAAGTTCAAACAACCACACTCTATCTACCTAGGTATGTGTGTGAAAGTACAAGTAATTTGAGCTTAATATTATGAAACTTGCTGATATAATATAAGACCTTCAAGTTGTTATTGTTAGCCAAATACAAAATGCAGTTTGCTTTGCTTCCATATACCCGCATCTACAAACAACAAGATATGATTGCTTCAACAGAAACAGATCCATGAACTGTAAGACACAACATTGCCTTCATCTAAACCTAAAGGTCCATATACGCCATGAACTCTTGAAGGGTGCACAGTCCGTTGTGGGAGGGCTTGATGTGCCCCAAGCGGGCGGCGACATGGCCTTGGGGGCGGTTTTTGACACCTGTCAGCTAATTCAACGCTGCAGTCAAGCGAAGATAGTGTATTCTGATGATAACCTAGCGGTTACGCTAGTCCCCGGGTCCCGTAGTAATGTATTACTGTGTTTTTGGTTGCGGCGCGTCGTGGTGGAAGAAGTTCAGGTCTTGTGTGTACCGGGAGTGCCATCGATATATAGCGGTCGGCCGCGTCTGGGAGGAGTATGTTGTTGTATGTACTCGAGCCGGAGCCATGGTGGATGAGTGCGGACGGTATAAACCTAACCTTGATAGATAGGTACAGTCGCTCACCTAGTGACGGCGGATCCTGTCTGATGGTTGTGCCCATAGTAATTTACTCTCGGCGTCCCAACCTTAACTGCTATTGGCCTCAAATCCCTGACCGCCATCAGGCAGGATCCGCCTTCACACCGTGAGTGACTGTAGTCATTAACACTCAATTGAAATACCCAAGACTTTGGATGCGTGGCCTTGGCCTGTATGGTATGAGGAATACTCGTAAAGGATAATTCTAAGGATTGGTATTCTAAATATCAAACGACGTATTCTTAAGCACAACATTCAAAAAGTGATATGTGATACGTACCTATCCTATATGCACCAGAGTCCTTTCAATTTAATGTTGGGTCGTTGGCTAAAAGACTCTAATAGCCCACGCTCACAACAAAATATAGTCACACTATTTTGCTATCACCCACTTGACTTATAGCCCTTCTCTTGCTCTATGCCTACAAACTTACCGTCACAGGCGCAGTACATGTAACCTGGGAGATCCGATCTGGATTCCGGATATTGTTTCGAACCTTCTTATGATCTTGGTATAGTATATATGGCTCTATTTATTCTACTCCCATCGTTTATCCTATTATTGGAGCGCGAACGTGGTGGGTATGTGGTACGCAATGTGTTTTAGACCGGGTAACGGTCATTCTAGGGAAACATCCAGTCAGTAAGTCATATGCTGCGCTGCGCATGACCCTTCACAGGAAACACTCGTTGAGAGGTGCGATCCCAATTAGCCGATTGCCTTGGTTACTTATATGTTCGCTGCTTGCGTAGATATGTATGTACATGTAGTCACCAACGTGCAACTCGGCGGTAGATACAGTACCAAAAAAGGAATGTGATACGTATGTACTGTATCAATACGGAATTGTGTAAAACTTCCTAATCTTAACTACCATACCGTAGCAATACCGTAGTTTTGCGATATTCTGCTAGGTGCGGTACTGGATCCACCCGTTTTTTTGGTACTGTACCCAAACGTATAAAATTTTATCTCCGCCGCCCGCTAAGTATACTCTATGCTCGTTGTTGCATACACAACAATCCAATATATATGCGCGGTGCAGGCCAGTTAAGTCCAGAAGCCTTATGTTAACGGACACGTACTCTATAGCTGGAGACACCTATAACCGAAGCACTTTGTGTCCCAACTCGTGACGATAATCTCCTCCACCACCAATACACCTAAAATTATTTTGACTCTATAGAACTGTAGAGCAGAAGGCAAGAAATCACTCTATAGAAACAGAATTAATTCAAATCTTTTGGTTGAGGTGCTAAAGGAGTTTGAAGTTGGTGTGCTTTTGGTGTAGCGGCCCCAATGTAGCATCATTTTATTGCCCAATCGGGTAATATTCTGGTCTGTCCTTGCCTAGTTAGGATATAAATAGCCCAATCTGACCAAGTACATTAGTTCGAAGAGATGTTATCTCTCTATCATGACATTTTTTTTTTTTTATATATCGGTGTTTCATTTATTTCTGGGTACAAGAATATTGCATGGAGCCTAAGCTATGGCGTGAACAACACGCCTCCCCGACCAAACCGCCCAAAGAGAAGTAGACAAAGGAAAAGATAAGCTAGATAGTAGAGAAATGGACATGAAGCAATGACTAAAAAGAAACCCTTACATTCCTCCAACAGGCAAGCAAATTTAGAAATTCGGACGTCCCCATCTCTCTATCATGGCATTACTAGCCAATTATTTATTATAAGAATTGCTCAATACAATAATTGATCATGCCGTCTTGGGGCTGGATTTTCTGTTCTTTTGATTTGGCCAAGGATTTGAAATCGGCTCGCTTAGTCTCTTTGCTCAAAATAGTCTTATTGCTCAAAGGTTATGACAAACGAAATTATGCAGTGTGATTATTGATGATCAACATGATGATTGCATGCGTATGGGTGAGACACCCCTATAAGTACAGAGCAATAAGGTACAAGCCACGTTTCCAAAGCCACGTTTCTAAAGCTAATCTTCCGCCTCCGCTTCCGCCTCCGCCTCATCCACGTCGCCACAACAAACCCCCCCTCTCTCTTCGAACACTAGCTATCTCCTCCCGCCTGAATTGATGCCCCGATCCCCGCAAAAAAAAAAAAAAATTTGTAGCTTCCTCCGCACCTCATTCTTCTCTCCGAAATAGACAGACACCCATAGTAGCCCCCCTAAAAAAAACCCCTTAATAGCACTCCTTAATGAAAATAGCAAAAAGACCCTAATAGCACGAAGCAATCGCCCTGCCAAACAAAAAAGAAACCCTCCTCCAGAACTCACCACTCGTCCCCTTCTCTGCTCCTAGCTAGCTCTCTGTGCACTCCTGAGAAACATAAGAATAAGAAGAAAAGAAAAATCCCACTAAGGACTATTCCTCCGCCAACCAAGAAAAACGAAGCACCCTCTTCCCCCTAGCTACCTCTAAGAAAATACCGATTCATGAAAGAAACGATAGAGAATAGGAAAACATGACCAATTCGCAACACTGCACCATGGAGAATGATAGGAAAGAGGGAAAGAGCTCTCCCGCCAGGCCTATATATATATTTGCCTCCTCGCCGACTATTGAGCTGACTGCGCAGCGTGATTCCTCCCTACTTTCCCAAAGCAAACGAAATCCTCCATGCCACGTTCTAGACCCTCCTTCTCCGGTGCTGCTTTCCTTCAGCGCGCAAACGAGCTGCAACAGGTATGCCGACGGCGATGCGTACGACACGCCCCATATGACGTAGTGGCACGGGAGTAGCAATAGATACCCGAAACCGGTGGTAGTCACGACTGTAACTATGCGCATGGTAGTTGAGATGCATTCACTGAGAGACCCTTCGGTATCCGCGGGATCGTGACCGGTATGCCGACGCTTTATCGTATCGTTTCGCGAATGCCCCGGGGAGTCGAATGAACATAATGAATGTGAAGGCGCGGGAGAAAGAGAAAAATAAATATAGAGGCGTAGGAGAAAAATGAATAATAAAAAGGATGTAAGTGCGCCAGAGAAAAATAGCCGCGACAGAGAAAATTCGCCGCGACAGAGAAAAATATCCGCGACAGAGAAAAATAGGTCCAACCGCGCCAGAGAATAATAGGTTCACCCACCTCCCCTTCGACTCCCTCCCCTTAGTAGCCTTCGCTTTTCATGCCTCTGCTTCCTCCCAATGATATCTTCCTTTGCCCCCTTCCTCTAATGCCCTCTTCCTCCTCGACCTTGATCTTCTTTAACGCCTCGGTCATTCCCACAAATCTCAGCTTCCCATCCTCCTTCTTATCTTCGTCGAATCCTAGCCACCGTTCTTCTCTAGGGATGAAGGTCTTGAGATCATCTAGGTGGATTCGTTCCCGGAGTCCTCCCCTTTTGACGTGGACTTCTTTGCCGGTGGTAAGGTCGTATATTCTGCCGGTGCGGCCATGCCATGCAATCTTATCCAGGCGATAGGGACCTTCCCATTTGGGCTCAAGCTTCCTTCCATGTTGCCTGTCTACTTCGAACCTGCGCATCAGCACTAAATCGCCGCTCTTAGGAGGCTTCCATCTGCTGCCCGCCCTGCTGATCTCCCTCTTCCGCACCATCCTCTCCACCACCTCCTCTCTCATTTCCTCCAGCTGGGATAGTCTTTGCTCATATGCCCACCGCTCTGTCGATTCAGCAGCGTCTATGGCGCTTATGGCGTCCTGCTTCCTCGGCACTTCTTCTAGCCCGTTGATCTGTGGTAGGCTCTCGGCGATTACCGCCGACGCTATTTGATCTCGGGGGGTTGCATCGAGCCTAGTGCGCCTGATGTTGAATCCGTATAGCAGCTGGCTGGGCGTGTACCCGTGCGTTCTGATTATTCTTGTGTTTATGGAATGGGTGACGTTGGGCAGCATTCGGTCCCAATGAATACGATTTTCCTCCTTCTCTATTGCCAGTAGTGTCCTTAGGCCCACTACTACTAGCTGTACGTATCTCTCCGCTAATCCTACCGACGATGGATGCGATTTCGGTGCGGGGTACTGCTTTACTCCTCGCTGCGATAGCAGGTGTTGTACTTCTGTGCTCGTGAAGTGCGATCCGTTGTCGTGGTATATTGCTCTTGGCCAGCCTACGTTTCCCGCCAATGGTGTGAGGGTCCGTACTACCGTTGCGCTATCAGCTCTCTCTGCGGCAGAGGTGAATAGGTATCGTGTGAAGTAGTCCACGATGATCAGGATGTATCATTTCCCGTTGCTCTATATTGGCGATATTGGGCCCATGAAGTCCATTCCCCATAGGTCCATTGGCTGTAACTGGAAGATAGGCAGTATATTCTGCGAAGGTCTAAGCGGGCCTATCCTCTGACATGAATCGCACGATCGACAGTAATATGCGACGTCTCGGTGTCTGGTGGGCCAGTAGTAATGCCCTATGAGGTTCTTTAGGGTTATTGCTTCTGCGAAGTGTCCGTGTATGTCGTGAGCCCAGATCAGAATGCGTTTGACGCCTTCTTTTCGTATGCAGATGGCTGTATTCCCGCTTCTCTCTCGGTACAGTAAGTCATGCGGGCTATCCTTGGTTTCCCCTTCCACTATCACAAACCTCGTCGACTGCTGTTTCAGCCACCTTCTCCATTTCGCAAGTTCAGATTCGGTAACATCGGCGGCGGTTTCCTTGATTCGGTCCGTTCTTCCTGATAGCTTGTATTCCACTATCATGCCGTACCATTCGTCGTTCAACCACTCCTTCCATCTCTCTCTATCCACCTGAACCTCTGCCACCTCTATAGCCACCTCCTTTACTGCCATCGCCGATAGCATTGTTGTTTCTTCCTCCACCCTCCTTCCTGCCTTCAACATCAACTCCGCTACCGCCTTTTCTTCCACCTCCGTCGACATCGCCGCCGCCGCACTCATCGCCGCCTCCGCCACCGCCCTTCTTTCTGCCGCCATCTCCGCCTCCGCCTTTCTTCCTGCCTTCAACATCAACTCCGCTACCGCCTTTTCTTCCACCTCCGTCGACATCGCCGCCGCCGCACTCATCGCCGCCTCCGCCTCCGCCCTTCTTTCTGCCGCCATCTCCGCCTCCGCCTCCGCTTCCGCTTCCTCCTCCGCCCCAATTTCGCTTCCGCCAACTGACGCGGGTTTTTCGTACCGCGTACGAAGTCTTGACATTCCATCTGCAAGCACATTCTGAGTGCCAGGGATGTGGTGAATCTCCAGATCGAACTCTGAGAGCGTCATTTGCCATCTCACGATTCTCCCTTTTGCTTCATCCCCTTTGAGCACGGAGAGTAATGCCTGGTGGTCAGTATAGACCTTGATTGGGTACGGAGACCCCAGTACAAGCCATCTTACTTCCACTAGCGCTCTCACTACCGCTAGTGCCTCTCGCTCCATGGTATGGTATCGCGTCTCCGCCGGCGCGAATGGCTTCAAAATGAACATTATAATACGTTCGTCTTCCCTATACCGAGGGCTAGCGATTGTTCCTGGGGGCTGATTTATCAGTTGATATAGCACTGCACCGTGCCCGTGATCTGATGTGTCTGCTGCTATGTGGTACTGGATGTGCGGATCCCCCGCCCATACGACGTTTTCCACGATGCTATCCTTTATATGCTGGAATGACGCCTCGTGGTGCTCTCTCCAGTTGAGAACTAATTCGCGGCGGGCTCCTCTGCTATTTACGTTGCATAGGATTGCCGATTTGATGATCTTCGAGTGGTCCGCTCTTCCCGGAATCCACTGCCTTAGATACGTACTGATGTGTAGGAATCGCTCTACACTAGCAACGTCTGCGGGTGATGGGTAGTCCCGAATGACCGCTATCTTGTCGATCGATGGCCGAAGCCCTCCCTTTCCGCTGCCCGCAAATCCCAGGAGCTTCAGCGATATCGTCCAGAAGCAGCTCTTGTTTGGGTTGAGCTTTAACCCCGACCAGGCAATCCTAGGGAAATATTTTTGATGTAGGAATTGTTATGGCGTCGTGGCAGGTATTAGAATAAGGTGTTGTGGCGTGAAGAGAAGTATGGTGGCAACGGTCGGAGGATGAGTCATATGGGTTTCTATGTGTTTCCATTAGGTTCGGTTATGAGTCAGACTCGGACAGGGGTTATTCGGTTATATAAAGGGTCGTGTCTGCACTCTACGTCTTGTTTCTCTTCCTTTCCTTTTCTCTTCACGCAACCTCTTGTATTTAAGGAATATTATTAGTTTTATTCCTCTATAGTCTAACGTCTACGATCTCTTGGTCCGATCGGCCAAGAGTGTTCCAAGATACTTCGCTTGCTTAGGGTCTACCCCTAAGCCTCCTGTTTAGATTGTGTTCTTTGGACCCTTACGTCTTTGTCTACGGATCCCACGTAACATTAGGTTGCGTCTCCAACGCCAACCAGCACAATCTTTAGACCAACGCCAACCATGTCGACCCTCATAGACTACGAGGAGTTAAACCAACAACTCCAAACCTTCTTCGAACAATACGCGTCATTCGAGCCGGAACAGGCGAGCGCCTGAACATATGGCTTGCTGGAACGCAGCCGGGCAGCGTTGGCTCAATATGCCCAAGACCTCGAAGCTGCCTACGCACAAGGAGAGGAGGCAAGGCATGCCTTCGAAAGGGACCTGGCCGCAGCCCAACAGGCTCAACAGCAGCAGGCCATCCCACTGGAACCCCTGCCGAATGCAGCAACATCCCCAATCACTGGCGCCATCACTTCAAATACTACCCATCGCTCCGAGAAACTCTCCGACCCTGCTATCTTTCGCGGCGACCAGGACAGGGCTCGGTTACACCTATTTAAACAACAAATGAAGATCAAACTCCTAGGGAATGCCGATCGCTTCCCAACTCTACAGTCGAAACTCTCGTATGCCTTCGGTCGTCTTGAAGATATCGCAGCTAGTCAGTTCCTCGCTTACACCACAAACGAAGGCATCAACCTGCCATCCATGGAACGGTTTTATGAGATCCTGGACACTGCCTTTGGGGATCCCGACCGGGTCTATACCTCTCGCAGAGCATTGAGGGACATGCGCCAACGTAACCGTACCTTCTCCGATTACTTCGCCGAGTTCCAACGACACGCTTCGGAGTCTGGGTTTGACGAGATCACTAGGGTGGAGTGCCTCTTGGAAGGAATCAGTACTGAGCTCATGGAGGCCATGGTACATCACGAGACTCCCACTACGGTTGACGGCTGCGCGACACTCCTACAACGGCTGGACAATAGGCAACGGGCGATTAAGGCGAGGCTGAATAAGCGAAACCCATTTACCACCAGCAGCAGTAACCCTGTTGCCCAACGCACAGTACCTGCTGTGGTGTCCCCGTCGCGCCCCTATGTTCCTGCTCCTACTCCCGCCCCAGCGAACCAGGCATCGCCTGCGCCTACTCATCCATCCCACGCACCAGGTGGTGATGTACCCATGGATCTCTCGGGGGGCCGGCGTCGCCCCACTGCTACGGAAAGAAATGCTCGCTTGGCGGAAGGAAGATGTTTTTATTGTGGGGGGGTCGGGCATCTGGTGAGGAATTGTCCACAGGCTAGGGGACAGGGAGGAGGTCAAAGAAGGTATACCATGAGGGGGACGGCAATCAAGGTGGAAGAAAGAGATGAATCGGACAATGAGTCGGCAAAAGATTTGTCCCTGGCTTAAGTGGCATAACCCAGGGACCCTTTGAGGATTTTTCTAGGATGCGTATTTCTACTTGTTCGGTATCAGAGGAGGAAATGGATGGGAATCAATTTGTAGTAACCTGCTCGGTTTCTCAGAATAAAAATACTTTTGTACCCACCTTTGCTCTCATTGATACCGGAGCCTCAGGATACGCGTTTATAGATGAATCCTTTGCACGCCACCACAATCTCGCAATGACACCACTAAAAATACCCCGACGAGTTGATGTGATAGATGGACGACCTATTCAATCGGGCAAGATTACTCACTTCGTTACCCTTGATCTTGACATACACGGACACCGCGAAGAAGCACCATGCTTTGTTACGAAGTTGGGATCGTACCCCATTGTGATGGGGATACCATGGATGCGAAGACATGATGTCAAGCTAAGGCCTAAAAAGAACAAACTAATCTTCGACTCACCAGCTTGCTGTGAGCACTGCTCCATCGACAAAAAACCCATTGTGGCTCGAGGAATTTCCATACCGGCACCGGAATGGAACTTGTTGGACCTTTCCGGACTCAGTCAAGCTCCGGCTCGGATCCAACAGATCGTTCAACAGCTGGAGACAGGCGCGCACTTAATCCATCTCTCGGCCCTGGATCAGACACCAATCGACATTCGGAAGATTGTTCCATCGGAAAATCATGACCTGCTACCACTATTTGAAGAAGCCGATGCGTCGATATTACCCCCACACCGAATCCATTACGACCACCACATAGTGCTACAAGGGAATAGACAACCACCCTTTAAACCCATGTATAGCATGACACAAGTGGAACTCAAGGCTCTATGGGAATACATCAAGGAGAACCTTCCGCGAGGAGTAATCCGGAATAGTACTTCTCCGGCTGGAGCACCCATCATCTTTGTTAAGAAAAGCGACGGAACCCTCAGGCTATGTGTGGACTATCGGGGACTGAACGAAATTACGGTGAAGGATCGATACCCCCTCCCATTAATGGAAGAAACATGGGCGAGACTGTCGAAGGCTAAATACTACACAAAGCTTGACCTACGGTGGGGATACAACCAGATTCGGATAGCCGAAGGGGACGAATGGAAAACCGCATTCCGGACGCGTTACGGTCACTACGAGTACCAAGTCATGCCGTTCGGACTAACAAATGCTCCTGCTACGTTTCAACGATGGATCAACGACATTCTCCGTCCTCACCTGGACCAATTCGTTACCGCTTACTTAGACGATATCCTGATTTACTCGGAAACTTTGGAAGAACATAAAGTCCATGTTCGAAAGATCCTCGAGCTACTGTATGCCAACAAGGCCCACCTCCGACCAGAGAAATGCGAGTTTTATGTTCAAAAGACAAAGTATTTGGGGCTTATATTATCACCGGCAGGTATCGAAATGGATCCAGAGAAAATATCAGCGGTCCTGAATTGGGAAACACCGGAAAGTGTGAAAGGGGTACAGAAATTCATCGGGTTCGCTAACTTTTATCGACGATTCATTGATGGATTTTCCAAGATAGTCACACCACTGACGATTCTGACCAAGGATGCAACCAAACAAGAATGGTTGAAGAAGGGAGTCAAGTTTGAATGGTCGGAAAAGGCGGATCAAGCTTTCAGAAACCTCAAAATAGCGTTCACGACGGCACCGATACTTCGACACTTTGATCCAGAACGAGAAATTACGGTCGAGACTGATGCGTCCGATTACGTCTCAGGGGGGGTACTCTCACAACGGGACGATGAAGAAATCTTACATCCGGTAGCATTCTTCAACAAGAGACACTCGCCGGCAGAATGCAATTACGAGATCTACGACAAAGAATTATTGGCGATCATCAGATGTTTTGAAGCCTGGCGACACAATCTCGAAGGATCCCGATTCCCCATTAAAGTTTTGACGGATCATAGGAATCTGGAATACTTTATGTCAACCAAGCTACTAAATCGTCGTCAAGCACGTTGGTCGGAATTCCTGTCACGTTTCGATTTTGTTATTCAATTTCGCCCAGGAAAGCAAGGAGGAAAACCGGGTGCCTTGACTAGGAGGCCAGGAGACCTCCCTAAAGAGGGGGACGAACGACTGGCCCACCAAAGCCAGGTGGTTTTGAAAAGCAAGAATTTGGATACAAAGCTAAGTTTGTTCGCGGGTTCTTTGACAAATGAATCCGCTGAAGGAATGTCCACTGTGGAGGAATTGTTTTCGAATGCTTACCAGATTGATAGTTTCCCAAACAAAATCGTGACCCTACTACGGAATGGGGTTAAACACTCAAAGAAGATATCCTTGGCTGAATGCTCGGAGGACGAGAACGGTCGACTCCTATACCGAGGGGCATTATACGTACCAGAAGAAAGTGACCTTCGCTTACGGTTACTGCGGGAACATCACGACAAACCATCGGCGGGACACCCAGGCAGGGCCAAGACATTAGAACTATTGAGTCGGGAATACTATTGGCCTCAGATGAGAAAGTATGTGGACCAATACGTTCGGAACTGCGAAGTATGTACCCGAAGCAAAACGACCCGGAACGCGCCCTACGGGGTACTGCGACCTATGCCCATCCCAGATGGACCATGGACGGATGTTTCCATGGATTTCGTCACAGATCTTCCGGATAGTGGGGGATGCAACGCGATTCTGATGGTAGTCGATCGGTTAACAAAAATGAGGCATCTGATACCAACCACCAAGGAGGTCGATGCTAGAGAAACGGCCAAACTTTATTTGGAATACGTCTGGAAACTGTACGGTCTACCAGAAACGATAGTGTCGGATCGTGGAACTCAATTCACAGCTGAATTCTGGCAAGCCTTGTGTGATCGCTTAGAGATTTCACCGCGATACTCGACAGCCTTCCACCCACAAACTGACGGTCAAACGGAACGGTTCAACGCAGTCATGGAACAGTACCTTCGGAGTTATGTTTCCTACCAACAAGATGACTGGTTATCCATGCTACCGATGGCGGAGTTTGCGGCCAACAACCATTCCTCGGAAACCACCCAAGTCTCACCATTCTTCGCCAATACCGGAAGACATCCTCGAATGACCTTTGGTCCCCTACAACATGGGAAGACCACGGCGGAAGATCAGGCGAATGGAATCGCAAGGGATATGAAAGCCATCTTCGAGTTCTTAAAGGACGAAATGTTTCGGGCGCAGAAGATAGCGGAGGACAATGCTAATATCAACCGGTTACCCGCACCTCGATATAATATAGGGGATAAAGTATTCCTTGCAACACGGAACATCAATACCAAACGGCCCTCGAAGAAACTTGACTGGAAACGGATCGGACCTTACTCTATCAAAAGAGTCGTCAGCCCCTATGCGTACGAACTTAGCCTACCACGTACCATGAAGATTCATCCTGTCTTCCATGTTTCGCTACTATCCCCAGCCGCAAGCGACCCTGTTCCAGGGCAACAGCAACTGCCTCCACCCCCAGTGGAGATTGAAGGACAGGAGGAGTGGGAAGTTGAAGGAATCTTGGATTCTAGGAAGCGAAGAGGCCGGTTGGAATACTTAGTTCGATATGCCGGATATCCCGAACCGTCATGGCAACCACCTGAGGACCTCGAACACTCGCCTGACTTGGTTGAAGACTTTCATACACGATATCCAAACAAGCCTATGCCTACCAGGAGTTAGGCCTCGGAGGGGGACGTGATCTGTTATGGCGTCGTGGCAGGTATTAGAATAAGGTGTTGTGGCGTGAAGAGAAGTATGGTGGCAACGGTCGGAGGATGAGTCATATGGGTTTCTATGTGTTTCCATTAGGTTCGGTTATGAGTCAGACTCGGACAGGGGTTATTCGGTTATATAAAGGGTCGTGTCTGCACTCTACGTCTTGTTTCTCTTCCTTTCCTTTTCTCTTCACGCAACCTCTTGTATTTAAGGAATATTATTAGTTTTATTCCTCTATAGTCTAACGTCTACGATCTCTTGGTCCGATCGGCCAAGAGTGTTCCAAGATACTTCGCTTGCTTAGGGTCTACCCCTAAGCCTCCTGTTTAGATTGTGTTCTTTGGACCCTTACATCTTTGTCTACGGATCCCACGTAACAGGAATTTATACTGACTCTTGAACGAGGTATTCGCCCCGTAGTCGTCATCCATGAAGTGGTCGAATGCACCGTCCTCCCACGAGCCTGTCAGCCCCGCCTCTGCGCCAGGGGCGGGTATAGGCCCCGTTAGGATATTTTTCATGCGGGCATAGGTGTGCACTGCGCCTTGCAGCCCCATGCCCATTCGCAAGTAGCAAAACTGCCCGAAGGGTGTATTGAATGCAGTCTTGTACGCATGCTCTTTGGCTAGCGATACTCCCCAATAGCCTACGGAAGCGTCCGCTTGCCAGTAGCAGTTGAATTTGCTTTGCATTAGGTTATGCACAATTGGTTCTATGCGCTTCATTGGTGTATTGAATTTGATCGTGGCTTTATTCAGGTTGCGAAACACATGCACCATCCTTAGAGTATTGTTCTTCCTTCGTACAAATTTTGGTCTGCTGGACCATTGCGAATTCGAGAAGGTTAGGATTCCAGACTCGCACATTTTAGTGAGGTTGTCTCTCATCCAGTTGACTTCCTCTGCTGTATAGAGCGGGTTGGTGGCTTTGTGAGGCACTGACCCTGGGTACGTAGGTATGTAGTGTACTGCTAGCTTGCACTCCGGCACACTACCGAGGTCATCGCCGAATACGTCCCTCCATGTGTACAATAGCCGCTTTGCCGCAGGCGCTTCTTCCTTTGCAGCTGCGTCGCCGATCTGTATCTTGCTCGCCCTGAACCACTCATCTATGACCCCTTCAGCGGTGTGGGTATCAACGTTTCTTCTGTACGCTGCAGGCCGCTCTGTCGTGGGGTAGCCAGTCGTATTGATTCCGTATACTCTATCGTCTTCGTTTATCAACTCAAAGACGTTACCGTTCACGTCTCTGATGGTTCTCGGGTCTGGGCCTAACGCTTCCTCTTCTTCTTTCGTCAGGGAGACCCTCATTGCCGTCGCTTCTGCAGCCTCTAAGCGCTCCCAGGGGTCGATCTCTTCTGGCTCGACCTCCAGCACGTAGCACTCCTCACTCCTCTCCTCGTCCCCGCACGCGCACTCTATCCCTCCCCCGGGCTCATGCTCAATACCGCTGCTTGCCGCCCGGGCATCTAGCAGCGGCTGGCTTTTAAAGCCCGCCCCTTCTTCTTCTTCTCTTTTTCTTCCCTCTCGGACTCCGTGTCACGATCAAATTCCCACTCGGACTTCAAGTCACGATCATACCTTTCGTTCCTCCTCTCTTCCCTCCTTGTTTCCTCCACAATTTGCGCCAAGATGTCCTCCATAAGCTCCTCTCCTCCCTCAAGCTCTTCTCTCACCTCGTCGTCAATTTCTGCAGCCACCCCTTCCGAATCACGCAGCATCACTCGCGGTGCCTTTTCATCTCCGGCCTTGCTGGCGGGGACATTGTATTCTCTCCCCGCACTGTCTTTGATGACGTAGGTATCTGTTCTGTAGTCTCCCCGAGCCTGACATTGCCTCAACCACCTCCTGCTTAGAAGAATAGCATAGGTCGGTCTCTTTGGGCCAGGCATCAGGTAGCAAGGGACGGTTGCGGTGACGCCCGTAATCTCAAGCTCGATGACTACTGCGGAGTTGATTGGTGCAATGTTTCCGTCGGCAGTTTTGACGTTGATCCCCTTGCTTGCAATTTTCTGAAGTCGCATTGCATCAGCTACCGCTTCGGGCATCAGGTTTATCACCGACCCCGCATCGACTAGGATACGTTTGACGGCGTAATGCCCGCTTCCCACTTTAACGTTTCCGTGGGTGTAGAAATTGAGAACAGGTCCCGCATCAGCCCGCGCTCTCCGCTTCACGGTCTCCACCGCAAGGGATTCATCTACTGAATGCGTCTGTTCTGGTCCTTTGCCTTTGTCTTTGCGTGGGGCCCTCCCAAGGACCAAGCCCTTTGCTACCTCTCTCCTGGCTAAGGGCGCCAATTCGAAGAGGTTTCCCCAAGTGATGCCTTCCACTGGGGTATCTCGAAGCATCGCCACAATGTCTCCTGGGATCTGTCCCTTCATTATCCGAATAGGCCGCTTCTCCGCTGCGGGTGCTTTCTGCTTCGAATCTTTAGTAAATGCCTTGTAGGCTTTACTATCACTAGGCGCCGATGCGGGATCTGGCGCAGGAGTGGACTCAGGCACTTTTGGCGCTTCTCTGGCTTTACCGCGCGGCCTTGGTTCGTCGTCACTCTCGCTCTCGGCGGTCTTCCTTCTCCTGCCCGCCGGAGGTGCTTCTCTGCTCCACCTCCCAAATGCCTCTTCTCCAGTCCTCTTTTCTGCCGCCTCCGCCTCAAACCACTCGATTAGGCTCGCCTCTGGGACCTGCATATCCTCTTCTCTGACATTGGTCCTGACAACCTCTACTCCGTGTACTCCCGACGCTTGAGGTTGTGGCTGCTGAGCAATGGTCCCCTCATCGGTTGATCGGAGGGGTACTCCCGACTGTGCTGGTAGCATTGGCTGTATTGGCTGCATTGGCTGCATTGGCTGCATTGGCTGCATTGGCTGCATTGGCTGCATTGGCTGCATTGGCTGCGCTGATTGCAGCGGCTGCATGCCCGGCTGCTGATATTTGGCCATTAAGCGTTCTACTAGCCCCTCTTCAGCGATTCGCCGGATGTTGTACTGCTCCTCTCTGGGTAGCGGTAGATTCATGCAGGTAGTGCTGTAATGACCTTGCTCTCCGCACCGATAGCAGATGCTGGGCGCTCTGGCATCTCCATTTTGCCTCCGGCCTATGTACGGTCCTTGCCTCTGGAATCCGCCCTGGTAAGGTTGCGGTTGCGATTGTGGATTAGGGTATTGGTATCGAGGCTGATAGGCTTGCTGTTGCTCAAATGCCTGTCGTTCCACCACAGGTCCGTAGCCACTCGGGACATGAGGTCTGCTCATTCCCGGTGCTTGATTCGCACGCTGATACCCTCCTTGTCTCTGTACTGCGTAGGATTCGATGTCCGGGTTGAGGTCTACTGCTTCCTTTTGCATCATCTTCTTGAACAATTTGGCGAATTGCTCTTCATCCACACCCCCTTTCTTCTTCTTGCTCTTTCTCTTATTCCTCCCTTTCTTCTTTCTGTCTTCCTCTGACGAGGACGAATCACTCTCACTGCCTTCTGTGCTGCTGCCACTGCTCATTGACGACGACGACGCCGATGATGATGAGGTATCCGTATTTGCGTCGGATTCGTCGTCCTCCTTGCTCTTCTCCTTCTTCCTCTTTTTCTTCCTCCCTGCTCGCTCTGTGAGCTTTGCCGCATCAATTGCCTGGGCTAAGGTGAAGGTCTCTCCCAGGTTTCCAATGCCATACATGTAAAGTCTATGGCTCGAGCTCTTGATTCCTAGAACGAATCTCTTCGCCGCCGTTTCATCTCATCTCGACGATAGCTTCTCAGCGATTTTGACAGTCTTCTTGATGTATCTCTTTAGGGAGAGTTTGCCCTGACGAAGTTTTAGGAGCTTATCTTCGTTTCTCCGCTTGTTGTCTGTATTGAGGTGGCTCCTATCGTACTTTTTCTTGAGAGCAGCGACTAGCTGGTCCCACGATTCGCTGATTGCTGCCGGTTGACGAAGTACGAAGGATGATGCTCTCCCTTTGAGCTTCCCGCGTAAAGTGGCGAGTTTTGCAGCATTTAGCACTTCATCGTTGAGGTAATTCTCTCTCTTTGGATAGAAATGGGCTTCGAAATCCGCGAGGAAGGTGGTGATGTTTTCTCTTGACTTCCCTTTGAAACTCCTGATGGGAATGCCTTCCATGATCGTGATTTTATCTCCTGATCTGAGGATACTATTCACCGGGGATGGTAGGCCTGGAGTAATCTCTTTGCTTTTGCCTTTTGGCGGGCTATTTGGTATCAGGGACATTCTTAGCTTGGTGCCCTTCTTCAGCTCGCTAATGGTTCTTTTGACTCTTGGAGACGTAATCTTTGCTCTTTCTCGTTTGCTCTGTATTCTAGACTGCTCTGAATTTGCACTTCTGCTATGTATATCTTCGTACCTTATTGCTTGGTCTCCCGTTTCTCGGATATTCTTCCCTCAATTGACCAAATCACGTCGGGGTCACCAGTTTTGGGGCTGGATTTTCTGTTCTTTTGATTTGGCCAAGGATTTGAAATCGGCTCGCTTAGTCTCTTTGCTCAAAATAGTCTTATTGCTCAAAGGTTATGACAAACGAAATTATGCAGTGTGATTATTGATGATCAACATGATGATTGCATGCGTATGGGTGAGACACCCCTATAAGTACAGAGCAATAAGGTACAAGCCACGTTTCCAAAGCCACGTTTCTAAAGCTAATCTTCCGCCTCCGCTTCCGCCTCCGCCTTATCCACGTCGCCACACCGTGGATCCCCCGGGTAGGTACAGGTGTCACCAGCTGTACCTACTCGCGACAGGCCAGAGATATGGTTGGGGACGCCTTGAGCCGGAGTGGTTTCGGAGGTCAACTTCAACCGCTAATGACTTTCCTCAACCACACCCTAATTTAATTTTCTCTCTGTCATTCGATAGTTCTGCTTCTTCTCTACAACATGACAGAGCCGGATTAATTTTATCCTTTGTTGTGGTGGAGCTATTGATTTTCTAAACGTTGGGTTTTTTGGTGGGGTGCCCAGCCAATGTCGCGCCCATAATTGCCTATTTGGGACTGTAAAGTTACCCGATTAGGAGTGTTTGTATCTGGATTAGGCTGAAAGTTCTCCTTTGAGGGCGCCAAGAGGCCACTCTTGGCAAGCTACTAGCGGTGTAATGGTTAAATAGTTACCCGATTGGGAAGTTGATCGTCAGAAACCAATGTCGCACCTCCGTCTCAAGGTGTCCCCAACCATACCCCCAGGATGCAGCTGCAAGGTATCGGTGTGTTTTTGCCTCTAGAGTAGTCCAACGGTAATTGCAGATTAGGGCTTGTATTTCGGGCACTTGTTCGCTGCTGCGATTACATGGTGGCAAACGTAAACGAGGCTGAGATGAATGACTTCAAAAGAAAAATGCGGAAGCAGGCACCAGGACGTTCCATAACGCCATGAGATTGAATTTAAAGCGCCAGTCAGAGCCCTTACCAAGAACAAGGCTGCAACCCGATCAAAATTAGAGTATTTTCAATTGGTGTGGTCATTGCAATTCATATAGAATACCGCAAAATCTCAGGAATAACGAATCGAACTGGACTGGAACCTTGGGCTTCGGATTGGTCGAATACTTGTTGAGCCTCAATCCGACAGACCCAAAGCGTAACTTTTAGTCGTCTTGACCAATGGGTAAGTGGTATTCCAGCCCAGTCAGATTCGTTATTCCTGAGATTCTGCGGTATAGAGTACATACATAGGATATCATGCAGTGCAGTTCCGAACAGAACCAGCCAGCCGATTACTGAACCCACCAACCAGTTTCTTATCGGGGCAGACCAATGGATCATAGGTTTTGACCTCGCCACCAAACACAAGATGCGCAGGTAGACAACTTCTTGAGTCGCGTGAACTTGGCAATAACGAATAGAACTGATCGAGTGACATGTAGTTAGGGTCGATATTACTTGTCATTCATCAAATGGGCTAGCCGGCCAGCCCAGTTCGTCGTTCTCGAGGTTTTTTTCACTTCTTTTCATTTTCTTTTTTCACCGCAGTTCTCTGATCTCTTTTTTTGTCCACTCCCTACGATATTCGTGTTTGGTACTAAGCATTTAACCCCAACAATTACTTTGGATAATGGAGGGGAGGGGGGGTGATAAACTAATCATTTTGAAGCTGGCGTTTGTAAACCTTTACTGCATGGTTTGGCGAAGAAGAAGAGACCTATCGAGACTTCCAACTTCAGAATGGAGATTATTTTACCCCATGCTTAGGATCAGTTCTGTCCCCTCACTAGGAAAGACCCAATTAGAACTCGGCCTCGGTCGAATGCAGGCTGGGCCTTAATCCACATTACAACAAAGTATTTTGGGGTTACAAAAATAACCGATCACTGGCACCCATTAATCTAACTCCGTTTAGGAGGCTCAAAACTATTCGGTTGCTCTCCCGGTCGTTGAGGTATTCTGATACGAAGTGGATTTCGACGTTACGAATGACATGAGAGTAGGTGGTCGGTTATTTTTGTAACCCTACAATATTTGTTCAACAACTCCGTGAGGTTTTCCTTTGAGAACTGTTTTCTCAGCTCTTGCAAAATCAACTATGTTGATGCGTTGAGTTTACATACATATCTATCCGCTGATATAGCCCGAGACAAGGTGGGTTCTTCTTTTGGATGGATTATCCATTTGCAAAGAGCGTCTTCGAACAGTCTCAGCAAGAACGTAAGCCATAATAATCTTGCAATTGCTTGGTAAAGGTCTGGATCCCATTAAGCCGGCCAAAACCCAAATAATATTTGAAGTTCTTCCAACACCTGACTACTATCTTCATAGCTCCAAGCAGAGCCAAGCTTCCGCTGGAGATCAATTTCATGTAAATCTCCAGGTATCTATCCGGCCCCACGTGAGGGTCTAGGGGTAAGTTCTCTGGTCTTTAGCGTTCATGAAAAATTAGGATCTATATGAGGAACCCCCTTACCTATTCCGACGATTATAGACGTCCGAAGGGCTATTTTTCAGAAGCTAGTACACGGATATATTTTGTACACATAGTCGCAGAGACAAAGACATAAGGACTAGCTATACTTTGGTACTTGTTTGATGGCTTTGGGTGTACTTATTGTTGGCGGTGTGGGAACCGCACCGCGCGCCGCACGCCGTCCTATAACACACTGAACTACGTAGATATAGAACCGATTGCCAGGTCCCAGCGAGGTTATAGCCTACAAACAGGTGGATAGCGTCGCCCGGAAAGTGTACTCATGCCAGACCAATCACTCCGCTGACGTATCCCCTTCAGACCAACCGCATTCAAGGCAAACAGCGAATACGTTATCGCCAGTTATGGTACCGCGTATAACGTTGCGGTTGCCGCGTTTCTCCCAGCTTGATAACCGCCGCCCCCCCGCTGGCCGGGCGTCTGGAGACCGGGGGTGCCGGGTGCGGCCTTCGTTTTGTGCGTGCGGGGGGCTTGGGGCCTAAAAATGCATGGGCAAGGCACCTCGATTCGTAATAGCCACCGGCTCGTTCCGTAGGACCGTAAGATTCTAGTAGGGGGAAAAAGAGAGAATGGCACAGTGGATACGTACCGATCATAGTCTGTATCCTCCCGACCTAGAGAATCGGTACGTACACCAGCTCAGATCCCAACCTTCCCACTCTCAGCGCACTCGTCACAAATTCCCACCCGGCACCACACCGCACCCCAAGTCCACGCCAAGACACCACCACACGTGATTCTTGACGAGTGACGTCTCATGACCCATCGAGTGATACCTTATGATGCCGTCTTTGCGGACGAGAAGACCGCACATACCCACTCGGGGCTGCCTTGATCCCATTCATAGCACTAACCCGCATCTGCAGTTTTGGGAGTATGCTTTTCCCTCCCCGCAGCGTGAATCGGCACAGTCACACGTCCGCACAGCACCAACACCTTCCGCACCAGCGAGCACGCGACACACCGTATGCTTCCTCTCCCGGCCAATATATGAATAGTGCTACCGCACGCCAGAAAGCGGCGGACGCGCGCCGCAAAACGCCGATGAAGCGGCGAGTGACGGGTTGTGAGCGAGTGAGGCCGCATGGCCGGCTTTGTGGCAGATTGGATGGCTAGGGGCCAGCGCAGCGGGCGGACGAGGGCGGCGGGATTGGCTGCTGGGGGGATCGCGACCACCGTGTATTGGTTGGTCGAGACTGATGCGTGTGGCGGCGAGGTGTGGATAGGAACTAGGGTGCGGGGTTACCCGGATCCGACTAGTGCATCAGGCACTGTGTCGGCCGCACCGGACACCAAAAAGCAAAAACCACGCCATGCAACCCGCGCTCCGCCTACGTAACCCGCACCCTCTAGCTCTAGTGCCACCACGCACCAGAACGCACCGCAACGCATAGTGATGCGAATCGATTGCCGGCGCAGTAGAACGCAACACAACACCCGGCACCGGCTAACCGGGCAGCATCTACGTAAGCTGCACTGCTGAGGAAGGTAGCAGGGGTACACGTAGTATGTTTCACACAGCGCGGCGGGGAACAGCGGTCTTGATCTACCACCGCGCGCGACCTTCACTAAGCGTATCTGCGATCGGGGGGCCCTCTGCCTTCGGTCGGCGGCTCTACACCGCTCTCTCTACCCCGCTCCCCTAGCTGGCTGATAACCCAATACCGCAATGGTTCGTCTTAGCGGACGGCTACACAAACGCCCTACAGCGCGTGTGAGGGAGGTCATGTTGTGGAGGGCGTTTTCAGGACAAGGTTTGAACCAGATCAAGGAAACTCCAACGTCAATGTCAGCGCCCGCTGACACAGACTCCCGCGGCCGCGGTGGCCGTTCGGGCGGCAAGACAGAGCACCGGCGCGTCGGGAGAAGGTACATATAGCGACCAACGTCGGGACACGCTCACAGACAGCGCTCACCCGGTGGAATCCCTAAGATACCCAAGGCATTACCGTCAGTGACCGTCCGCAGGACCACGCTCGCGCTATCTCCAACACGCCTACGCTACCTAAAACGCGCCGGTGCGAGCAACGCGAGTGATAGCCTGTGACCGCCCACCGCAGCCCGCCGCGGCGGGTTGTTATTGCGGGGATTCTATATGGCGAAGAAGGTGGTGTAGGCAGGGAAGCTTCTGCGATGTACACCTCAGACAGTAGACAGCACATCGCCCGGCGGGGAGTACTGCTTCTAGACCCTGGGGACTGCTGATGTCTTGATGGTTTGTGGGTTTGCGGACTACCACGGCACGGAGAACACCGAAGGGGCGCCGCGCACGCAAGCAATAGTTAGGCCACGACCGAACATCTCGTGAGTCCTACCGTCAGAAACACACACCGCAAGATGGGGAGTTAACAACGTCCCCGCACGCAAATCCCCTCGGCACCTCCGCCGGCGGAAAAGAATACCCCGGCAACGGAACCAGAACGCTCATGTATGTATCCTTCAGCTTGGCCCCAGGGATCTCAGCTCTATATGTGGAATCATACGAACCGCTACAATATGAGAACGAACCAACATTACAGTTTAATTTGGCCAACTCATACGATGATGGCCGTGGATTCCGTTAATTTCTCGCCGGAAGAAATACACAATGATCGGCCCCAAGATTTATAAAGCAGGAGCATTGATGAAAAATAGCGGCCTTGATTGTCGATGCACGTATCCAATCTTATAGAATGTAAGGTCTGGCCTGGAACTACGACTTATGCCGATCTGCCCCGCCATGCCTGGAGGTCGGTCGTTTTTTGTCAAGTGGCACCGAAGGCGCTTAATCGGCACTTGTTTAGGGCGCGTTCGGGAACGCTCCGTTTTCAAGGGTCAAAACGGAGTTTGGGGTAAAACTCCGTTTGGTGAAAAGCGAGTGTGTTTGGAGCTACACCCCAATACCCCGTTTTGATGAGATGACGGAGACTTGACGGAGGAGTCTTTGTCAAGTTGAAAAGTAGGTGGGACTTACTTTCAGGAACGCCGTTAATAACAAAGTTGACGTTGTTTTCAAAGACGGAGTTCTTGCTTTGTGGGGTTCCCGAACGCGCCCTAAGTTGAAAGGTAGGTAGGACCTACTTTTCAGGAACTCCGTTAATAACACAGCTAACGCCCTAAGTTGAAAAGTAGGTAGGACCTACTTTTCAGGAACTCCGTTTAATAACACAGTTAATAACACAGTTAACAACACAGTTAACGTTGATTTTTTCTAAAACGGAGTTCTCACTTTGGGGGGTTCTCGAACTCGCCCTTATTAATTCTATTCATTGCCACAGACTCCACCGGCCACCCCTGGCAGAGAGTGGTTTGAATTTGCCATGCCATATGTTATCATTGATCATGGCATTAGCCTCCCTCAAACCGTCACGCTAAATTGAAATCAACGGCACTCCAACCCCTTTTTTACGATTTGCTGTAATGGCGCGGGAGTACATGCCTACAGTGTGGGATTGCACCCAGCCACTCTCATTGGAATTCTGTTCCTCGCACTTCGATTCTTATGTATATCACGGTTACGTTCATGAAGGGGTTTCAGTGCTAGTTTTGATTTGGCCTGGCATGACGGTTAATTCAAGAGGTACTGTGTGCTTCTCTACGATCATTTATATCTCCTGGCCTGTCAATAGCCATTAGTTATAAGTATTTACCGCTATCGTAACCATCGACCCCGCCCCCCCCCCCCCTTGGTCATACGGTGTAGTGGTGGAGCTCCTACATCAGCGGTGGAAAATCAAAATATCCCAAAAATTTACGTACGCTATAGGTACTTACAAGTTACCGCCAATTGCTTCAAAGATAAAGAGATTACTGCTGAACGTCTGTACACTCAAATATTTGCGGCAGGCCCTTTTTCAATCAACTCTTGGATGAAACTAAGAATATTTTGGTCCGAGAAGGCCATAATATCGGTTGCTACGTCCTGGGTTTTGGGGTTGCCTATACTCGCGCGTTAATTAAAAACTCGGAATTTTGTGTGGGGATTTGGTTGCAATGACTTCCGACCTTTTAATTAACGAGTGGGTATATCAGCTTCTATATGACTGAGCACGTTTCTGGTAGATTCAATTCGGTATAAGTATCTCGCCGCCTCCAGGTCAAAATCTGTATGAGTGGTCTATCATCGAGAAGAGATAAAGAGATCTATTAGCAAAGTTACACCAAACTTGCTTTCGGGGTGCGGATGGGGAAGTACATGTAAATACAATTAAACCTGGCGTGGCCCTACTAACAGATCTTGTTATCTCCCCTTATCAAATAACAGATCTCCCATACAAATTTAATCCCTCCATTTAAATAGTGTGGCAGCGTTAACAGGCGAATTATATATTAGGGATTTGAGGGACCAATCCACAACGTTATATGCTGATGACTGTGCATCCGGCCAGTTTGAAATGCTTTGGCTATATATTGGTCCCTTGGCTTTGTTACATGCCTGCGCGGCGCTCGAAAATCTATCTACGTACGGCCCTAATAAACCAACAAAAGGGCACAGCACGAACAATGTACGGCAACGCAAACCATCATAGTAAGCAAGGATTTTTGAGATCCTCGTCATCCTCAGCAGCAGTGTAAGTCGTGCGTTTCCCCCTCCCGCACGTCACAATCGCGACACTGATATAAAGTATCCAGAAACAGAGACCCAGTGCCCTACAAAGTGATCAAGATCTACTTCCCTAACCACAGCGTACCCTTCATAATCCCCTACCTACTAACCGAGGCGCGTGGTATCGGAAACGTACATTTTACCCAACCCTCTCCTCCCCCCCTCTCCCGGGTAGATAGCTCTCTGCCCTACACTAACCTGCGATCGACGTACATGAATGCAGCAGCTCAAAGATCAAATTGACCCCATCGTTTCTGGGATGCAATTCGCCGGCGGCGCCAAGGACTGGCTTCTAATTTCTGCACACTCATCTCCGGATAATGAGGGGATCGAAATGTTCCATAAAAACAGCTTAGTGATAGTGGCGGACGCGTTTATTAAGCCGGATGGGGATTATCTGCTATTGTGGACGACGGACTCGTGGAATGCGAAGGAGCTGGTGAAGAAGGGCTTGGAGCTCATTTCAAAATGAGGATTTTTTGGATTTGGATGATGGGGTATAGGGTGCGTGTCACCGTCAGTGTATGTAGAGAGTTGTTGCCGTCGTCAGCAATAATGGTCTCCGGTATAGCTGTACTCTACCTGAAGTTAGCAATACAAGTAGCGAATATACATGTATATGCGTTCGTCCCAAAGATTCTGGCCGGCATGCAGTGGAGTCGGGCCATGGATTCTGATAAAGTTCTATTGCAATTAAAGGACGGAGCCTATACCTCGAGCTCGTTACTATTACCCCTGATTTCATAACACAGGTAACGTCTCACATGTATTAATCATGTGTTCATTCTCTTAACTGACCAAGTGCCGCTCCTCCAACCAACCGACTATCATTGCTGTCCTTTATCAACAGATTCGAATTCAAGCATGTTCCCGGTTCGTTAAACTGTCTCAAACATTTACATATAGAGCAGTACATATTAACTTTGATACATCCCTAATACTGCCCCCACTAGTACATACATCTGATCAGTACAGATCCTCTCTTAGATATACAGTACCAAAAAGGGGGATGTAATACGTACTGTATCAATACGGAACTGTGTAAAACCTCCGAATTAAATCGGAATCCTAACTATTATGCCGTAGCAATACCGTAGCCATACCGTAGCCATACCGTAGCCATACCGTAGCAATACCGTAGCAATACCGTAGCAATACCGTAGTTTTGCGGTATTCTGCTAGGTGCGGTACGTACTGGATCCACCCGTTTTTTGGGTACTGTACTCAATGTGAGTCGCTCGTGTATATTACCGACATAACGTTAACGCTAAATACTTGAAATCCTGGGATGTTGTTATTACCATTATGTGTGTTCGGACGCTTCTTGCGTGATGAGAGAGCGAAAACATAAGCTTTATTGGGCGTCTGCTCTACACGTATATGCAATAGGTAATAAGTGATGGAACGGGCTGAGAAAGAGTGATACCTGTTTTGAGTAAAACGCCACAAATATACGGTTTTTGCAGGTATAACTGTATCTCAGGGCGTTCTATCACTTATTACCTGTCACTGTAGGTACAAGAGTGAGAAGCCATGAAGCTCAAACCAATGCCAAGAACCTAATCAACCAGCACCGGCTATATGCGCCCTCGTGATCCCCATCACATATTACCGGGCCCAATATATCGGCCCCTTCCCATGGTACAAGCCTAGTTTAATTACTCGAAGACTACGGGTTCTGGCACGGCACCATACCCGAGAAAACCCTACTTCACTACTGCTTGTATTTTCTTCTAGTTGAAACGAGGTGCTTACTACATGTAGCTATGTATTCGTTTTTGGTTGTATTGTTGTGATCCTTGACGGCCGTGCATTAATAACCAGACCCCTCTTGAATCTGCTTTCCGAGCCGAGCGTGGCATTGTTGAGGTGGAGTGTTGTTATGATGCCGGCCGTAGTACTGGCTCTCCGACAAACCCTTGTCTTCTTCAGATCCCCACCCGATCCCCACCCTCCTGCCTGCTTTGGGCGTATTTATTCCGGTTAATATATTATATCCCTTCCTCTGTTTTCAAGCTACGAATATTTAGCCATGGTGGGCAACAGTAATACTACATCAAGATTTGATTTGTTGCTAATGCCGCTCTGGGTATATCAGCACCTCTCTAGATCTAGCCGTGAAGCATTGGGACCTGTATCGACCTCTTCCGGGAGTCCTAATTTCCTACTTGGGGCGATCGACAGCGCTAAAAAGCAGTGAAAATTCCGACAGTTTAAGGGATAGGCACTCGCCAACCGACCTTCTCCTCCTCTTCGTGATCTCCACAACGATTTGCCCGTTCAACCGTCCAGGACTCTGAGAGAGGAGAAGAGAAATATATTAAATGTTGAAGAGCTTAGTCAGATCAAGCTCCTGGTTACCAAGTACGGAAGGCTATAGAGGACATACGGCCGTACGTTCTTCACACCCCTCCTAGAGCTCGGCCCTCTAAGCCCGTGAGGAAAAAGGTCAATACCTGTAGGTACATAATATAAGTGTACCTACACAAGTATAAATACCCAGATACAGGAGAACCTCAGGGCTTGTAATACTGCCATGACCCCTAGTTAGCACCATCCAGCCAATAAATCAAGGCGATAATATACTCCACTTGTATAGCGTAGTTTTACATTGAAGCGGTTGTTTGGGAACGAACATTCTGGGCGCAAGATTGTGATGTAGGTACATGGTTGAAGTACCAATACAGTCCGGAAGATTATGTTGGGCATATATCAGGCTACAAAGTGCAGGGACTACCGACTGGGGGGGCTAGCTGGTTCACATGTTGATGCATATGCGCATGTTCCCTGCCGCCGGATATTTATTTATTTAGGTTTAATTACTGATGTAGCCGAGCTGATCCTTTTATTGTGTAGATTACTGATATGATTTTCCGTTGACGCGATTGACGTTAGATCTATAGGAACATCATTTGATAGTACTAGTAGAAAACATTTCGAGTTGAAAACCTCAGGTAGACTTTGAATAATCAGAGTAAACCTTTCTTTCTTTCTTATAGCTGCACGATGCATGCACCTTTTACTTTTACCCCGCAATCCAGTTGTCAGAGTCGATAATAAATTAATTCCCGTCGTACATAAGCCTATGCAGCATGACACAGATTTTGTGACGCCAAGGCATCATAATACACTAGTTGCGGGCTTAGATAGGAAGGTTGCCTTTCTTAACGTCTCCGGAAGTCTGACAGCCGTTCGTAGGGAAACATTACAGGGTCAAGCTCTTGAGCTCTTGTGGCTTCTTGCAGTCCTTAAAGGGGCATAGAGTTAAATGGATAATGTCACTATAGCTACGTTAAGACTCAGCGAATCAAATTTAGGAAGAGAATAAGAGATATAATACAGCGACATCTCGCGATAAGAATTAACGTCGCTATATATAAGAAAAGCCTTGCTGTAAGAAACACCGCCTGGGGTGCACACTACATGTAGTACCAACAGCTCTACACCAAAATCTTGCTTGCTATAAGAGGTGTTTTGCTTCAAGAGGTGTTTTGCTGTAAGCAAAGAAAACTGCCTGCACCTTAGCGCTTCTCGTATATAGCGAGGTTGGCTGTATTCCATAATCACATGAAGTTGAGTTTGCTTCGATGCACTTCGCAGGATATCGAAAAACGGACGAAAGGGATGAAAAACCATCATATGACGCCGAGAAATATAAAGATACAAGTAGCGATATGTAGTAGTACTGAGTAGAGTGACACAGAGCTAGTGGATTTACCCAGCTTTCCAAGACAAATTCCAAAAGCCGATAGAGTTTGGGCTCATCCCCGCTTGCAAACAATGCTCCCATATATGCCTGTACATGTACGTCTAATTCAGGGAGAGAACCTTCGTGGACTTGAGAATAACCGAGTGAAGTCCCATCCTAATTGCACAAATAATAATTGTTGCAGAACCATGAGATATCAACCCATGCATAGCTAGCTAAATAGATACATCTCTGTAACTAAACTAACCCACAGACATCCGCTACTAAAGGCTGTGGCGTGTCAATCTCCTCGACACGACTTTCCCCACAACAAAGCACGTCCAGTCGTATTCCCAGGACCGGCCACAAGTGCGAGAAGCCCATGAACCCATGGGTGTACGGTCCTGCATATGCCAACCTCAGCAAGGTAAGGTTATCCTCTCAGTACAGCAGTAGCACAAAATCCACACCGTTTGTATTAATATAAAACTCTACGTTTGGACGCCCGCCCTGGCTAGTAGTAGCCTAGAGGTTTAGCTGTCAGATAAACAAACAAAAACTTTATCTACCCACGTCCTTCAGTCCGGAAACACGCCCCGTTCTTTTCTGCACTCGGCCTTCATAAAAGCGAAATGATGGCCCCGTAGCATTTTGTTTACAATAGGGAACCATCAAGATGATGAGCACTGCAATGCGGGGTACCATACGACGATGAGCATGAGATGACATGGGAATATGGACTACTGAGTACCGAGTAGCTACTCTAGCTATCCAGCTGAGTAAAGGATGAACAGGAGGAGAAGAGGGATGGGTGGCATATTGGTGGCTGCCTCCATTGTCTATAAAACGAAGGATATCGTAGCCAAGGTTTGCCCTCCAGACAGCACAATAGCTTCTTTACAAACGGATTGAGCACCTACAATGTTTCGAATCAGAACCTTTTTACTCTTGTTTTTGACCACGCAGATCTTTGGCGCACTCGGTGCCTTGACATGGAAGACTTTTGACATCTCGTCCCTTTTGGTGGAGGAAGCTGCAAACGTCAAGTACCAGGATGTCAACGGAAACACCAAGAACCTTGAGGTAATTCTCAAGGAAAACGGCGCAAACAACATTAAGATCAGAATGTGAGTTTTCCCTCTCCCTCTCTCGACGGGGCTGTTGTTTGTGCCCGAGATGAGCTTATGAGTTCGTGGTGAATTAGTTGGGTCAACCCTTCAGACGGAATCTACAACTTGGACTATGCGGTCAAAGTTGGATTGAGGGCAAAGAATGCAGGCTTGTCTGTTACCTTGAACTTGCACTACTCCGATACCTGGGCGGATCCAGGACACCAGACCACCCCCAGCGCGTGGTCGAGTTACACTATCACCCAGGTACCAATTATATACCCCTAATCCAAACATAATTCTGCTGTCAACAATACTAACGAGTCTCCCCGCAGCTTGCCGCAGCCGTGAAATCCTATACCACTAACGTTCTCAACACATTTGCATCCGTAAGTCTCATTATCTACACCGGCAACACCACCTCTAAGACCGCAGCACTAACTCTCCTTAGAATGGAATCGATGTCAACCTCATCTCCATTGGCAACGAGATTCGTGCCGGTCTCCTCTGGCCTCTCGGTTCTTATAGCAACTTCGCCAATATCGGCACGCTACTTACCGCCGGTGCCCAAGGTGTCCGCGCTTCCAGCCTCAGCTCTGCCCTCATCATGATCCATCTCGACGAAGGTTACTCATGGGACACACAGAAGTGGTTCTACGACTCTCTTGCGGCCTCCGGAACCTTCAGTATGAGCTCTTTTGACGTCCAGGGTGTCTCATACTACCCATTCTGGTCCACCTCCAGCACCATCGCGAACTTCCAGACGGCAGTGAACAACATGGCCAACACGTACAAGAAGAAGATCATTGTGATGGAGACGGACTGGCCGGTGTCATGCTCAACCACAACGAACTTCCCGAGCTCGTTGTTATCTGCATACCCGTTTTCCGCAGCTGGGCAAGTCTCGTGGGTTAAGGCTATTGCAGCGGTGGTGAACGCGATCCCGAATAGTCTCGGTGTCGGTGTTATGTACTGGGAACCCGGCTGGATTGATAATGCTGTAAGTTTTCCATAACCTTTGTGTCGTGGGTTTTAGGAATAGTGCTAATGGTGAGAAGAGTCTGGGAAGTTCATGTAGTGATAATGTTTTGTTTACTGGTGACTGGAGCGGGTATCCAAGCAATGTTATTGCAAAGGCGAGATCGTAAGTCGCACTCCTCATTTCAACGAGTGATAAAGTATGGACAGGGTTCTAACGTATTGAGGCTATAGGAGTGTCAACATGATGTCTCAGATCTAAAGAGGACTCTGGTAAATAGTATATTATGGCAGCAGTCCATGTTAGTAGACTATGGTCAGGGTATTCAAATTAAATATATAGGGTTATGGTTCATATTGGCATGATTAATAATTTACGCGTGAAATTAGAGATTATGATTTGTTCCGGCTCAGGAATAGCCCACATAGTTAATAACGCGACACTTCCCTCCCGCCCACTCTCTTGACTCACTTGACCCCGCCAGTCAGTAATTCCTCATGTAAAAATCAAAACTACAAATTGGAATTCAATGCTTACAGACTGAGCTTCTTTCAGTCCTATACACCTAATCATCCTAGCCTGTATAGGTCGCTTTTATTGATAAAGAAATATTTAAACCTGTTCCGTCTGGTCAAGAAATGCTGGCTGAAAATAAATGTCCAGTAATTAGAATTACACGCCGCAGAGGTTAAGATCGGCCCGCCCGTTGTTACCTACTACATCTCGATGACTCTAACCAACCTCCCGCAAAGGCCTTAGAGTCAATACATGTAGCTATGAAAGACTAAGGGCGCGTTCGAGAACCCCGCAAAGCGAGAACTCCGTTTTATAAAACAAAGCTAACTATGTTGTTAACGGAGTTCCTGAAAAGTAGGTCCTGCCTACTTTCCAACTTAAGATTTCTCCGTTATCTCATCAAAACGGGGTATTGGAGTGAAACGCCGAACACACGCACTTTTCACCAAACGGAGTTTTACCCCAAACTCCGTTTTGACCCTTGAAAACGGAAGTTTTAAGGCGTTCCCGAACGCACCCTAAACAAACGAAGAAGAAAAAAAACACCATCACTAGGGTTAGGGCTGTCAATTACGATCATTTTCGAGTGAGATCTCATGACCGCAACAAAGCTTATGTAACGGCTCGCTCCGAATGCCAGGAGAGAAAACCTCGAGCCCAGAACTACTTACCATTGATGGTGAATAATCACTCAGCATTCCGCCTAAGTCAATCGTCTCAACGGCGCCGACAAGTCAAGTCGAGTACACTGAAACTATTAACAAGCCTTTCCAAGTTTTTGATAAAAATCAACAGAACCCCGTTCGATTGCAGGAGTAGTTCATCCCTGAATCTTTGAAAATTTGATTTCTCGGACAATATTCAGTAGTACTATAGTGGTCCATGGAGATGACGCAGTTAGAGATTTCCAAACTGGACTCCTATAGAAGACTAGTTTTCATAAAATACGCCGACATATCGATATAGCTCGGATCTAAAAGTCATGAAAACAGGAATTTTGGAGAACTCTATAGACAGATTACATCGGTTCGGTGTAATTTTTCTAGTATAATCCAGTCATTTTTTCCCTCTTGGCGCTATGTATCGATGTAGACCCATCCAACATCTTATCGCCCTTGCCCAGAAAGTTTATCGTGGTTTATCGAGATTACAAGAGTACAAGTTTATATCAAGGACACTTTGATATGGGATATAACACGCACTTTCCAAACGAAACATTGTCAAAATACCCCATACTACTCTCGAAAGCGCAGATCCCCCTCCTCGTCATCGAAAACTCTCGTGGTTTCCTGAGTTAAATCCCAAGAAGCTCGAGCCATTAGCTCAGTCTACGGCCAATGACCCCCGTGCGATGTTACAAGAACCAGACGCCCAGAAATCTCACGATATAGGAGCAAGATGATGAACGGGGCGCCCCATTGGCCAAATAGGCGTCTTGATGAATTGTTGATCCAATAATGTTTAACCTTTACGCTATATAATAATATTTCCTTCCGAATCCGCTGGATGTGTCAAAGAGTTCAGCTAATTCAATATTCCATAGACAGTGCTGAATCAGATGATTTCCACTCTTTCCTAAGGCGTACACGTAATATATCCCTCATCTGTCGATGCTGATATCCTAAAATAGAGGAATTGGATTTTTAAATAATTATTATTTGATAAGAGGAATAACGAGATTTGTTAGTAAAGCCACACCAAATATATATTTTTCTTAATGGGTCAGTATTCTCACAACAGTTTTTTTTTTTTTTGTTTAACCCATTAATTACATGCAGCCATTTCACAGCAACTTGAGGGATAGGCGATGATAGAGTTCGGAATCTCAGTGTCTGCGTACTTGATGACTGGAATAGAGCAATTAGGTGAGCTTGTTAGATGGAGCGCCCTATTCATCATAATATGGGCCTATTTAAAGGATCGCCTTATCCATCGATCATTAGGAATTGTACGCGCACTTGGCTAAATCGACGTCTTGGTCAACAGATCAGAACATCGACAACAATGACGGGTGGAAAGGCTTTCACTACAAGTACAAGGGTCATTGAACAGCACATGTCCACGATCTATCACTTGCCCATATTTTAATACCGACAAAATGCGGGATCTAGCTGACGTCGACGTGTTCGTTCATAGAATGTTGAGAACTGGGCATCCCGTCCGCTCTGCCATACATAAACAACATATCGCCTAGTCAGTACTGCGGTGGGTGACCACGTGGGAATCCTGGGTAACGAACTCACTCTGCTGTTTTTTGTTCCCTAGAGGGCTACATAGCAGCATCTTTTTTGGTTTTGAAGCCTGACCGAAACCTTGCATATCTAACCCTTAGACAAATCGTAACTTTATACTTATCGAGATCTGATTATGGCGAATAATCTCCCTATGACGTAATTGTTGGCCAGGAACCCGGCAAGGTTCACCCCAAGGGACTGTCCGCATTCACAAGCTACAAGTTCCCACATTTTTATAACGATAAAATTCGAAATCTAGCTTCAGTCGACGTGTTCGTTCATAGAATGTTGAGAACTGGGCATCCCGTCCGCTCTGCCATACATAAACAACATATCGTCCAGTTAGTACTGCAGTGGGTGACCATGTGGGAATCCTGGATAACGAACTCAATCCTCTTTTTTCTTTCTTTTTCTCGTCCCCTCGTAAGCTATTCGAGAATTAAGGATCAAGAGTACAGGTTAATCTATGTTCATTTTATACCATGAGCATGACGCCCCACATTAAGGGCTACATACTTTACTTCTTTACTTGCAAGATCAACCATGAAGCGCCATCGAATTCAGACACGACACGATGAGTAAACGCCCACCAAATAAACAACTAGCTAGAAGACAGAAAAGAAGAGATGGTGCTTTGGGTGCTTGGGTAACAGTGTTGAGAATAAGAAACTAGCCTGGCTACATTGTATGTACGCGCTTGATCCATCAAGAACAATGTATATGGAGTACAGGTGCACGATCGATCAGCTACTTATAGCTAGCTACAACGATTAGTGGGCTTGCATGCTGGTAAACATTCACTGCCCGTTGCGGCGGGCGTTGCATGACACGGAATATGACACTACTAGGCTTTGATAGTTGATCGAGCCTCGGTATATACAAGTAGCTACATATATACATGCACTTACGTACATAGATACTTCTTATATAAAGTAATGGTTGTATTTCCCAAAGATTGATGTTGGGGTACGTCTGGTTAATGGCCGCCCGTACTTGTACGTATGTGCCGGTGTTTCATCTCCCGAGAGCATGCATATGTGCCACGTACATACTGAAGCTAGATGCGATGCACGGCGTGATGTGGGCCGGGTGGGGGTTAAGTAAATTCTTGACAGATATAAATTTAATGTATGAAGCAGCACACAAAAACAAGCTCAATTGAAGACCAAGGGTTTCACACTGGCCTGATGTAGGTACTCCTGCCTGGCTTTTGAGCATAAGCGGCGACCTCGGAGGGGCTTTTCGCTGGTTTCTGGGAGCTTACCTTTACAGTTCGTAGCCAGGTGGTTCCTTTTATGTTTCGAGCGTCTAGTAAAAGGGAAACAATGAAAGGGGTGGTAAAAGAATTTTTTTCTTGTTGTAGGATAGAGCGAGTGATAGTTCATGAATGTCATTATCCTACCCGTGGAATTATTGGTTGTGGTCAGTAATTGTGGTGGCTGCGGTGTTTTTAATTAGCAGTTCTCATATTTATTAAACACCTCGTTACGCTATTTCAAGCTGTCTGTGCGTTTGCACCAGAGGTAGTAGCCTGGCCCTCTGAACCGCAAGAGCTTCGCTCTCTCTCTCCCTTCCTCTCATTTGTTTCTTATACCTATCAGTTCTTACAACTTACTTTCTGCGTTTGATTCTACGTTTAATTCACTTTGTTCAGTCTCTGAAAAAATCAGTAAATCGGGTTCCACCATGATTATGTATGTGTTTATCTTAAATTACTCAATCTCTCTTTTTTCTTTCTCCAGACCAGCCGGGTGTTAGCATACATCTATAAATACTTTCTATACACCTCGTCACCCTTCAAATTCCTCAACCTCTCCGCCGCCTGCTCCGGCGTAATATCCCTCTGGGGCTCTGCCATCATCTCATACCTAGCGCACACCAAATACATTAGCACAGTCCACTTCCACCCCACAAATCGTGTCAGCTATACATACCCCACCAAAAACTTCCTCACACTCGCGCTCCTCAGCAACGGCGGATAAAAGTGCAAATGCAGATGACACGCCGCCCTCTCCTCCTCACTACACACCAGCGGCGCCTGGTGCACGCCCATGCTATACGGAAACGATGTCTCAAACAAGTTATCATACCGCTTCGTCACCTGCGCCACCACCTCTGCCAGCGCGCCCCGCTCCTCGCCCGTCAGCTCCGCCAGGCTCGCCACCTGGCGCACGGCCACCACCATCGTCTCGAACGGCCAGACGGCCCACCACGGGCACAGCGCCACAAAGTGCGCGTTCGCGAACACAACGCGCTCCTGCTTGCGCAGCTCGAGCGCGACGTAGTCGGCGAGCAGGCCCGTGCCGTGGGACGCCTGGTAGGCAGCCATGTGCTGGAGCTCGAGCGCGGGCTCCTCGGGGATGCCGATGGTGCTCCAGACCTGGCCGTGCGGGTGCGGGTTGGAGCAGCCCATGGCGGCGCCCTTGTTTTCGAAGATTTGCAGGTAGGTGTACTGCTCGCGGGGCGGGGTGATGGCCGCGGTGGGGGCGTAGTGCGGGTGCGTGGGGGGCAGGTGCGCGGTGTAGATGGCGGTCCAGGTGTTGATTATCGGGACGATGTCGGCGGGTGGGAGGTCGGCGAGGGTGAGGTTGTGGGTCGGGTTGAAGGTTATCACGTAGCATTTGCCCTTTGTGGCGGCTGCGCGCAGAAGGAGGGGGGACTTGTCTGTGGGAGGCGGAGAGGGTCAGATTCGAGGGGAGCGGGTGAGGCGCGATGGAGGGAGGGGTTACCGTCTGCATACTCCGCAAGGGGCTCGGTGTAGTCGGGCTGGTCCTCTTTTACGGCGCTGTAGTCATTGACGAATACGAACGTCTCCTTGTAATCTGGGTTGACGTCACCCGCGGCGCGCTTATTACCAGGACAGAGGTAGCACTCCGGGTCATAATTCGGGAGTGTAACCTTCGACGGCGACTCCTGCTGTCCTCTGCGCTCACATCTGTTAGCGACTTATCGCCCCCTCTAGCTACTACATCCAGCCAGGAAGAAACATACTGCCATGGCCGCTTCGTGCGGTGCGGCGAAACGAGGATCCAAGACCCGCGCAGAGGATTGAAGCGGCGGTGCGAGATGTCGTTGAGAATCTTGTCTTCCGACATTATGTGAGTGAGTGAGTGAGTGCTAGTGAGTGCGTGTGCGTGTGTGTGTGTACAGTGTGTAGTGAGGGGTTGGGCCGGAGTTCATTCGAGGCCAATGCAATCATGGACGATCTCTTATAGATATCGTGAGATTGTGAGAGTTCAGCCGGATAAAGGTGGGGTCAGTGGTGGGAGAGAGAGCTGTCCCGCCGTTTAATGTCGTTGCGGGGGGGGCTGGCTGGCTCGCATTCCCGGGTAATCTCCACGTGCGCGCGCAGGGATCGGCTGAGATGGTGCCGGTAGCGTCTCCGATGCCCGTCGGGATGGCTGACATTGATCTGGGAAGGGAAGGCCTGCCAAGCCCGGATGGGGCTGTCTGGAAGGGCGTGTTTCTCTCTAGGAAAAAGGCGGATATTTCATGGCCTCAGGATCTAGGAGTTGGTATTGCTGACGTGAGAAACGACCGATAGAGGTCAAGAACAGCAGCTGGCAATCGCAACGGCGTCTATCATTGATGAGAAGTGACAATGACAGCGCATCACACTTGCAATGCGGTAACATTGAAGTGTGTCTGTAGGTAATGATGATATTCATCAACTTTAGTAACCGTGTTCGACCTCAAATCCTAATGCACGACAGCTCTACTACACGTATACGTACATGTATATATATTCGAGATCGACGTCGGATGTGGACCATTCCCGGATCCCACTAGAAATTTTAAATTTCCTAGCCACTAGAGTAAAGGAGGTCGGGTTCCCAGCGCGCCATACCGGTATAGCCTATGAGCTCGCATTCTCTGCAGGACCGGCCGAATTCGTAGATAGCTCCCCAATATAGCTTATAGGCAGAATTAAAGTCCGTCAAAGGTCAATGTTTATTTCGCAGGTTATCTAGCCATGGTTACCCGGCACGGTCAACATGTGAGCGAGCGAGCGAGCGAGATCCTGTGATTGTAGCTGAAAGCTCCCGTGCCCGTGCCTTTTTTTTTTTCGTTCCATAAACATTTAAAAGTCTCCAACATTTAATCTTATAAAAGCTTCGGGTGCTGTGTTCATGCTCTGTCCTGAATCTCAACGGCCCGAACAATATGATTGAACGTGCCGGCCAGAGCTGCAGAGTCGATCGCAGCTAGCCGGTCCGCCGCACGCCATTTTACTCTATCGCCGTTAACTCTACCGCGCGCCACAATCGATATAAAATAAAAGGGTTCGGTCCATACGCTCGGGCTTAGAATAGGAACTAGAGTGAGTACATACATTCCGGCGCGGCCCTCGGCCGAAGGATGCGCATTCACTGTAGATATGGCGTGATCTAAGTGTGAATTCGATCCCGTGTCGACGTCGGCGACAAAATCCGAGTCAGTCGATACGTAAGTAAAGATGTCGGGGGTCTCCGGAAACGCACTAGTGCTCAATCGCAGGTTCGAGGGGTTGTCGGTGCTAGAATTCACAGTGGATGCGTATACGTCTGTGGATCGGGAATTCTGGGGACCTCGGGGGGTAGGGGGTGGCGGTGGGGGTGGCGGTGGCGGTGGGGTGGGGTGGTCCCATAGAGGTATTTACATGTATGTGGGCCCGCCCGCCGGAGGGTACGTTGCCTGAAATGGGCCAGGTTGTTGTTTCGAATGCGTAGACTAGCTCGAGCGTGGCATCTCGGTCACCCGGGAGCACTCGGAATTCTCAGCCAGCCAAAACCTCCCAGGACTCTAGCCCTCAAATCATATTTAGCCCCGTAGAAAGGAAAAAAGAAAGAAAAAGAAGGAAAAAAGAGAAAAGAAAGAAGAAAGAAAAGAAGGGGGGAAAAAGCAAGTCCCGCATACTCATGTACTCTACTTTGGCAGGCAGCTTTTGTAGATTATAATTAGGCCCATGTAGGTTCCATGCATCGAATTTTCTCCGAAGGTTTCCCCAAGCCCCGGACGCCCGAAGGCAGAAAAGCTTTTTCCCAGGCGGCCCGGAGGGAGGTCAGCAACTGCCTAGCTAGCAAGTCTGGTATGCTAAAACCCAACACAGATAGCACGAAACGGTCGAGGAATAAAAGTTCTTTTAAGGGCCCAACTTCAATCATGTGTGTGCGAGGTGTAGCTAGCTAGGCATCCCTCGCGGGTTAGTAGACCTTCGGTCTCTGAAGTATATACATACCTGGCAAACCCCGGAGTGTTTCCGGAGGTCCGGAGGCCTGTCGGAAATCCTGTCGGAAGCTCGCTATAGCTGGCTCTCGGAGGCTCTCCGACAGCCTACACCCGATCCACGCCGGTGCGGCGTGGTGCAGTGCGGTTGCTCACACAGGCAGCGCAATTAAGCCATAATCGAATCCGGGGGTGTGCATATCGTGCTGTAGCTGAATATCGATACACACTTAACTGCTCAGACAGACACACTGGAGGTTTCAGGCTCGCACGTGCACCCCCGTTGCCGGTCCGGTATAACACAACGTATAATCGGCCATCCATTCATTCGGCCTGTGTGTGCATGGTTTCGCAGCGCAGGGCCACCACAATATGGCCACAGTGTCATCTGTATCACGGCAAAACATCGGTCTTTTTTTTATTATTATTGCACTTTATGCCTCCTTCACCCTCGACGTACGTCTCCCCTCTGTCACATTTTCCGTGCCGATATTACGCCGAATTCCTCCGGCCGTAGATTTTTGCTTATTCGAATTCCTCTTTCTCTCTCTCTCTCTCTCTCACTCTCACACTTCTCGTCATGCGTCAATTTTCAATTTTCCATAACACCTATGATAGCCATATATACATCTTCTTATATACAGCACACACGGCGATCATATAAATGCAACATTGCTTTTTTCCTTTCACCGACATCTATCTTTTCACCACCCCTCTCGACGGCCTCTCGGTCGAAAAAGTAAAAGAATTTGTTAAAGGAACTCGGCATCTTCCATACATACCGTACCCTCCCTCCCTTCCTCGGTATGGTTAGGTGCAGTTCTCACCATGCAACACTCTTCCTGCCTTCTTCATTCGTCACTCTAGATTCTAGGAAAGCCAGTGCCAGCTGTCTGTATGTAAATAACGCACGAAGAGGGATGATAGAGAGAGAGAGAGTGAGCTAGAGAGAGTGAGAGAGTGAGCTAGAGAGAGTGTGTGAGTAAGCTAGAGAGAGAGAGAAAAGTGGTCAAAACGTGGAAGTAATCAGTAAATACATGTAGCTTGCCGCTATATATATGAGGGGGGAAATTGTGTCGTCTATCTGTACCTACTGTGTGTATAGAGAACAAGATTCAGGGGTCTCTGTATAATAATTAAACATTGTGATAACTAGGAGAGGGAGCTCGGGAGATCAGCGGGCGGGGAGGGCGCGATGTTGGTACCCAGTAGGTACTCTAGACTATCTAGCTAGGTGTATACACACGCGAACGGAAATCAAGAGGATGCAGGGCAAGAAGTCCGTACATTTGAACGCCGGGAATATCAACACCTGGAACTTTTTATTGTCTCATGATTTCATATATAATATGTAATTTCTGATCCGACACTTCCCCTATGAGAGGGGAATCTACTCGGGACAGCTAAGGCCTGAAAATGAATTCTGATGGTAACGACCTCTGATTCGCACCTGGCGAAAAGCTACACCAAATTGAGCCCCCTGCTTGCAGCTTGCATTTTCAGGTTCTTATTGCCTGCCCCGAGTACGTGCTGCCACGGTGCTGGCAAGCAAGCATAGGGCTGAGTCCAATGAGATGAAGCATATATTATGATATATACCAACTGTTGTTTAGTAATGTCAGAGAACTCTTTTAAGCTTCCTCCCTGCTGGCACAGGCATTGTGCTCGCGGAGTGTCGCCCCTAAAAATGTGCCTAATATATTGCTGGAAACACCGGCGAGTCCAACCTTGATATTATTCTGGTAGAGGCCTAGGTAGAGCTGCTAGCAGCTTCTCAGCCGGGGCCCTAATGAACGCTTGGGGTGGGGATTTCCTAATATCACTTTATCACTCAAGCAAGAAAGAGAAAAAAAAGAACGCATACTCCACTTACCCCAGAAACTCGTGAGAAGTGAAAAGAAAGAAGAGAAAAAAAAGCCACACGATATATGTACATATGTACAGCGACCGGAATGATCTATGGAAAAACAGGGGGGTGAAAATGTATGGCGAAATGTCTGTGCACCATATAAGTGTTTTTTCCATAGATCATTCCTATCACTGTATGTATACTACACACCTATCTCCCCGCATTTATAGCTCGAGGCTCTAGGGCATATTCCTACTCCAACTAGAGTATGATGTAGGTGGTTTACGTTCGGGCAGCCTCCAGAAAGGGGCCTGTGCGGCGATATCGAACTCGAAATCGGGTCGGGAGAGTTTTTAGCCCCCGCACCAAATTGCAAAACCACGGGAAGCCGAACAGTAGCCAGTCACTCGGGAGGGGAATGGGAAGGGTGTCGACGAAAGACATTAATACTTGTATCTATACATATATATATCGATAAATCGACTCGTATCCCTAATCCCCCCGTCTTGTTGTTGTCGCAGAGGCCCCCCTAGTTAACCGAGCGTTGTCATACACACCACCGGTCTTCTTTGCGTTGACTACCCTCGTAACACAAAATAGCCGATAACACACAGTATCCGCGCGCGCCCGACAAGAGGGGGAGTGTCGGCTCCCTAGGGACCCACGGTACAGTCGCATTACCCATGGCACGTTGATCACCTCGTGTGTGGTTATTGCGGGGGGGGATGGGGGGTTGTGTTTTTTGCTTTTCCAATTAGGGCCCGTTCGGTTGCACCTATATGTCGTGATATTTGGCCTAACAGAGAGGGGTTCTTGACATACCCGGTAACAAATATGCCTTTTAGGTCGAATATCACCATATTTGAGTGCAACCGAACAGGCCCTTAATGATATCAAACAAGAAAGGGATTTTGATATGACCCGTGCGAGGTTACAATTCATGGGGTCTCCGCATTTTTTTTCAGACTGGCTTTTTTGTGGGGAAATTTGTCGCTGCGGAGAGGATGAGTTTATTTACGGGTTGTGATCATGGCGCTGTGGAGTGCGTTTGTGAACCTTTGGTCCGGCTTTGTGTGCGAGACGCTCAGTTAACTGTCAAATTCGAGATGGTTGAAATTCGAACATACGCCCAGAGTAGGCGATTTACACATGGATCCCTTCTACGCCATGCGCTGTAAGCGATATGTAAAGGTCTGATCTGGGTTTCGCAAAGTGCAAATTCGGCCACGAACTGGCACCTATTTAGTTATCACTTTGCTATGCTAGCTAGCCCCTGCGTTCTTGTTCTACCTGGTTGACATCTCGCTCTAATACCCAACAGGGGTGACTAGTTTGGACTTTCTGTTTGTAGATGTGGTGTTTTTTTATTATTCTGGGGAAAAATCGAGGTATTGGAAAGTCCTTGCGGGGTTTTCTAAGCGAGAGCAGCTAGAGATTCATAGGGCGTCACTCGTATGTTGTCTTATCTTTCCTGACACCGAGTTTGGTTAATTAAATACAAAAATAGTTATTATCATCTAAGTTTTGCAGTATCCTGGAGTATCTAGTGCTCGCGCCTGTCTGTACCTGCACCGTTAGGCCTGGCCCTGTCTTGCGCTGCTAATGATATAGAGATGAGACAGTGTAGTTACATGTGCGCCATCAGAGAAATATTTAACCGACCAAATATATATCGCACGGGAAGTAATATCTTCCTTTGAGACTCACATCCAATCACTCGCATTAAACAATGAGGGGTAGTGTAGGAGATTTCTGGTAGAGCCGGTACCACTGTGGACTTACCTCAGGTTGAGAGTCTTGGGGGGTTTCATCTCTACTTTCGGGGCACCTACTAGTAGTAATAATCACGCGTAATCACGCGGAATTTAAGGGTGGTCGAGTTATAGACCAAGCCGAATTCACCTAGCTGTTGATGTGTTGAGCCCTCCGTCCGGTTTGATAAACCCATATTAACCGGCTATTCGCAAGCTCACCCGGTCGCTGGGTCCCCATAAGCCAAATACAGCGCCTATATCATCGTTGCTTTAAGATCATCACATGGTAAGGAAACCAAAGCAATCGTCATTGAAATTTGATATCGAAACTCCACAGGGGATTTCGAATTCGAAACTCCACCTTTGACCTGTTTGATAACCGTTAGCCGACAAAGTTTTCTCCCCCTTTCCTTGTGCACGGAGCTCATAGTGGTTTTATCATTGTGGTGGACGAAATACATAGTGCCCTTTTCTCTCTGGTTATGTTAGTCCCCACAACGGGGATCAAGGGCTGAGTAGGTAAGCCACGTGCTCTGGGACCAAATTTGCCGTGTTCGAGAGAAGCTGGTGGTTCCTGCAGCCCGTGTGAGATTTGTATTCTCGAATGCTTGTAAAACAGCTTTCTTAGACATCAGAGTAAGGAAGGTGGTTGGTTGGCGGTCCCAGCGATGAAGGTTGTACCGGATTGAAATCCTTAGTTTCTCTTCCTTTTCTTCTTTGGCCATGATGGAGATGCAGCAGCAAAAGCAGCAGCACCCTCGACGTTTGGTTGTGGGGCTGATTGATGGTGTCATGGTGATCGTCGATCCTGATTTTTCGCTTCACAAGCTCTAGCCCTCACGTTCATCCTAGTGATCGTCTCGCTTCTTACAGAATTGGCGTAAGAGGGGCTGGTTGATTGGTTTGATTTCCGGGGAGCCAGAATCCCCAATTGCAAAGCTAAAAAGTACAAAACCAACCCGAGGCCCAGGTTTTGTTGTGGGGAACAACTCGTTACCAGCCTAACTTCAACCCTAACACTATAGTCTACTCAATTTACTTGCTTTACATATGCCTTGGTATAAAGTTTAATTCGCCTCCCTCTTTTCCCACTGAGGCACGGAATATTCCCTTCACACCCCTCCTACCTTCTCCGATCGATTATATTCCTTGTGTACCTGCAACCTACCTGGTTGACTGGCCTATATACCCTTTCAGTAAGGCCGCGCCAAAAGATTTTTCTCTTTTGCAATTTGACACTATATATTGGGGTTCTGTTTGGTAGTTAAATGAATCATGAGTGATTTCAACGGATGGCCGGGGAACGAAACCGTCTTCGTCGTTCCCATAGTGATCACCGCAGTCTCTTTTGTGGCCGTGGTTTTACGGTTCGTATCTAGGATTTTGGTCAGGAGACGGATAACTGTGGACGATTGGCTGATTCTTTTGGCATGGGTAAGCGAGACTCTTTCGGAATACTTACTTTTACTTCAATTTACTGACTGAAGAATTTAGATTCTGGCATTTGGATTGACGGCTTCTTTAGCCATAGGTAATTTATTGAGTTTCTTGGGGTATGGGTTTGATTGCTAATAACGGTATGTAACTGTAGGAACGAAGTATGGTCTTGGGAATAATGAACCTTTGGTGGAAGTCTCTATGGATAAACACAACCTAGAGGCAAGAAGAAAAGTATGTTGCCATTGCTCTCATCACTAAAGAATACTACATGTATTGACATATATAGGCTCGATTTGCGCTGGTTGTCCTATATGTATATTTTCAAAGCTGGTACTAGGTCATGTGGGAACAAATCGATCTAACATCGCGCGCAATAGAACCCGACATACATGGCAACGAAGATATCGATATTATTTTTCTACTTGAGTCTTTTCAAAAACTTTAAGCCGCTCAAGTGGGGCGCCTGGATTACCATGGCAGTCGTTGGAATTGGAGGATTGATAATGACAATGCTGATATTATTTCAATGTCGTCCTGTGAGTTCCGCTGAGTCGTATGATATCATATTAAGGTGGCTTACGTGTGGTGTTTCGAAAAGATTTCTGTAGCCTTCACGACAGATTATAATCCCCCATTAGAGTCACACTGCAGAAATGTAATCACGATATTTTATGCCTCAGCGCCACTGAATATCATTACCGATTTAGCAATCCTACTTCTGCCAATGCCAGTCCTGACATCATTGAACCTGCCTCGGAAAGAGAAGATCGTTGTGGTCTGCTTGTTTGCAGGTGGTGGATTGTAGGTACCGGTGGATTGCTCCCTTATTTACTTGGTTATGTTTCAAGGTGATATCACACAATACTAATTATGAACCTAAGTGTTGTAATTATCGGTGTCGTGCGGATCTACTTCCTTGACAAAGCTGTGCTTTCGGGCAACTTCGACTGTAAGCAGAAGACTAGTCATTCTAGGGGGTAGGAATGGAACTAACAACTGGCGTGATCTGACAGCGGATGTCTCTCTATCGTTCATGTGGTCAGCCATTGAGGTCAACGTGGGCATAGTGTGCTCTTCAATTCCGATGCTCAAACCCCTGGTTGTGATTTTGGTTCCGGGCTTTTCCTCCATCCGTGAAATCGGCTATAACTCTCACCCCAGAAGAAACCCTACCCTTCATGGAAATTCTGGAACACATGAATTGACTCTACGCGGTACCGCGAGCAACGAGTCCCCAACGCAAGACCACAGCACTTTTGGCGCCAGCATGAGCCACAATACCACATCATCTAGGACCTACGGTAACACTACAGAGTTGTATTCGCCCGTTTCGGAAGCACGAATGAACCCTGTTGAGGTCTCAGTGAGACAGGTTTACAAGCCATTAATCCTAGTCACGATTCTGTTCTTCTTTTGGGGATTCTCGTATGGTCTTATTGGGGTTTTGAGAAGCAAGTTTACTGTGCTTTATGACTTCTCACTCGGAGAATCTTTGGTGTTAGAGGGTGTCTATTTTGCGTAAGTATCTACTTGAGGCAGGAATCATTTTAGCTTCGTTTCAACTAATATCTCGTAGACCATATGCGTTTACACCCCGATTTATTTCAGGGCCTTTACTGAAAAAATATGGTTTCAAGGCTACTTTTATTACCGGGATACTCACATATACTGCCGGCTGTTTGGTTTTTTGGCCGGCTGGAACCTTAGGCACTTTCCCGGGATTCATTGTGGCAGCAGTCATTTTGGGAGTTGGTATTGCAACGTGAGTTCTTCATTTCAAAACATTCTCGAGCTTTTTGTTGTACTGAACAAATTTCTTCTGCAGAATTGAGACTGCAGCCAATCCATATGTTATTTTGGTTGGCCCGCAGGGAATGGGCGAATCCCGGATTTGCTTTGCACAAGGGTTCCAGGCAGTCGGCACTATCTGTGCATCTCTTTTGGAATATTATCCAGCCTTCTCAAAAATAGCCTCTAATGATGAGGGAGTTGCGGACATGAATTGGGTATTTTTGGCAATTATTTTATTTATGGTGTCACTTGCAGTTGTCTTTTATTATTTCCCGCTCCCTGAGATAAGGTAAGCGTTGCCGAGATCTGTTGATTTTCCGGTCTCTTCTAACATCAGCTACAGTGATGAGGAATGCCCTAGTCTGCCAATCTGTGACGACCCTAAGTTTTGGAGGACCGAGTTTGCGCTTGGACCGATAATCGCTGTTATGACGATCTTCTTTTACGTCGGTGCTCAAGAAATGTTTAACGTATTTTGGGAAGAATTCTTCGCTTCCATTGGGATAGGGTAAGTCTCCCCGTTACCTACCCTGTAGTTTGTGGTAGTGTCAAACTAACTTAAGTATATTTCCTTAGTAATCTAAGAGCTGAAATGAATTGGGAAATGTTTGGTTTCGGTCTTTTCGCAGTTGGCCGTTTCGCGGGTAGCTTGGCTCTACTCTGGCTTTGCCCTCGCGTTGTTTTGTCCTGCACTTCAGTTGGTTGTGTTGTGACCGCCGCACTCGCAATAACAAGAACCGGAAAAACAGCCGCAACTATGATGGCCTTGAACCGCTTTTTCCAGGCCAGCATCTTCCCCATCGTTTTCGGAATGGGCCTTCGGGGCCTTGGACGCCACAGTAAAACCGTCGCGGTTTACCTCGTCACCGCCATTTGCGGCGGTCCAGCACTTTTAAATGTCTATTATGCTGTATCGAAGGCTAGGGGATATAGCTTTGGCATGCTGGTTCCAACGACCCTCTTTGGTCTATGTTTGTTGTTTCCAATTTACAGCTACTTATCTCCGACCCAGTTCCAGCGGTTTGGGACTGTAGTTAGAGGCAACACAGCGGGTGCGCTGGATGACGTCCCGCCAATGGCCAAGGACGTTATTCAATATGTTAGAAGAAATTTAGGCGCGAAGCAGTTGAAAGCCGTAGAGCATATCGAGAACCTACCAGTATGAGGGGAATGAGGATCACTGAGACGGCAATTTCAGTTGTTCCTGGGGGGGGTAAGACGTGCGGTGACAGCTTCTATATGACCGAGCTCTCATTACTCCAGGTTACGTCCCCCGCCACCGAAAGATTTAAACTTCCGTCCCGGTAGATTTTATGGCGACGATATATTAAATAGCCGCCCCAAGCACTATGCCTTGAGAACCTCTTGAATTTATGAAACAGGGGGGCACCGAATAAGAAACGCACACAAGAGGATGAGAACAGTACACATACACCAGTCAAAGCAAGAATCTAGTCGAGCTGCAGCTGGTGCTGTTCATTAGTTTGAAGAGTGGAGAGGTGTGTGTGTGTGTGTGTGAATACGTGGACTCGACTTTATATATGTATTGATGTCACTTTGGGGGGTTATGTCTCCTTGACATGATTCGTCTAACTACAATATTTCTTTTGTTTGGGATTTCTTTCGATATTCTTGGCGTATGCAACGATCAATTTGGGGGCGTTCGGGTGGTACGGAGGCGATTTCTAAATGGTTTTCCTATAAGGCCTTATATCATCTCCCATATGAGATTAGTAGTTCGTAATCGATATTTGTCTTGGATAATAGTCATAAATTTCTTAGGATGAACAAAAGTCGGAATACGGGTTCCAAAGAGTGAAATATAACATGACCAAGTATAATTAATTCCAAGAGGTAGTCGATCAACTCCCTGCGTATCTTACATCACATTACTTCGGCGTATATTTAAGATTAAGGTTAATCATACCCCGTGTTGACCCACCCCCGTGAATCCGAAGTCGTCTACCAACATTCTAATTAGGCTACATACTACATGTACATGTACTTACATGTACCAAGACTCCCCAAGCCACGAGTGACCCACTATGAAGCATATCCCTAACCCACGGAACCCTGTGATCCGTGCGCTGCGCCGCAGAGCCTCAGGAGCTAGGTATTAAAGACCAGACTACAAATATCAGCAGCAGCCCTTCCATCGAGTCTTTGATCCATCCCCATCTTCTTCATCCCCCCCCCAAACAAAAAAGACAAAAATGGCGACCCCAATGACCTCACGTCCGAAAGATCTTTTTTACTTTCTCTTCTCAGCAATGTTTACAACATCCATGGTCTTCATGGATCTTATCCCGCTCTGGCCCAAGGCCATTCTGCCGCAGGTCCTCAAGGACAACCATACGTGGTACCTTACCACCTTCAACGACCAGCTTATGATCAAGTTTGAGCCTTGGTTTGCAGCCTTCTTGGCGGTCGAGGCCTTATATCAGTTGCCTACAACCATCTGGTTCTTGAGCGCGATCCCAAGTGGTAAGTTAGCCTTTCGCGATTGATTAAGGGATGGCGGCTAATTGAGTGTTCCTGGGAAAGAAAACCCAAAGTTCCCGGCGCGCGCATTGACCTATGCGTCAATCTCGTTTTTGACCACTCTCACAAGCTGCTGGGCCATCTGGAAGGATGGTGATATGACTGAGATGCAGAAGTATATTCTGTTAGGATTCTATGTGCCATTTGCCGGTATCTGTATGTATAATCTTTATATAAGTATGAATGTGAACTGAACTAATTAGCATCTCTGTGATAGTTGGATTCATGGCGACGGATATGTCTTGTCGTATCCAAGCGAAGATGGCGCCCAAGGCTGTGAAGGGAAAGAAAAGGGCTTAGGTGCCGAAAGGTTTTACGGAAGATACATGTAGCGAGTTAGAAGCTAGATACGCACAGCTTAAGAATTATGTATGAAGATACAATGCGAACACAGCACCGTACAATTGACAAACGGGCTCATGCATATTTAATCCGGTTATTGAGAGAAATTGACCATCCAAAATATCGTTTATCTATCATACAAATGCAGCTTCAATCCTTAATCTCGTTTTTATCGCTTTAAATGCAAAAAAAAGAGTGAAAGCTATCATATTTTACCCATATCGATCCATTCACAGAACCTCCCAACTAAATCATTTTTATTTCATTTTTTTGCTCTGTAGAGAAAAGAAAGGCAAAAAAAAAAGGAAAGCAGTAGAAAATAAAATCGAATCGTAAAAAGAAACAGATGTGGCGCGCAAGATTAGCACCTGTATTAATGCCTTATTGTATTAGTACCCGTATCACAAAGAGAGAGATCCGAAGTATGAGGTTATTCAACTCACATCTTGTACTCGCAGGAGCCACCAGTGCTCCTATGAGGATCCTCCGCCTCCAACCTGTAATCGATCTTCACATCCAGATCCCTTCTGTTCCTCTCTGTCGGCTTGCTACTAATATGGCCAACAATGGTCTCTCCACGGTTAACGGTCAGGATCTCCTGAAGGTAGAACACAGTCTGCTTCCAGTGGGTATATTTGGCATGAGGACCAGTACTGAAGCGGATGGGCTTATGACAGGCAGTGAACTCTATATCGAACCAGGATATAAGCGCATGGACGAAGTCATTGCGGGTAACCGTTAGCGAGTAAGGAACGCTAAAGGCGAGTTCGGCGGGGGTGACGGTGTAAAGATCGATAGAAAAGATGAGACCCGGGTCGGTGACGATTGCTTTCATTTCAACCGTGTCCACGAGGGGCTCGGCGAGAGCAGTCTTCTGAAGAGGGGAGAAGTTGAACCCGTAGACGTTATTCCAGACTATTGTTCTTCATTAGAGAAAGTGCCTAAACACCGCATATCGTTAATAAGTAAACTCACATCCGATCTTTTCCTCCTTGTAGTCGCCATCTTCAATGGCGGCCATGTAGATATGCGCCTTGTCGGGGAAAATCAATCCACCTGGAGCAAGGTACTTGTCTCTAGCGAGAAGAACGGTGTCTAGCATAGATTCGTAGAGAAGGAAGTATCCCATCCATTCCGAGATGATGATATCGACCTTATCAACAGGAAGGACGACCTCCTCCATCTTTCCCTGGAGAAGAGTGATCTTATCACTCATGCCATTGACCTCAACAATCTCCCTGGCCTTCTCGATGATGGTGGACATGTCAACACCAATAACATGCTTAGCACCGGCTTTAACAGCGAACCTGAACGTAAATAAATATTAGCCTTCATAATCACAGAAAGTTGTGCTTTGGTAACATGAGCTGAAGATGGTATTTTTCTCAGAGGTTATAAAAATCAATAAATAAACAGACATCACAATATCTCCTTTTCAGACAGGGATAACTGTGTTTCTCATCATTTTTGATGATGCAGCGACGGAAAAAGCAATTTATTTTTCTTTTCTTTTTTCGGGATGGAAAATTTGTGGACTCCAGGAGTAAATTGACCAAGATAAAGAACTTACATGCTAAGAATGGAAGTTCCACACCCAACATCCAAAACCACCTTGTCCTTGAAAAGGTGGGCATTCTGGTAGATAGCATTCTTATACGAATTGGTGCGCACTTCATCTTTCTAAAAAGACTAGGGTATTAGCTCTTATCCGAGTAAAGGCGAGAATGGATATAACCAACCAACATCTCCTCGTGGATGCCTTCATTGTAGCGAAATTATGTTAGTTTTTCCGCCTTAATGTTCTGTCTGGTCCCGGGGAAGAAAACAAAGGAAGGCTGGTTTTATTCCGACGCAATTATTACAAACTGACCATGATGATTATAGCTATCCGGGAGAGAGAATTATCAGCACTGGCTTTGCTTCATTGATTCGTTTGTCCAGACGGGGATAGAAAGGGTAAACATACCTCTGAAAGTAGTGAACCTCAGAGTGCTCCATTCCCTCCATTTTACTGGCCATGTTTTCTGAAAAGTGAAAGGGTTTTCGAGAAATATCCTTGGTAGAAGATGAGATACAGAGATGGGAAGAAAAAAGAGGGAAAGGAAGGAGGATGGGTGGATGGAAGGGTGAGGTGGGGTGTGGTGGGTTGTTGCTGACCACTTTAGGGTGGGGAACTTTTTCTTCCCTCGCCAATTTATTTTTTCTCTCGCCGCGAGCAGAGCCGCCTTCTCCTTGCCCAACAACCTAGCGCCGAGATAAAGATAAGTAAGGCAGATAGCAGGGGTAAATCTACAGCTTGTCTGCCTTAATGCTATCAGTTCTAATTCTAGAGAAACGTGTGAGACCTACAGCATAATTGTTTGTGCGCGATATGCCCACTATCACCGCCTAATAATCAAAAAAGGGCGGCAACCGCATGTTGGTAACCCAACCTCGATCATATCAACCAGCACAGATCTCAAATCTCAAGTCTTTAAAACAGTCATGGAAGAACCATCGCTAGCCCCCCCTAAGACATCAAAGGCCGAACCTCCAGTTCAAATAGCGATCAAGAATCCCGAATGGGGTTATGCCCGCCTCAAGATGTAAAACTCCCGCTGAAAAGCTTCCATGAATTAAGGGCTGATGTTGAAACGGCAGGATTTATGATCCCCCATACACCGCCGAGTCACCCTCATACCCACCTGATATTCTAACCTGGCGCACAACGCTGACAATGTGTTTGACACAATTTCTCGGGCTTATGGGGTCGGCTATTCATATTGATATCTTGCATCTTGAGAACGATGAAGCATGGTTGAGGTTGCCGAAGGATGATATGACTATGTTTGCGGCGGCGGTTAGCGGCTATGTTGGCACAATCGAGGAGAAGAGTATGGGGTTTAAGGCACTAGGAATGGGTGATTTCCTGATGGGAGTTGTAGGAAAGGGGGAGGAAGCGGCTTTGTGGGCATAGATCTCTAATGGGTGGCTGGAGGTTTGTAAGGAAAGGGTACGGTATTGTAAAGAGAATATTTCCGATATTGGACACTGACTGCTAAATGCACTAGCTAACTAAGCCATAGAAAATACAGGGAAAATACAGGAAAGAACGATCATAATGCCGTCCACATGACTATAATTGAGAACATGAAAAGAATATTCAAACACACAAATAAAACAAAAAGCCGGACACTTCGAACCGAACCAGAAACAGAAGAAATTTTTCACTGTCAAACTCCATATCCCCACGCGCGCACAATAAGAAAACCCCTTATTCAAACTACCTCCATGACCTTTCCATTGATACCCATTCCATTAAGGATATCCTTCACCATTGCGTCGGCGTATTTTCTCACAGACTTCTCGATGACACTTGCATGTTTGGACTTGGATCCGGCACGGGAAGGAGGCTCTTTACCAAAGATTGAATCCACGATTTCTCCGCCTCTAATGGAAAGGATCGACAAGAGAGTATCACTCAGCTGCGCACAGATAAGTATTAATCTTGAACGGGATATATGCGGTGGGTCCTTACACCATGTGTGCTCTCACAGCATCCTTGAAGCCAGATACCTGCGTCATCCGCAACAGCACCCTCTGAAAACTCAACACGATAGTCTCTGCCGACGGCGCAAATGTTGCCCTTCATTAAGCACTTTGCTGACTTCAGCAATGTTTCGTGGACATTTCGGACATAACCAGTCGCAACGATGATGGCATCATATCCAATTGTTGTCTCCACAGAACCTGACCTAGTATTTCGCAACTTAAGATGGATTTCTCCAAGCTTGTTTTCTTCACATCCCACAACCTCTTGCAAAGGGACAATATGGTGTTGCCAAGTAGACTCATCAGGATTTTTGAGACGTTGGTGGTAGATGGTGTCGTAGAGACGCTCGATCAGCTCGAGACGAACGACACCATAGTTAGTTGCACGGTCCTGGATGATAGATTCGCGGCGAATATCAGCCGGAAGAGTGTAGAGGGTGTCCACACGCTCGGGATCGAAAATCTCATTGACACTGATATGAAAGTTCTGTTAGGTATGGTGGTGGTGGGGGGGGGGGGGGGGGGGGGAGTATTACAAAGGACTGTCGTCGCTTGGCCTTAGAGCAGACCCCTTAATGATCAATGAGGTCTTTGAGTTTGGATACCGCGAATGAATATCATTGAAGATCTCGGCAGCGCTCTGGCCACCTCCCACAACAGCGATTTTATAAGCTCTGTCTTTATCGTTCAGCAAGGGCGGAACAACAGTCGAATATCTCGATGAATGGATAACCCTTTCGTTCAACGGGTTCTGAGGGAACACATCTGGAATTCTCGGTTTTCCGCCAACCGCAATAACTACATGCTTGGCAGACAACTTCAGATGTTCTCCAGTCTCAATGCTCTTCGAAACAACCTCCCAACTCTTAACTATGTTTCCGCTTGTTTCTGTGGGACTCACGGAAACGCACTCCTGGCCGTATTTTACGCAATCCTCGAAATGTGATGCGCACCAGGACATGTAATCGTTGTACTCCTCTCTCAGTGGTAAAAAGGTTCCCAAGTTGGTGAATGCAACCAAACGGCCCTTCTGGTGGAGATAGTTGATGAAAGTAAATTCGGATCGCGGATTGCGAAGTGTTGCAAGATCTTTGATGAACGAGATTTGCATACGACTTCCAGGGAGGAGCATGCCAGAGTGCCATGCAAACTTAGGCTGACGCTCAATGAAAAGGACGCGCGCATTGGTATGTCGTTCATGAAGGGCAATAGCAATTGCAAGCGATGCTGGACCAAAGCCGACACAGATTAGGTCGTAAGACTCTTCGGAGCTGCCATTGATGTGGCCGTTATTCTGCTCATTGTATGTCGAGCCGTTGCTGTAGCCGTTGCTGTAGCCATTGCTTTTGCCGTTGCTATGGCCATTGCTTTTGCCGTTGCTATAGACATCGCGTGAACCATTGAAGATTGCAGATGATCCATTTATGTGACCATTGGGACTACTACCGCTTTGTAACCCGCCCGGTAGAAACCAACTTGCACCATTCGGATGTCCATCAGTGTTGCGTTCAGAGGTGCCGTTACTAGTCCCGTTCTTTAGATTAAAGTTACCGTTGGCGGAGCCGTTGCTACCCGACGTGCTATCTATGACGTGATAATATTCAGGCATCGCGTCTGCTTGAAGATTATGCCAAGAAGAAACTCTATTCTGATGGATTTCTGATGACTGGTGAGGCCGAAAGATCTAGGGAGCGGGCTTCTATACTTGTCAGTGCACCGATTCTCTATCTATAGGTGTCGGCCAATCAGAGTGCGTGTGTTTATAATCTTCAAGTGATGCGGGTGATGATGTGTGATGATGGTTGGATAGAAAAAGCAAAAGCAACCGGGGGTGAGCGAGATCGAGGGCGGTGATCAGTTTGACTACTACTGACCTATGCGTTTGCTTGCAACGGCGGCGCAGTGATTTAGAGCTTTGTGGTGCAGAAGTGTAGGGCGCTTAATATAAGCAGAAGCACGGGGTTGTTAATAAATAAATGGGTCATTTTGTCTCCCAAAAGCAGTATCAGAAATAGTATAAAACTTACCTAAGTGATGGTAGGGTTTCTTTCAGATGACAATAGCAATAAGCTATCCTCAGATCTAGCAAATAACCTTAGAATAAAGGGAAGAATATTTTAATTCAATGTGTTAATGAAAAGAAAGAAAAAACCGATTGAGGATAGACAAGTGTGGTTTGGTGGATTGTGTCTTGTGAGCTTGCGTCTATCTCAAGGGATGGTAGGGGAGAGAGTAGCTAAATAATTCAAGCGGATATCCAGATATTTAAGTATGTAGGTACAAACATTTAGTCTGGTTCACATAAAGCTGTGGTCCTGAGCATACATGTACTTTAGGTCGTGGTCCAAAGGAGCTACCGCTGCAGGACATGTCCCGCCCAAGCTTGTTACATTAGTACCACGAGTACCAACTAGTTAGCTGCAAACTGGCCTAGGGGAGGCCATGGGTCGAGATCAGATGTTTTTTTTCTCTCGCTTGTAGAAGGTAAGGTGAACAGAAACAAGCGAGACCCTCAAAATCATAGTATTTTTGGTCGTGAGACAGACCGATTTGAAAAACAATACAACCTCATCCACTCGATCTAATATTCCTTGTCCAATGAGAAGAATTGTTTTCCTGATGACCGATACAGAATTGCATGTGTCTTTACTTTCTTTTTCAATGTCTGCGGAAAAATATGTTTTTCGTTTAATAATTCCTTGTTAGTAGAATGATGGGCTCATAGGTTTGAGGCTTCTATGTTGTACGATCAGAACAAGGTAAAATACTCTTCCTTGCTATCACCAGACGGGCTATTCGGACAAGCCGAAGATTGTAGTTGTGCCATGGTTACAGGAGCAATAATATCCATATCCTTTCTCATTGAAGCTCCTCTAGCAGGAAAGGAATAGTAAAAAGGAATCCTCCATACTTGGCAGGCAGTGGCGGAGATGAGGGATTATGGTGAGGAGAAATTGACGTAATTTAGGCCTAAAAGAAAGACCTTCATTCATATCCTACTAGGATTCTAAGAGAGTTGAGATCATGATACAGCGTGATGGCTGCCTCGTGTTGATTGATTGATTCGATTATCGTAATCAGATCGTAAGATTGAAGTTAAGATAGAACCCCTGCCTGCAGAATCCACAAGGTAGGAATCAGTCACAGCTTGATATCTTTTCCTAACGGGGTTGAAACAGGGCTTTCTTGCACCTTCGTACTAGTTTTTTCCTCGTAACTTCTCAGCTGATCATAATCATATCTATCAATCAAAGCTAGCTAATCTAATAATGTAGATAAGATGGTTAAAATTATCTCGCAATGGATCCAAGGATTCAAGTGGGGGTGTCTTTCTATGGCGATGTTGCTTTTGAAAGTTGCGGTGTCACGGCTGGGTCATAAAATGGGACCTGCATTAATCCTTGCAGGACACAGCAGAAGTTGGGCCTCGGCCTGGGTCCATCACAGGATCGCTGGGTCACTGTGCCACTAGATGTACTGTTAGCGATATCTAATCCATCTAGCTGCAGGAATCAGATCATCAAATCTGATAAAAATTTGTAATACCATGAAGAGCTTTATTTTTTTTTATCCCGTCTCCTACTAGTCTTCCTTTCCGCCTAGACCTTGGAAGATTTGAAACCGTTCTGCCGTTCCTTTGAATTACCGAACTGAAGAAGCTTCGTCACCAGGCCCCATTTCCGCTCTTTGGGGTGGAAGGGATGCTTGATGATCGGCCCAGAACCTGAATTGGGAACGATGTTTACCAGGGGCACCTCTCACCCCACCATCTGATAAAAAGCGCGCAGGCTAGTAATATGTCCCGAAATCAAGTTATCGTAAATACCATCTCCTTGCCCAGACCGCACGAATGGCCCACGCGGCACGTAGAAATATACGAGCCACGCCTTTTCCAGCTCGCGAAGGAGTACATGCCGTGGCAAAGAAACAAAGCAGATTAGTCTAGAGTTTCCCCACTTCTCTTTCTTCTACATCACAAGTCCATCTTTCGCATGCCTGTAGAGTTGAAAATTTTCTGATATACCGGGGATGTAGATACACACACCCATGCCTGAGGAGATGAGCCTACTTCTTCCATTTTTCCCTTGCTCCTTGCAGCGATGAGCAAATTTAATCAATCTATCAGATAATCTAGTACCTAACGAAAAGGGGATATGTGTGTTTCTCCTCGGTTTTATTTCCTTTGACTGTATTTTGAGGGATTATCGCTGGGAAGCTCTTGTTCAACGCAGGAGATCGAACAAAACTACATGTAAGCACCCAAGCTCTTGCGTTGTTGAGTTTTAATAATGAAGCCCTTCTGAGAGTGGGGGCTCGTCTAGATCTGATAAGGTGTGTAATAAGCAATGCCAATATAAGACTGGGAAGAGGATGAACGATATCGTACACATATCTCCATTGATCAACTTCATGTGATGTTCAGAGGCTATAGACTTGGCGAAAGGGTTTCAATTCATTGCCTCGCAAGATCATGACGCTCTAAATTTCCGTTCGCCGGATTCTACAGTATAGTACACTCTCATGGATGAGAGGGTTGCTGGTGAAGACTCAGTAAGAAGTTTCAAAGGATCAGATAAGAGCACGAACTTGCTTATAATTTATTAGGTACCCGACCTGGTATACCATTCTATTCCGTACGCGGGAGTTCATCAAATTCCACAATGACTATAATAGCGAAGAATCGGAGGTCGAATATAACGATTGATTGCGGCACTAGAAAGAAAGTTTTGGGGTAAGGAGTGATCTTAAATCGAAGAGACGCTGGCCTGTCAGTGCATCATGATTGATCACTCGACCCCTCATCTAAGAACAAAGTATAGCCCTGCGACCAACTAGGATCAAAACACGTCTGCTTGCGTTAGCACGGGAGATCATCCCTCGAAAGCGAAGATCTACATATAGAAATCATTGGTTTCTGATTGGCGCGAGGATACCAGGATGACATTATGAGCGTGCGAGAAACTTTGGAGACCAATGGGAACAATATCAGTGATGTGAGCAAGACCCCCCACATTAACCAAGATACTGGTTCGGTAAATGGAAGGGTGATTACCAATTATATTATTGATTACATCTATTATTGTGATCCCGGGAAAAACACGGATAAACCAAACACTGTGATTGAGATCGAGGTCACTGGCCACCATAAATGTTCTAAATGGTTCTGAGTAACATCATTGACCCTTCTTTGACTCGAGGGCTGGAAGGAATTGTGTTCAGCACCCTGTCGATAACCAATGCATAAGATCTGATCTGATCTGATCGCAGATCTAGATCAGATCAGATGAGATGAGATTAGATCTTGAAAGACTAGGCGATAAGATACCTCTAGATCAGCTCTATGCAGCCACAACGACTTGAGAGTTGGTTCTTGCTAAATTTTCATTCTATGTTTCTAACTTTTACGAATATCACTATCTTTGATTAGAACTAGATACCCCAACTCACAACGCATGAGACCGGTATATGTAGCTGTACATGTAGGTACATTTCATGCATCGCCCCGACTCCAGAAGAAACTGACATTTATATCTCGTATAATTCATTCTTTTACCGTCTACCCTCGTTAGGATGGCAGTGAAATGTACACTAGTCCAAATTTACTTCTTTATCGATATATACCATCTCTTATTGAGCATGTTTATATCGTCGACATACAAAACAAGGAAGCATCTAGATATTGTCCATGAATATCATATAATTCAGGAATGCTAAAATTTACTTGGACTCACCTAACATCTCTATTCTGCCTTAAATGTACTCGAACTTGAACATCTTTATCAACATGTGTTTCAAACTCAAATCACCCCGTCATTTCTTTTATTTAATAGACTCGTCGCACTTTAGACTCCAATTCAGAATAGATTTAAAACAAGAATTATTGTCATAGACGGAAGACTGCATATGCGCATGCAATTAATTAACCCCCCCAAAAGAATATTGTAGAATTGAGGTCCGACCCCAGACATGAAAAATCACTCGTGGTAAGTATTGGATGGAACTGGTGCAACAGACATTTCCAACCTCAGCATATCCTGAAATCTCTTTCCCTGAAATATAAGAGAAAATACGGCCCCCGATTATTGTCATAAAATATCACTCGATCGTATACTCAAAACGATTAACATTGATTGATTGATTACTTCATTACCCGTAGTTATGTGTCAACAGATCAGCAGAGGAAACATTATGACGCGTACGCGTAGGGGCCGAAAGAAATTTTTCAAAGCCCCCCCAATGTGTTGAAGTAAAGCAGTAAATCCCGTGAGATACTGTTGATACTTTGCATATGTCCATTGGCTTTACTTTCGCTACACGAGGAATGAAATAATCGATCAATGAATCAAATTGACTTTACTTCCATGTCGTTTCTACTAAGGTTTGGGTAGAATGGGACTTATTATAGAAGTTATGTGTTTACCGCTTAATGGGGACCTAAACCCCAACTATTCCGCTAGTCTACCTAATATCGACGGCATATATTCTAAGTAAATTAACTTTCCGTGGCCACATATTAGATACAAGTAACCCTAACCCTAGCGCACCTGTACAAGGGTTTAGGACTCGAATTTTCATTATATTGGGCACAACTGGTCGGGTTTTTTGTTAGTAAATAACTACATGTAGGTATACTTAAATCGTTGGCCTCGTTAGACCATACGCAGTGCGCCTTAATTATATCCCGTCGATTCATATCAACACCGTCTAGATACGTCTGGAGCTACTAAATCTTATTAATGGACTGCAACAATGTTTCTTTTCACACCCAGATTGCTTAGATCGGTGTACCTACTGACCTCCTCGAGGTATTGCATACAGCATACATGCATGACCAGACCTACACCATACAAGGCACACCTCATACTGATCTACTACAAACCCACTAATTGCGTCAGACGTCGGAATCGAGACTCCGAGAGGTTCCTGCCCATCCCGCGTTGGGGCTCGGCAGCTGCACTTCCGCTCGAAAACTAGAGTACTGTCGTTCACGTAGATGTTGGCGGACAGGCCAAAAGAGAGATAGCCAAGCCAAGTCTCTCCCGCAATCCGTCAACACCCAGTATCCGCCGATACCGTGAACGACAGTACCAGTGGGGCTTCTGTAGTCGCAGATCTGCTATTGGTCCACCTACCACCCCGAAGCCCTAAGCCAAAACTGTAGATCGTGCGTGACCCACGAAAAGAAAAGAAAAAGGTGACGGGGAAAGCCGTCGGCGGATCTGATAAACCGTCCAAATAGAGTTATCTTTGAGACAGATCCTTGTTGATCTGTTGTGTTACTTGGGCTGATTCACATGCAGGTTCCAGTGCTGGAGTGAAATTTTCATTGGCGGGGTGGGTGCGTGAAAGGACTACATGGGTGTCGTTCTAGGAAAAGGTACCTGTGTGGCAACGCAACAAGGCCTCACCAGCTCGCTACCGCACTCTACAGGCTCCAATTTATGGAACCAATGTCAGAAAAATTAATTCTGGGCTCTCACCAAGGTCCTCTGAGCTTTATGAAAATTTGGAGTTTATCGGTTGTTTGGTTCGTCGGAATAAGGATTTGGCTGTGCGGACGGTTTTCGATCCTAGAACGACACCCATATGCGAGCTAGCCAATGGTTTAATGGCTCATAGAAGCCGATCTTGGGAATGACATGCGAGGCGTAATTGAGGGGGAAGCGATAAATACCTACATATAGAGCTGGCTAGGCCAAGAGTAGGGAGGGGTTGAATTCGAGTCTTGTAGTTGAGTTGCACACGATACTGCTGCTGGGATCGCGGTTTTACGTCAGGTTAAAGACGCCACCGATATTTTTCAGACCGGAATGCCACCTGGGCGCGCTTCTTTACAAACCTGATTCTAAATCTTGCGCATGCTGGCATTGCCTGTCAATCTTATTCCCTGATCGCAATCAAGAGGGCCAAATATGGGCTTGAACTCATGTAATACCATGACTTCAATACTTTCGTAGATAAAAGACATTTGTAAACTTTCATCGTATAGTTAGAACAAAATAAACAAATAAAAAAGCAAACCAAGACCCCACGATATCAAAGACTTTTCCCAATAATGACAATAATACCCTGAACTCAAGTTAATGTCTGCTGCTTGCTCATACACGCGTAGATGCCCCCCCTCGCCACCAACTCCTCATGTCTCCCTGACTCTACCACTCTTCCAGCCTCAAACACATAGATGCAATCTGCCCGCTGAATACTCGCAAGTCTATGCGCCACAGCAATACATGTTCTACCTCTACTTACACTCGCAATAGCTTGTTGCACCAACTTCTCCGAGTGGGAGTCTAACGCAGATGTCGCTTCATCTAGCAGCAGAATCGAGGGATCCCGCATCAGTGCTCTTGCTAATGCAATGCGCTGCTTCTGCCCGCCGGAGAGGAGCGAGCCGTTAGTACCGCAGTCACTGTAAGCTTGTTAGGATTGTGCGTTTGAAATAATATATGGAAATGGAGGAGAAACATACGTATCATAACCATCCGGCAAACTCATGATAAAGTCGTGTAGTCCACACATCTTACAAACCCTCTCAACATCTTCCCTACCCACGGTTTTTGTCTCTCCAAACCCGAGACTGACATTAAACGCGATACTACCAGGGAACAAACAAGGCTCCTGGCTAACAAGCGATATCCTAGAACGGTGTTGACTTACAGGAATACTCCTGATGTCAACATCATCTACTAGCACCGCTCCGGCATCGACATCGTAGAATCGTTCGAGTAGCCCTACGGCGCTTGATTTCCCTGCGCCGGAGTATCCTACGAATGCAACAAATTGCCCGGGCTTGATCGTAAGAGAGAGGTTTTGGAGAACGGGGATATTAGGGCGTGTAGCGTAGCGAAAGTCAACATTGCGGAATTCTACTTTACCACCGCTGGCTTTACTTTTCTCCACTAAAGTAGGCGTAGGTGCGGGTGTGGACGCAATTGCAACGGTGGAAGCATCTCCGAGATCAATAGTGGGCATCTGGTCGTGGAGTTTAAATACAGAGATTGCCGCTGTCCTTGCTCTTGTCACCTCTGGAGCGAGTGAAAACATCTGTCCCGAAGCCTGAGCACTAAAAAGTAAAGCGGGCAACACAATGAAGAATTCCAAAGTGCTGTAGTTTTCCTCTCGCACCTGTCTACTACCCCAATAGTATGCCAAGGCATAAACAAAATAGGTGATTGCTAGCGCAAACGCCAGCCAGAAATTCCCTTGTACAATGAAGCGCAGACTCTCCTGATACGGCTTATCCACGGCTTCGTTGTAGAGTCTTGAAACATCTTGCTCACGTCCCAATGCGGCGATGGTGCGGATGGCAGTACAGGCTTCGGTTGCAAGTGTGGCGGCATCAAGGTAAGCGGTTTCATGGCGTTGTTCGAATTTTGCAAGGACACGAAGACGCAGGAAACCGGATACTATCATAATAGGTACTGCAGCGAGGAGGACAATCGCGATTTTCCAGGCTACAACGTGGGCAAGTATGATACCGCCGATCATGGAGGTTGCGACGGAGAATATCGTACCTAGGATGACACCGGAAAGACCAGAGAGATGGCCGGTATCCATGTTAAGCATACTCATGAGCGCTCCGGGGGAATGAGAGGGCGCTTGGAACCACGATATATCCTGTCGGAGGATTGTGCGGAGGGAGCGGTCACGAATGCGGCGAATGAGACGCTCAGAAACAATACCGAAGGCAGTTCCAGAGATTGTATAGGCGCACAAAGCGATAAGGGCAAGGATAAAAAAGATCAGCGAGAAAAGGTTAGCACGGGACTGCATAGCTCCCTCAGACTTTGAGTTCAGGATGTGGATAAGGTTTCCGAAGACGATAGATTCCCCAAGGATGATGGCACCAGTTACTAAACTTGCGCAAAGACCCAGAGCTATGATTGGCCAATCGGGCTTACTGATCAATAGACAGCGTTTCAGAAGTTGTTTAGAAGAGTAAGAGATGGGAGTATCATCATCCAAAGGAACTTCTTCTTTTGTAGCCTCAAAGTCTCCTTTCTCGCCGGCACGTTCGGGGTCTTCCTCAACTCTGGTTTTGGCCGAGCTGAGACTACTGGCCGAACTGTTCCCACCTAAAAGTCTCTGCGCCTTCACTAGCTCATAATATGCGCCCTTCCGGGTCACGAGCTCCTCATGTGTACCCTCCTCAATAACAGTTCCAAGAGACATGACAACAATTTTATCTGCCCCTCTCACTGTCGCAAGTCTATGCGCAATCATTACCATCGTCCTTCCACTTCCTTCACGAGCTCGCTCAAGTGCATCTTGAACAACCGCCTCACTACTTGCATCAAGGGCACTAGTCGGCTCATCAAGCACCAGCACCTCAGGTTCAGCTACGAGAGCTCGAGCTAGCGCAACTCTCTGCCTCTGTCCCCCGGAAAGCTGTGTAGCGCCGCTGCCGCCGATCTTGGTGTTAAAACCCTCTGGGAGCGCGCTGATGAAGTCGTATGCGTTTGCATTCTTCGCGGCCTGTAAACACAATTGCTCTTTTATCTCCAGAGACATATCTCCTTTGTGTAATAGCCCGTGCTGGATGTTTTCCATGATAGTTCCGGCGAAGAGGACAGGTTCTTGGTCAACGAGTGCCAGGTGGCGGCGGTAGTCTCTTAGGTTCAAATCCTTCAGATCACGGCCGCCAATAAGAACGCGTCCAGAGACGGGATCGTAGAATCGCATCAATAACGCCGCAACTGTGCTCTTTCCGCTGCCACTGGCGCCCACAACTGCGGTGAGCTTCCCCGCAGGAAAGGTCATACTGACGTTCTTCACAACCTCCACATCCCTAGTCGGGTACCGGAAGGTTACGTTCTCCAATGTGATATCATTTGCTTCCGGCGGTGTCGGCATTGGATCCCCAACGTTAGAATAAACATTGATCACCGTCTCCGGGCCATCAAGTAATGTAATAATCTTTTCCCCGGCCGCGGCCGCAAGTGCAAATGTTTGTAGGAACGGCCCAAAAGAGCCTACAACGAAGGAGGCGTCAAGAATAAGAAAAACAACAGTATAGACAGTCCCAGCGCCTTCACTACCCTTAAAGAGACCTTTTGCTATCTGACGGGAACCTTCCCAGAAGGCGAGAGCATTGGCGGAGTAGCTATTTTTAGTAACATTATCAGTACGAATTACATAAGCTAATTAGTAGCCTGGGCTAGGGTTGGTGAATAGTAGTAGAGACTTACGCAACAAAGAAAACCAATGCTAGCATCGCTGCGCCCGCGACAGCCCTTCTAACCCCACAAGCCACCGCAGGGCCCATCAATTCCCAGTGCTTTCCGGCCAGTAAATTAGCTGCCCCAAAAGCCTGCACTACCTGTACTGCGGTAATTGCGCCCTCTGCGACAGATGTAGCTTTCTCCGAGTAATCCACAGCTTGCTTTGCGTATTTTGAAACGGTCTTAGAACCGCCGTAGACAACCAAAAACATTGCAGGAACAACGCCGGCAAAAAGGATTCCCGTAAGGCGAGCATTGAGAATAAAACCTGTGGTAAAAGCCGCGAGGAAGTAGGAAACGGATTGAAGGAAGAGGCCAACCTTTTCGGAAGTGCCGAGTTGGATGGTTTGCGTGTCGGCCGTAAGACGGTGTGCGATCTAGTTGGGAAATTTGTGAGTAGTGGAGACGGAATAGAGTATGAGTGGTACGCACATCTAGAGATTCACTATCCCACCATCCAACCTCCATTCCAACAGCTCTATGTAATAGCCGTACCCGTAGTCCTCTAGCGACACGCTCCCCGATCATACCCCAGGCCGTCGACCACCCCCATGTTATGAAGAAATACGCCACCGCCACGCCGAGCAGCTGGCCGATACGTGTGTTAATCTCATCCGAGGTGGGGGGGAATGAATTGATTATCTTTCCGAAGATAACACCGATGATGGGGAGGGGTGCCCCCGCAGCGAGGGCGAGAATGATAGCTGCAGTAAGAATACAGCGATCTTTCACGGAGGTGAGTGGTCGGTATAGAGTTAGGTAACTAGAGTGTAGGCGGTTGAGTGGAACAGGGGTTGTGGGTGAGGGTGAGGGTTGGATAGGTTTGGTTGTAGGTAGAGGCGGTAAAGAAAGTGTAGGATCGGGCTGTGTGGCGGTGGTGGTAAGGTGAGGGAGGTCGAGACTCCCTTCGCGCTGGGGTGCAGCCATTGAGGCAGGAGGAAGTATAGTTTGTGAATTGCGTGAGGCCGTGAGATATCGCGGACAACAACTCCACCGTAGCGTAGGGTCTGAATATGGTCGTCAGTAAACTCGTGAGGGCACCAGCAAGACCCTGATCAAAGGAGTATCAATCAAAGCTGAATAATAATTGACAATACACGAGTCGTAAAATTTAAAGTGGAAGAAGAAAGTTACCTTGAGACTATGACGGGTATAACTATAAAAAAATACAACTCGGTACTCTATGACGGAGTATGGTATGTAGGTCAGAAAATAAAAAAGACAAAGTGCAGATCAAGTCTTCCCAGCAGCCTGCGAGAGCGAAAGTAAGCGGGCAATTGAAGCAAGCAAAGGAATTTACCGAGAAAGAGAAAATCCTCGCTCACTCGTGACAGGAATCTGCCGAATTTTAGTACTCACTCCTCTTTCCCTCATCTACCCTGATCATGATAGTGGGAAACCGGATCTGATAACTACTCTACCTAGGTATCTGACCCTCTCACACTTGGCATCCATACTACCTCCTGCCATCTGCCAGATGAAGTCAAGTTATCAGATCCGTCACCCTGCATCGTAGTACTAGTTAGTGGGATCGTAGTGGCAAAGAATGAGTGAATTATTATCAGATCGTGGGGTGGAGATGTGGGAGAGACGGCACAGTGATATTTGCGATGACGCTGCAATGCCTATCTCAACTGGTGACAAATAACAGGTGACGAAGGCCAGGGTGAATAGCTTCTTCGATCCGGAGAAACTGGGGGTGGGGCATTGGAAGCTGCTTTGTAGGTCACTACATGCATGTACATTAAAGATTGATTGAGTGGGTAGAGAATGTGTTTCACAAGAGGTATTTCGGAGACGCCGTGCTAGTTCAGTGGGTTCTGTTCACATCTCTGCCGTGTGGGTGTACGCAGTTGATGCCCGCCCTTTCACGTATGTACAATGTACATAACAGCTATAGAATCCAATTGATCAAATCTTTCCCTGTCACGGAAAGAGAAGCAGAAACTGAACAGTCCAGTCCAGGTTGTTAAATCTTTGCGTTACTGTTGCCAAGCGAATTAGATCAGATATGCGTAGGTGCATGTATGCACGAGGCAAAATTGGAATGTTGATCAAAATTTTCCCTGTCGCGGTCTCATGAGTTACTTGTTCCAAGCGGGAACAGGGGAAGGATCAGATATCGTTTCGTGCTTGGCTGTGGTTAGCTCGCTTTGTGATTTGGCCTTTGTATTCTAATCTAAGTATTGGTTAGAGTACATGCGGCCTGTTTAGGGTGGTAAAGAGATCATAAGAAAACGACGGTAAGGGGTTTTTGACCTTTGGCTGCACAATTTCACCTCATTTAAAGATACATGTATGCTATATACTGTGTCAAGTAATTGCATGCACGCACCTAAGAGTCGACCAATATATTGTAATACAGCGAGAGGTAGAAGTATTGGTCTAAAACAGGGTTTGTATGGCTGGTTAAGCCAATAGAGCTCCTCCCATACTTCTACAATAATCTTATCACAGATCTTCAGCTCCCTAGTAGAGGGATCCGTGGTGGGACTAATCCGTCAATTTTGTCGACTTTATTAGGTTTGTTTCGGCCGGTCGAGGCGTATTAGTTGGATCATGAGAAAAGATCTGATACCGAGGTGTAAAAAAGCACTGGGGGAAAGAAAAACTAAATATCGGCAATTTATTCCCAAGCCCTTCCTTCATGCAGCTCGATTCCCGATACATGTATGTAGGTACGTAAATTTTTATCTGGTCGTCGAGCTAAGACTTATGAAGGATCTGATAACCCCTCCTATCACATTCAGACCCCTGCCTGCATGGTAAAATACAGCCGATTGATTGATGTGATTGATAACTGGGTTGTCTAATCAATCAATCAATCAGTATCCGATTGACCCTGACCCGTGTGGGGGCGGACTTGAGAGTCAAGGTCAGAGCCGTCCCGGGTCAAACAGGAGCAGAGTCACGTTCCTTGGTTAAGCTAGTCACCGTTCGATGAGGGTCAGCTGTCGTATCAACGCGTCATTACCCGCATACCACACCATTTTACTTCTTGACCTTAATGCAGAGAAAGTACACAAAGAGACGGACAGGCAGAAACAAACAGAACGCACGAAAGAAAGAGAGGAATGAGTGGTAGACGTGTAGTAATACAAGCAACGTGATAGGCCGCGCCACTACACCGTGTAATTGCTTTTCCATTCAAGCAAAATCGTGTGGTTGGTTGGAGACAGCTTTTTGGTAGGTATGACAGGAGTGCACATGGCTTGTGTGCTTAGACATGGTTCTCTACCGCCTAGCTAGACTATAGACTAGGTTGGGTCACTCGAACTCTTCTGCGAAATTATTACTGTACGATCTAGTGTTCGCGGTGGTTTATAACTCCTGCCAAAGTCGGGAGGATCCAGAACTCTACTGCACGAACGATAGGAGCTCTTGTTACTTTAGAGTACTGTGCTGCTATCATATAGCTATCGACACGGATATCTGATCTATATATACATATCACGTCAACGGGACTGTTTTGGAAAGAAAGCATTACACGATATTTCCTAGATAGATAAATCCTCTTTATTCCCACTTCAAACTGCTTTCCCACATACAATACACAATATACACTACAACAGGCTATTTCTGTAACTCTTCCCACTCCACAGAAGAAGCTTCGGCTGTGTACCCACGTGATGAAGGCTATATACTAACATCTTGCGAAAACCATCACCTAGAAAATGTCTAAACACTACCGCTTCACTGCCTTCCCGACTCTTCATACTCTCCACGGTTCTCCCAGCATACTCACCGCGCCCGTCGCTCTCCCACAAGGCTATACGAACGACCAGATTGTAGCATCATGGGCGCACCTTCTCCGAGGCTACTGCGGTACCGACACTGTTGTATTCAGGGTGAATGGGATAACCTCCGGAGTTGAATTTGCAGAAGATGGGAGTATGACTTGGATTTCAGAAGGGAGTGTAGAAAATCCTTCGGACGGACGGTGGACGGGAGTCTTTTTAAATTCTGAAGGCTTTAATGTGAGTTTACTGTAGCATATTTCTGGAGAAAACCAGAGCGCTGATTCTAATCTGATATCCCAACTGTAGCCCCTGGATTCGCAGCTATATCTGACTGTAGACGGTGGTTCTGCGATGGCATATATCAATATCTCGACAGTGGTGATACCGGAGAGTTACATCCACATAATCTGTACACATCTTTACCATCTTTTTACCTTTACTGCTCATTCAGTACACACATTGTCGGTTCTTAACCCTACCCCGCGACACCTCCCCGGACCTACTCTTCTCCACAACCTTATCACCTTCTCCACTCACGATAGCCTCCCTGCGCTTGAATTTCTCCACTCCAACTCCTCGCAGAGTACTTATAGCTATGCGGATCTCGACATTCTTTCAACGCAGTTTGCCCTAAAACTCCTCCCATATACTACACCTACCAAGCGCCTAATCCCAGTACTTCTCCAGCAGTCACCAACTCTTTACATTGCCCTCATCGGTATTCTAAAGGCAGGATGCGCATTTGTTCCGTTACCTCTAGACGCACCTCCTCAGAGACTACAGTTCATTGTCGATGACATCAAAGCGCCGTGTATTGTCTGCGACCCTACTTCACCTCCGGTTCCAAATCTCCCGTGCGTCACACCGGACGAAGACACCCCCACATTCTCACTGGCCAGCCTAATGGAACTCCCCACGACAATCTCACCAAGCGACCCAGCGTATGTAATGTACACCAGCGGCACCACCGGAACACCCAAGGGCGTTCTTGTGAGTCACTACGCTGCGTCACAGAGCCTGCTAGCGCAAGACGTGCTCGTACCGAAAAATGTCGGGAGGTGGTTACAACAAGCGGCGCCGACATTCGATGTCTTTGTCTTCGAGATGTTCTTCCCGTTAATGCGCGGAATCGTGTTGGTAGGATGTGAGCGTGCGCTTATGTTACGTAACCTTCCGGGCGTAGTAAGGAGAATGGCCGTAGACGTGGTGGAGCTTACTCCGACAGTTGCGGGTGGCTTATTAGGGAAACGCGAGGATATTCCGGGCTTGAAGTGTTTGTTGACGATTGGAGAAATGTTGACAAAGGGAGTGGTAGATATGTGGGGGGATGTTTTGGTGGGTATGTATGGGCCTACTGAAGCGGCAATCCACTGTACCGCCTCTATTTCGGTCGAAAGAATTGGTGATATTGGTATACCCTTTGAGACTGTCTCAGCATTCGTTATCGCCCCATACAGAGGCGATGAAATTGAAGTTCTCCCCATAGGTTGTGTGGGCGAGCTTGTGGTAGGAGGGCCACAGTTGGCAGATGGATATATTAACCGCCCAGAACAGACCCGAGAGGTATTCATCAATTCAACTCGATTCGGCAGATTGTATCGAACCGGCGATCGAGCTCGGGTTCTCCCGAGCGGAGCAATTGAGTGTCTAGGCCGTATTGGGGCTGGTCAGGTCAAAATACATGGCCAGCGTATTGAGCTTGGAGAGATCGAGGAAGTCGTCCTCAAGACACCAGGAGTCAAAGCATGTGTGGCCAATGTGATTAAGAATACTCTTGTCATCTGGGTCAGCGGCGTAACTTCAAAATTGACAATCATTGAGACGTGCAAAAGATGGTTACCGGCGTACATGATCCCTGGCGACATCCTTATTCTCTCTACGCTCCCCCGTCTTGCTTCCGGAAAAGCAGACAGAAAACTCTTGGAGGCAGACTACAAGAACAGGGTCGTAGAACCTCAAGCAGCAACGGAAGATATGAACGCCGTTGAGCGAGTGATCGCCCATGAAGCATCACTTCTTCTTGGCTCCGCGCCCGGCAAGGAAGACAGTCTTGTTTCGCGCGGGCTTGACTCAATGCAGGCTATTCACCTAGTTATTGCGCTTCGGAAACGAGGCCTCGAAGTGGAGACAGTAGATGTGATTAGGTCTGACACAATCTCTGGTATTGCAGCAGGTATCGAGAAGAGTGTGGGTACTCCCCAGAGAGTTGTGAATGCAGCTACCCAAAGGAAATTCGAGGAGGTCGCGAACGCTTCAAGAGAATTGTACGAGGACCAGAACGTGTTGAAAGTTATTCCGTGCACTTCTGTGCAGGCCGCTATGCTCTCAGAAACAGCGCAAAATAGTGCCGCATACTGCAATTGGATGCTACTCTCCCTGCCACCGAACAGCAGCGCAACTGCAGTAGAAGCCGCTGTCAGGAAGATTATCGATGCTAATGAGATTCTGCGCACCGGGTTTGTAGTCCTGGGAGGTGGGTTCGCGCAGGTGGTATATCGTACCTCTTACCCATCTCAATTTACTATATCGAATACGATTCAGAGGAACTGGAGCGTTTCCGTCCTCCAGCTGCTGTCGCCACCTTTCAGAGTATCTCTTGTTGATGGCCAACTAAGCGTTCAAATTCATCATGCACTCTACGACGGTTGGTGTTGGGATAATATCATGTCCGATCTTGCCGCACACCTTTGCGGACGCTCTGTAGCTCTACGACCACAGTACCAAATTGTTGTAGAGCACGAATTTGCCACAGATAACTCCAGAAGGATCGATTACTGGCGAAAGACCCTGTCTGGAGTTGAGCCAGTTCCCTTCCCGTGCTTAACGGGGAAGAGCGATGTGGTTGAGGAGGTGCGCCAGGAGACTGCTACGATGAGTGCCGGGAAAGGGGCATACGAAGACGCCGCAAGAAAGTTTGGTGTGGCGCCAGCGGTTCTGGCACAGGCTGCATGGGCCATGTTATGGTCATTATACGTTGGCGAAAGCGACGTTGTTGTAGGAAATATCCTCTCTGGTAGGACAACTACCTTTAAGGGGGTTGAGGAGGTCATTGGGCCAATGATTGTCGCTGTGCCGGTTAGGGTAAACGTGATGAGACAGCGTAGTGTGAGAGAGATTGTAAGCGAGGTTGCGAAGCGTGGGAGAGAGGTCTTGGGGAATGAGCTTGGGTTGAGAGAGGTAAAGAAGGCCTGGGGTGGCGAGGGGAGACTTTTTGAGAGTTTGTTTGTCTGGCAACAGGAGTTTTTGACTACTGAAGGAAACGTAAAAATCGTCGATTTGAAAGATATGTTAGAGGCGAGTGATTCCCTATGATCGACCCTGCAAACTTACTAACATTACCTGTAGTTCCCGATTCTCCTCGAAGTTACACTTGGTACTACTGATATATCCCTACGAGCAACCTACAAGACTCTCTTTCTCCCGCCCGCCCACGCAGCACTGATATTAGCCCAACTCGACCAATTTGTCACCTCGATCATTTCCCACCCCGACCAAACCCTCGCAAATCTCCTCCGGTCCCTTCCATCATCTGCTCTGTCTATTGAGAATCCCCATCCCGTAACTTCCTCAATAGCCTCTACGCCTTCTATCTCTCATCTCGTCGAACTCACTGCTTCCCGCAACCCAAATGCAATCGCGATTGACTTTGCAGATGACATTATTGGCGCCACTACTGAATCTACAACACTAACCTACCAAACCTTCAACGCCAACGCTAATAAACTAGCCTATCATCTACTCTCACTTGGTGCGAAACCGGACACACTTATATCAATTTGCATGGAGAAATCGCCAATCCTCTACATCTCTATCCTTGCCATTCTTAAATCCGGTGCTGCCTATGCTCCTATAACACCAGAGACTCCAAACGAGAGAAGAAACCAGATTATTGAAAGCGGCGATATACATATTCATCTCACCACTAGCGATCTCGCTTCGGAACTTTCAACCATGCCACAGGGAGTCATGATAGTTTATATGGACATGGTAAATACACTCTGGTATTCCGAAGCAAACCCAAATGTTCAAAGATCCGAGACAGACCTGGCATACGCAGTTTTTACCTCCGGAAGTACAGGAAAGCCAAAGGGTGTATTGGTGGAGAATCATGCGATTGTGAACCATCTTAAACTGCTCGCAGAGATGTACCCGGCGGCGTTAGGGAAGAGGCTATTGCAGTTCTGTACCGTTGCCTTTGATGTGTCGGTGTTTGAGCTCTTTTTTACGTGGGCGATGGGTATGACACTCTGTGTAGCAAGAAAGGATGTGCTGCTACGTGATATCGAGAGCGCCATAAACGCCTTCAAGATCACACATCTGAGTATGACACCTACTGTCGCGGCGCTTGTCAACCCTGATAATGTACAGTCTGTGGAGTTTCTTGTTACTGCCGGAGAAGGTCTTAACAGGAAGGTGTTTGAGGCCTGGGCCGGTAGAGGACTCTGGACCGCTTATGGACCAAGTGAGACGGTGAATATTTGCACGGTAAGACCGGATTTGAGGAAAGAAGATCATATCAATACACTAGGGAAAACATTTGCCAACACCTCTACTTTCGTAATTTCTCAACATGAAGACGAGTTTTGTTTGCTCCCTAGGGGTGCAGTTGGAGAGCTTTGTTTCGGAGGTGCTCAAGTCGTAGGTTTACTCATGGTGATGCGGTTGGTTTGGAATTTGATTCTAATAGATATGGAATATAGGCAAGGGGATACCTCAGGCAGCCCGAGCTTACCGCTCGAAAGTTTCCCACCCATCCTAAATATGGCCGTGTTTACCGTTCCGGTGATATTGGGCGTCTCCTCTCCGACGGGTCACTCGAGTTTGTCGGCCGCATAGACGACCAAGTCAAGATTCGCGGGCACCGTGTTGAGCTCGGTGAAATAACCTCCATTCTCTTACGTTCAGCGGCTGTTCTTGATGCTACCGCTATCACAGCGAGAAAATCTTCTACAGACCCGCACCTGCTTGTCGCATTCGTTCTCCTTGTATCTCATCGGGACAGGGAGTTTGGCGTTGTAAAGGCGGACCAATTGGTTCGTGAGATACTGGGTGTATTGTTCAAGGCGCTGTCTGCTTCCCTACCAGAGTACATGGTTCCTGCGGTGTTGCTACCTGTGACAACAATCCCGATGACTGCAACAGGAAAGATTGACAAAAAGATTCTCGAAAGGACATTCTCCAATATCGATACCACTACAGTTGAATCGTACAGCGAGGAATGTGGTAAAGAAGTCGATGCGCAGTGGACACAAGCTGAGATGGAGATCGTTGGGGTTGTTGCCGATGTTGCGCAAGTAACCGTTAGTGAAATTGGTAGAGGGACGTCGGTCTTCAAGCTCGGACTGGATTCAATCTCAATGATTCAGTTATCAAATCGCATCATAAAAGCAGGCTACAAGAGATTAGATGTGTCACAGATTATGAGGAACCCGACTGTTGGCGCTATTGCCACCTTGCTTGGGGAAAAGGATGAAGGGCAGGGCGCTACCAAGATTATTCGGGAGGATTCATTGAAGCTATTTGCTGAGAGTGTTAAAGAGACGGCTATGGATCAGCTCGGTGTAGCCCCAGAGGACATCATAAAGATATTGCCTTGCTCCCCACTACAAGAGGCTATGTTGACACAGAAGAAAGGTGTTGATGCGAGCGCTTATTACAACCATACCGTGCTGAATCTCCGGGCTGACCCTGCACGCTTGAGAAAAGCATGGGAGCTCATGGTTGAGAGACATGATATCATGAGGACCTGCTTCTGTGTCACCCAGGATTCGAGACATGCGTATGCGCAGGTTGTACTGAAGAAACATGACCTACCGTGGACTACTTTTGAGCTAGAGGCGACGCGGGAGAAAATCGACCAGCGTATCAGTGAAATCTCAGCATCTATGCGTATCCACAGTGCTCCATATGCATTTTCATTGTATGCAGGGGTGACTTTGATCATGTCGTTCCACCACTCTCTTTACGATGGTTATGCAATGGGTCTCCTACTTGACGATGTGCGAAGCGCTTATCTAGGACTACAGCTCCCAATAAGACGCCCTTTTGATCGCGTGTTGAAGTATATGGAGAATATTGACCTCGAAGCATCTGACACTTTCTGGAAAGACCTACTGACTGGTTTCGAAGCTTCCCCATTCCCAGACCTAACAGGCAAGACAGCCCTATTCAAAGAAGAAACTAAACTTACAGGTATGACGGCAGCAAGAATGACTTGTTCAAAGACATTGAGTGAAATTGAGGAGGGTTGTAGAGAAATCTCAACCTCGCTGTTGGCATTAGGACAGACCGGATGGGCAAGATTATTAGCGGCCTATTCCGGAGAAACCGATGTTTGTTTTGGTAGCGTTGTGAGCGGAAGGACTATCCCTGTGGAGGGAGTGGAGGACGTTATTGCGCCCTGCTTTAATACAGTCCCGTTGAGAGTACAGCTAATCTCAGGTGCTACTAATATGACGGTTATGAATAGTATCAGGAGTCTTAATGCAGATATCCTGCCGCATCAGCTAACCCCGTTGAGAAGGATCATGAACACGCTGAAGACTGAGGGTCAAGGCCTATTTGATACCCTGTTTATCTTGCAGTATGCGAATGAGGCATCATCAGACTTGTGGGAAGAAGTCGACGACCGCGGTGAGATGGATGTGAGTCTTCAATTAATAGGAATATAGCCTAGATACCACTACTGATAGTGGATAGTTCTCCGTCGTTATCGAGCTTGTACCCAATCGCAATAGAAACAGCTTAGACATTGCTCTTTACTTCCGCCGGTGTGTAATATACTATCATATATCAGATAGGTCTGGGACTAACATAGTGCAGGAATATCATACTCGAGGAGCAAGTTGATGTGGTGGTTCAGCAGTTGAATGCGGCGATCATTGACTCCCTACAATATCCTGATAAGCTCGCGATAAACTTCCAAACATTCAAGCCGTCAATCTTGGCGAGGGCAAATGGCAAGCCGCTTAATCTCGAAGGCGAAGGCTACGATTTACTACACTCTGAATTTGAGCGCCATGCCTGCAAGAACCCGTCACATGTCGCGCTTGAATTCCTTGATAACGACTGCAAAATCACAAGCTGGACATTCCGCGAACTCAACGAAGCCGCAAATCGAGTCGCTCATTACCTTGTCTCTCTGGGGCTGAAGCGTGATGAGGCTGTACCACTATGCCTCGAGAAATCTCCGTTATTCTATATTTGTATTTTGGGTGTGCTGAAGGCCGGGTGCGCATTCACGCCAATCGATCCTACACTGCCAGACCAGAGAAAAATGTTTATGGTAGAAGAACTTGGGGCGAGAGTTGTACTTGTTACTGCTGCTACGGCAGGGGGTATGGGACGTGTGGCAATGGTGGATATTGAGAGTGGAGTGATGGATTCTCAACCGGTTACGAACTTAAGAATTAAGGATCTTACGTCAAGATGCTTAGCCTATAGACTTTATACTTCGGGTAAGTCGATCCATATCAATGATTTTAAACATATATTTATTGTTTCATAAGGCTCTACTGGCCAGCCCAAGGCTGTCTCTCTTGAAATCAAGAGCGCTGTACAAACTTTCCGCGCCTCAAAGTCCCTCATCCCATGGAAATCGGATTCAAGACTCCTTCAATTCGCTGCAACCACCTTTGATATGTGCTACTACGACTGTTTCATGGCATGGAGTTATGGGTTTACACTTTGTTCCGCAGCGAAGAAACATCTCCTAGGTGACCTTGAAGGGACTATCAAGACCATGAAAATAACCCTTTTGGATTTGACGCCGACTGTTGCAGCTACTCTTGTTGCAGAAAATCTTACAACTGTAGAGATGCTGTATTGTATTGGAGAGGCAATGCCGCAAAAGGTGGTCAATGACTGGGATGGAAGATGCGTTAACTCTTACGGACCTACTGGTATGTTTTAGCTGAATAAGCTATAAGGGCATACAAATCTAACTAACTGGCAATTATAGAGGCGGCAATGTGTTGTACAATCACAGCCACCAACACGCACACAAAATCTTCCAACATCGGAAAACCATTCCCTACAGCAAGTTTCTTCGTTCTCTCCCGCGGCGGAGAGTATGTAGTCCCTATCTTTGGCAGCGGCGAGCTCTGTATTGGAGGGCCACAAGTAGCACGCGAATATCACAACAACATACAGCTTACTAAACGCCAGTTTATTCAATTAGAGGGAGGCACGGTATACAGAACTGGTGATCTTGTTCGCATGCTGGGAGACGGAACTTTCGAGTTTCTTGGGCGCGCAGACGATCAGGTAAAGATTCGCGGTTTGCGGGTAGAGCTAGATGAAATCAGCTCTGTTTTAAGGAGCGGACACAGAGATATTAAGGATGCGACAACGATCGTGGTTAAGCACAGCGAAGGAGCAAAGGAGCAGCTTGTGTCCTTCCTAGCAGTTGAGGGTAGAAAACAACATGGAACAAAGCCTAAAGTATTGAAAGCCGGCTCACTGGCCGAAGAAATCCAAAGCTCGGCGTTGAAGGCAGCGAAGGCCAAACTTCCAAGATACATGGTCCCAGCGATTATTTTGATCATTGATCATGTTCCACGTTCAGCAGCAGGAAAAGTTGACAAGAAAGTATTAGGAGCGTTTTTTAAGGAGCAGGATATCCTGACATTTGGGGCTGCGGGCGTAGATGAGGATGAAAGTGTGTGGACTGAGGAAGAAAAAAAGATCAGAAGTGTGTTTTCTCAAATATCAAGGGTCCCAGTCGAGCAAATTTCTCGGAACTCTACTATTTATGAAATCGGGCTTGACAGTATCAGTGCCGCTCAGGTGGCGATGCAGTTGAAACGTATTGGTTTAGAAATCTCAGTCTTGGATATTCTTGAGGTATTTATTCATAGATAGCAGGTGGGCGAAATATTACTGACAAAACTTAGCGACCATCTATAAAAAAATTATCAAAACTACTCACTACTGATAGCAAACATATAGAAGTCAACAGTCAGAATTCTGATAACTACCTAGTAAACTTCAACGACCAATTCGTGAATCAGGTTCTCAGGGACACGGGTATCGCAAAAGATAGAATCGCGGGAGTATTCCCATGTACGCCAGCGCAAGAGGGAATGCTATCACAGTTTCTGCGTTCTAAAGGCAGCCTATATTTCAACCACTCTGTCTTTAAACTACCCCAGAATGTCGACTTGAGTCGCCTGCGCGACTCTTGGAATACTGTCTCTAACTTGCACGACATGCTCCGTGCTGGTTTCGTTGAGGTCGAACACAATACACATGCATTTGCTACCATTATCTATGGCCAGGGTTCCGTTGAGCTGCCGTGGGCTATAGTAGAGAGCCGAGGGAATAAGGATACTGTGCTTTCCGCACAAAAGGAGTTCGGGGCCTCTCGCGCGCTCGAGAATCTCCACCTCCCACCTTGGAGTGCCACTGTGATTAGAGAAAGCGACGTAGAATCACTACTGCTGTTTTCTGCACACCACGCTTTGTATGACGCAGAAACCTTAAGCGTTTTCCTCGACGATGTTTTCTCTGAATATTCTGGTAAACGTGCCACTTCCCGCCCCAAATTTTCAGCTGTTCTTAGCAACATTCTGAAGCATTCATTGGATGCCGAGGTTATCGAAGAGGACCAAATCTTCTGGCTACAGCAGCTTCAAGGAACGAGCATCTCACGTTTCCCCAATTTATGTCCCGTCAGAGTCAAGAGTACTTCCAGTCATGTTTGTTCGACAGAAACGAGTTGGAGTTTGTCAAAGATTGAGAGTGGGTGTCGGAAATTAGGAATCTCAGTGAATTCTGCAGGGCAAGCTGCCTGGGCAAGGGTTCTCTCGGCATATATGGGGGATATTGCTGTCACGATGGGAATCGGTAAGGGCCCTTCTCCGTGTTCTTCAACAATATCGATTCTGACTTTAAATAGTGCTTTCGGGAAGATCTGGCGTTATTGGTGCCGAGAATGTGGCTTTCCCGTGTATCACAACTATACCTTCCCTATGTCTATTAACCGGTACAAATCTCGAACTTGCATTGGCTTTACAACATAGCAACGCGCAGACGTTGAAGCATCAGCATACACCTCTTCGAAACATTCAAGGGTGGTTTGAGCATCGCCAAGAATCTTTCTTTGACTCTATCTTTGTATACCAGAAGACGGGGTCTAACAGCAAGAATTCGTGGGAAGTTGTAGAGGAGGATGCTTTCGTTGACGTGTGTTTTATTCTCCCGTTCCTATGATAATGTCAACTAATATAAATTTAGTACACGATCTCCTTAGAAATCGAACCCACAGATAGTGACTCCCTTATCATTCGGGCAACATGTAGAGACAACGTCATGCCCAAGGAACAAACACAGTTGCTCATCCAGCAAGTTAATGCTGCATTGGTAGACATCTTACAAAACCCTAATAGCTCAAGCACAGAGTTCTTGAGTTTTCCGCCGGCATTGCTCTCATGTACCCCGCCCTTAGTTGACGAAATCCCTACAGATATCACCTTGTTGCACAAATTCGTTGAAAAGTACAGGGAACTAACACCAGGAAAAATTGCCTTCGAGTTTGCCACATCAATTCAGGAAGGGTGCGCGATCAAAGAAACATGGACCTATACCCAACTCGACGAAGAGGGCAACCGAATCGCAAACTACCTACTCAATCTTGGAGTCAAAACTGGACAAATTATTGCCATCTGCTTTGAGAAGTGCCCTGAAGCATCATTCGCTATCCTTGGAATCCTGAAAGCCGGTTGTGCATTCATGGCACTTGACTATAACGCACCCATTGACAGAAAGGCTTTCATTGTTGAGGACTCGGGTGCTAAATGTGTGCTGACGATGGACAAATATGCTCAGGAACTCAAAAGCAAAGTTAAAGTGAGAGTTGTCACTCTAGAGAGTGACACGGAAATCAAAATATCTTCATCCGAAACTCCTTTCATTGCAGATCTCAAAGCGGAAGACCTTTGCTACTGCTTATACACGTCCGGCACCACCGGAACACCGAAAGGATGCGAGCTCACACATGAAAACGCTGTACAGGCAATGCTCGCTTTCCAACGTATATTCAGCGGTCATTGGGATTCTGAATCTCGCTTCCTTCAGTTCGCATCTTTTCACTTTGATGTCAGCGTTATGGAACAATATTTCAGTTGGAGCGTGGGCATGTGTGTTACTTCAGCACCTAGAGACGTTATTTTCCAGGACCTTACTCTCACAATAAACGAGCTTCAGATCACCCACTTGGACCTCACACCTAGTCTTGCGGCGTTGCTTCGTCCAGAAGATTGCCCTTCATTGTGTAGAGGCGTTTTTATTACGGGAGGTGAACAATTGAAACAGGAGATCCTGAACACTTGGGGAGAGACAGGAGTAATCTATAACGGGTAAGAAGGACCTTTATAGCATTCCTAAGAATATATATTAACGTAATACAAGGTACGGGCCTACGGAAGTCACTATTGGATGCACAATGTACGCTAGGGTCCCGGCGAACGGGAAACCCTCCAACATCGGCACTTCATTTGACAACGTTGGTTCTTTTGTTTTTACACCCGATACAAGTCGACCTGTTCTTAGAGGGGCAATTGGTGAACTGTGCGTTTCTGGAAAGCTAGTTGGACGTGGATATCTCAAGAGGCCAGCTCTCACTGAAGAGAAGTTCCCACACCTAAAGGAATTTGATACAAGGTATAGATACCCGCCTTTAATGAGAGGTCTTCCCGCTAATATAGATAGGATATACCGGACTGGTGATTTGGTGCGCATCCTCTATGATGGTACTTTTGATTTCGCAGGACGTGCGGACGACCAGGTCAAGCTCCGTGGACAGCGCCTCGAGATTGGAGAGATCAATGAGACCCTCAAACAGGCAGACTCACGGGTCAGAGCAGTCGCCACACTGGTTCTAAGGCACCCGAAACAGCAGAAAGATCAACTCGTCTCATTTATTGTCTTGGGAACAGCCAAAGCCTCCAGTGCATTAGATGCAGTAGTCCTGGATGATCCTGAACATCACCAGGTCATCCCAGTTTTGGCCGATGGATGCAGGAGAAAGCTACCCGTATATATGGTTCCTACTCATTTCTTGCCTATATCGAAGATGCCATTATCAGTCAACAACAAGGTCGATAACAAAAAGCTCGCAGCAATTTATAAAGACACGTCTCTTGCACTTCTTCAACAAATTTCAAGGAGAGAGGAGGTTAATGAAGAAAATTGGACTGATGGCGAGGCTCGTATTCGAAAGATATTGGCCGAAATAACTGGATTTCAAATCTCAGAGATTAAGCATTCTTCGACTGTGTTTGAGCTTGGGTTAGATTCGGTTTCTGTGGTTGGATTAGCGCGCAGATTGAAGAATGATGGATTTTTTGCATCAACCGTTTCTCTTGTCATGAAATGTAAGTCTCGAAATGATTTTATAGTTGTTACGAGTCTGACAATCTGAACAGATCCAGGCCTGAAGCAACTGGCAGCAGAGTTGAGCAAGGGCGAAAACAATAGCTCACAAGAACTTGCAAGAACAGGATCGATCAACCAAAAATTAACAGCATTTACCAATAAAGGTTCCTTTGAGGTGTGCGAACGCCTCGAACTTGAGCCGGATCAGATTGAGGCTATCGTTCCCTGTACAGCTCTTCAGGAAGGAATGATTCTTCGTTTCATCGATTCAGAAAAACCTCTTTACTACAATTCCTTTTGCTTCGTACTTGCAAAGCCTACAGATATCAACTTACTTCGTTCGGCTTGGGATGCGGTGGTAAAATCCACTGGTGTCCTACGAACATGCTTCTGCGAGACCTCAGATGGTTATGCTCAAGTCGTACTTAGGGATTCGGAACTTCAGTGGCGAGAAATCAATGTCAAAAATGAAAACTTTCAGGGCGTGGTCACCGACAGGATGATGGAACACGTTAGTATGAATAGGGACTTACACCAAACACCATTATACCTACTCCTTCTCCGAACACCTTCGAGAATAGTCCTAGTAGTCAACATTTTCCATGCTCTTTACGATGGAAACAGCTTGCCCCTTATCCTCCAAGACGTCCAGAGAGCCTACCGAAACCAACTAAAACCGAGGACTCATCATTTCCATGAGATCGTCGGACATATCCTCTCTGTAGACATGGATGATGCAAGGGAATTCTGGAGGTCCACTCTTGCGGAAGTCAAATCATCTAATTTCCCTCAACTCACTCAATCAGCCGCAGATATCGACCACCTAGTGCAGCTCAAGCCAAAGATCGTAATCGAGGACGTTGAGAAATGCTGCAAGAAATTGAACTGTACCCCGCAAGCGATATTTCAGGCTGCTTGGGCAAACACCCTTTCGCCATATCTGGGGCTCCAGTTTGCTTTTGGAGTCGTTGTCTCTGGGCGATCACTGCCGATAGACGGCGTTGAAGATACTATCGGACCAATGTTTAACACAATCCCATGTTCCTTAGATGTGAAAAATGCCTCTTCTTGGGAGAAACTAGTTCAGCAAGCTCATAACTTCAATTCGGAGTCTATTATTTACCACCACACTCCTCTTCGTCTCATCAATAAGTTGATGCATGCTACTTCAGAAAAGCCACTTTTCGATACTTTGTTCGTGTACCAAAAAGACCCAGGCAGTGATGATACTGCTGAGGACCCAATTTGGAATATAATGGAAAGCTTGGCAGTAGCAGATGTAAGTCACTTTGATTATTATAATAGAAACATGCTAACAAGTTTTAGTACCCGCTTGCCTTGGAGATTGAAGAGAATCACCTTCATGGGTTGAATTTCTCGATTGTTGCGAAAAGCTCGGTCCTTACAACTGACAAATCTCTTGAATTACTGAGTAGCCTTGAAAGAAATATCAAAGAGATCCTACGAAACCCCTTTAACAAACCCTCTCTGGAAAAAATACCCGAATCAGATCCCATTACGTCAGAAGAATCCAATGAAATACATAGAAATGAACAAGTTGGCTTCCAATGGGGACCCGATACAAAGATCCTTCGCTCGACAATTGCCAAGCTTGCAGATATCAGTGAATCGGAAGTTGATGAAGATTCCTCTATTTTTGAATTGGGTCTCGACAGTATTGAAGCTATCAAACTCTCTTCCAGGCTACGTTCCGGTAGCATCAAGCTTTCAGTCAGCACAATTATGAGAAACCCGACTATTCGAAAAATGCATGAAGTCCTCTCACAATCAACAAAGAATAGCAAAGCCCCCCCAAAGGCAAATCAACTTACCGAGTTTGAGCAAAGCATCCGCGAGAATCTCAAAGGACGAAAGCATAGCTTGGATTTGGATCAGATTGAAGCCATTTATCCCGCTACACCGCTCCAGGAAGGCATGATCGCGGAAACACTCGCATCTGACTATAAACTTTACTTCAACCACGATGTTTTGGAGCTCGACAGTACGGTTGATATAAGGCGATTGAGAAATGCGTGGGAATTGGTTTTCCAAAATAGCGAGATACTAAGGACGAGCTTCTTCAAGGTCTCTGATATATCTGTTGGTTTGCCATATAGCTTTGGCCAAGCCGTTCACAAACAGCCTCAGCTCAAGTGGGAGGAGATCCTCATATCATCAAACACAGGCAAAGCTATCAAGGCTGTTATGCAACAAACCGCGCAAACCGTCAACATGCTTCAAGAGCCCCCACTACAGATCACTATCGTAAAGTCCCCAAAGACAAATTATTTGATACTTTCTATGTCTCACGCATTATACGATGGATGGTCTCTAGGTCTTTTGCATGAAGACGTACAAAATGCATACCTCGATTCACCTTCATCAAGATCATCTTACCGTCCCCTTTTGGAAGGTATATTCAGCGTGGATCCAAGGGATTCAAAAAGATTTTGGAAACAGATGCTCGCAGGCTCCTCGCCCTCAATTTTTCAGAGATCCACTGAGAATTCTCCTGCTATTACCCACCGCTTTGAAAAGCCATCGATTTTGCCATTTTGGAGGATTCAGTCTTTCTGTAAACAAATGGGAGTAACGGTTCAATCGCTTGGACAAATGTGTTGGGCACTTCTCTTGGCTCATCACCTAGGGGAGCCTGATGTTCTTTTTGGTACTGTTCTTTCAGGAAGGGATATCGAGTCGGCAGACGAAATGCTTTTCCCGGCAATGAACACGGTTCCTGTGCGTGCTATTGCTCATGGGGACTACAAAGACATGCTTCGCTACATGCAAGACAATTCTGCGAGAGTTCTCAAATATCAGCATACGCCTCTACGCCAAATCCAAAAGCTGGTGGATAGCCAAGGACAACGACTTTTTGATACTCTTTTTATTTACCAACGTGGCCGCGAACCAAGTGCGAGTACCCAAAAGCCATTATGGAGTTCAGTCGATGGAGCTGCAAGCGTTGAGGTATATTTCCTTCAATCCTTTAAAATCATCCGGAAGCTAATGGGTCTAGTACAACATATGCATCGAAATGGAGCACTGTGGAGATAACCTCCTCTGGAGAAATGCTTGTAAATCTACCGTGCTGTCAGAAATCGATTCCGAATCACTTCTCCGGACGCTTGATTCACTTCTGGTGCATATCGTCAACAATAGCGACCATCCAGCCATGGCGCACCACAAAGAAGGGATCTCATTTGGAAATATCCCTATATGTGTTCGCCGCTCGGACAGCACCACGAGTCTCAACGGCCTACGTATCGATCTTGACGAGACAGCTAACAAAACCCGAGAGCCTCAGAGCAACACAGGAGATGCTGCAGCTATTGTAGTGAGTGATAACGGAAGACAATTGCTAGTTATTTTCATTACCGGGGGACAATCTGTTCACAACGTAGCATCACTCGCCCGTCACGAACTCCCCCACTGGTCGATGCCATCCTTCATCATTCCCATGAGCATGTTACCACATAAGGATGGCAAAATCGATCGATCACAGCTAGAATCCCATTTCCGTTCAATGAAACCCGAGGAACGCGACGAGTTTTCCGTAGAAAAGAAAGGTGAATGGACACCATTGGAACACACCTTCCGCCGTATTCTGTCGGCTGTCTCCCAACTTCCTGAGTCTGAAATCGAGCGTACTCAGACAATATTTCATCTAGGATTAGACTCAATCAGTGCTATTAGCCTCTCCTCGAAACTTCGAGAGCAATCAATCTTCCTCAGCGTCGCTGAGATCTTACGCGCAGCCACCATTGAACGCATGGCAGCCTTTGCGAGAACAATGAACGATGAAGCTCCCAAGTCTTCTGTTGACACGGAGAAGGCTTGGGAGAAGGCTCTAGGAGATATCAACACCAGGTCACTTCTCGGCGGAATTCCTGAAGTTAGCATAGAAAGTGTGGCGCCTGCAACCGCTGGTCAGGTCTATATGCTCTCTGCATGGAAGAACTCGAATTACACAATATTTATGCCGACATTCACCTTCAGATGCCGTAAGATTGAGCATTCCCGCATTATCTCGGCCTGGGAGTCTCTTGTACGCCAAGAGTCCATCCTCCGTACTACTTTCCTAGCAACGGATAGTGAAGATACGCCACTTGTTCAAGTGACTCTCATAAACCCCGCCATCCAAACTGAGTGGTATCAATCCTCGACAACCAACAACGACAGCTTCATTAATTTCCTCAAATCGCAGGAGCAGAGCAAGCTTGTCAATTTAGAGCAACCTCCTGTCCGTCTCACCACTCTCACCACGCCAGTTGATACAATAATCTTCCTGACCATTCACCATGCGTTGTACGATGGAGTCAGTCTTCCGCTCCTACTCTCGAAATTCCAAGGCTTCCTCGATGACAGCGTAGAACGCCTCCCAACACCAGAACCGGAGGCCCCACGCTTCCTAGATTTCCTAAAATTTACACATTCGCAAGATGTCCAGCAACATTCTCGCTTCTGGAGTAAATACCTGGATGGTGCCGTCTCCACCCTCGTTCCGCTCAAATACCCGGACTTGCAGACCACCGAGAGAACAGAATTATTCCGAACCAGCGTCATCGATAAGAGCAACCTCCTCGAGAGCCGCTGCCGCGCCGAGGGTGTCTCGCTCCAATCCGTCTTCCTGGCAGCCTATGCCAAGGTCTACGCCTACCATCTAGATCTCAAAGATGGCCCCGTCAAGAAAAAAGAGGATGTCATATTCGGTATCTACCTCTCCAACAGGCACTTACCCATCTCAGATATCGCCATCATGGCGGCCCCTACCCTGAATCTTGTCCCTCTCCGCATTCGTTCGCCGCGAACAACTACGCTTGTTCAACTCGCTCGACAGGTTCAGGCGGACCTAGCCGAGATCGGAAGTGCCGGTAATGGAACCGTGGGGTTGTGGCAAGTGGAAAAGTGGACGGGGGTGCAGGTTGATTGCTTCTTTAATTACCTGAAGATGCCAGGTGGAGATGAGATGACAGGTGGTAATGGGGGGATCTGCTTTGAAGATATGAAGGTTGATGTGAAATCGGATATTGGTGCTGCAAGAGCAGAACTACCAGGAAAACAATGGATGAATAGCGCAAAGGTAAGCCCGACATCACCCCCCCCCCCCCCCTCCCCCTTCGTATCAAACGCTGTCTTGCTGATTCTTGATTTTAGACACACTTGGATATCGAGGTTGCGGTCCGTGGTGACAAAATTGATGTCGGGGTGTTTTCTACTGCGCAGACCCTCAACAGTGAGGATGCGAATAATACTATTGAATGGATGTGTGATATCGTGATGGGTATTTTGTAGATTTAAATTCGGTATAGTGGGGGGTTGTAAATCTCTCTGTTTTGTATTGTTTTTGGTATTTTTTTGTTTTGATTTTTATTTCGTTTTTCTATATATTTTTTATTTGTTGGTTTAACCCTGTAATGGTGGATGTTAGAATAAATGGAATAGACGTTTCTAAAAATCCGATATTTCGGAATATGTGACTATATGGTGACTGCCGGAGCCAGGACCCGGAGGCGAGGTATGTAGCTCAGGCCATAGCTACTAACATGTATGGTTCCATACATGTAGGTATTGATGCGTAGGAGATCTAGAGCCACACACGCACTCACTGTTGACATTGGAAAAGGCGGCTCTAGCTCTCCGTGGCCACCTACGACAACATTCATTCTATCAGGATAGGTTAATGATCAAGGGACTGCATGTAAGCACTGCCAGTTAGCAACACTGTATACATGTATATATACCTACAGTTCATATTTACATGTAGCCATGTAGAGAGGGTGCTTGACAGGTCGAACAGCCGGTGTCCCACGCTGGCTAGCTGGTATATATGCATGCATCTTCGCGTGCTGGGGACTGTTGATTCCGCAGCCTCTATCATCAACCAAGTCAACTCAACTGGGCGTGGTTAGCATACGCTTGTGCACGTACTTACTTACCCTCCGGAGCTCGGCGTCGACCCGCGCAAACGGGCGCCGCACCCATCCCGGCTCTGGGCGCCGGTTCCAGGCGACTACATGGCGCCGGTTGCAAGCCCACGCCGCGAGAAAAACTCTCGCGTTGTTGAGAGCTCGTTTTGCAGTACATACCAGGTTCCATGAAAGAACCCTAGCCCTGGTGCGAATGATTACCTGTGATGCACGACCATTCTGGAGCGGGGGGGGGGGAATGTTCATTTCGCACTGGAATGGAAATAGTGGGTGCTTATTACTAAATTTATTATCATTTCCAGGAAAATACTTTATTCTAGGATCCTACTACAAAAACACAAAGCGCAGGAAAAAAAAGTACAAAAAAACAAGACCTCCGGCCTGGCCAGCTTGACCCCTTAGCTGCGGGCATTCAAGCATCTCCCCTCTCTGGCTAACTAGCTAATTCAGTATCTAACCTGATTATTTATTTTTTCTTAGTACCCTTCACCTCAACCGTAAAATGCCCCTTCCCCGTCCCGAACTCCACCGAGCCCTCCACCTTGCCGTTCTTCTCGCACCTCTTCCCCAGCTCCTCGATCCCGCGCTGCAGGTCGGTGCACATAATCTGCATTTGCGCCACATACCCTGTGACAGTCACGAAAAGATCACCCTTGTGCGCCAGCTCCTTTTCCTTGAGGTGAGTGGTGGCAATGCACCAATTGTTGAACTGGCCAGGGCAGAGCATGGCGGAGGCGAGGCAGTCGCCGCGGGTGTCGGCGAAAGGAGAGAACTTGCCGAGAGACCTGAGATCCGAGACGGCGGGGGAGGCGTCGTTGGTGTTGCAGTTGATGGCGGGGGCGCGGGGAGTGAGGAGATGTGGGTGCGCTTGGGAGGGGTGTGCGCGGGTGAGGGTAAGTAGGGTGAGGGCGGAGGCAATGATTAAAGATTGCATGATGATATATATGTCTCTTGTTGTTGGTATTCTGTTATTAACTATCAGTTCTTGTAAAAATGTGACCTGTTTGCTGACGCTGTTGTGGCGAGGAGGCTATAGTTTGATTATGGTTTTTATAGAGAAGGGACTCGTGGGGCTGTGGGGGATGTTTTATACCTCGGCGATTAGTGTCGGTGGGATATGATGATAGAAATGATATATCTCCTGCTACAAATAAAATGTGGGTATGTTTCAGGTCCCACTACCTTGAACGCACATAATGTACTTTAAAACCTCGGCCCGATAAAAACACAAACACTGTATAATTCAGGCCCTACCCCTAACGTCAAAGAAGCGGGAAAGTTTATCAAGATGACACCTCGAGATTCAAGATGGCAGCTCAAGATTCAAGATGACAGCTCAATATTCAAGATGGCAGCTCGAGATTCAAGATGACAGCTCGAGATTCAAGATTCAAGATGACAGCTCGAAATAAAATATAGTGCTCACACAGCTGGTATCAAACGGCACTTTACAATATAGTCTCATAGAGCCGGTATCATCAATGGAAGACCACTCTATTTCGTGAATTCAAGTAGGACCCATTTAGGCCCTAGACTTGGTTGCTACAATCGATAAGATATTGCAAAAAAAAAAAAAGTAATTATGGTTACCGGCCGAACTAATTCCACCCGGTCATGAACTGACCTCCTATGAGCTCAACACTGCCCCCCCACTTCTCTAATCTACCCGGTACTATGCAATCCAATGATTGTAACCAATATCCCCAGCTACCACCCAGTGATCTCAACCGTAACACCGCCCTGTCCCTCATTCCCCACAAACTCCACCTTCCCCGCCACATTCCCGTTCTTTCCACACCTGCTCACCAGCTCCTCGATCCCGCGCCGCAGGTCGTCGCACCGGATCTGCATGCTCTCCAGGTGTCCCAAGGCTTGCACGAGCATGGTGCCCCCGCGGGCCAGTTGCACGCCCATCACGCGGCCTCTGTTCTGCTCGCACCAGGTGCTGGACCGGCCGCGGCAGAGGCGGGCGGCGGTGAGGCAGAGCCCCGGCGCGTGGTCGTCGGGGAAGGTTTTGAGAGCGCCGAGGTCTGGTAGGTGGGAGATGAGAGGGGAGGACGTGCCGGTGGTGCAGGTGTAGGTGTTTGTGGCCGCGGTGCGGGGAGGGAGGGTGGGATGGGCGTGGGTGAGGGTGAGGGTGAGGGTGAGGGTGAGGGTTAAGGCGAGGAGGGAGAGAGGGAACCGCATTGTGTGGTGTGTGCTTTGCTGTTATTGGTATTTTTGAACGTTATGGAGCTGATTTTTCTGACTGTGTGGTGTGGTGTTGGTGGTTTTGATTGAGAAGGCTAGTATGATAGCTGATAGCTTGGAAATGTTCTATACTTTGAATATGGGCAGCTGGGTCTGGTAAGTATTTGATTAACACGCTGGGGGCAATTTCTTGGATATATATAGTAATGTCGGTTTTAATTTTAATTTTCTATGTGAGCTTTCCTCCCATATTATTACAAGTATGTATAATTAGAATAGCTGTGTAGCTCAGCTTGTGAGCCCATGAATCATGCATGATATTATATGAGATAGATGTTACCTCAAGCGGTCGATTCGTAGTCAACAGTGAATTGAATTGATCAAGGTCCCTTAAAAAAGTACTCACCTGCGAGACGTATTTGCCAGAGTGTGTTCCGCGAGTCATTGACGCCCGTGAGGGCTCAAGAATCGAGTGAGGTTGAGGTTGATGTTTCTAACAGGCCCGCAATAAGTTCATGAACCTGGTTTAAATCGACCTAGGCCTCACCCAACCCCAACCCACGTTATGAAATCATAATCTCCCCCGATCATTGCTTATCACTCACCCCATGGGTTACATGTAATTACCTACATTTTTTTTGTTTTGTTTAACTCATTAATTACATTGTAATTACCCACATGCTGATACATATGTATTTATTTACTTGCGCCTACCCAATCCATTCACCGTCTTGGGAACGCCAGGTCAAGGTAATTTACCCGGGTAGACTCATATAACCTGGCACCCGTTGCGGGATCTGATTTCTAATAGGAATACTAGAGACATTTCCTATATTACATGTATATATACGTATATTCTGACGACTCTCCAGTACAGTCTCGCGATCGGTCTCGTAAGCCTTTACGCCAATTAAATCAATCCATATTTGCTTCGATTGAATGGGATATATACCAATATTAAACTTTTAATAATAGTAAATATAGCTCGGATGCGTCTAAATATAGTAATCATCTACCTTGATACATGTAGATGCATTATACTCGTAATTTCACAGCGTTTGTGAACACGACCACTATTGCATGCCATACAAAAAAGGTTGTCTTTGAGGTTTTTTGTGTCTATGCAATAGAGGTCATGTTCACAAATGCTGCGAACCAAATTACGAGTAGTCAAGCATATATATATAACGTACTGTCCCCAAAGCCTCCGCCTCCAAGGCCCTGCATCCCGGATCCCATCCGCGAGGCGTTAATACAATCATTGGTTATCAACCCAGCAGGCAGCTGCAGTACTAAATCATAGTAACTACATGTACCACATCCGGCAAGAGCCAGTAGTCGAGGCATCCCAACGCTAACTACAACTACATCTACTAAAAGTTACTTTTTCCAAGTAACATGCTCACTTGGATCCGACCAGATAGTAAGTAATATCTCGGCGCTTTCCGCCCCCGCTGTGATTCGTAAACCATAACCCAATTACAGCGATTCACAAGCATTTGGCGAATACACCCATATGACGAACAGGGATTACGGCCAATAAGAATCCTACATACAAATTCGCCAAATGGGTGTATTCGCCAAATGCCTGTGAATCGCTGTACCAACTACCACCGCCCTTGAATTCGAAAACCACCCGGAACCCTTCTATGTACCTACAGCGAGTGGTAGGGATACGGGAGGAGTCCTATTGGCTTTATGTAATGATTTTTCCACAACAAGCGGGGAGGACTAATTCGGCCTAGCTAGATACAAAAAAGTAGAGTATGTACCCGCGTGTATCATAAAGAACCAGAAGATGCAAACGCGTATTTTGTATGGCAGATCAGCGTTATTTCATATAAATAATCCCTACTTCGTCACTTGCATTTTCTGGTCCTTTATGCTACGGGCGAATATTCTATAATCGTTTTCATAACTCACACGCAGCCCTAACTGCAATCAATCCATAATCAAGCCCCGCCTGCCCCTCCCCCGCGATAACCCGCAGCTAAGCAACTCGATCGACCCCGCACCAGCCAGATTGGACGAATAACTCCCCCGGTCGGGCGAGGTCAATGAGTGATCGTGCTGGTGACGCCAGATTAGACGATCAACCAACCACACACTCAGAGGCCAATGATTTGCTCATGCTGGTGAAGTTTCCTCTTCGTACGTAGGCAGGCAACGTAGAGTACGCAGGCTGCAAAGTGCAGATTCCCATCTTAGCTGCCTTAGCTTGACCGACGCCACATCTTCGGCAGTTTGGTGCTCCAGGACCAAAATAGCGCGCTATGAGAGCATTGGAGGCAAAATTATGGCCAGTTAGAAATACGTTCACGTGCTCCGGCACTTTTGGGGGAACTTGCCCGAGTAACTACATTGAGCAGACATTTGCTACGTAGGCATATACAAAGCAAAGCCATGATGATGGCGTATGTTCCTTTCACTCTCTAGCTAGAGCAGAGTACAGGTGCAATTGCACGCATGTTTCAAGATATCATGTTAGCACTGTCCAGAGAAATGTTCGGACTCTCACATGTACACTTATTATCACTATACATGCACTTCTTAGCGTTGGATACGACTCATTATGATATTGTATGAAACAAGCTAGTAAACACGATAGTCAGGAGATTCGGGGTCTCGGTGCTGAATTTTGCAAATCCAAAGCTTCCCTTGAGAACGCGGCAGCTGTGCCACTGCGGTGCATCAGCTCGAATCATAAACACTGACATCCCCAACCACTGAAATGCTCACTCCTGTCGGGGATCTATATCTCATATCAAACAGTTTCAGTTCACCACAAATCACTCGCCCGCTTAACCACTTCCCTGGTACCCCTAACCCATCTCCAGATACTCGGCTCATCCGAGACAAACAAAACAAAAAACCTTCTATACCGCATTACCACCCGACACCAGCACAACTGCAACTACACCTACATACGCCCAGTGCTAAATACCACTACCACTAATACAATCCCCTCTGAGTAACCATCCACACCGTGCTCAAGCTGCTCACACAGATCGGCCCCGCAAGCCCCGCGCCCCACGAGGCAGTCCCAAAGATCAACCACTCGCTCAAAAAGTGCCATCCGGCAATGATGTAACTCCAGATGGCGAGGTCGTAGACGACGGTGTTTTTGATATTATACGCCGCGTACAGGCGCAACACCGAGGCCATAAAGGTCCATGTACCGAATGTGCGGGACGACAGCCAGTTGACTTTTTGTTGTGTTTTGTCAGTAAACAAAGAGGATTGTGAGAGGGGGTGATCAGTTAGTTACCTTGATCAGGGCGTCCGGAGTAGACGCGTTTGGTGAAGTGCAGGGTCATGTATGTCTGCACCGAGTTACCGACCGCGATGACGGACACCTGTTGATTCAATTCAGCGCAACTCTTCTATTCGTGATTTCGGAGGAGGGGTGGACAAAACGTACGAGGAACATCCATTTAGGGAGCCAGCCCTCATCCTGGGGAAGATAGCTGAGGACTTGTGAAATCAGTTCAGACATTGTGATGTTTGTGGTGTTCGTCTCGGTGTTCGTTTGGCGGATGTACGGATTCTGGTATGTATCTTGACAAAAGCTACGTGGACTTACCTTACTGCGGCTTATGGTGTGGTTGACTAAAGAGGCTCCTCCCTGTCGAGTGGTCTGCAACCTCCCCTGAACTATAATGATCGTCGGGTTAGGGCTCTTTTCAAATCATTGAGATCACTTTTCAGGCAACTACATTCGACGCATGAAGCCATCAGGTACTTCGGCGGGTGTTAGTAAATAGACTTAAATGAAACCGCTAAAAGATGATTTCTTTTTTTCATCCCTTCGTTTGAAAAGAAATATGATGTTAAATTTGCGACCCCGATGGGACTCGAACCCACAGTCTTTGCCAGGCGACCATAAACCGGAAAGCAATGCGTTAGCCATTACGCTACGGAGCCATGGTGAAACATACACAAAAAGCTCCTATCAATAGGTGCGTAAGGCGTTGTTGCCTTATAGGCTAGCGTACTCGCAATTTCATAGCGTTTTTGAACACAACCAATATTGCATACACACCAAAAACCGCCAAGACTACATTTTTGTATGGCATGCAATAGCGGTTGTGTTCAGAAACGCTATGGTTGGGGACGCCTTGAGCCGGAGTGGTTTCGGAGATCAACTTCAACCACTAATGACTTTCCTCAACCACACCCTAATTTATTTTCTCTCTGTTATTCGATAGTTCTGCTTCTTCTCTACAACATGACAGAGCCGGATTAATTTTATCCTTTGTTGTGGTGGAGCTATTGATTTTCTAAAAGTTGGGTTTTGGTGGGGTGCCCAGCCAATGTCGCGCCCATAATTGCCTATTTGGGACAGTAAATTTACCTGATTAGGAGAGTTTGTATCTGGATTAGACTGAAAGTTCTCCTTTGAGGGCGCCAAGTGGCTAATCTTGGCAAGTTACTAGCGGTGAAATGGTAAATAATTACCCGATTGGGAAATTGATCGTCAGAAACCAATGTCGCACCCTCCGTCTCAAGGTGTCCCCAACCATTTGAAGTTGCGAGTAGTACCCGTGCTCAGCCAACAGTAAATCGAGAAAGAACCCTGTCCAGTAGCACAGCAGCAGAAACATTGAAGTCATCTGAAGATTCGTATGTAAGCAGCCCTGTCTGCAACTTGCAATTACAAGAATGTAGAGCCATAAATTTTAAGGGTTCGGAATTTATAATTTGACTAATCGAAACGCTTTTCATGGTTACATTGACGCCGTAAATTCAGATAGCCATACCCAAGGACATTGGTAGGATGACAACAGCCAGAAAACAAGGCTCTAACTCATGCAGTCATGGTCTCTGAGACCTTGAGTGGTACAGATGAAGTTTTATGACCGCCCAGATCGAAATTTCAATGGACGAAACCTCTTATAAGGGAATCTCTACAGAACACCATCCCCTTTTGATACCATAGTTGAGCTCTAAAACCACTGATAATATACGTAATAAACAGAGTCTTGGTGTTATTAAATAGTCATAAAACATAAATTCAAATAGTAGTAGTAAGTAAGTAGCACAGATAATATGGTTGTAGTAAGAAAGGTCTAAAACAATGTATCCCCCTGGTAATGCAAACGATATAGTAAAATAAAACGCCACCAACTACATAAAAGAAGGTCAATACATTCATCAAAACAAACAATAACTCCAAACACTTTGAAAAAGTCAAAAAAAAAGAAGGAAAGAAAGAAAATACAAAAACGCCATCTCCTCATGTAGATGCAGGAGGCGCCTCCGGTTTTCGCCCTCGTACAACGACTCTGTTCCGATCGATATGTCGTTAGTTACCACGTACTCTCCGTGTTGAAACTCATATGCTCGGGAGATCAAGACTTACAACCAAAAATATATCCTCAGTTTCCTATTCTTCCCATCTCTTTTTGCGCCTTCTAACAACTCCCGTACCTCCTCAATTCCCATCCCCAGAACCCTTGTGAAGAGCGCCAAAGTATATCCCTCTAGGCCTTCCATAAAATTGATCATATTATACCTCCCAACCTCTTTCCCCCTACTATCTCTTTCCCATGGACCAAGGGGTATCCGGAATCGCGTTTCCTGAACATCCACAAACCCTGCTTCCTCCATCTGTGACTTGAATGATTCATCGGAGAACGCACGTCCAGCAATCTGTGATCCCAATCTCAGGAGGGATAGTACTCGGAAGATTGGAAGGTCGGAAGGAGGAGGGGTAGCAGTGTCAGTAAAGGGGTTGGCGGGTGTCTCCTGTAGCTCAAGCCAACCACCCGGGCGGATATGACTGCAGTCTAGGTTAATATCTGGATCTAAATAGCTAGTAAAGGTAGTACTTACTCATAGGCTTGCCGAAAAAATCTGGGCCAGTTTGTTATTCCTCCGAGAAGTTGTCGAGTATGGATGAAGTCAAAATTGTTGGTAGGGTATAACCAATCCGACTCCGCGTCTTCAACGTCGAAGCTACAGTTCGCGGGCGGTGAGACTTGGATTGGTGATAGGTCGTTCCCGATAACTCTAGCATTTGGGTACTTGCTAAAAACCCCGCCTCATATTAGCCCCACTCCTACCCAACCCCTCTAAGACATAAGAAGGCAACTCACAATGCCATCTCAATTGCCCAAATACCTGTCCCCGTGCCTACGTCCAAAATCCTCCTTGGTTCCTTCAAAGGAGACAGATGGAGCTCATTGTCTAGTAGTAAGTACATCATCTGATGAACCACATCCATTCGGTCTTGTTCCTGCTGGTCATTGGGTACCAAATAGTGGCCATCACGGTAGGCATGGTATCGGCGGTTGTGCTCGAAGCGGTAATTGTTTGCCGAGGACGCGTTTGAGCGCGCAGCTGAAGTGCGGGAAGAGGACGTGGAGGGAGCGAAGAAGGAGTCGCCGGTAGTACTGAGGATCGACGACTGCTGGATAATTAGCAACGAGCACCAAGTCGTAAAAGAAGAAGATTAATCAAGTAATGTACATTGCAGTCATAGTTCGCTTTGTTGGAGTATTCCTCGTTATCTTGGGGATAAATCTGTGGTGAAGCTACTAATTCTGCCATTTTGCGATGTGTATATATGTGGGTACTGTTGATGTTTTATAGGAATTGTTTAAATCTCCTCCTGGGTCGGTCGAGTGAGGGGATGATATGACACAAGTTGAGAAGGAGGGACTCTAGCAGAGGTCTTAATAACTAGTAGAGTTTGGATAGAGGCAGCGCGGCAGTAGTATCTTTGATTAATTTTACAGGGTTGTAGGCTGTCTGATATGTAGGGATAAAAATACCCGCCCAGAGAAAATCGAATTCCGACAGAGTGGGTGAGGTGAAGTGGATTTACGCTGGCTTCCTTTCCGAGGGAGTGGAACCTTAGCTCCCCTTTATCCCAACAAACCCACGCGCTCGAACCCCCTTCACCTCCCCCTACATTCTTCGCACACAATAGAGCACACATATGTGTGACAGCTTCATGCCTTTGGCTTTCCCGACTTATCTGGGTGGATGGTGGATCGTGGAAAGACGAGCGCATGTTGCGAAACAGAAGTATGACCGAAAAAAATATTTTCCACTTGGCCGATTTACCGCTAGAGATTCTCATGTATGATCGTGTCGAGAGACGTTGTTACGATTGCCAGCAGACAAGGAACCAGGTACAGTAAGTGTACATATGTACACATCTGTTCCGATGATTTGGTTCCAGTGAACCGCCAATGTGGAAGAAGCCCGTGCGTAGAACATGGGTGCCCGAGGGGGAAGATGGTGAATGCGTCCTGCATACAAGTATGAATCTGCGTTTAATGGAAGACAGCAGAGAAGAAACGGGCAGCGGGCCGTCAAATGATAAGTATAAATTATTTTTCCTTTGATTTGTCACAGTTCCCAGAGGTCTTCCAAGAATTCAGAGCTGTGTATGTACCTACCGATAAGTGGAACATCACATCACATCACATCACATTACATATCATCACACTACTCGAGTAGAGAGGTATGTAGGTAATCTAGGTACACTGGGTACAGTCGTTCACAGTGAAGACGGACACTGGGTGTTGACGGACAGGGTTCTACGCATGGCGAGAAACAGCCAAGCTTTACAAATAATTTTTTAAGGATTCTTACTCGTTGAGATTCCCCTGTCTGTCAACACCTAGTGTCCGTCTTCACCCCGTGAACGACTGTACAGCGATTCACAGGCATTTGGCGAATACCCCCATTTGACGAACAGGGATTACGGCCAATAAGAATCAGGATATCCAAGTCAAGCTCGCAGTTTGACTGGTTGCTGGCTGGTTGCTACATACAAATTCGCCAAATGGGGGTATTCGCCAAATGCCTGTGAATCGCTGTACTTAGAGTAGGTACATCTTATGTATGTACCCCATGGCCCAAAAAACCACCCCTGAAACCCCCTGCAGGTCTCAAAAACTCCGCACCCGTAACAATCCTCCTTTTTTTTTTCGTGCATGGGAATAATAATAATAAAGCCTATTATTGCAGGATTGAGTGATCGGTGTAACCTAAGGTAGTGGGAAGGTCGTTGCGGTTGTTGGGAGTGTCGAGTGACTTTCTGTGTATTAGCGTCGTCAGGGGTTGGTTGCTAGGGCGAGTTTAAACTGTTTATGGGGAGGTTAGCGTCGGTTATCGGTTACACAGGACCAAGGCCCAAGGGTGTATCCATGCGTGAAACAATATACCTATAGTATGTAAGACTCTGCATGACATCAATAGAAGGAAGCACCAGCCCTACAGCGACCGGAATGATCTGTGGAAAAACAGGGGGGTGAAATTGTACGGCGAAATGTCTGTGCACCATATAACTATCGCTGTAGTATTTCTCTGACGTTTTTGAACTGGGCTATTATTGCATACACCCAAAATCATGAGCGTAGCGTATTTTTGTATGGCATGCAATATCAGTCGCGTCCACAAACGTCAGTGAAATACGAGTAGATAATATTAGTCCGATTGCCTATGGCCATCTCCTCGGGACACCCGTTTTCTTTCTTTTCTCTTTCGCACTAGCCTCCCCTTGCATCATGACTGGAACCGCACTTTATGAAAGGATGAGCGTGATCGGGTTATGATCGTAGGTGAGGCGGGCTTGCTTCTGCTCCGCTCACTGTTTCTTGACTGGAACTCGGATCAAAGTGGCCATTGCAGCCAGTAGTGAATGTCCACGACGTGTGGCCGAGCGGGGGGTGAAAGGTCGTATCTACCAATATCCAGACTCAGCCAGCACTTGATAACAGGAGTATGGTAACCTGGGTACTTCCTTCCAAACCAGAGAAGTGAAGTCGGTGAAAAAAGTCTTCTCTGTATTAACCCTAACCCTAATGACACAATTACCTGGACCTAAACCCACTTGCAACGAATGGAACGAATATAACGCAGGTGACCAATTATGTAGGAGAACTGAAGGTACAAGATTTTCTACTATCTAGGTGTATCAGCAATAATCTGGTTAAAGCTATAACGTTTCTAGTTCTCCCAGAAATTGGACACCCCAATTTCAGAACGACACTTGGCTTGTAATTATAAAAGACTTTGTTGCTTTTTTATTATTCCCAGCGAATGTGAAAAGGACTTGGCTGACATCTTATGAATCTCTCAGCCGTCAACGATCGTTATCAACGGTAATAGAGTATTTCAGTCTCTGACATAAATGAATTCCCTAGCCACCCGAACATCCCCCTCACCTGAATACTCAATATCAAAAAGAAAGGACCGACGTTGCAACCGGTTTCTACACCAACTATATCCAACTGTTCGGGTGAAGGGGAGCCACACCATTTTACGTGGAAGGAATATCGTTGAATAATGCATTACAGGGATGGACTAATTATATAAAAAGCTCTATTATATTTAATTAATGAATTAAATAAAAAAAAGCTCTATTATATTACATTTATCTAGTATATATACGCCGGAAATACCCATGAGATGTGAGTAGTATTTGCGTTGGTTGTGAATATTGATTTGATTGAAATTTTCTGATGACGTTTATTTGCTTCGACCCAGGTCGAGCCATTTAAATCCGTACTTAATACCTGCGTTCATAATCGCCTATTCGTGTATTTTGAGCCAAAACTACATGTATACCCCATTTTAGGTGGCAGTGAATGGTATGTATGCTTCATAAGATGTAATCTTTCGAGGTCAAGCATCTCATGACAAAGATAACACCAATTCCCGCTCTCCTTTGAAAATGCTTTCCTCGTCAAAAAACTACGACAACCAAAGTATCTAAAAACCGGAATAGACAATGAATTTACAGTTTTAAATCATTTATATTTATCAGATAACTAAGCTCGAGTATCACTCCAATGATTATGATAGAAGGGGATGAACCTCACTTCCCGCGTCAGCCCATCTGATATATTACTTGTGCATTGCAGTTACGTATATGTCTCATTTGATTTATTGATTGATTACTTCATTAATCAAGTATATGTCTCATGATACTAGGCGTACGTATACGTATATGGTACCTTTACCGTAACCCCTAGTTTTATGTTCCATGAGTTTCTTTGAATTCACATGTTGCATGTGCTCTCAAAGCTTCGATTTCAAAGAACATTATAGTATAGATGGCATCCCTTGCTGTGTTGTAAATAAATCTGTCTTCAAGTGGTGGCCTGACGACGCCTAAAATTTAATCAGGTATAAATCTTTACAATCGTACAAGGCCGGGCCTGTAGATACCATTAATTTCTTTTTACCAACCTTTCACATAAGTATTGCTTTGTTTACCGTATCCGCATGCCATAATATGAATGATTTACCTAGCGAAGGATACTTAAACAATTGATCAAGTACATTCTAAAGTTAAAAACAGGTTCTCGGGCTAGTAAAATTCGCTCTAAATTATATGTATGTAAGAACATTCTTAGCGAATACTAAAGGTATTCCCCCGCCCCCCCCCCCCCCCATGGCCCACCCGATATACATATATCCTTTCGAATTATATGCTCCTCTTTTTCCGAGCAGATATATCTGAATGGATCGATGGTTCCTCCTTCATTGAATGCAATTCTTAAACGTCCTGAATCCATATTGATTAGCCCGTGGCCATATATATATTGATTCATTTCGTTTCTGACGTATATATATACAAGGGGTATTATATACCGGAAGAATGTACTCACTCTAGCTTGCTAGAAATAGAGAGTTTTAGCTACACGAGTTGGACAGAAAGTCGAGCACTTAGACAGAAAGTCCCGCCCCTCTGATTGGCTAAATGCTTGTAATTGTAAGTCTTGCCTAAAACAGCTAGAATTTCTGTAAAACCTGTCCGACTTTCTGTTCAATTGGCATAGCTAAAACTCTCTAATACGATGTGCGACGTTGCAACACAGTACTCCTCTCATGGCGTCGACATGCTCTTTATGTATGGTTATCCACTTCAATCTACTACACTTCACCTCACCCTCAAGATACCCCATCTCGCTTCACTTAATTCATCCTACACTTAAGTCATCACTAAGGTTACAAATAACCTAGATTGATACTATCATCCTTCATATGCTATTATTTCCACAGTGGTCAGGACAAACGGTCTCGCTGACAGACTGGAAAACATTGGACAAGTCATTTTCGGGCTGACAGGGAATTTTGAGGCTATGGGACAAAGCTGGGCCTTGAAAAAGAACGCCGCTACCGGTAAGATATCGTAGGTCTGCAAAGTTGAGAAAAGGCATGGCTCTAAACTATGAAGACCCCAAGTTAGCTATTAAGATTATAATGAAGAATAGAGTAGATACTAAGCATGTAGACCAGATAGCTCATGAATGCGAAATCATGTTCTATAGCGGCACACCTCATTTTTTGCGCCTGGCATCTCCCTGTTTTACTGACTGCTTGGATAATATATAAGGGGTATCTACTTAGCTGACCTGATGCTGTCCCTTATTTATAGAACACAACAGGCATCGCTGACAGGTGACGTCTTGACCACTTTGGTCATGACAGTACCCCTCGATTTCCCTGGCTTCGATAAAGTATCTTCCCTGCCTAAGTCGTCACCCGGCTTTTCCAGAAGACTCCCTCGATTTTACAGCATCGTATGAATAAAGCCTTTATTCGACGTATGAGCGGTGTGTATAGTCAATCCTTCTCCTGACTTCTTATTTTACTTTTATTTCCTGCCATATATGTATATAGTCATACAGCTTTGGTGTGTATAATTTATATAATCACGGATTATCACTCGGTGCATATCTCAGCATCGTTTCCACTTTAAAATTCCTAGGTTAAGAGGACGAGAGTGAATCACTGAATATAGCTAACTCTCATCCTAGATTGTATTAGGCTGGAAATCAGCTATATGCATCCAACGCCGTTCTTTACTCTCAAGGTTTTTGGGCCATAATGGATCTCTAGAATAATTAAGTAAAATTGGAGAATTGGAGCCTGGTCTACCAGTATCTGGATTGCGCAGGTACTACATGCAGTTTCTACAGCCAGCGTGCTAGTACACATCACTAAGACAAATATTTTAATACAAGATCCCTTTTTAGTGGCTTATGAGGCAAATATACAGCCGTTACAGGGTCAATACCGAACCCGGATCGACATCAAGCGGCGACGTTCGAGCTGATAGTCAGTCAAGTCAAAGGGTAAGTGAGCTTCTGTTGGCTTTTGTTGGCTTCGATTTGCCCATTCGCCATGGAACCAGGTTCGCCGTTGACCCGGGAACAGCTGTACCAGAGTTAGACGATATCACACAAGTGGATTTCATAAAGAGCTGAGTTAGCCTAATACACCCACGCTATCGCGCCTAAGTTCGTGGTCTACACTTGCTGGCAATTCATGAACTATTTCTTTGACGTTGGACACTGGCGGCTAGCTCCAATCATTGATCAAAACTAACCGGTTTATCCTTTAACCGCTAAATTATCAAGCCACTAAGGGTTATAGAATTTCTTTTACGGATATTAAAATCTCGTTGGTATAGTTGATCTAGGGATTTAGTTTACCTACCGTCTAAGAAAAACTATGTTACACTAGGGTTAAGAGGTCGTCATGAATTCCTCAACGAAGAGCCGTGGTAAATTACCTTTCTATTCACAACCGATTGAAACCGTTGGCTCAATGTCTAGATTGATTTAATCACTAGTACTCTTGATAACCGTCCATGTGATAAATTATTGGCCAGTTGAACTTCTAAGAAAATTGCGTCACTGTCGTTTATGCAGTAATTTTAAGAGTCCAAATTGATACCTATCTTGAACCAAGCCGAGCCGACTGGACGCTTGAATTGGCCACTCACGAAGCAAGCTGGACCCGATTATCTAATTATCTATCTTAAAAAATCCAATTTGATCTGCTCCTAACCCAAATCGCGAGCGAACACTGCATACAACGACAGGCCACCAAACCTCGCCACGAACGACGATACCTGAGGATGAAAACATATTTTCAGCCTCTTATATTCCTTATTATCAATTGCCGTACTTATGGCCTCTTTGTGGTCGGCTGTGATTGAGAAATCATTATGTTGAAGCCTGTACATGTTGCGTCCCATTTTTGACAAGTCGCTGTATCAATCCAGTCCGCACCATATATCACTCGATATCTCCAGGCTTGGCGCTATGGTGGAGCGTAGTGGCCAAATCTATCTCCAGGTAAAATTGAACTTAAACCGGCCTCCTAGGCCTGATGGGACACTTATTAGTGGAAGAAAAATAATATCAGTAGAAAAGGGGTATCTAATAAGCTGGGGTCTACCTGCTTGTCCTGGCGTTTGCGCATCACACGGAAGTATTCATAAGTACGTACGTTCTAGCACTATACTTGCTAAGGCCGCACACGTAAAATATCTTCGGGGGTTTGCGGACCAGTATTGTTCTAGATCTCCTAGTTGAAGTTTCTTCAATATAACACCCCTTATGGTCATAAACCTATAACTATGGATGGTATTCCTACTGAGACAATAGTTTTAATAATTGACCATACGTATATACGTGCCAGACACTCCTTGAAGACTCGAGTTAACGGGCGTGATGTGTCTCATCTTAGGAATGCAATTTCATTTTCATTACAACTACCTAGGTACTTTATCGTTTAAGTATTACCTACTATCTAAGTCACTGTTTCGCACTTATAACATCTTTGAGGTATTTACTATAACGCAGGGTACGCACACACCTAGTGGAATTCAAATCAAAACACACTTACTGACGTGCTTGATGGCTGGCCCATGATCAGGCCCGCATAGAAAAAGCGTCACTCGTGATTTAGGTGCTTATACGTACTGTCGTTCACGGGGTATTGGCGGATACTGGGTGTTGACGGAGTACAGGCAAGACTTGGCTTGGCTGTCTCTCTTTTGGCCTGTTCGTCAACACCCAGGGCCCACCAATACCCCGTGAACGACAGTACAGCGATAGGAGTGATCTATGGAAAAAACAGTTATATGGTGCACAGATATTTCGCCATACAATTTCACCCCCCTGTTTTTCCATAGATCATTCCGGTTGCTGTACCTATCTACTCTGTCAAGGCGTTATCTCAAGTCTAGTTACCAATCCCGAGGGAAGCATTACGGATAAAATACCGTGTTTTCCGGGGCTTGCGTGGGGTGACAACAAGCGTGAGCGTGGGGGTAACACCCGTACGATCTCAATAAATCTGGCATTCGGAATATACGCACGTAGCGAAGGAACCTACCCTATGGAACCCTATGGAACATCGGATGAACCAGTGTTCGTGGGGTAACCGTTGTTTTTTATTGGCAAGGAGATCCCGGAAGCGCCAAGTTTGGGGTTGTCCCTATGCACCCCGCTGGACTGCCTGCCACATGCAGAACTTCATTCTGCATAGGGATGATAGCTGATTATGAATTCAATCTAGTTTCTCAAACTAACAATCCTAGGCCTCTGAGATAGGTTGATATAGTGTGCCTTTATCCTCTGCCACAACATCTGAAGCAATCAAGGAAAGTCTCAAATGGCTATTATCCGGTGCTGAAGGATGGGTACTCGCGGTTAACAAAAAAGACCTGCTTTTGTGGTGGGCAGCCCCGTACTTTGCATAAATATAGAGTACATGTCGCCAGATTTGTACTTATCCTCATCAGCCCCTGCATCATATCACATAATCAATATGCTGTCGACTAAGGTGATGCCGGACGATTGATCTTATCGAATTAAGGGTTAACCAAGTATGTATCTGGTTAACTTGTGGTAAGTTTGGAGTTAGAAGTCGTTCCATACATGTATCTTCCAACCAGAGGTTCAGTGCAGTCGTACACGCTTCGATTTTCTTACTTGCCGGTGATGCAGGTACGTGCCCGAACGTTTAATCAAGATGATTGTTAGAGCTCGATATATCGTGACTGTATGACATCCCCACGATGTTCCCGAAATTCACTTTGTAGTAATCCTTGCAGTTTCATGCCATGGTAGGATCTTTTAAGGCAACGTTCTAGAGCCCCTCGCACACCCGTAGGATTACTTTAAGTGTTCCGTAGTACGTACACACCAAGCACCTTGAGACCTATGGTTAAACCTTATATAAGAGAGATACATGTAATACATGCATATATTGAGACGTTCATTACCTACATGTATATATGGTTAAACCTTATATAAGTTAGATAATGAAAAAACACCCTACTAGTAAGGCCTCTCTCTTGATCGATCAATCTAATAAACCTGTATATTCAGATATCAATGACTGGTTAAGTTGAATACATTACAGTAAAATCCGAGAAATTTTGCTGCACTGCAGTAGGGATATTCTACATCAAAAACTTGCATATTGGCGTCCAAAGACTACTCGTAACTTTGGCTAACTTATACCCCTGTTGTGTCTCACGATTTTTTTCTGATTTTGCGGTGTCTCGTCCCTGACTGATCCATGACCTGGCGTAGCTTTAGATACATGTAGGGCACCCATACGAATCTGCAACTTCACAAATAAGTGTAGAGTAGAGTACTCGTATTTCGCTGACGTTTGTGGACGCGACTGATATTGCATGCCATACAAAAAATACGCCAAGCTCATGATTTTGAGTGTATGCAATAATGGCCCTTTTTAAAAACGTCAGCGAAATACGAGTAGGCAGCTTTGCATTGGGTAATTTGTTTTAAGCAGCCCTGCCCATAATATCAATAATAATACATGTGTGTGGTTGTTGAGACGTGGTTACTATTGCCATGCGATATGCCATCATCGACAAAAAAGAAAGACAAACCCTAGCTAGCAACGTGAAAAGAAAAAAGAGACTGAAAAAAAAAGAGAAGAAAAAAAAACGCCGAGTTGCCAATCAATCCACGATCGATTGATGTAGAAAGACTAGCCAGATGAAGGTTGTCACTCGGAGATGAGCTCATCAGTGGCCACACAAAATAAACCACATATCCCACCTCCCCAATGACGACACAGGGCCGGGGGACGAAACGCCATGCAAAGACCCATTTCGATTGGAAGTAAAACGAGATGTCTTTTGGATTGACACTCAGCGGATTTGATCACACACATAAATATCATCCCTACTACAAAATAAGAAAAAGGAACACCAGCCAGCCCATGAAGTAAGAAAGGAAAAGAAGAAAAAGTAATTGAGCCTGGGACAAGAGAAAAGAAAAGAGCGCGAAACGAACGCTAGCATACACACAGTGACTGACGCACTGCTCCATCAAAAGTACAAAGATTTTTGGTATCATTTTACTCCCAATAAACCAAAGAAATAGGTAACTGAAACTAGGTGCGAAACGATAAACCGTAAAAAGGAACATCATCAAAATAAAAACCCACACGCGCGGAAGGGATTACGCCGGAAAAACACTAACCAAAATACCACGTAAATGAGCTCGGAATATGTCAAGTAATAAGACGATGAGTACCAAAGATGTAAGCCCCTTCCCCACACACCCAACGAAAGTAAATAAAAATAAAAATAAAAATAGAATAAACGAAAGGGACAAGGTTAAGTATATATACCGATATATGTGATAATATAAACGCTGAAATGGGGGTAGGAGTGTGCGAGTGGAAATAAGTTAAGAATAAAGCAGATTGTTCCTCCCAAACCAGACAAAAGAAAAGAGCACAAATTCCACCCAAATAACCCATCCAAACAAAGGGAAAATGATGATTTGAAATAATTGAAGACATAAAAAGAAAACATATTAAATCACTTCTGTGGGACTTCTCCAACCAAAATCCTGATACACTGCTGTAGCAATCGCGACGCTTCGTCCAATAGTTCCCAGCCTGAATTATGGAACATCTCTTGCAAAGTCATAACTAGTCCCAAAGTGGCATTCTTATCACGAACTTCTGTCAGTCCTTCCGGCGAAGGTACAGTTGCTACCCTGTTCAGATATGCCCTCATATCTGCATATTTCTCTTGGCTGGTTGTAGGAAGACGAGTGGGGGCCTTAAGAACGCCTTCTAGCGCAAATCCATAGGACCAAACGACCAAACAAGCGTAGTAAAGGACCCAGGGTCGGTTGAGGAGGTGATCATCTCGAGCGTTGTATATCGGCACCCCTGTAGTTGCGGCCATTCTCTTTATCGATCCCGGCGTCCCTGGGTGCTCATTGTCGAATGACATGTCTAATCGCTCTTCCAGAAGCATTACCTGGCTCAAGAACCGAAGGGCGTAAAATGTGGCATCTCTCGCCCTCGCGCTAGGGGCCCAGGCTTCCATCCGTTTACGAGCCATGCCAGCATCGTTTGGTGTTATGGTACGACCCAAGAGACGTTTCGCGCCACCGTAGATCTGAAGGTCCACTATATCGACGTGCATTGACATGTGGGCTAAGTGATGCAAAACGGTTCGACTTTCGAAGATATTTTCGTGCTCTATATCCTCAGTTGAGGGAATAAAATAATCCATACCCTCAAAGGTTGTCCGAATGCCAGCCAAAGCAGCATCAAAATCCTTCCTCCAGTGGTCAAAGGACCTGGTTAGTGCTTGACGCCATTTTACTTGTCCGCCTAGCTGGGTTGCAACACCGAGGGATGTCACTTGAAGATCTCGTTGATGCATGTGCCAGCTTACGCTGAGTAAACCAGCCATGAGGATTGTTCGCCCGAAGGAATTTGTTCGTACATTCTGCCCGTTCAGAGTCTTCTTCAGTCCCTCCAGGAAGGTTGTTTGCTTGACCCCTGCTTGGTTCAGAGACTGCTCGATTTTACATACTTCGCTAAAACTTGTTGCGGCCCATAGGGTCTCGTCACAAGGTAGCTGCAACCGCATTTCATGTGCAACCATGACTGCTGAATGACCGAACATTGTCGCATGGGTCGAGTCTAGCACGAAGGCTGCAAAGGCCGCTCGTCTTGTTGCCTCGCTTACAATCCACCGGTTCCAGTTTTCGTCTTGAGTGTTTGTTCCAGAAATTTGGCCGGAAAATATCAAACTACCGCTTTCACTGTTGGACTTCACATCACGACCACTTTGTGGGGAATCATAGGCACACCTTCCAGTCAACGAAGATCCTCGTCTCATCAGAGTGATCGTAGTAGCATGGTGAATATGCGCACGCTCATGAAGCTGCCTACTCGAAAACATCTTTTCAAACGTCTCCAAAAGAAGTAAAGCCTGAAATACCCAAAGTTTTGCTGGAGGCCGAAAATCTTGATCGGCAAATATTGACCATCGGACACCAACCGCTAGTTTTGACGCTAGCGTACATGCTGCTTCTGCTAATATAGGATCCCTTTTATACTCCATCATGGAAGCTCCAATGGCGATTATTGTGATAAGTAGATAGCTCTGCGTCTTGTCGGCAGAGAAAGTTGGCCGATGAAGGATGGGTAGCTGGGGGTGAAAATGAGCCCAGTAATCCGAGATATACGACTGCATCATGCATAAGCTCAAGAGGTTCTCATCCAGGTCCTCAACGTTAATCCATTGCTCAATTCTGTCTACCAATTCTAGTCTTCTGTGCTCTGAGAGAAGAGATTCCTGAGGCGGGCTTGGAGGCGCGATAAGACTGGTGACAGACATTGGGTGTTGAGGCAAAGGAGAAGGATAAAAACTTCCGCCGCTGAAGTCGTGGCCCGTCATATAGTAACCTTGAGGAGACATGGCATTCAGATTTTCTACATAGCTGGGTATTGAAGCTTGCCTCTGCGAGTTAATTCCCATTGAAGGATCATCGAAGAACCAAGACGCGAAATCGTTAGCCATCCAGTTTGGGGATCGAGTATACCCATCTCCGCCAAACATCGGAATGGTATACTGTATAATGTCAAAGTCCGACGCAGATGTTGTAGCAGCTCCAGTAGGCCCTTGTTGGTCACCAGGTGATGAGCTAGTAGGTGGTGAGGTTATGTATCCACTGTGCCCATTATTCGGCGCACTGCTCTGACTTAAGTTTGGGTAAGCTGGTTGAGGGAGAGAGAATGTTGCGAATGCAGACGAAGGAACAAACGTCCCTGGACTCGAAGCTGCGCCTGAGGCCATTGGCATAGATACGCCGGCAGCCGTAGCTGGGTGCCCAGAATAAGGATTTCCCGAAGATGAAGATGTTGCAGAAAAAGGCGACTGTAAAGATAAACCGTTCAGGTTGGGTGTTCCGGCCATGGTTTGAATAGTCGGTCTATTGGCCTGAGAAACTTGTTGATTCTGATGATTCATGCCAGCATACATTTGGTTACCGTTCATTTGTGAGGCTTCAGAAATCGACTGTGACCTTGAATCCATGCTAAACCTTCTTCCCGTATCAATACTTCCATTTGACATGCGCTGACCTGGGTGCGAGTGATCGGCCGAGATCTTGCGAATTTTAGACCGGTTTTCAGCTGCAGGTGTCGAAACACTTGAAGAGCCAGGCAATGTTGCCGAGGAAGTTTCAGGGGAAGCGGTCATATCCAGAGGTCCTCTAGAATGCATTCCATTTGGTGTCATGATCGGTGAATCTTCGGCCTTCATCGAAATGCTGGGGGTGGTTGGAGACTCGGGTGAGGACGACCCTTGGGTCATGGAAGTCATTGAATTTTTCCGATCCTGAAGAATATTCCTTGCAGCTGCACCAACGGGATTGTTCAAGAAGCTGTCCTTCCTCTGGAGTTGAGAGCCCCGGTTCGTGTGCCGATCACGATGTCGTGTGCAGAGATCTTGCCGAACGAATGACCGCTTACAATCGGGGAAATCGCAAAAGTAGATCTGCTTGGGTTGATCTAAAGTCCACCAACCGTCAGCATCCATTCTACTGCTCATCCTAGAACTCGATTAACTCGATTCACTCTAATTCACACCTAGCGGATTTTGCCCCAGTAAAGGTCCAAAAAGGTCAGGGAAATAAAGCAAAAAACCATATGCAGCCCTGTACCATTTCCCACCTCCTCGGTACCTTATACAGGTATTCAAACGGATGCTCACCCAAAGGATAGTTTAAAGAAAGTTATAAGGGGTCCCTACGGTTAAGTTGATGCCGATAGAGATGCTCTGCTCTCGAGTATGCCCTTCCGCATCCTAGCTGCGGACAAGTAAAAGTTTTCTCCATCCCTTTTCTGCTCCTCCTCCTTTTCCGTGTTTGAGGTTCTGTGCTGCTACTCAGTGGTCCCCCAGGACCGGATGTCCCACTTCCTTCTCCCATACCATCCCTATCTCGTTCCCTCCCTCGAGGCTTCTCATCAAGCTCATGGGGCTGTTGATATTGCCCTATAGTTTGATGTTCTCCTGCAGCCATCGACATGTTGTGTATGCCTTCTTCCGAATGTCCTGGCCGGTAATCGTGCTGATCTACTAGTGGATGATAACTTCCTGCTCTATGTTGGTGTTGTTGTACGTCTTCGATACGGGTAATTCCAGGTGATAATGTAGCTAATTGCGAACCATCGTGTGAGCGATGCGATTCAATTCCCATAGCCGTGAGCTCAACAGCTCATGCGAAAATAGAAAAAAACACAACGAAAACAAGCTCCGATGGTGAAATATTCTACCCAAAATATAATCTCGAACCGGCTGGATATTTTATTATTACCGTAAATTCAGGGGGCGTTCGTCGTAGGGGGTGGGGAAAGGTCTGAATCGCAAAGCGGAATGCGGGGGTGTTGGGTCGGAAATAGACCCTTTAACGACGCACAAGATGGGAATGCGACTGTAACAGTAATAATTCAGAGTTAGCAAGTTCCTATATCACTAGCTAGGCACGATGGACGAGCGGGAGCGCCCCACAAGCACACACGGCCACAATAGAAGCGAGGATCGGACCACCGATGAATCGCACACATCAAGCGGACCAGTTGGGGTCTCTTGGGTTGATGCGGGGAGAGCGAGCGTATGAAGAGCGAGGATATTACCTTTTTTGTTTCGAGGAATGATCGATCGTGAAAGGTGGAGATGTCACAGAACTGTTGGAGTATCGTGTCTCCTATAGTTTAACGCGGGGCGAAGGGGGCAGGTGGAGCAGACCCAATTGCACGAGTCTCGCAGCTAGGATTCCTTTTTTTTCTTTCCCTTTTATTTCTAGGGGTAGTTTCTGGGCTCCTTAGGCCGACAGATGCAGCAACGCCAATGCTTCTGCTTGCCTAGGTTTTGTGGAACCGAAGCAGAGCGCAAGTTGCAGATGAAGATCCGTGTTGGTTGATGTTACGTATGTAGTAGTGACACTACCTATGCTACCGATAGAGCTCTTTGGATGAGGTGGTCGGAGGTGATGGATGGATGTAATCAGTGGTAGCAGCCGTAGCGGCGCGCGGCGAGAATGAGGATGTAGAAAAAGTGCACAAGGGCTAGGCACACGGGGCAGGGTAGGTATGTAGGTATGTATGTAGGAGAAACCGGTAAAATCGATGCCTCAGCTCACAGCAGAAGCAGCAAGGTTGTGTAGAAGGGACCTTCCAACAGGAGCAATAAGCAGCCAGCCAGAAAGAGTAACACTACTAGTAAGAAGGAGCAGAAAGAAACAAGCAAGACGGGTACCAAATCCGGATAGTGAGAAACCTTGTGGTGATGAAGGTGAAGGTGATGATGAGGAGGAGGGGGATTGATGGGATATGTGGGTAGATGGGGGGGTATGAATGGGGTGAGGTGGTGAAGGAGGAGAGGGGGGGTAAGTGAGGGACTATGATTGAAGAGGTGGGTGAGGGGTGTATGAATTATGAGGATGGGAAAGACCGCAAGGTGAACCGAGGGAGATAGACAGATGTCACTTTAGAGGGCCCCAGCTCATTCACTCACACAGTGAATCGCTAAAATCTACAGCTCACAGCTATTTAGGACAAACTAATAATCAGATAGACCGAAAACTTACAGGGTGCATATAGTAAGTCGTACCTAGAAGATTATAGGGTACAACTCATTCTTTGAATCTGTGCTTAGGTACGTTTAGATTAGGTGAAAGAAGAAAAAATATAAATGTAGTATTTCAGTTACACTAGTAGTAGCAGACCTCGCCCATCATAACCAAGTAGAGATACCCTGCGAACGACACAACGACAAAAATTGTGCAAAGGCGGCCTAAGAGCCGTACTCTTTTGCCGCCGATGTTCTATTTACTCAGTGAAAATCCTGCGTGTGGCAGTACTGTTCTGTCCCAGATGACGAACTTGGGAAGGAGTGGAAGAACGAAAAAGAAAAAGAAATCAACAGGGGATGAATTTTCCCTTGCTAGATGGAGAGATCTGATAGCTTCATCAACAGCTTGGTACCCGTACACTAGACAACGTTAAAGTCTCGACAATAGCAGTCATCAATGCGCTGTACTTTACTCACATTAACATTCCTTATGTAGGTTCATCTTCTAGATACTATCATGGTCCTGCTAGATCTTGATATCCGGCATCCATCTTCTACTACAAATTCCTAGTCTACAAAGCAACTCGATCATCCATCGTACAAACCAGTCATGTCACCGCAAATCAACTAGAATAAAAGCTTTATCTACAGTACCAGCCACCAAGGCCAACCCCAATATCTTCTGTCATCTGCATCTGAGATGCAGCCTTTTCTAGCAGTGGCTGCATCACCCCCTTATTTTCTACTCTGCTTTAAATCATCAAAAAGTAAGTAAGAAAAACAATCCCCAGATGCCCTGACTGGATTTCACTTAAATGGAGATGGTAATTATATAAGCGGTTGGGGATAAAGTAATATTGAATACATACCAGATCTGAAGGCTGGCTAGGTACATGTATACATGTATGTTAGTGCCGCCTTACCCTTGTAGCAATCAATTAAAAATGCAGTCACTACTATTGCTTGACTCGCTCCATCCACTCACGATCATCAGCAGTGACATATCTGCTACCTATGTACCAGCTATCAAAATTAAAGGACATGTCTAGTTCCGGCAACCGCTGTATCATCAACAGCCATCAGTTAAAAAAAAAAAAAAAAAAAAGAAGAAGAAAAAATGGACAACGAGCCATGTCGATAGATTCATGTACCGCCAAACTCGAAAAATTGGCTCTATGTACATACAAGATCAAACTTGCTACAAACGGATACTTCTAAGGTTGATCGATACCTTTCAGCCAATCATTTTAGAGATAATCCCTGGGCGGAGATAGCCAATTTTTCGAGTTTTGGCGGTACTCAACGAAGTGAATAAAAAAGCAAGCACAGAGTGGCACGCACCTTGTACCACAGTCACAATGGCCCTGGGGAAAAAGTCCTGCGAACGTGGTTTTCATCTCGTAAAGGCGGGGTAGAAAGGAAGCGCTCTATGCGCGTTCTTGTGTTATTTGGTTCAGTGGTTCCATCCATGCCGTTTTGATATTTGTTCCTGATGACATATTGTCGATTTAAATTTCTTTTACAGCTCCTGTTCTTGGCTGCTAGGACTCCACCGATGTGTACCTATTATACTCCATCAGTTTATGTGCCTTTTCGTCTCATCGTGAAAGGGTACGAAGGAAGGAACAGGAGAAATCTTCCTGTCGACTCCCTCCCCTTTCCACTCCCGAGTTCCCGGGCTTATTACCACGTTTTTCACCCTCCTCCACCACAAAAAGGAAAGCAGCTTCTGGAGGAGCTCCAAGATACCTAAGAAAAAACGTCATTGTATACAGGTATGAATAGGTAACTTTTTCCCCTTTATTACCGGTCCACTGCACGTGTTTCTGTACTCTTCTTCATTGGCGTAATGGAATCCTTTTCCTCATATTGGGATGAAGGGTCGAGCTTCGAGACAGTTCTCTCTTCATCCCTAGACTCGGCTTCACCTCGGGGGTTCTTTTCCAAGAATGAAGCGGTACTGGTGTGAGGTTGAGTATATCGCAGTAGAGATAGGATCCGAAGGGTTAGTACCTACATACATACGTAGGGAGGATAGGGTGCGTAACTAATCCAACTAGAGTAGCACTGTCTGTCAGTAAACCAAACCTTGAATCGAAACTCAGATACCCCCTCCTCAGATATTCAGCCAACTAGTTCACAGCAAAATATCCCGAGCGGACTATCCATTCAAACCACTTCATCCATTCAACCTCCGTCGCTGCCGCTCACGAGACCTTACCTAAATGAATGACATCTGCACTGCCTTGCATGCGTGCAAAAAAAGCAAAATTGCGGGGAAAGAAAGCACGGAATTTCCCATCCAATCAATTCGTTTTGAGGGAGCAAGCAGACCTCTCAAGCTTAAGCATATGCTCCCAAGCCAGCCAGCGGTCACCTCCGATGTAAGACAGGAAGTGGGCTCACGGGCTTGACGAACGATACGGAGCGGAGAGAGAAGCCGAATAGAGGCCGGAAGTACTTTTTTTTTTAGAAAAATCTTTTCAATTTATCGTATAAAGTTAAAAACTATGGCGTAAAGAAACCTGAAGAGGCCGGAAGTACTGTATACCATAACAATATATGGCGGCACGGTATACCGAGAGATTCAACGGTTAATTGACTGTGTGGACTCGACAACCTTTTTTATAGTTACTATTGTGTATGCATCTTCAACGACCGACTACGATGCATCATTCGTCTTTTTTTCTCAGGTCTCCAATGAAATTTTTTCGCACTGACCTTTGATACCGGGCCAGTGGAGGGAATCGCGCCATCGGTATAATTTCTTTTTCCTTTCCTTTCCTTTCCTTCTCCCGCTTTTTTTCTTTCCCCCCCCCCCCCCACTCCGAATCGGCGAGACGGACCCAACAGCACGGGAAAGGAAAGGGGAAGCAAAAAAAGAACTATTAACTTCTGAGAGGTCCTATGCTTAGTCAAAAATGCACAGGAATTTACGGTACTCGGGAAGAGCTGTTCTACCAAGTAGCCTATCATCCATCATTGATTGAGTCCACAGCATTCCACCAGTCTGAGTCCTGATCGAAATCTTCTAGAACAACTGCCATGGAGTGTTTCCAACTTCCTGCAACTGGCTTGGTTGAACTAATCTAGTTATATTGGGAATTATTCCCCTAAGCCGCTTCTTTCGTTTTTCTCATCTGAGTCTGCGAAGGAGTCAGTCAGTCAGGAAATGGCTACTATGACATCTATTTAATCCTGCTCTACTAATTCGATCTTGTAATATACTCTCCCTGTGAGGTAATGGAAATCATAGTTAGACTAGGCAGACGCCTACCCTTTCGGCCAGACCCTGATCCGAGTAAGTAAAATAGTGTTAATGTGATCAAAGACATAATGGGTGGGTACTGCGCTCAAGAAGCGAGCACCCGTCTTGTCTTGTCTTACCTGAGATCCAGCTGAGGCCTACCTATGGTCAATGATTGAATTTCAAAACTCGGGATTATCTCTAAGATGATTGGCTGAAAGGTATCGATCAGCCTCAGAAGTATCCGTTTGTAGAAAGTTTGATCTTGTATGCATAGCGAGTTTTGGCGGTATGTGTTACTTATTTAGAGTATCATGTCGTGTCCAATGGGGGCTACCCAGAGCCAGGATATACCTTCTCTAGCAGCATTATTTGTCTCCTAACATTGTCAACTGTTATTATGCGCAGCTCACCAGCTACATAAGCCTGCAATAAACTCACCAGCTGATGGGGAATTTCCCAGAATTCGAGATGTAATTAAATAAGAGAGATATACAAAAAGCGGAGCGGGTCCCGCACCCGTCACGTCACGTTATATCAACACATGTTCTCCTCATAAGCCTCTCCCATTTCATTGATCTTTGCATGATTTGGATTTGGTCATACGTACAGTATGTATGTAGTTGGAGATTCTAGTTGAGGTTAGGTAGTTAGGGGTAACTTGATTAGGACTGTAGGGTACATACGTTCGCGTAGTAACTTAGTGAAATCTTCATGTCAAAAAACTGACCCTACAAAACTACGAAACCGAGCCCTTGGGTCTTCCCGCAGTGATCCAACCCAGTCTGCCCGCTCTCAGGCAGGTACAGACGGAGTAATGCGGTAGCACGAGCCAATCTGTGACCGGCTAAGCGTAGAGTACTTTAGAGAACCTACATAGAGTGCAACCTCCCGGAGCCGCTCCTATCTGTCTACCCCCCGGATCTTCCGGCTAATAGGGACGGTGGCTGGGATATTCCTTGTAGGCATTATCATCAACTATTGTATGACTGACCAGTAAGATGTTTGCACAATCAATTTGTTCTTTTGTTTAAGATGTTGTAAAGTGCTGGGGCTAGGTTCCTTAAAACCCGTTTAGAACAATGATGCGGTAGTTTGTTGTAAACTACCGAAACGACGGCACCCTTTGTGTACCGGTGCATGTCGAAATAGAACTCAGGTCTTCTACCGCGATTCGAGAGGGGGTAGGTAGCACGGAATTCAAGTCAGGGGAAGAAATAAATGAATAATGAGATATAGTCAGACTCATTAGACGATTCCACTGTCCAGGAAATACATCTTGTGGAATAGAAAGGTAAGCTTGGGAAAGGTAGAGTACGTTTTTGAATGCACAGATGTACGCACTGTGCCCGTAGGGAACGTGGTAACGGCATGTTAGTTCCCGCTGTAATCTCTATATCTATCTAAAAAAAAAACACCACTTCCATTGACCATCGGCATCGATTGGTCATTCTCCGTATCCTACTTAAGCTCATTCCATAAAAAGGTTAAATATTTGTCTATCTCGTCTATCTTACATTCCGTTCGTCTTTATCCCGCCGAAGGGTTTAGCTCTGCCGGCTGCGCTGCTGTCAAAACACCCACCCAACAATGCTCAGCTCTCCTGGCTAGCTATAGGCGCCTCTTTTAACCTGGCTGCGAAACCCGTAGCCAAAACCATCCCGAAGACGTTGATTCGGTCCGCTATATTCAGCACCAGTGGCATCCCACTAAACCTCTATCCCCCCCCCCCCCCCCAATTTCGTGCCCCGTCAGAATAAAAAGAAGCATCCCAGCTTTATCTAGATCTTCTCATTCTTCACTGATGGGGAAAGAAGAAATATTCAATAAGGTCAACCGCGGACTCATTTTCCGAGTTATGGTTTACGAGGGCAAACAGACCTTTTCTCATGTCTTATATACAAGACAAGACAAGGCTTTGACAACGATAATGCTCCGTCCCTAACTTGATACTGGAGATACAGGGGGGTGCATAAGGATTGCTCTTCTCGCACAAGTACTCTACTCGACATCTAAATTTGAGTGGCCCTCGACTTGATATTTACTCTACGAGTCTACTTGCCGGATCATGTGGAGAGCTAGAGGCGTGGGGGATCGAAAACCTTACGTGGGGGATAAGAGAATAGAGTAGGCTCTGCCACTGGTAGGGTTGCTCCTTGGGCCTGCCCCGGACTCCAGCATCCGATATCGGTTGGGATCAGTTGCTGTATCCAATGGAATGGGAATAGTAGATATGCTGCCCACGCATCAACGATCTGATAACCTCATCGCCACCTCCCTTATAAGTACACTGTCAACTGGGCCGCATGGCAATAGGTACTTGTCCAACAGATCTTTCAAACCTGCATCTCAGTCACGAATCGGCCGGCACACACGAGGCGAGTGACAAAGAAGAAATAAATAATAATGCAATTAATAACTGTTCCTTTTATACACCGTACATAGGCTCCTTCTTCCGGATACAATTATCCTGCACTAGGTTTCAAAAGACGATCTTACCTCCATGACTGAGACTGGTGCCCCCCCTATTCAGGACGGAGATGTCGATTTACGAGCTCTTATCCGCTTGTCAATGTCGAACAAGATATTCGAGTTTACATCGCACATATTGTCCCCAATATCAACATCATCTTCCTCGGAGAAAGGCGATCTCTCCAGCTCAAGTACAAATTCAGATGCCCCTACTAGACCTCCCCCACACAACCCAGGAGTCCCCTTTTCTAGAGAAATAGTCAGGTGTTTTATTCTCCCGATCTTTCATCAAGTCATATAACATAGTGCTGTTGGGCTGTCTCTTGGCAATAACCGCTGTTTATCAAGTGAACCTATTTTTAAGGAGCAGAAGGCGCCTATCACGCCACAAGCCATTCACCGGGGGTTGACAAATCTTTCTCTATCGGATCCGGGGCCTTCATCCTCAGGCGCGAGTACTCCGTTGAACGATGAAAGAAAACCGCTTATCCCGAGATCTCGTGGTGGTGGTGGTGGTGGTGCTAAGGGCATAAAACCGTTATCGATTCTTCATCGTATTCGTGGGGTACTGGCGTACCAACCAGCTCACATTAAATTATTTGGTCTATGTTATGACTGTCCGCCGATCTCAACATGCATTGTAACCGCCTTCTACTATGCTTTGAACGTGTTTTATGCATTCCATAGAATTGTGTTTCATCCGTTGAAGATGTTTGCTTTCGCAGATCGGCTTGGCCTTGTCTTTGTTGCAAACCTACCACTGCTGTACTTGATGGCCGCTAAGAACTTCCCGGTTAAGTTACTCACAGGGTGGAGTTATGAACAACTTAATGTCCTTCATAGAGCTGTCGGGAGGGTTTGTATCACGACTGCTATTGGTCATTTTGCAACTTTCATATGGGTTTGGGATAAAACATTGGTATGACATGAAACTTATACCATGTTCTATTAACTAATACCTTCCAAAAAAAAAGGATAGTCTCCTCTCATTCCGCCAATTTGTGTCAAACCCAGTCATTTTTCTTGGTTTACTGGCCTGGGTTTCCTACCTCCTCATCGGGGTCACCTCCAAAGAGGAGTTCAGAAACGCCTTCTACGAGGTGTTCCTGTTCGTCCATGTCCTCTTTCAGATGTTCGCACTAGCATTTCTCTATTTCCATCACAAGGGCTCCCGCCCGTATGTCTTGGTCTGCGCCTTCATCTTCGTAACCGACAGGATAGTCCTCCGCCTTACAATCCGCTCCACGCGGGCGACTGCAACAGTTACGATACTCCCAGATAAGAAGACTGTCCGCGTCACCCTTCGTCCAAACCCCAGGAGCCCGCTGAAATGGTACGCTGGAGATCACGTATTTCTCTCCATTCCCTCAGTGGCGTATCTGCACCCCCACCCATTCTCCATAGCGTCGACGCCGGGCAATTCTCTGGAGTTCTTGATCCGTGCCCGCGATGGCTTCTCAAAGAAGTTACTTGAGGCAGCTACTAACGGGCCTAGCGAGTTCACCGCAATCGTGGACGGACCTTACGGGTCCTCCGATGTGGCGTTACTGGTTGCTGGCGGTAGTGGTATTGCTGTCATCTATCCTCGTGCACGAGCTTGCCACCACTACCGCTAGCACCAGGGGTGAAGAACACGGGACAAGCCTGTTGAGAGGAAATGATACTCCGAAGAGAATTGTCATGGTTTGGGTCGTGAGGGAGAAATGTCAGCTGTCTTGGCTACATGGTGGCGAATTAGAGGATCTACGGAAGTTGGGTGTGGAAATTGTGACACATGTAACCCAAAACAACGTTGTCGTCGGTAAGCGGCCCAAAATGAAGGACGTGGTCGAGAGTGTGGAGTGTGATTTGAGGAGCAGTGATTCGAGGAGCGATGGTGGTCGTGAGCGTGGTTCCATGGGTGTGGTTGTTTGTGGTCCCTCGGGCATGGTTCGTGATACACGAAATTCGTGTGCGGGGATGATGAGACGGGGGCTGGACGTTAGGATCGTCACGGAGAAGTTTGGATGGTAGGGCAAACTCGATCGAGTGATTGTTTATGATTGTTGAGCTTTTCTCCTATTGATTGCGGTGGTACAGGTATATCTCCTGTTGATGGGTCATGGATCATAATAGACATCTCCCTATTGCTTTCTTTTTATGCTTGCTTTTTTCCTTTCTCTAGGTCCAAATTTTTCTTTTTAGAGAGACTCTATTCTTCTCTGGGCTTACTAGTTTGTTCATCGTTACATAAACGCATCGTACACGTGAGCTTCCTGTTTTTCTGTTACTACTACAGTCGCTCACCTAGTGACGGCGGATTCTGTCTGATGGCTGTAGTAATTTACTCTTGGCGTCCCAAACTTAACTCTGTTATTAGCCTCAAATCCCTGACCACCATCAGACAGGATCCGCCTTCACCCCGTGAGTGGCTGTACCTGTTTTCTCTGCAAAAGAACCAGAAAATGTAGTTGCTCAGGGCAAGGATTATTTGTATGGAGTGGCGATCCCTCAGACAAATTATCCTTGTCTCCACCGCTTGCATTTTCTGGTTCTTTTGCTGGTAAGCGTGTACACATGTTTATTATGGTAGGTTATGGCATATAAACCCTGCCTAACATAAAGTTGAGTCTTACCTACAAGTTACTTAGAGCGGACACACACCATACACGTACATACATACATACATTACATACTCACATATGCATACCATGACCCTAAGAGCAAATAAGAAAAATTCTCTTCTCGGGATCATCCCTTAATCAAGCTTAACTTAAAGTAATTAGGAAAGAAAGAAATCTCTTGCACGCTACTTGAACGTCACCGAAAGATCAGACCATATTCACACGGATCTCACCGACGAGTGATATATCATGAAGATCATGTGTATTTGTCGCAGGTAATACATATAACATAATTTCTCCCTCTTAACATATTCGCTCTCTCCGTGATTCGGGTTCGGACGTATCATACCATGTCTCTAGAATCTAGTGTTAGAGAATTTCCCTGTGAGTAGGTAGAGGAGTAGGTGCACGAATAGACTAGGGATGTCGCACCACCTTGTGTAATCGCGTGGTCTGGTTTGAGTTCACTTCGGAGTCCCTCATAAATATCTGAATTTTCAAATGCCCCTCCGAGGTATGAAGCAGGTAGGTCGCGTGCGCATTCCACAATACCTTCTTTTACTTCCCATCGCCATGTCCTCCGCGGAAATGATATAAACCTAAATAGAGAGGGGTTCATATCATATCAAGTATGAAGCCAACGAGATGGGCCGGAACGCGCCCACGCGCACGGCAATCATCTCGGCTCTTGAGCTTTCTGGTATCCGAGCGACTTTTTTTTCTTTTCTCCCAGCGTGCCGCAACTTGCCTTGTTGTTGAAATCTAGGGTAAAGGTGAATGAAGAGCATTACGCAAATGTTATTCGTGGACAATTTTTCGACCGCACATTGACCAATTTGGGCGTGCCGTTGCGAAGAGTATTTTAGCAATTAACTGGGGGCTGAGTGAACACTCTGCCCGGGATGGACGAATTAGAAGGCAAGAAACCAGCAGGCCAAGCAAAATATTCCTTTGAACTGGGTTCACCTTTCCGTGTTGCTCGAAATAGAGTGAACAAATGCCGTGCCAAATAGGTGTCAGGGTGTAAGCCAGCGAGGGGCTTGAGCTTTTTGGTGGCGCCTGCGTTTCGCAGGTCACTTAGAGTAGACCTGGGCCTCACATGGACGTTTAGTTATTTCCTTCAACATATTTCTATCCGTTGAAGATGTACCTCTGTGCCTTGAGTGGGGTCTAAAGATTCGACACCTGTGTATCGGTACTCGGGTCGTTTGTTACGGTACTATAGCGATAGTTATATGGTGCACAGACATATCGCCATACAATTTTACCCCCCTGTTTTTCCATAGGTCATTCCTATCGCTGTAGTCTTAGAGAGACATATGGTGATTTTTAGAAACGGATTAACCCGCGCTGCCGAATGAATACTGCCCCAAGATTCAGCCCTAAGAATCGACCGATAGAGTTACACTATGCACTTGTTCTTTTGTCTTGGTGGAAATGACATGCTTTCACTTGACATTGGACAGTATTCTAATCAAGTCCCTTGCATTGTGCAATTGTATAGGTATGTTGTCTAGACCTCTTTAGCTTGGTACGTACTACTACTGCCTAGTTAGCCTCCTCTAGTCTTTGCAACTGACTGTAGCGAGATCGTATTTGACTGTTCAGCCGAGAATTTTGAATTGGCTGCCAGCTGTCTAGAGTATACCACCTTATCGCATACCAAACTTTCGACGCCTATGCAAGCTCTCTCACCCCGGCCCAACCGGTACCGCATTGCGAATAACTATTATCGAGGGTGTCCCCTGGATATCACATTCTTCCAATGCTACTGGTTAGGTTTATAAAATTACCGAGCACATGAGTAGGCAGAAATAATTGTCAGTGTGCTCGGCAAGGATTAATTTCTCGCTACCAAACTTCGGAATCTTTTCGTGGGGTTTCAGCCTCATAGTAGTACTCTACGGCCGCTTTGTAGTCTTACCATCGCACGGCACATAGATACCAGGGAATGGCTTTCCTGTTTTGGTGCTGATAAGAATACTTGAATCAATATGCTGTTTGAGAGGCCTAAAATCTTGTGCACATGCACAGGGAATAATTGTGGCAATAGCAATCAACCTGAATCAATATGCGGTTTCTGGCTTTATCTCTCACTGAGCCATGTTACTCTTAATCTTGTTAGAACCAATAGGAGTTTATTGACCGCCGTGTGACCCGTCTTTGATGATATTATTGCTTGCTTTCCAAATGATGAGTACATGTAGAGTACAACAGAGTCAATTGAGGTTGAGTTTCACTTACTTGCATTGCAGTTCATCTATCGAGATCCCAGCGCGGTACGATCCCCTACACACGATCCAAGTAGAAATTAACGAAATTACCATCTCAAAACTAAACTCCCAAGCACGATATGTGGCTTTGAAAGCGGTTTTCTTGTCATGGTAAAAGCTTTATCCCAGCTGTAGGCAGAGACACATTTTGACCAAATCACTTGCTATGGTTTTTGGTCTATGAAGGGGAGAAGTATCGTTTTGTGGAAACCTGCTTGATTGACAGTCAGTCACAGGGGCAGATCGAAGCAAGCATGAGTCTCAAGGATGCAATAACCTACTATTTCGCCTTGGTTTAATGGCCAGCAAAGCCCCAAGAAGACATGCGTATGCGGGACTTGGAAAAGCAAAACCTCGGTTGCGAAACAGTGAGGTGCCTTCGACGGGGTTAAGACTGTTGATATATCATACGGCCTGTGGACCATTGCACATCTATTTGTGGACGACTGGCACTGCAGATGGTAGAAACTGAAGATATCGGTATTGTGTATCAGGAGCAGAGCCCTCGGGTTTCTTGGCCACATCTAAATCACGAACCATTACATACTGGTGTCGCTTTGGTATTTCCCCGCCCCGGGGTTTCGAATATTTGCAGACAGAAGAAAAATACCGCTTGCTGTCTTTTCTAGCTTGGAGTTCCTCATCGCTGCATCTCGTCCTAGCCAGACCGGAGGAATTAAGGTAGGAACTAGTTTCAGATCTTTAAACGTGGTGAACATCTTCTCGTTCGGCCGCCCAATTGGCAACAGTGTGGACCTATCAAGCAGGCCTAACCACAGTAAATTTGTTCTGTTATTTCCGAAGACCGTCCTGCATATGTAGATGAATAAATGCATAGGTAGTACAGAATGGGCAGGGAGATTATTTGAATAAAGCACATTGCTCTCAGACTTGTTATTACTGGTTAGTGATTGGTACTTAGCTTTATTTCTGTACACAGGCTGATGTATTTTTTTAGCTTTCTCTTCGTATGGAGGGTGTGAGATGATACGACCGGATGTGACATCCTTTGGAACGACACTCTGTAGACATTCAATAGGTAGAGTAAGCGAGCGCTCGAGCTTGAAGATACTGAAATTGATAGAACTACAGTCGCGCCTCGCTATGCCGGAACTCAACATGCCGGATCCCTTGCTATCCCGGATGGATTTGGCTGATACTCTCATTCCTCACCAAAATTAATTTGCTATCCCGGATTTTAGCCTTCTCGTACCGTATGGGAAACTGACCAACTCTCTGACCCTTGTCCCCATATAAATTATGTAATATTTGATATCCCGGATTCACTAGTTCATATATAGCTAGATTTTCCTATTCACTGAAGGTCTAATTCCGAAGTTTTGAACTCTTTCCCCCCTTCAAAATTGAAACGGAGAAAAGTTCTATCAGACACCAGGTACTCCTAGCACTCAATACTATTAGGAGCTGAGCTTTTGAAGCAAAAAAAATGGTTCAGAGGTGATAATGGACCAAATCCAGGTTTAGGTTAAGGATTTATTTGCTGTCCCGGATGATTTGCTATCCCGTACGAAATGGACTGAATCTTGGGCATCCGGCATAGCGAGGTGCGACTGTACCCAAGAGACTCTGAGGTGGTAATCCCTTGGAACAATATTCGTCTCGGTTTACTACTAGCGGTGAAGACTATATCGCGACGACCTTGGACACAGGTATTACTGGCCAGTCTTCATGTATAAGGGGGTAATATTGAACATAGTCTTACTTGGCAGAATCTCTTGGGCGAGGATTGTTTATAACGCAACCGTCTAGTTCTAGTGGTTCCGAGCATCTAGCTTCACAGTGGTACTTTTCAAAGAGTCTTGGGATTCATCCAGGGCTGAATCGGCCCAAACAGGTGCCAATTGATAAGGGGTGTGATATTATGGGATAGGAGAGTGTCGTTGAAGCTAAGGGGGAGATGGAAGGTTTGCTTGCTCTTGTATTTGCAAGGTAGGCGCGTAATGCCCAGTTTATAAACGTCACTCCTGAAAGATGTTCATCTGCATGTTTACCATTTTTTTGGGGGGTAACCCGGGACTGGGGCCGGTCATCAGCACGATTTACGCCTATATGCAGGCCCAGTCCAGTCCGGAAACGTCATGAAACAGAGAGTATGTAGCACGCAGCGCAGCCTCCATATACATGTACATAAACATGTCTATGTAGGTACATACATACATACTTGTAGTCCTGATCACGAAACAAAGAGTTGACAACCCATACATGTAGCTATATAGCATCCCAGGCTAATAAGTCTTTCTAATCACAATAAGTCCCTACTTAATCGTTATCTATTACTGCCTGTTCTAATATGTATTCATAGCCGTTCAGGTGATCAAACCAGCCATGAGCCAAGAGCTGGCGTCATGCCAATAATGTCTGGGCGTTCCGATTGTCCAATCGATCGACCCAGCACCCAGTGTAGCAATATATTCCCGAAGCTTAATCCCACCACTACTACATAGAGTAGATATTCCACAAAGATAAGCAACGGCCATGGCCGCCACATGTGGAATACCCCACATGAAGCTGGGGAAATTTGGAGCCATACTATCTGTAAGTCTACCAATAGCCTGATTTTTGGGTCGTTTTCTGTGTTGTGGTGCCACAGTTGCAGACGTACCGATCGACGGGCTATCAAGAGGATAACGCTTAATGAAAAAGTAGGTTTCATCGTCGAAAGCAACACTATCTCCAGCTGCTCAATCTCCTCTGCACATATCTCCGGCGCCGAAAAGCAATTACCCCGGCCCAGCAGCTTATCTCTCAAGTGCCCGACCTCGTGAGGGAAAAAATTACCATTTTTTTTTAGCTTGGGCGATAATGAATATCCTCACCGGTAGTCACTCGTACCCCCCCACGATTCTTAATTCCATTGCAACACTGGCCAAGCTATTGCGCAACAGGACTCATAAAAGAATTTACCACACTAAAGACGTCTGGTGATCTCCACTCTTTGAGGAAGCGATCACAGTTTCGGAGAAGCACAGAGCACATTAAGTGTTGAGCCATGATCACGTGCCCAGAAAATATCAAGGCATGGCTGTCTATTGCGCAGTATCTATCCGCAGAGTAGAGTAGTTTCGGCTTACTCTAGCGCGCAAACTGCGCGTAACATCTGAAAGGCAACCGTCCAAAGGAAAAAGACATGGCAATAATGTGACGGGCAATCATACAGCTATCGGCGGCGCGATCGTCGGTTCCTGTTTTCCGCAATAATTCTACCGATAGCTGCACATTACAAAGTTATCAGCTATATCCGATATCAATTCTCTAACTTGACCTACCACGCTCCACAACCACAACAGACGGGGATAAATCAAGTTAAGACCTCAACCGTATAATCTAGTTTATTAAGTTGGAATATTGGTCCTTATTAGAGATATAGTCATTTTCCGAACAAGGCGTTTTTTTCTGGTGAGATGTAGAAAGACGTTCTAATTCTGATACAGAATCCCACGCCCCATGGGCTAACTAGGTAGCTCGGGCCTTGGGTCCGAGCTTTCAGCAAATTAAAAGCAAGTGCTATTATTATCCAGTGAACCGAACCTTCTCGAGCCCTTCCTCTTGAGCCCTGAGTCAAGCCTCGGTTGTAGACTGTTGAATAAAATACCTATACGAGGGTTTGGAGGGAGACAGACCAGGTCAATAGGGTCTCATATCCTTTCTGGATGTAGGACAAGACTGATCTAACCGTTTTTGACAGGTATACTTGGCACGAAATATCTTGTATTCTCAATCATTGACCTTCTAACTGCGTCATGGGACTCATTATCAACGGGCCTATTGTGACCCTGATCGCACTCGTTTTAGAGGAAAAAGGATGGGAAAAGTTTTCTGGGTATGGGATTGAGGGGTGCTAGATTGAACTGGACTACGTACATCTATAGATTCGGGTGGGTACTCAGATACACACAACCTCAAAATTGAACTGCTCTTTGTCATCTTATAATCTTGGCTTCTAGTTCTTCCTCATGTGTTTAGACGGCGGTGTTACTTGGCCTTGAACACAACTAATCTTCATATTGTTGTTTTACAGGCTTTGCTATTTGTTATTAGTTTTGTGTCAAGACAACGAGTTTGTCTTGATGATGCGTGTTTATAACGACTTAGTAATAAAAGGAGCCCGTTTTTTCTTCCCTCGTTACTCATTAATCAAATCATACAATTCGATTCTCTTCCGTCTTTTATAAATTCGCGGCCTGATCAACAGATATTATTTCTCCACGTCCCTCCGTAGATACCATCTCCTGCTTACGCTGTGGGACGTATTTGCGCCTGCCACTAGATGTACGATATTGGTTTTATGCTTTACCGATATATTCGACTCCCGCTATAAGGGTATCCTCTATAAGAATACTCGCCCTATAAGTATACGACTTCTCGGTCCTTATTAGACTTTTTAAGTAGAAATTTGCTCTTGCTATAAGGGTACACGCCCTATAAAGGTGCCGATTTTCGGTCTAGGCGTGCCCTTATATCGAGAGTCGACTTTATCCTTAAATTCCGAGAGGTACCCAAACCCTAATTAGGGTGCCTAAGTGTTACAAACCATTGATTGCTTGATTGATTGATAATTCATTAATTTATATAATGCTATAATCCATGATACAATAAGGCCTTTCGTTGATACCCGGATCCGAATTCCGAGGATATTGAGGGGTTTGTTCTACTTTGAGCGTATGTACATACGCGCGAGCGTTGACCACCTGGCTTCTTTTGCAGTCATTCTAGAGTACTATACGGCAAGACGCCATTAATACGAAGAGCTGCGGTTCCAACTGATAAGACATTGACCCATTGTAGTAGTTTTTGTGGTAGTGAGATTTTTGCCTTATATTTTAAAAAGATGCAAGGTCCAATACTTATTTGACCTTATGATTAGTTGACTACCCTCGAAAGAGGATACCCTGGCCGCACTTGGTCTGATCTGTATACGCAGTTTCGGTACCAGTCTATACTACGCTGTTCCTTGTTAAATCCCCTGTTCCGTTTCTGCATTGTTCTATATCTGCGTTCTATACAGGTGCTAGCGGTAGCGCCTATTGGTCCAGGTCCTTTTTCATGTAGTGTTATTGTTTTTAAATGCGGTTTGGGAGTAAACCCCTATAGCTTCATAGTTGCAGTTCCTATGTATTTGGTACATGTATTTGGTATCTTATGTGTTCTGCGTGTTTACTCTGTTGTGAAATTAAGCTGGCTGATCCTATCCGGACTACCAAGAACTAGTCTTCTTAGTTTTTGATTTCCATTATTCCCTGTTATCACTTGGTCCTTCCTGAAGGAGTCCCTTGATAAATGGCTATGGATTAGCCGGTACTCTTGCGGTCTGTTGATCGATTCTTTGTCCATCCAATTGTGAGAGAGGGCAATTCTGACAGGGGTGCGGTAAGTCATAAGAGACGGTATCTGATTCACTGTTTGACTAAATCACGCACTCGCTCCTAAACTGACCGACTATCATTGGTGTCCTTTGTCGACACGTATTGCATAGTCTCCGGGGCTTATAAATATTTCGTGTAATGCTTTGTGCTTGGATACCTAGGCGACGTGTGGAGTTTTGAGATATTCTATCATTGAATACATCCTAATAGGGGCCCGCATTTGAAAAAAAGAGTACCATGTTCTTGGACATCAAGAGACACCGAAACCCTGCTTCCCAAATGTCTTATTTTTTAGGGGCGCCAAATTCACAAATCCCGAATCCAAAATCCCAAATACCCAGATCTAACCTCTCATCCTATTGAACACATACCCAATCCAACGATGGACAGCCTGCGGTATCTGGCAGGGTATAGCCTTCACTAATAGGTGTGCAGGTAATTCTCAGAGCATGGCCTGAGAACCCCTGCTCCCCTAAAAGATTAGTCAAGGACTTAGGCTCGCCCTCCGTACAGCGGTGGGTAATAAGTCATCGGATGACCTAGCTATAATTTTGCCTGCAAATGCGGATTTTGGTGGCGTTCCGTCCGATGACTTATTACCCACCGCTGTACAATCCAAGGTCCGAAATATTTCCAAGAAATGCGCGAATTTGTAGCTAGATAATTTGAGTGGTGATCTCCAGTAAATATCCTTACAATCTTTGTTAAAGCCACCCTCGTTTACACTGTAGGACGCCTCGACATCGGCTTGCTGGTTTCTGTGATGTTAAGTATAAGTTAGGTATTACTTTGCTTGGAAACAACATTTACGTTTCTAGAAGGCTTGGTGACTGTATGGCTCAGCTTCTCTACTGTTGAATATACCGTGGTGGGACGTGTAGCTTTAAATAGTTTCCTATCTTAAACCTCTTTCTCTTCCCGAGTGATAAATCGCAAGTGGTGCTGAAATTTTATGCTAGCCGTATTGGTGACTTGATCCATGTTAACTTGGGCTGTTGGAATATGGTGACTCTGGGTATGATATTAACGGGACAGATGTTATATAACGCTTTTACCCTAGAAAATTTGTCAGCGCTTTCTTAGCTGTTGATGAGAATGTAATGATTTAATAATGGATGTAGCGCTGATCTGATGACGTGGGAAAGTTTGCCGGAAGTAGGACATGAGCGCGAAGTAAAGATTAGAATCAAAGGTAAAGGTATATGGTATAATAATGTAGAATTCATCCTGGAAAGTGAAAGGAAGACGCAGAACTGTGGAGCAAGAAGGGCAGGAATTGAGCTATTGAGGAGTGTAGGTGCAATTGAACTAGGTAGGAAGAAGTTTAGTCTCAGGATATGGCGTTTGGTAAGCATAGGATCAGCGATCTAGATATATTAACCTTTGGCCTTAAAAAAACGTCAGCGCTTTCTTAATTGTCAGTGGCGCCGGTTTAAAAAGGACATAGGTTAAATGTAGAATAGAGAATGGGGGGGGGGGGGGGGGCAGTATGGTATACGGAACGCAGAACAAATGAAAGGTACCACCCCCGCAAAATCGGACAGGGAATGGATTAAGCAAAGATCGAAACAGAAGGTATGGGCGCGCGTGATAGATAGTAAAACCATAGAGGGTGATCAATGCTAACATTCTTACCCCTAAAAATCTGGCTGCACTTTCTTAACTTCCAGTCATGAAATAATGTGTAGAATAGAAACATTAACGCAGAGAAAGAACATGCAGAAGGTAAGAAAGTACAGGGGCTGATCACGAAGTAGGACGTAGAATGATAAGCGGGGTAGAGCGGCGTTGAGGAGAAGAAGGTATCATGAAAGAGAAGAAACAGGGCAGCTAATTGACCGGGAATGGGGGGAAAGGAATATATATGGGAGTGACGTAGGGTAGAGGGAGGAGCGAAATTGCCAGGTAGGGTACAGTGTAATCTGTAAATCATACAAAGTCGGTTTTACAGAAGATGTGAACACCTTAGCTGTCAATGTTGCAATAGTGTGTAGGATAACCCCAACACTGATCTGGATAGGAGATGACAAGGTAGGTAGCTAGGCTAGCGGGAGACAAAGGTGGAAATGGTAGTGAAGTCATAATGTAGTGGAGACAAAGGTGGAAATGGTAGTGAAGCCATAATGTAGTGGAGTAGAAGGTAAATATATGTAAGACGAATCGAATTGGGTATATGGGAATGTGCTATGGATGTGCAATAGGAGCGGGCCAGTGGACCAACCAATACCAGGCGAAGCTCTCATTATAGAGCAACGCGGAAGCAGCAACACACAGTAGAGACTACCGCCGATACCAACAACCTCCTCTTTGAACCTTTGAAAAAAAACCGTCAGCACTTAGCTCCCAATGATGTAATGGCGTAAAGAATGAAAGCTACGCATCCGCAGAGCCGGGAATAGGAAGGGGAGCCGATGATAGCGTATAGGAGTGTCTAGGATGGGAATACATGCAGTAGATATTCGCCGGGAAGCGAGCATGAAGAGAGAAAGTTGCAAAGTGGGAATGGAGCGGGTTTGCTGCGGAAGAGAGGACACCGAGAGCAACAGCAGCAGATAAAACGTACACCTGGGGGTGGTGGTGCGTATGGGAAGACATGAAGGGCAAGTACTGATGGCGCGGTAATCGAGCAGGACGGTGAGAAGTAGAAGGGGTACATGTAGTCATTTAAAAGTGAAGCAGAGGAAAGAACAGTCTCGATGAGTGGGATAGCAATGTGCTGTACAACGGTATCGGTTTGGGGGGGGCAAAGGGAAAGGTATAAATTTGCAAGCACAGCACGGACGAGCGCGTACAGAGGGAAGGTGCCATATCATAGACACGAACACTCCGCGGGTCTGCTTGGGTGGAGATGTAAAGCTGATAGAGACTTACCACACGCGAAGTTGAGGTCTGTCGGTGGATTGAAGTTTGAGATGGAGCTTAAGGCGGGGTGCCGAGATAAGGCGATTTAAAGAGCCGTCGATGGTAAGTTTAACAGGTGGGTTGGAGGATGGGAGGAAGCATAAGGTGGGACGGATGGGGGAGATGTGCTGTGGGGTCATGGTATATCACTCGATCGATAACAATCACACAATGATAGCCAACCACCTGAACTCAGGCAACCGGCCAACATAACATAACAACAACAACAACCACAACCACTCTCGCCGGTCACATAAAAGGCAATCGGACCTCTACATCACGCCACTTTCAAGCCACAAAAGTAATTCGCAAACGAGGAGCTTTATTTTTAATTTCCCTATAGAAATCACGTATTCAACCCTTCAAATGACAATCACAAAGAACTCCATGCATGTGCTCATGATGCCTTCCCCATGCCGCAAGATATCATCGCAGTACTAACCAACTAAAAACCTCCCCACTAGCAAAATGCATGCACCCTAAAAACAAACCGTGCTTAAGTCTTGACATCCGGGTCTACTCTTCCGACGTGCTTCTGGAAGCCAAGGAAGTCTACAGAAAGCTTGATGTTCTCCTTGAGATAATCCTGTGCGTCGAGGCTATACTTGCTCTCATCCTGTAGTTTTGTTTATTAGTGTTTGACCAAAAAGAGAGATGGAGAGAGAATCTGATCATACCGAGGTGTGTCTCTCCAGGTAAAGTCTGATGGTGGCGCCGGAACTACCGGTTCCAGATAGACGGACGACGATTCTGGAGCCGTCGTCGAAGCGGGCGAACAGACCCTGGTTCTTGGACACGCTGCCGTCAACGGGGTCGATGTATCCGAAGTTTCCGGCATCGGTGACCTTCTTGCCGGCGACATCACTGCCAATGAAGGAGCTGTCGGCAACATGGGCGGCGAAGCCGTCAACGAGCTTCTGGGCGCCGACGGAGTCAACGTTCTCGTAGTCGTAACGGGTGAAGAAAGTGCCTGTAGATATTAGCTTTCTACTCTTGCTAATACAAGACATCAAGGTGAAACTTACGGCCATATTCTTTCCAGAACTCGTTCTGAATGTTTGTGATTGACGGCTGCTCACCGGCAGGCAACTCCTTGGCAATACCTGCAATGATGTTCAACCAGGCAACGACAGCCCACATACCGTCCTTTTCTCTGATATGGTTCGATCCCGTTCCGAAGCTCTCCTCACCACAGATACTCAGCTTGTCACTGTCAAACAGACTGCAGAAGAACTTCCATCCGGTCGGCACCTCGTAGCACTCAAGACCCTTCTTCTTGGCAACAAGATCAACGGCCGCAGATGTAGGCATTGACCTGGCAAGCCCATAGACACCTTGCTTCTTAAAGTACGGGATCTTTTCAGCGTGGTGCGCGATGATGGCGAGTGAGTCTCCGGGGGAGACGAATGCGTTCGCTCCGTATATCATGTTCCTGTCGCCATCACCGTCGGAGGCGGCGCCGAAGGGGATGGAGTCCTTGTCGACTGCGGCGACGAGAGAGTGGGCATAGGTGAGGTTGGGGTCGGGGTGCCCGCCGCCAAAGTCGGGGAGTGAGACACAGTTCTGGGTAGAGGACTCGGGAAGACCGAGTTCCTTCTGGAAGATGGCAATACCGTAGGGTCCGGTGACACCGTGAAGACCGTCGAAGAGGACCTTAAAGCTGGGGTTCTCGGCAAAGAAGGACTTGATGAGCGGGAAATCGAAGATCTCCTTCATATAGAGGACATAGTCTTCGACGCTGTCAATAATTTCGACCTCAAGAGAGCCGTAGGTCTTGCTTCCGATTGTTCCTAGGTCAATCTAGTGAGTGTTAACAGGGGGGGTGTTGGATAGCTGATATATGTATCCTTACGTCTGGAATATCAGAAATCTTGTACTCCTGGATAGTCTTGGTGTATTCGTAGATCTGATCGGTAACCTTCTCGGGAGCCGGAGCACCATTTGCAAGGTTGTACTTGATTCCAAAGTCCTCAGTGGGACCTAGCACAATAAAATCAGAATCGTCCCCGTGTTTCTCAAAGTTACACAAACTTACCACCGGGGTTGTGACTGGCAGTCAACAAAATACCGCCAGTGGCCTTCCTCTTCCTGATGATATGACTGGCAGCAGGAGTACTCAAGATGCCGTTCTGGCCAATGAGCATCTTCTTCACTCCATAGGCAGCACCAATCTTTGCAATCTTCTGGACAACTTCAGGGTTGTAGTAACGGCCATCACCGCCAATGACGAGGAACGATCCATCAACTCCTTCTGGGATGGAGAGAAGGAGGGCGGTAATGAAGTTCTCGGCATAGTGTTCCTGCTGGAAGACAGTTACCTTCTTACGGAGACCAGAGCTGTTTGCGACAGTTAGCTTTGGCCCCAGCAATTGGATGGAATTCGACGAAGATGGGATTAAGATTTAATTCACAAACTTACGTCCCGGGCTTCTGTCCATCTGCAATTGATGTAACTTAGCTGAGATTCTTATTTTAAGGAGGGTCAAAATATATCACCTACCATAGACCTTGGTCTTGACTGTGGCGATGGAAACGCTCATGTTTGAAGATAACTCTAGAAATTGATTTGATACTGATGGAGAGAGATATCGATCAATTGATTATTAGGATGGGAAAGAGAGAAGCTCTCGATGGGATAGATGTCGAATATAAAGAGCTGCTGCAACTGAGGGAAAAACAGGCGGGCCGGGAAGAGGGGTAAATCACATTTAAATGGCTCTGGGCCAGATCAAACTTGAAGTGGAGGCCCAAGTGTGGAGTTGGAGGGGTTCGTTGCTATGACGCTTCGCCGTCTTGGCAATGCGGATGTTTCCACCATGCACCCAATTCATCCGATTTGTTTCTTCCGAGGGGCGGGACCTCCTCAACTGTAGCTGGGAGATCAAACACGATACGAGTGGTGCGGATATAAAATAAGGCAGCGGAAGAAGAAAAATCTTTAAATTTTTTTCTTCTCACGAAGATATCCCAGTACATTCAATGTTTAGCCATCACCGGGTACCACGCACAGCGCATCACTCGGCCCGTTGCCCCAAGGTGAGAAAAGAGCTTTCCATGCAGAATCAAAACGATGGATGCGCTACAAGAGCAAAAAAAAAAAGCTCTGGTGGGTTCTCTGTTTTCTCAGCTAACACTAGCGGGATATTTACATCTGGACTTACAGCTCAAGCCTCGACGCTAGAGGCCGCATCCCTGTCCACTTCACGAGCTATACACGTAGTCAGGGTCGAAGCACAGCTCAATTGCTTCAAGCCCGCAGGATGGAGGAAGGCCAGGTTTCTAGGTCGACCCATAGTCGCAAAGTTAGCTCTCAAGCTCTGTCTTTTGATGGAGATTAGGGGGGTGTCCTCTTTCCACTTGTAGCTCCAGAAGAGTCCATCGAGCACGGGCAGAGCTTTTGGATATATTCGCCGAATAGGGAGCTGGCATTCCTCAATCATCTTGGTGACGGTGGCATTTGGAGCTAGTGCTTATGGCCGAGAGTTTCTTTCCGAATGGGGTTCGAGAAGTGAGAACGACTGCTCTATGTACTCTATTATGCCTTGCCTTGAATTAGGTTGACAGCGCTAAGGGCACTAATTTTTAACTAATTCTTGGCAAAAGCTTTGCTTTAATGGGAAACTGGAAATATAATCATTTCCAGCACTAAACAACTGAAGACCGGAGGCTGGTTGGTGGGCTGCGCAACCCGTGTTGATGGTTTGGAATTGAAACAAAAGGAGGAGTGAGTGCCCACTCCCGTGGTATATATACCCCTTACCCACACATCACTCCCACACGATGTTCACATCGTTGCCTTAAACTTATTATCTCGTGTCCCCCGATCCAGCCACACGTAACCCATGGTACCGGTTAGAAATACATACGCGCGATGAAAAGCTTAGAGAGATTTCGGGTCTGAATGATTTACGCTGATAAAAGCCAGAGAATCCCGGGGCCAATCACTTTATTCTTACTGTCATTTTTCTTCTCCGAATGGAGTGGGAGCCTTCTTGGGGAAGTCGGCTACAAACAAAGTGGTGAATAGGTAGGAGGAATTGCACGAGATTGGACTAGTATTTCGCCCATCGAAGGCATGTTCCATAGAACTTTATTTTTGCGGCATAGCAAACACCGATATCCCGTGACACACACAAGCAGTATGTCTTTGTGTGATCAAGGAATGTTTAAACATGCCTTCCTCATGTATCACAATATCCTGACAGCTCCGGTATGTTCTCCAATAAGCTTAAACCGCGGATCTTCCCACCTGGTATTTCAGCCTCCACCTCTGTACTCCGGTGCCCCAACCCGATATTCCGGCCTCCCGTCGGGAAGGGGGGGAACTGGGACTTATATACCGGAGCGTTGAGTCACCCTCAGGCTAGCATACCTCTCAAAATAGCCACCCACCCCCTTGGCAAGATAAGCTCTCGATACATCCGCCAACATCATCCTACTTCCATTCCGCATATTCCCGAGGAAGAAAGCAAGAAAGAGATCCCGCAAAGATACGAGTGATTACTGATGACCAGGCTACCATCGACACCACCACACTCAGGCTGATATTGCCACAGGGAAGCTCCATCCGGGCACAGAAACATTCAAATCATAGATGGCAAGTACAGCAGCAACAATAACAACAACAAGTATGTAGTTTTTGTGGACTGACCGTATGATGAAACGGCGAAAATTTCTTCCCTGGCTCTGAATATCCATGAATGGGGAACGGGAAACGGGCCATGTCGCTCATTTCATTCCCTAGCTGTATATAGGCCGCGCGGGGCCGGGGTGCTCCCTGCTGAGTGCGGTCTTTTCGCGAAAAGAAGATCCTCTTTCTGTGCAGAGAGTTGGAGGTTTGTGTTGGGGTTGGAAACCTCAGGCGGGCATCACATGTTTATCCCTCCTCACCCCTTTTCGAGATAATAAAAAAATCTATCAATATATCCCAGCTGCAGACCCGTGTCCTGGGTATAGGGGAGAGTAGACAGGTACAATTGCAAGGAAGTAGGCAGTGGTAGGTACATATGTACGCATACCCGAGGGACGCTGTTCGGGCGTAAGGCAGCTTGTTGCATGTTTAATCCGGGCGATCATGCCACAACGCAAAGTGCCAGTAGCTAGTGCTAGGCCGGCCACCTAGCTACTCTACGCACGGGAGTAAGCGAAAAACGCCCGGGTCTGTCGGAGGTTAGGAGAATTTAACTGAGCCGGGCAGATCAGATCAGTCAGGGCCAAGGTAGCACAGACAGCTCCGGGGGCGCCGGTGTTTGCGTGGAAACGTTGTATAACCTTAATATGACCTGGAACGGGAATTTGGAACTTTTGGTATTTAGATTTTTTGATTTTTTTTGATTTTTTTTTTTCCGTTCTTGCTGCGCGCGCGCGGGTACTGTCTCTCTCTGGCCGGTGTCGTATCTGTAGATTCCGGTGATGCTTTGATGCTAGGTCCACACGCCCGTCCGTCCATGGCCAGCGCCTGCTCTCCCAGGATGATGCCATCCTTCGCGCATGATGTCGCATGAGAGAACAATTACAACTTGCCGCCCTTTTTTCCTCCTCCAATGTCATTCTAGCAGTATTGGTTCGATGTTGGCCATGTGGCCATGGTTTATGGGCGTGCCGGGGAATTTAATCTATGGCAAGTGTGCTCTCTCGTCTGTATGGCTGCAATCTATTATATCTGAGCAATATGAGCTGATCATGGAAGCCCCAGCTCAGCCCTGGAGCTGCGCGTAATAGAATAATCCCTCACTGTGGCGCTTTGAGAGAGTGTTGCTGGTTCTGTGCTTGCTATGTGCCGGAGTGTTTTCGAGTACCAGCTAGCTATAGTCGATGCTATGATTCTTGTGGGAGGTCATCTGTAAAGTGTAAGTTGAGAGATCCGAGATCGAGATTGAGAATACCCATCGTCCCAGCTATATTCCCTCGGTAACGGATGTATGTATGTACGTCGTGATTTCAACTTTGTGTTGCATGTCATCCCAATTGCAAACCTACTCGAGCCAGACAGTGACTAGAGAGACTCCATCTATCACACTCCCCAAAACCAATACCCACTTCTCGCTAAATCTCGGCAAATAGCGTCCCCTCTGCCCTCCCCCCTTCTGCTCTATCTCTAGCCACCGGTGTAGTAGCTCGGATCCGTTGTTCCGCCAATATATTCTAACATGCGTCATATATCCCGATTAACCTCGACCCCGACCTATAGACCGTACGTACCTAGCTAGCTAGCTAGGCTTCCGAAAACCTACCCTAGGCCGCACACCCGGGGTCGATCATTTGCCTAGTAGCTAGTACATAGCTACCAACGTAAATCCAGCGATCAGCTCCAGCTCTGCTGGCCCTCCTGGGCGGTATAGCTTGGATTACTATACCACCTCGGTGCTCCGATATAAGGGCCTAGAATTCGAAGTACTACTACAATACGTAGCTGTGAGGTTTTTGGCCCGATACTACGCCGGGCACAGGGCAATTGATAGCTGCTGCATAGAAAAGGGAGTGCCATAGCAACTGCCAATTAGGAATTGACCCCATTCCACTCAGTCTAGATCTGTGATCATGAGCCCGAGTGTGTGAATACGAGAAGTCTTTAGTTGTTCAACGTCGGCGACTCTAGCTTCTAGTAGAGAGGTTCGAACTCAAGGTTTGTGTGTGTGTTTTGCGGCCCTTGCTATCTGCTATTAGCACTCTGCCATCTGGTAATAGTCCTTTGTCCGCTATAAGCTCAAGGACTCATGTAAATACTCTTGTTAATTATCGCTCATACATGTACCTACCACAATACGGCTCTCTTTCCAAACCCGCAGTACTGCTCTGAGTAGCAATGACACAGCTGCCGACACCTAGCCAGCCAGTACATACCCAAGACCGCCCGAACGAGGGAGCCCATAGCAGTTCTAAAACCCCCAGACACGGAGAAGAGGTATGCGCGCTATAGATCTACCTGAGATGTACATACAGTACCGGTACTGTACATACAATACATGATGACTATTCCACACCTCGGCGCGGCCCCCAGCCACAAAAGAGGCAATCCAACGGGGGGCGCACCCCTTCCTTATCAGTCCGACGACAGAGACTGACGTGCAGCCAGCCCACCAGGATAAGCATCCTGCCGCGGCCAGCCAGCCAGATATAGCACCTCCCCCCCACCCGCGAGCTCCGTCCTCCCTCAATTCGGGCCTCCGAGTGTGAGTGTGAGTGTGAGTGTGAGTGTGTGTCTCCTGACGGGGTACGAGTGTTTTTTCTTTCTTCTCGTACGTCCCCCCGTCCGTCCGTACCGCACCGTCCGCTGCACCCGGGAGCGGAGCTGGCCTGCTCTTACTCTACCTACCCTACCTGGGAATCGAGTGAGGTCACTCCACACTCCACACCTCCACGCACCACACACATCCATCCCATGGTCAGTCAGCGCGAGAATACGGTGTCCCGGATTAATTTCGTATATGCGGACGGATTAATCCTTTTTTTCTCTCCCCTACTTGCTCGACCGGCAGACCGGGGTGGGGGGGGGGGGGCTGTTGTATAAATATAAAGGCTGCTTTGCTTGCACTATGATTATTCTTCAGGCAATTGCGTTCCATATACAGTATATCACAGCATTACAAGATTACAGCATCAGCATATCTACCAAAAAACCAATCCGGCGTCGCCTTTACAGACAGACCGACAGACAGACAGACAGACAGACCGACAGACAGACAGACAGCCTAGCCCACACCAGAGAGCTATACCCTAGCTACTAGAGCTTTTCACCTATACACCCATCCACATCCACACCTCCAACCTTTCCACAAAGCGCCATGTCTTCAATACCCACGCCCTCCCACCTCTCCACGCTGCCGCCCGAGCTCCTCACCAGCGTCCTCTCCCACCTCTTCACAAAAGACCTCGTCCACGCCTCGCGCGCCAACCGCGCCATCCACGCCTGCGCAGACTACCTCCTGCGCCAGCGCATCCGCCACATCCCCGCGCTCGACGGCCACTCCATGGTGATTGAATGCTCGCCGCCCAGCACCCGCGTAAGCCCCCCCCCCCCCCCCTCTTAACCCAGCCCTGCAGTCACTTCCACCCAACACCCAACTAACACCACCATAGTTCACCGCGCCCTACCACCCCTGCAAACACACCAGCACGCACCCCACCACCAGCACCGCAACCCTCACCGCCGCCGCCGCCGCCGCCCCACCCCCCGCAGAGCCAAGCCCCGGCCGCGTCTTCTCGCACTTCACGCCCGCCCCGCACACGCGCACCGCCGTGGTGCTCGAGCCCGGCGAGTTCTTCACGCAGCTGTGCGCCAGCAGCTTCCTTGCCAAGGGCGCGGGGTGCGGCGCGGCGAGCGTGCGCCCGGTGTTTAGCGAGGCGTTCTTTAGGGTGCGGCGGGCGTGGCTGCGGGAGGGCGCAAAGTGTGCGGAGGGGAGGATGGTGTGGCTGGATGAGAGGGGGAATCTGGGGCTGAGGTTGAGGGTGGAGGCGGAGGCGGGAGAGGGGGAGGGGGAGGGGGACGGGGAGGGGGAGGTGCGGTTTGGGGTGGTGGTGGAGGAGGTGGTGGTGCGGAGTGGGTATTTGGTGGAGGTTGTGGAGGGGGTGTTGTAGGCTGTGGTGTGGAGCTGCATAGAGGGTGTTGGTTTTTTCTCTCTCTTTTTTTTTGCTTTTGTTGGTATTTTCTCTTTTGTAGACTATTTCTTGTTAGCTTTTTTCCCTCTCTTCTCTCTTTTGAGTTGTGGGTTTTCTTTTTGTTTCCCTTTGTCTGGAGCAGGGTTCTGGGATTATATTTTTGGGGATCGAACGAATACATGTAGCATATATACACACACAGCCGGTACGCAAGTAATGATAACTGATACATCCTTCACCAAACCCCACCTCCATCCACAGCGTGACTCCCCCCCTACTTCTTCAGCGCCCTCTGCACCGCGCCCGCCACATCCGCGCGCACCATAGGGCGGCCCTCCAGGCGGGCCATGGCAGCCTTCATGAGCTCTCCCATCTTTGGCGCCGCGCCGTCCTCCAGCGCCGTCTTGATGGCGGCGTCAATCTCGTCGATGCTGGCGCGGTCCACCTGGGCGGCGTAGTACTGCAGCACGCCGATCTGGCCGGCCTCCTTGGCGGCCAGGTCGGCGCGGCCGGCGGCCTGGAACTCGTGTAGGCTGCTGTGCGACCTTTCGAGTGTCTTTGTGATGATGGCGAGGAGGTGGATGTCGGTGGTGGGCGGGGTGGGTGTTTTGGAGGCGTTGGAGATCTCGGCGATGAGGGACTGCGGGGGGGGGGGGGGGGGGGGGTTAGTGTGTGGGGGAGGGAGGGGAGGGGAGGGGAGGGGGAGATGTACGCGGCAGACGTTGAGCCTGAGGGGGGGGGGGTGCATGTATGTTAGCGGTGTGGAACGGTGGTGGAAGCGGGAGAGAGAGAGAGGGAGAGAGACGCACCTGTTTGTGTCCTTTGCGCGCATGGCGTCCTTCATGTCGGATCTGCCACCACCGCACCCGTCAGCCAGTCTCCAGTCTCCAGTCTCCAGTCTCCATTCTGTGTGTCTGTCCCCGCCAGTCTTTGTCCCGTGTGTGCGTGCGTGCGTGCATGCCCTCCGCCCCGCCGCCCACTGCCATCGACACCGCCCCCAATGGCAATAGCGGAGCAGAAGTATATATAGACAGAGAGCCATACCTAATCTTGCCCAGCAGCGGCGGGGACGACGACGACGACGACGACGGTGACTGCGCCGGCGCCGTGTAGCGCCTCTGCGCTGCCACGGCGGCCCTGCGGAATAGCGTTCGTGCAAGCATCGCTGTCGGAGAAGGGATTTCTGGCTGGTGCTTCGTTCGTTCGTTCGTTCGTTCGTTCGTCTGCTCGTTTGTTCGTCCGTCCGTTCGCTCAGCGTTGCGGGAGAAAAAAGACTGAGAATCACATCACCCCACGCCGGTTATTCTTGCAGCGAGCGACCGGGGCTGCAGCGGAGGGCTAGGGTTGGGGGAACCCGGAGTGTGCGTCAGCCGCGTCCCGATGCGGGCTAGGGCTGGCGGTGTGTGTGTCAGCAGCCACAGACAGCTCGGCCAGGAGACAAACACAAACATCATCAACCTCTCGTCCCAGACATCGACATCACGAACAGCAGCACACACAGCTCTCTCACAAACACCACACACAGCTCGCAAACAGACAGCATCGCAAGCAAACAGCAGCACAAGCAGCACAAGCAGCACAAGCAGCACAAGCACTCACGACACACACACACATCGCTCACTCACACACGGCACAATGGCCTCCTCCGCTCACACAAACCCCTACGACAACTACGAGTCCACCCGCATCTCCGCCGACATCATCGACCCCGACGACCGTATGCCTCTCCCTCCCTCCCCTCCCCCCCCCCTCCTCTCCTCTCAGCCCCCTACTAACCCCCCCACAGTGGACATCAACGACCTCGACGACCCGCTCGACAACCCCACCACCCCTCTCAACCCCTCCGCCCTCACCTCCGCCATCCCCGGCGAGGACCGCCGCGCCCCCACAAACACGCTCGACGAGTCCGTGTGGGACACGCTCTCGCGCGACATCCTCGCCGTGTGGGCAAAGATGAAGGCCGTCCTCTACCCCAAATTCACCTTCAAGCGCTGGCCCGACGCCAACGACGTGCTCGAGTCTGGCGGCAGCGGCAGCGGCAGCAGCGCAAGGGTGCTGGGCGAGTGGGATCTGTGGGGCCCGCTGGTCTTCTGCCTGGCGCTCAGCACGCTGCTGAGCGTGGCGGCCGGCGCAGAGCAGAAGACGCAGGTGTTTGCGGGCGTGTTTGCGATGGTGTGGGTCGGGGAGGCGGTGGTGACGGCGCAGATTAAGCTGCTTGGCGGGAACATGTGAGCCCCCCTCTACTCCCCCCCCCCTCTACTCCTCCTCCTCCTCCTCCACTTCCTCCTCCTGCCGCGCTTTCTGGTGATGGCGCTAATGCGTGTGCTAATGTGTGTGTGGGATGGCAGCTCGTTCTTCTCCTCCGTCTCAATCATCGGGTACACGCTCTTCCCCGTGGTCATCTGCGCGCTGCTGTCGGCGCTGCACGTGCCGTCGGTGGTGCGCGTGCCCGTGTATGCCGCGTGCTTTGTGTGGTCGCTGGCCGCGGGCGTGAGCATCCTCGGCGGCAGCGGCGTCGTGCGCAACCGCGTGGGCCTGGCCGTGTTCCCGCTCGGCGTCTTTTACGGCGGGTTGGTGTGCTTGTGCTTGGTTAGCTAGTAGGCGGTGGGGCGGGCGGGCTGCGGTATGGGGGGGAGGGGGGTGGTGGATGATGGGGCGTTTCCTCTGGTTGCTTTGTTGCTTGTTGCTTTTTTTTATGTGGGCTTTTTTTTTTTTACTTGTGGGGTTTGTGGGAGGGGGGGGGGGGGGGCGCTGGCCCCGCCCGGTGCGCGCGCTCTCTGGGGGAATATATTATATATATATATACACTAAGGCACCAAGGCACTAAGGCGGCCAGCTCCCCTGCCCCCCGCTACATGTCCCTAAGGGCTCTCTCGATTCCAGTACTCGTGTGTGTTGGCTGGCCATATATATGTAGCTGTAAATTTGGGGGGGGGGGGGGGATTTGTATATTCAATTTGGGGAGAGAGAGAAAGAAGAAAAAAGTGGTCAGTGGACTGCGCTGGTACATGACGATGATTCGGATCTGGTTTGGCAGCTGTGCCAGTGTAGTGTACCCCCCTCCCCCCAACCAGCTCTGCTCTACGTTATGTTGCGGCAGACGTAGCAACCCCCCCTTCAGTGGAAGTAGAAGTGCAGCTTCGTGGGCGGTGTGGTGCGGTGGTGCGGTGTGGTGGTGGTGCTTGGGCGGGCCGGGTTGGTTGCGGTTGTACATATGAGGAGGCATTGAGCTGCGGACTACATGCAGCTAGCGCGGTACGAGTGACGGGTTGTGATCCAGCACCTTACCTACCTACCTACCTACATGTACTTGCGCATGCCCCCTCGCCCGCCTGCAGTCTCTGCTCTTTCTGTTGCTCTTTCTGTACATGTACACCTTCCACCATCCATTCGACCAGTATGGTGTGCATCTTTGTTTATATTTCACCACAACCACCATCATCGTCGGTCTCCATATATATTGTATTATTATAATAATACATTTACCGTTGAGCCCAGTCCGCCCCCCGCCCCCCCCCCCACCCCCCCAATAAGCTCGTTCCTCTCCGGCCCCCCGATGCATAGATATATGATGGCCGGTCAGGCATGATTTACCACTCTGCTGCGCTGCCTTTGTAGATACATGGACTTGTACTAGCTACATACATGTATGTGGTACGTTATGATACCTTACTTTACTGTTGCTGATCCCCCCCCCCCCCCCCCTGCGCGCGCTGCTCTTAATGTTCTGCATCATGTGTGCGTTTAATACATGTAGTTTGTCCAACGCAATCTCTAGCTCTTCGATCTATGTAGATTCGATTCGATCCGACTCGATTCGTGCAGCCCCCCCATTATGTAGCTAGCTGTTGATTCCTACCGACTGCCCCCCACTCCACTATCCAGCGCGTTTTTATGCCCTGCGCTGTGCATCTCATCCCCATGATGTTCCCTATTTAAAAAATCCTTCTCTTATCCTATAGCTATAATTATGGCAATTATGGTGTATATATATATACGCCGTTATTTTTTTTACTCCATGATCCATGCTTTGTGTTTTTCCGAGCTTGACATCCAAATCCCCACTATACCCCCTCCTCCTCCGCCTCCTCCAGGTCTTTCTCCACCCCCCCCCCCCCCCCCCCCTTGCACCTCTATTCATATTGCGCCCCCCACTTAGGACTGGGCCACCGAAATCTCACCCACCACATCCTCCTGGGCAGCGCAGCTTATCATAGCCATCCGGGACCCCGCCCCATGCCCTACCTTCGAAGCCCCAGTCTGCGCCGCGCGGATAATTATATAAAGCAGCGGCACTGACCCTACGTACGTACCTATTCCCCCCACGGCCAGAGTGCGTGACGCGACGGTGTAGGTGGCCAGTAAATACCTTTATACTTTTTTTTCACGCGCGCAATCGAGCGCAGGGGTGGGGGGGGGGGGACCAAAATCGACACTGCTCGGCTGTATGCTGTGCTGCACAACACATACTCTACTCATCAGGAGCACCAAGGAGTACATGTGTTTACATGTATGTGTATGTATGGGGGGTACGTGGGGATGCTTGACTCTTTCCTTTCCTTTTGTATGTATATACATGTATACAGACAGCTATGTACAATGTACATGTATATACGGCGAGAGAGTTAATGGGTTAAACAAAACAAAAAGAAGAAGAAAAACAATATACGGCGAGAGAAAAAGAAATTGCGGTCGAGTGATAGGTCATGACGTTCCCGCGCAATCCCCAACCCACCCCCAACCCGCTGGGTTGGGCGGTGGGGCTGAGAGTAGGACGGCTGGGTCGCTTCGACGGCCTAGGAGCTAGCACGCAAAACGATGTGGGCTGCCGCACGCGCAAGCTTCAACGTGCTGCAGTAGTTGGTACTGGTGTGGATTTTAATTTGGGGCACGGCTTCCTGCGGCATAAAGGTGTACTCGTATTTTTCTAACGTTTCCGAACTAGACTAAGTCTGCATACCACCAAAATCTAGTTGCCAAGCACGATTTACGCTTATATGCGTATCCAGTCCAGTTCGGAAACGTAAAAATACCACGAGTACTGGGCGTGCAAGCACATAAGCTGCATGTAAACCGCCTATACTGTGCCAGGCATACTAAAAGTTGAATGTTGAAAGCCCGCTACGTATACATTTCTTGGCAAAGACAGTACCGAGTGACGAGCCGTGACCCATAGCGCATTATCCGACTACATGTAGCTTGCTACTGCGTTCTGCACAGGTATGTACCAGAATAAAGGTTTTTGCTCATGCAATGTATCTTATCTTTTTTTAAATTTTCTTTTTTTTTTAAACTTTACTCTCGATGACTCCTTCTCAGAACATCATCTATACATGTAACTACATACATATGTACAGCACGAAAAGAATGGGGGTGGAATTCAGTACAAGGGCTGTATGACTACAGAACTAAACCGGCATTACAAAAAAGGATACAGTACAGTACCAAAAAAGGGGATGTAATACGTACTGTATCAATACGGAATTGTTTAAAACTTCCGAATTAAATCGGAATTCTAAATATTATACCGTAGCAATACCGTAACAATACTGTAGTTTTGCAGTATTTTTCTAGGTGCGGTACCGGATCCACCCGCTTTTTTGGTACTGTAGTAATCCCGGCCGTATTCTTGCTGCATTACTGGCACATTAACAGGAATAACGTGGCGAATCCATACATGTATATTACTTATACCCTTTTATAGCATTGCATGTCCGGATAAGGACATCAAGCATTCAAAGTAAAACTCATCTTATATAGCATGTCTTTATTATTACTTAAATATGCAGTTCTCCCCTAGCTAGCCTCCATCTTTTTTTTTGAATTCCATAGTGTTGCTCGGCATCACGCCTCACCTCTCCTGAGTCCCCCTTGGTCTCCTGGTTTTACCCCCCTTGGAACTAGGAACATCAGTAGCTCTATCTCCGGGTTCTCCGTTTCCGTTTTTAGAGAGACAGGGGGTCGTCAAAGCTACGGCTAGGGCGATAGATGATGAGCTAGGGTTTCTACTCCCCCGCCTTTTGTGCATTTGTCCATGTAAGTAGTTTATAGAATACGTGTACCCTTGTGACGCAGTGGTTAGCGTGTCGTTCTTATACTAAGTATTCCAACTTGTATGCAATGCGAAAGCCGTCAGTTCGACCCTGACCTGGGGTATAAACTTTTTACTGCCATAGTCCCTGGGCTGTGAGCGGGCGATCAGTTGGTCAATGATGCCCAAGTTAGAGAGTGGCGGCGGATGTATGCTGGCTTGCCGAATTCCCTTTATTCGGCGTGGCCGGGAGTTAGCGGGGTAGTTCTAGGGTTGTGATATTGCATTGCCATAGACTACGTGAATTAAACAAAAAGAAAGAAAAAAAGCCTAGCAAGGAGATTGTGGCCATTAATGAATAAAACCAAAAAAAAGGAGATTGTGGCCGAGTGATATGCCATGACCCGCCTCTCTCTTTTCTTTTGTATTGTTTAATTCATTCTGACCCGCCTCTCGGCGCGCCCCTGATTTCATTTCCTACATGTAGCTTATTCTTCTAATAGCTACGGTTTAGGTACAAGTTGATGAACCTTTTAACGGGCGAGCTTTCGTCTTGCTTGCTAGTGAAATCTTTTATCTACGAGTGATCGATCGAATCTTGGCTTTACGAAGCGATACTTGTTTTTATGGCAAACCCATCATACCCGTGATATTGACCGCTCATCCATAGCCTACACCAGCCTTCCCTCCACGCTTCTACGGAGGCTGAGCTCTAGGTGGCATACCAATGAAACAAATCTCTGTTTACAGTCTGTAGTGGGTGTAACACCGACCGGATGTCATCCCTGTGGTCGGATGAAAAATTATAATTAAGAATGACATCCCTGAGATTGACAGATAGCTGTAATGCCGGTTGCTTACTAGTATGCCATCCATAGATCCGTGTCTTGGAGAAAAGTGGACATGGGGGATATGTAGTTGTCCTGACCCAGGGGTCGGTATGTATGGAGAAGCTTGCAGTATTGGTGAATATCAAAGACCACGGGGAGGTGGACATCGTTACAATGAAGTTAAAATAGACTGAACCTGTCCCTACCGGAGGGCAAATGAATTTTCAACCAGTCAATAATTAATACCCACTGGAGAACCGAGAAAGAAAGTAATCCGAGTGATATTCCGTGAGTCGAGATTACCCAATAAGGGTAGCGGTAATCTGCGAAGGGGTTCCGATATCGCATCTGTACAACGTAAAGGACCTGTACTGAGTGTGATTAACAGAAATATTACCAGGCATAATCGTAAACGGAACGGAGATATGTGTATCTCAAATTTAGGTAAGTACTACTACTAGAAGTTCGAACACGGGTAGTTGCTACGAAGCCTATTTGCCAGTTAGTGGACTAAGAAGTCTTGAAATCATGCAAAAAAGATTGAAGACATGCCCGCTGGGCCACTATGGCAAATGTCTCCTAGGACAAGCCCGTTGTTGTAAATTCGTCGCGATCTGGTCATTCAAACGGCTCACTGCTGATAACACATGTACATAAACGTGTTTGCTGAGCTAGTTCTTTTAAATCGGCCGTTTCCTCCGTATGTCCAGAATAGAGCGACGTTGCAAGTTTTTATGCCAACACTTACGGAACGCCACACCTGAGTAAGGATGGATCCTAGGACAGATCGACAGCTGTACAGTTCGGATTCGAGTCAAAGGCCAAAACTTGCAGTATGAGAGTATTATATAGCGTCATACCAATAATACATGGAGCAGTGAAAACGTGGTTTTCTCATTCCCGATTGCTGACTGTCGTGGTGGAAAGGCCATATGTGTATCGTGTGGGAGACAAAAGCCAGATATGGTAAAAGAGCTACTAGCATGTGCCTCGGCCCCTGTATCGGTTTCAAGTCTCGTGTTCTCACTGCGCGATTTGTGTTTGGGGTCGGGTGTAACGTCCCAAAGAAACGAGTGATACGCCGTGACTGCAACGGCTTAGTACCGCCCCTGCAGTCTCAACTCTACTCTGGAAATGTTTCAGTATTTTGGACCAGTGAATTTAAAGTTTATTAGTCGCGCGCCATCTTAGTCGGGCGCCCGAGTTACCTACAATTCATGAACGCTTATATAATCCATAGGTTGAAGTGTCACCCTTTGTCATAATCCCTGCTTGATTAAACCTGATAAAACTACTCTTTTTAAAAGATTTGCAATGACACTGTGGTGGAGTGGTTAACACGTTCGCCTGCTATTCTTAGGAAAGTGTAAGCGGATGCCTTCGGGCGCGCGAGTTCGAATCTCGTCGGTGTCGTCATATATTTTTCCTTTCCAGTTACTTACTGGACCCTACTGCGTAATTGCAGGGTCCTCATTCCCGCGCCTTTTTTTAATGTCTCTCTCACATCCTTTTTTTATTTTATTCGATTTATTTAGCCCACCACTACCCAATCACATGACTTAATACAATCCAGCATCACCAGTAACTCTCCCGCTCGCGGCGCGATTTGATACACCCTTCTCTGCTCCAATCTACCGTGCTGTCTGCCCCCTCTCCCCCCTGTTATTGCGGACCGCACACAGAACCCAACAGGGCAGGTTCAATCCCAACTCGCGGGGTCTCGTGGTTCCTTTACAGTGACCGACGGATAGGACCGGTCAAGGATTCGTGGATCCAGGGAACCAATAGAGGCCTGAAAACCCTCCCCCCATCCCTCCTCCGCCGGCCCCCCGTTGTGAATTGCCCACTCCATGCCACCACGGATGCTGGATATCTTTTCCGCCGTGTTTCACATTCCCTTTTTCAGGCCCTGGAAGACTTTTTTTTATTACTTTTTTTTCTTCCTTCCAAACTAGAGAGTAGTGTACTCACCCGCCTCCTTGATCGTCGAGTGATGTTTAGTGATCGTTTGGAGGATGGTGGTGGTGGTGAGTTATGGTGGGTTGGTTTAGTTTGGGGTTTGCATCATCTGTGCGAACTGGGCTGAATAGATATGACATAGCTGGGGGAGCTACCCAAGGGGACGTCGCATGACCGAGTGCTCGCTAAGACCCGAGCGAGGTTAACTGTGCTTTTTTGCACACTCTCTGTGGGTGCTGTGCGGTGCGATCTGTATGATGGGATAGTGCGGTGCTGGGCACAACGCACAGACAGTGCGTATGTGGGTACTATACTTTTTTTCTTGATCGCAATCTTAGCCGCCGCTATAATTTCTTTTTGACAAAATGTACTCTTTCGATCCTCCCTTATCGATGTGCGGTGGTGGCTGCGGGCTGGCCGCGGACAAAAAAAAAAGTCTTAATTGGCGGAGGAAAAAACCTGGTTTTGGGAATTATTGTCGCGGAGGTCTGTGTGCTGGGAGAGGATTTAGATTGGAAAGGTTGGAGGTGGGGAGGATACACGCGCTGTCACATGTCGTCTTATATAGGCTTTTTTTTTCTTTTCTTTCTTTAATTTGGGACGATCAATAATCACAATAGTGGGTTTGTGGGATTCTAGTGGATAAGGAGTGGAGATTGTAGATGTGGGTTTTATTAATTTGGGAGGAACTATGGGGGACGGCGGCATGGGGCCAGTGGGGGGAGATGGGCAAGATACGGAGAGATGTTTTGATAGTCGTAAGGCTAGGAGGCGATCATCACTGGGTGCTGGTTGCTGATTGATCGTGCATGATGCTGATCAAACGTGCGCAACCTCACGGTTCGTGAGGTTCGTGATTGAGTGGTTGAGCACCATAACCATAATTACATGTATATGCTCTACCCGTGGCGCCAAACTTACAGGAAAAGCCTTACCATCTAGGTACTGGTACCATGATGCTGTAGCGGGTGAATACTACCATCCAGGCCCGATTGGCAGCCGAGTGATATTCTGTGACTGCACATGTAGTTCCCCTAAGCCGTTATTTTCACCCGTTAGCAAAAACTGTGACTACCAGTGCCAATGGATTGAAGTGTTGATATAATTTCAAGCCTGCAAACCCGACGAACCCCCTTCCAATACCGATATCCACCGCCGGACCTCGAAACCCAAAAAACAACAAAGATGAATCACATAAAAACAGCCAGCCAGCCAAAAGAGTTTGAAGGAATATAAGAACCAGCAAATTACCAACAGCGGTCCAAAACCAAGGCGCGCGGACCCTTTCAAGAAACGGAGAACGGAGAACGGAGGGGAAAAGTATTGAGATACGAGCAAAGAGGATATTTCATACGAACAGAAGCCAAAAATGAAAAAGAATATAAAGAAGAAAAAAAAGGCTAATAAATTACAATTGAAGAATTTCCAGGATTAAAAAAAAGGAAAAAAAATCGGAAAAGCGTTTAAGAAGGAGCGGTGCATAGGAAAAACACTGAGATAAAAAAAGGTCAATAGAAAATAATCCGCTCGCTTCAACAACTCGGTCCAACAAAAAAAAGGGAGCTTCCCAAATTGGCAAAAAAGCCCCAAAGGTATATCCTCATCTGATCTCGCATCTCCTTCACCGTGGCTAGCCATAAATCCCGCTAAAAAAAACACAGGGAAATAAGATAATGATAGAAAATAAGACTACAAAGGAAAAAAAATGATAAGTAGTTAAATGTGTTGCGTTACGCCCGGTCAAAAAAAGCATTGTCTATACGGTCTCCCAAAAGCTTCTCCGCGAAATTTCAATATTTCCATGTTTTTTAAAAGATGACTTCTCGCTAGACAGCGACACTTTTTCTGGTGTCAATTGATGACCTAGCCGTCGTGAATCTTTCGCCGAATTCACTGTCCCTGGTCCCCACTCGCCCATTCATCGTAGGACGGGGTAATGGATCCATTGGGTTGTATTCGTTTCTATTCGGCTCTGGAGGAAGTGCCCAATTTTCGCCCCTTCCCATTGATTCTTGCGTACCGGTAGTACTAAGCCGAGAAGTCGGTACAGTAGTGGGAGATACGGGACTCTCTAGTGCCGCATCGGCACTTGCTCCAGGGCTTGTTCCAGCACCAAAAGCGGCCCCATGAATACTCGGCCATGCAAACGGTTCGTCTCCAGAAACCCCAGATTCACTTGGCCCTGGGGAAGCGGTTATGACCTGAAGATCTTCATATGATGAATTAAATTGTGTATTGATCCTGTGAGGTTCGGGGTGAGCACGGTCACTAATGCTGCCTTCCGAATGCTCCCTTCCAAGGCCAGGTTCGGAGGGCCGATATTGATGGGTAAATGTGTCACTAGAATGATTGTCTGGCTCCGAAGATGTCTAAGTTTATTTTCACTATGGTAAGCCATCACGACGATTAAAGATTATGGAGAGGTGGGTCTTACTCTTCCATTAAGCAAAAGCCCAGTCACCCCGCTGTTGTATCCGCTTTCACCTGCTTGACCGCCGTGTCTCCCATTGAGAGATACTTCAACAATTCCATCGGCATCAGGCTCCCCAATGACATATCCGTGTCCATTCCCAGTACCAGCACCCCCAATTGCAGCATTATCTTCGTCATGATATCCGTCACCAAGACGGGGTACATAACCATCATTATGCTTTGGGAAGAGTGCAATGATATCCTTCGCAGACATGCGGCCTTGGGGCCGTTCACATAAGCAGGCATCAACAATTTCCTTAAAGTACTCTGGCACATCTGCTGGTGCATCATACATAACCAGAGGTCTTTGGATCGCTTCGGGTTCATCCATTATATGCGCAATTCCCCACAACACCATTCCAAGTTGAAATATATCAGATTTAACACCAATATACATTCCAATTCTCTGCAGACCATCAATCATCGCTGTCACCTCTGGCGGCTCCCATCCTACGGGGCAACCTCGGCGGTTAATGTCGATAATCTTCGCATCGTCATTCTCGTCTATCACGATGTTGGATAAGGTAAAGTCGCCTTGGACATACCCCGCCTCATGGACCTCGGAAAGCCCCGAAACGATTTGTTTTGCCCATTTCTCCCGTAGCCTCCATGGGAGATTTTTTTCGTGGTAAATAATGTCAATGAGAGCGCCCTTTGGTGCGAAGCTGATAAGAAGCCCTTTGACCTTTTGCCGCCTCTCATCCACAATGCAACCTCCAAATCGGATGACATTTTGAGAACCTTTCAATGCGTAAAGAGCGTTGATTTCGTACAGGAATTCGTCGACGGTATCGGGACCGGGGATTTCTTTCTTGATATAAACTTTGTCTTTAATCTTGACCTTATAAACGAACCCGGAAAGGTGGGATTCGAATTCTAGCTCCGACTCCTTATATTTCGGGCATCTTAGATGCGCAATGGCGACTACTGGGGGGTATGGGATGATTTCGTGTATATCTTCGGTAACGTGGACATGGAGTCGCCCACCGCTAGTTTGCAATTTGAGATTTGTGATGGTCTCGTAGAATTGTATGGATGGCAATGATTCCTTGATAGCTTCGTAAATCTTCGCACTCTTGTCGCGCTGATATCGCAGATCCGCCAACTCTCGCTCCAACGTCCCCTCCAGAGCATCACGATAGTCGCACGAAACCGTGAGTCTGCGGCGCAGGTTTGGCGTCTCGGCGTAAGTGACGAAGAACTTTTCTCGGTCAGATTGATCGCGGAAATGCATGCTGAGGTTCAGGATCCACCGCCAGTCTATTTCATTATTGATTTCTTCTTGTCGTACCAACTCGCTACTGGTTTTCTCCTCTTCATGGGGTGACTCGCCATCGCCCGCCGCAGTAAGGAGCCCGTTATGGGTTGCTGATACTGGAGATGTTGCGGTTGCTGCCGGGGCTGGTGCGGTGTATGTTGGCTCGCTTTCCCTTTCCCCCTCTCCGACTAGATCAGGTGACGATGGTGACGACGATGACGACGTTGTCTCGTTACCATCAGAATTTTCTTCCGTTAAGGTCTTGGGTCGGGAGGGTACATGCTGGTGGTTTTCGGGCGGGTGCCTCTGGCCGTTGGGCGTAGTTATACTGGGGTCGTTCGGTGCTACTTGAGGTGCTCTGCGTTCCACCTTCTGCGAGCGCCTCGACAATAAACTAATACCCCCACCCCGCCTACCAAGGACGTGTTTATGGTCATCTTTGAATGCTAAAAGCCTAGCTTTGATTCGCGTGAAGAAGTCGTCGGCCTTTTGAGCGCCGGCCGGTCCGTTAGGATGAGCAGATGCCATACCCATGCAGAGGGTCATCTAACCGTAATTGGGGGAAATTTTATCTGGTCCAAACATCCAACCCCAATTGCCCACCTTGCGATTCTCTTTCTCTCTCTCTTTCTCAGTTGCTTATTACAGTTCCCTAGATGTTCTTTTATTGCTTTCGTGTTGCTGTTTAGTTATGATTTTCGTGTGAGGAGGATTGGGGGATGGTTTGCGGGCGTCCAGGTGTGGTTGGGATAAGATGTGGAACTGTTGGGTGGATATGTGGATGAAGGGCTCAGATGAGTGTTTCCTGTATCGTCTTCGGATGAAAAAGCGATGGCGTAGGCGCGGCGCCACCAACCGGGATGTTCGTACCGGGCGCGAGGAGCAAGCGCCAGGGTGTCTGGTCTGGTCAGACTGACTGATGACGAGATGTGAGAGGAGCGAAGGCTGAAGGAGAAACGAGGGGACGAGGGTCAGAAGAATTAAGCTGCAGCTTACGAACTGACTGTAGTAGCGCCGTTAGAAAGAAGTTTGGGGCGGAAAAATAGCCCTTTCGTTTTTGGAACACCACTGCGCACAGGGTGTTTAATAAGTACCCGTTAATAAAAGGGTTCCCCCGCCCTCAGTTCGTGTTTTTCCGGAGAGACGAGCGGAGTGCCTGTAATCGAGAAGATTTAGTATGAGCATGTATGTATGTAGGCCTGAATGTAAAGGGACGTAAGTGTTATGCGTGCTCAACCAAGGCAGGACAGTAGCATCATCGACAGAGGCTCAGACGAGCCAATGCGGGCCTTAGAGGGCTGTGAATGGACGAGGCTGTTCTTGGAAACAACAATATAAAAAAAACTCCCGTATTTGGGATTTTTTCAGAAAAATAAAAAATGAACGACAAGATACACTGGTTCAGACAACGAGCGAGAAAGGGAGAAGGACGGGGTGAAGGTCAACGAGATTCTCGTTACCGGACGTCGTGTTTCTTTCTTTGCTTTTCTTTTCTTTTCTCGACGGTTTTAACTCAAGCACGCTTTTTCCAGCGTATGCAAGCTTTCCTCATCGCCTGGCTGAAGGCCCAATTATAGAGGTTTTCTCTGCAGAGTGAGCTGGCACGCAAAAAAACCCTTACAAGCCGTGAACGAACTGAGCTCTCGTCCAGTAAGTCGAATTGATAGATAGGTAGCTAGAGGTAAGGTAGAGATAAATGTAGAGCGGTGGGTAAGGTAAAGTAAGGTAGGTAAAGTTATCTTCCGTTCATCGATTTCGATTATTATTATGTTTTTTTTCTCTCCGGTTGTTTGGGAAGATTTGTGTGCCTTTAAGAATTCCTTCCTTTTCTTCTTCTTCTGGTACCAAGAAATTCTTCCCTACATAAGATCCACCATCGTTCAGCCTGTATCCCCACCCTCCTTTCCCCCCCTTTCCCCTTTCTTTCTTTCTTAATATATTATTGTTTTTGTTTTTGTTTTTTCATTTCCCGCTATGTAAAATGCCTCTGCCAGCTTTATTTGGTAGCGACAGAGGGTTGCAGTCAAACCATGATGTGTGTTTATGAATGTTGACAAGCCCGTTCGGGATGGGGGTAGGTACAGTATGTCTGACTGAATGAATTGAACCACCGGTGCGGTGGGGTGCGGCGGTGGTGTGGTTGCGTGTGGGTGCCAATTGTGGTGGAGGTGGTGATGTCGGTGCGAATAGTCAGTGTTACGAAACTCTCACTCACCTGGACTGGTACGAGTAAGTTGAGCTTCCAGAAAAGCCGAGCTTTTTTCTCATGCAGCCGACGGGTTGAGAATAACCCATTCCCTTACTGCATGAACACATGCGTTCGGATGCAGTGTTGGCACCAATAAAAATCATTCTGGGCTCTCCCCCAGCATCACCCCGCAGGCACCACAGACGCGCCCACCGGCGTAGTTACCGGTCTGTAGGAAGAGTAAGTATGATAGATAACCTTCAACCCCTCCATCATCAGTTCGAGCTGAAGGCAACAATGGTTTCTGATGGTCAATCTTTGCCCCTCTAGGTAAGTATTTCTATGGACCGTCTTCCACCTCATCCTTCTTCTTCGGTCTGTCTATGTTTCCTCAATCCCTGAATGGGTGGGATTGATTCTGGTTCCATCGCGTGTCACCCTATTTCATCATCTATCAAACGCCAAACGAGGGGGATCGGCCAGCCAACCATCAACGGATAAGATTATTTTAACATACGGGACGGGATGGAAAGTGGAAAGGTAAGGTAGGTAAGTGGAAAAAAATTGTGATAGATGTTGACGTGTTCCTGGTTGGCCGTCGAGGTAGAATAGATAAAAAAAAAAGGTTGTGGGAAACCCCATATGTGTACAGTCCTGTATGTACTAGTTACAAGGATAAACAAAAAAGGAAGATGTTCCTGATGTGTGATGTGATGTGATGTGATGTTAGATTTACCTTGTTAAGGATAGCCTAATTTTGATAGGCGAGTTACAAAAACGCACTTGGGCCTAGCGGCAGTAAAGTCTGAGGGGCAGCTAGACATTGAGGCTCAACTAATTCTTAGCAGAGCGGGGATCAGGTGCGCTCGCGTGTTTTGCTTCCCCGAGCTAGTTGATTAAATGTGCTAACTTGGTGGGAAAAAAAACCTTGACCTGTCTTGTCTTGTGTCCCCTCGCACAGCAGTAGTCTGTTCGCTGCTGCTACTAGCATACTTACTGCTCGTATGGGTACTGAGGACATAAGAGACGGGGAAGAAGAAAAAAAAAAACGAGATGCTTCTGCTGGCATCGAGGCACAGCCAAAAAGCAACGTCAACTGGCCATGGATGTCAATCAACAACACAGCGAACAACGAAACAATCGAGATTTAAACAAACATAAAACGGCCCACCTAAGGCGGAGTCCAGGGGAAGCTCAGGAGAGAGAAAAAAAGCGGCAATGTCTCAGTTCTCAGTGCCGCCGCCCCGAAAGCCCTTTCTCCTCTACTCCAGCTCTATCATCTTCTACGGTAGGTATATGAGGATGCTCTACTAGTACTCTAGCTAGGTAGCTTTCATCATGCTCTTCCGCAATTGCCAAGGAATGTACTAAGGGTAGTCGATATAAAATCCCGGAACTAGAGAAGAGGTACAGCATCACACTAAGGCAGGTAGGTGTAGCTGTAGCTAGAGCACTCTAGTAGTAAGCGCTCGCTCGCTCGGAGAGAATGCAGCTGCAAGCAAGAGACCTACAGAGTAAGACCAACAAGCAGGTCTCGGAACAAATCCACAACGTGGGGAGGTGGGTGAGAGGAGACCAGAGGAGGAACATCAGCATCATCATCACCATCATCCCCCAAACACCTTACTCTAGCTAGTATCTACATGCTTAGAGCTCGACATCCACACATACGCCCCCATCCCAAACCGTAGAACTACTGCCCCACCTCCCCGGTACCTATTTTGCTAGTTCACCACACCTTTTTGATTTCACGACGAGTCTCGTTTTCGACTTACCAGGTACTGCACATGCCATAATCGCCGCCCTGCCCAATTGACGGTGTTTCCTGTTACCCATTACCGTATATAAAGCACACACTTGCCAACGAACATGTGCCATCTAAACACTTGACACACCCATCGTAGGATAGGCCGGTAGGCAATCACTTAGGACATAGACATTGTATATACACAGTGCATATCTATCTGGCCATGACACTGATCAGGTCTACAACATGTGCTAGTCGTAACAATCAGCCCACCCAGCCAGCCAGTGACCGTCCCAACCCAACCTATCGGTCTCTCGGTACATAGTAAGAAAGTACTACCGTCGCAAAAATACTAAACCTTTGAGACACGAGGGTTGAACAATCTGTCCATAACGTGTAGTATAGTGGTTACATGCAGTAGTACATTGTAGTACCTACTCTGGCTAGAGTACATACATGTACATATATTTAATTTGTGGTCCACGGGGTACATGGAGTACTATAGCTACATTAGCTTGCACCTATAGCGGCGCCGTGCTTAAGCCTGTCCACGCGACATGTATCCTACCACTACAATATGGTGCATCGGTACTTTGCAGATCCAAGCGAAGAGATCGTGGGGTGATCGTGGGGTGTATGGTAGGTTGGGAGGTAGAGTATATATGGAGGTAGTTTACCTTCCTGGCTTCATAAACTTTAGAGAATTAGATCAGAGCGATTACATAGGGTATATTATGTGTATATACTCTTTGTATGATGTAAGTACATGTAGCCCTAGTCACTCAGAGCGTCCTCTTTCACAGTTACATATTCTGTCTCGACTTACTCAATGTGTACCTATATACACATATGTGGGACAGGTTTGATATTCCGGGAGTACCCTACAATAAACGGGGTCGTATATCTGATTACAAGCCAAGCAAGTATGTAGATGATACATTGAAGTAACACACCAGGCCATCCCCGTCTGCCACTGCAACCACTGTGTAACTCTAGTCTCTATAGATAAAAACGTCCCTGATGATCCACCTTAAAAGTCCTCCCCTTCCCTCGATCCCACAATGATATTATGATTTTATTTTATTTGATGGAGACGGCGCCCGCCTACCTACCTACTTGCCTCCCTGCCTATCCGCTGGGACTCAAAAATACACGGGGTGGATCGCCCAACCAACGAACGTGGTCTTTATCAGCTGGCCTCCCTCCTCCGTCGTCATCAGCACCACAACTATCACGATGGATGATGTGCTGTCCGTCCGAGATAAGTATGCTGCATCCGGATCCGATGGCACAACACCAGATGAAAGACGAACAGCAGTGAAGGGCATACAACAGCTCAGTCGGTTTTGATACTGCATCCCGTTCGTGGGAGTGGATGACGATGTCTCTCGTGGCGTGTCGGGAGATATACTACATGTACTTCCCTATATTGATTTATGTACTGCCTTAGACATACAATGCAGAGGAGGAAACTCAGTGCAAGGCATGGAGAGAGAGAAAGAAAAAAATAAAGGAAGATAAGACATAATAATGTGACAAGGACTTAAGGTTAGCGCTACTTAGATGCAAGGCCTGCTCGAAGAGAGATGCTAGATGATGATGAGTGCGAAGAGCAGAGATGTTCAATGGCCCCTAGACAGGACAGGGAAGGACAGATAACTACTGACAAAAAATACCCCAACCAGCAATCGAAACAAAAAGGAAAACGTCTAGAAAGGGCTCCCAAATACGTCAAGTATAGAACAAAGAAAGAAATAAAAGGTGCAAAAAACCCCATGGGTGGGGAGAAATTTGTACATCTAACCCGAGAAAACCCAAAACCCTCATTAGTACCAAAAAAAAGATCTCACGGGCCTATCATATAAATATTCGTTGATGTTTCGGGCAGCTAACCAAAATTTCAATCATCGTCTTCATCTCTGTCCCTCTTGGATTTCCCCTCATCTTCCTTCAGCTGTTCTGCCCACAGCCCTGCAGCTATGTTCTTATCAAGATCACTGAACACCAGATCGTAGACATCCTGATACCAGCTGGCCGGGCGCCCTTCGAGGCCTTCTTTGATATTCTATTATAAAAAGTCCAGTCAGCAAGGCATCCAGTAGTAAAAATAAGCTCTTCATCCGCCGCCGTTTCAGCCTCATGGCAGGAGCAACACTCGGCTGCGCGTGAAATAACGCGGGTTCGAAAGTGCTAGGCAACCCTCCCCCGGAAAAACTAAAAACGAGAGAGAAAAAAAGAAAACCTAGGGAGGCTACATACATCCGGGAGCTCGAGCCAGTCGCTCATGTTATCAGCCGGGAAGATGATCCTCTTTGCCCCGGATCTACGCGCAGCAACAGCCTTCTCACGAAGTCCGCCTATCCTCAAGACCTTACCCGTGACTGTAAGTTCGCCAGTCATCGCAATTGTAGGATCAATTTTGTGATCGAGAGCCAATGACAACAACGACGTCGCCATCGTGATACCGGCCGAGGGTCCTAGTTAACCGCGCCAATAGGAAATTAGTTCTCGGGTAATTGACCAACAAGCGAAATACGAAATCATCACGTGCAGGGGCGGGGGTGAGCGGTGCAGAGAGGATGCGAGTGTAATCAGAAAAGTGAGAATGCTTACCATCTTTCTGCACAGCACCTTCAGGACAATGCAAATGGATTTTAGCCTTCTCAAAGAAACGGTTTGAGGGGAAGCTCTTTGCCATCAAACTCTTGGCAAACGAATAGGCAATTGAGGTCGACTCCTTCATCACATTCTTTAAGTTACCAGTGCGCTCCATTCCCGGGCGTGAATTTGGCGTCAATGCCTGCTCTAGTATGGACTCGACGTAGAGCGCAGCCCCACCCATCTGCGTCCACGCAAGACCCATAACCACTCCCGGAGGTGTAATGTCATACAGCCTGTCCGAGGTAAACACTGGGGGACCAACGTAGTCCTTCAGGTTCTCTCTGGTTATGCTGACGTGGACGGAATCCGGAACCTGGAGAGCCACTCGTGGTTTCTCGGTTGTCTCGGCCTCGTCAATAGTGGTCGGCTTCTCATCCCTACCGACGGCTTCCTCCCGTTTCTCGGATTCTTTGAGTGCTGCTTTTCCTTCTTCGGTTATTGCCTTTTCCTCGGGCAAGGCTGACTCGCCCAGATCTTGAACGATCTTCAGGGCGGATTTCCTAAAAACCTTTTCGATCTGATTTTTCCAGCGAAGGTAAAGTAAGCATTAAGATCTCACTGGCTGAGCGATCTGCAACTCCTATTTGGTTGCCTACCTGTTTCTTGAGGTTGCGGACCCCACTCTCTCGGCAATATGATTTGATCAATTCTTCAATGGCATCCTTCTGCAACACCACGTCGACATCTTTCAATCCACTCATCGCCTTTGCTTGTGGCGCTAGGTACTTATCCGCGATAGCCATCTTCTCATCAGCGACGTATCCAGAGAGTTCGATCATTTCCATACGATCCAGTAGTGGGCGAGGAATTGTGTCTGTCATGTTCGCTGTGCAGACAAACAGCACCTTGGAGAGATCGACGGGCACATCCAAGTAATGGTCCAAGAACGAAGAATTCTGTTCCGGGTCAAGGAGCTCCAGCAAAGCAGATGCAGGATCGCCTTGGTGGCCTCGCCCGATTTTGTCGACTGCGTTCATACACTCAGTAAAGGATATTCACCAATCGATAGCGAGGTGGGGGTGGGTGATTGGCCTACTTTCGTCGATGAGAACCAAGGGGTTCTCCGTCTGGCATTTTTTCAAAGCTTGGATGATACGTCCCGGTAAAGCACCGACATATGTTCTCCTGTGCCCCTTAATCTCCGCGACATCTGTCAAACCACCGACACTGAATCTATAAAACTGCCGATTCAGGGCTCTTGCAATTGACTTTCCAATCGAAGTCTTACCAACACCTGTAGGTTAAATGGTCAGCTTCATTGCCACTCTGGATTGGAGCCGATTCGTGGAGCTCAGTTGCTTGAAACGGAAAGCAAAACGCTGTTCGTCCCAAGAGTGTCAGGGTTAAACAAAATATATTTTGCGAACATACCTGGAGGTCCAACAAAGCAAATGATCTTCCCCTCCACGCTACCTCTTAGTTTCCCCACAGCAATGAATTCCAAGATTCTATCTTTCACATCCTTGAGTCCGTGGTGATCATCATCTAAGACCCCCATGGCATGCCTGATGTCATAATTCTCCGTTGAGCGCTGTCCCCAAGGTATTTGTGTGAGCCAATCCAAGTAGTTCCGGGTAACATTGAACTCCGAAGCTGCAGATTCAAGATGTGACAGTTTATTTAGTTCCTATACCGAGATCAGTGATTAAACCTTACACATGGATAAGAGATCCCGGGATTGAAAAAAGAAGAGACAAACCTCATCGAAAACTTTCTTGACGGCTTCCGGCATAGCCAACTTGTCGGCTTTCTCCTTAAACCTCTCTACCAGTTTATCCTTCCCGTCACTCTCAATTCCAAGCTCCCTCTTGATTCCCTTCATCTGCTCCATAAGCCAATACTCCCTTTGCCTCTTCTGGATCTTGGCCTCGACATCCTTTGAGATCTTGCTCTGAAGCTGAGCATTCATGAGCTCCTTCTTCAGTACTACCAGTGCTTTCTGCAACCTCTCCTCAACTGGAAGAGTCTCTAAAACCTCTTGGAGCTCCTTGAACTCGCCCGCGGACACGGCGGCTGCAAAGTCAGCAAGCTTGGCTGGCTCATCAATGACGTTACCGGCGGATTGCGACATTGAGAAAGTTGAGATCTGATCGCGGAAGAGGGGATTCAGGTTGGCGATTTCCTTGAACACGTTGACAATCTCTGAAGTGACTGCACGAATGACGGGTGATTTTTTGTCGTAGCTTTGCTCGACGAGGTTCTCGACATCCACAATGCTTACTTTGTACTTTTTCAGAAAAGCAGTGGCATAGGGGTTATGAGTGGCATTGGACGAAGGTGCTGGTTTCTTCTCTACCGCCTCCTCCTCGAAGCTAGCAACAACATCGCCTTTATTTTCGGGCTCTGTGATCTCGTCGATCTCCTCAATTGCTGCTTCAGAGACATCACCTTTACCATCAGCAGTTTCGCCGGTTTCACGCGGGAGCAAGTTGGAGATCCTAATACGACGATGGGGGTAAAGCACGGTTGTTAGACTCCCCTCCTCGCCATGGACTGGGAAAGCGCTCGTGATTTGTGCAAAAACACCGACATCGTGGACCTCATCCAAGCTGTCAATTACATCCCGATCGGCGTTCTCATCTTTAAACAGGAACGCTCCGATGTACGGCTGTCCTCGCTTCATCATTTCTTGAATAGCTGTCGCAACCGTCGGATTTCGGATCGTGACGGCCTTGTAGAATCCTGGAAATAACGGGCGTCCGGCAATTGGTAGAGCCATCACTTGGGGGTAGATGTCCGGCACAGTAGGCTTCTGCAATGCGCGGTCAGAAGTACCTCTCTTCCTGCCACCACCCATTCCTCCGTTTGAACCTCCGTTCTCGCCACCAGCACCCCCGGCGGCCCCTCTGCCACCCTTTAGGACCTCTCCCGGACTCGGGGCGCCTTCTCCGGATCGCTCCTTCCCAGAGTCGACCTTTACGCCGCCTTTCTCCTTTTCCCCCTCTTCTTTCCGTTTCACCTCTTGCTCGACTTCTTCCTCGACAACATCCTGCTTCAGCTTCTCTTTTTGCTTCTCCTTCACCTCTTCACCTTCATCCTTTGGTGGCGGCCTTTCCTTGCCCAACAGCGCGGAGTTAGAGAACCCCCGTATCACAGCGGCTTCACCGTAGCTCTGCCATAGTTTCCTGGTTGATGGGGAGGTGGCGAGAGAAAGTCCTGATGAAGTGTTCAGTGTCCGAGCTTCAAGTAATGCGAATGATGATGCATTCCGTTTTGTAGCCGATGAGGCGACCGTGTAGTATCTTCCAGTGGAGATTGTATTGTTGGTTCTTAATAACCTGCCCTGGAGTGCGGCCCGCCATGCTATGCTTCGTCCGTAAGCCATGCAAAATAGTAAATGCTACTGTAGATAGAAAATATAATCGATTAGAAACCTCCCTCCAGAAGTAAATGCTGAGTAGCAATAGATAAGACTCACAGTGCAATCAATTAAAGAGAACGGGAAAGAAAAAATGGGCCTCCTATAGGAACTGTCGAATGTAGTACAGAGAGGGCAACTTAGGTGTTGAGGTGATGGAGTAAAGGGAAGGAAAGAAGAAAAACTGATCGACTTGTTGAGCCACCCAGTTGCGAGAACGCTGACTTCATTCCTGCATCTCGATATTCCCACCCATACCATGTGCGGCAGGTTCCTTGGCGGGTGCCTGGGCGTACAACCCAGCACGGGGTTTTATCACCCCGCCATTTGTCAGTCATAGAACCCCGCCGAACTCTTGCATCCTCGCCTCTCTTTTTCCTCCTCTCCCCATCTTCCTCGCTTCCGGGAACGCTTGGGGTCGAGGATGCTTCCGGGAACGCTTGGGTCGAGGATGCTCCGAACCTCGCTTATCTAACCCGATAACCCAACACCCAGAACACCACATACAGGTGCATACAACATACTGCACGTGCCGCTATTCGCTCACCGGATCTCACTCTATGGGGTTTAAACGAATGCTTTTCTACGTCTGCACACACTGGGGCATTTAAGAGTGATATGATGATACTTCCTCCAACTGGAATCTGAGCCAGGATCGACCATAATCAAAAAAAAAGTTGCCCAATAAACTGATCAACCAACCAACAATCTGGTATTGGGATTGGGACTGTGGTAAACGGGATTTTGGTTCCAGACATCATGAAACAAAGGCATGGACGCCTCAAAAGTCTTAAAACTAAAAGTGACTGTCCAATCTGGATCATCGTCCCGATTGTCATACTCTGCTATACTGGTGGAGTATCCTTGGGGAAGCGTATCCCGCTCAGACCTACATATAGGTGCTTACCGACCTCAAAAGATATATGATCTTCAACCCAATGAATCGTTACTCTCAAGATCTCATGGATCCAGAATATCACATCACACACTTCAAGACCAATGGTAAAGAACCAATAGCTGAGGCAGTTTAAGCTACCACCCTAAAAAGCCGAGTGATATTTCAAGACGCGATGACCTCTTCGCAGTTTTGCCATTTTAGAAGCCATCCAGGGCCGGATCAAACTTCACTTTTCACAAAGATACTGGTCTCTCCTCGAGAATTTCCCCCTTTCAAACTCGTGAGGAAGCTGCTTAGGCAGAAGTTTTGGACTTACATCTGGTTATGTGGCCAACTTCTCGGATTTTGTGGTCACAAATCGGGCACTCGGTATCCCGACCTGCCCCGTAGGCCGGTATCAATATAGACATTTTTGGCACTTCGACCAAGCTGAACAATCAAAATATGTATACATGTAGTTATAATTCACAGCACGGAATCGTCCCCTCGGATATCTCGGCTACAAATTATGCCATCAAAGACGGGTTCATGAAACAAATTCTATCTGAGGGAGAAGACACAACTACGACAGCGACCCAAATCTAAACAGGTTCTACGGCTTACGATTACATAGCCTAGGCGTTAGTTAGTTGGTAGATAAGTTGTTTGGTGAAGCTGAGATCTTTTGTAGCTCATCGAAAGGCTAAATAAAGTCTCGAGCAGGCCGCTATATAGATAGTCTTTTAGGACTGTTAACGGGTCAAGCCGGACCAGACCAGATGAGGCCATGAATAGAATCCTATGGCCTGTGCTGGACTACATGGCTCGGTATCTAGATCCCCTCATTCAGAAACCACTCTCAATCTTCTTCTAGTATTCCAGAAAAAGATAGGATGCAAACGTTATCATAGGATTATGGATTGGTGCAGATTATTTGGATCTATTGTAGAGCGCAACCAGCCACCTCTGTGCCAATGTAAGTCTGGTGACTGAACTCGGTCATCTCTTACTCCGATGGGCAGGGGTGTTTCGTCGGAAATTTGACATATGCAGTAGCTTCGCTGGCAGACTTATCCCGAAGTAGGCTGGTATTAGTTTAACTCTAAGGGCTATTTAGACAAGTTGTAAGATCATAAGCACCATGCAGCCTACCCATAAGGAAACTCCATAACGCGGGTGGGGGCTTGAGTAGGGGCTAGAGAGAATTTATGCCTGGGTGGAGAGAGACATTTTCTTTCGTGTGCTGATATCTCCGTCTATCAGGCAGAAGATTCTAGGCTTTAAAGCAGAGAGCATCAGTACTATTGTCAGTTCTAAAACAAGACCACCCGAGATTCTCACTTGGCGAGATCTCAAGATTGTTAATTTAACCCACACCTGGTGATATTGAGAGGAGCCTATTCCGCGATTGATATGCCGGGACCATTAGATGGATAACCAAAGGTCGCTCTTTTCTGGAGGGATGCAGCCTATATTTAAACCAATGCCTCTCAAAAATGTTTGTGGACGCCTGCGAAGCTGCCCGATCGACCAAGCAGATGGTTCTTGAATGCCTTACATTCCTGAAACGGCTGGGCAATTTACAAGGGGTGTCTTAGCTCTCTCACAGGCAATCGAAAAGGTAATTAAGTAAAGAAGGCCCAAAGAGAGGCGTATCTGTAAAGCGACCTAACGCCTTCTGACAAGGGCCAGTTCATGTCATAATGATCATTTCCATCTTAGGTCAAGCAGTCATTAAAGCTACATAACTACATGTAGCGCTGCATCTTGTCCCACCAACTACCCAACTTCACCTGCTATATTGACAACATGAGGTGGTGATTGATCTTCCCGTAACCTTTGACAGCCCGAGAATTTAGTGCCCATATTGCGCCAAGTTGTGCGAACAACCCGCATTATGGATGGGGGTGCGATGTTTTCATCGCTTCTTTTATCAAATACGGCTGTAGCCTATCCCCCATTTCTGGTGCTGTAAAGTGCCTGCCTGCCCGCGATCTCAAAGGATCGTTGGCACTTGAGCTTCGAGATCTCACCCATGCCTAGGTAGGGGAGGGAGAGGTTCCAATGGTTAGCTATGATTCAAATTTGTTCGATTCCAGTCAGTATTATAATTACCATTAACTTTTGTGTGCTTTAAGTAACCAGCGACGGGCGAGTGCAGGTGAGCAAAAGGGTAGGAAGAGGGTAGAGCGGGTTTGTAATCGCCGACCCTATATCTCATTTTTGATTATCATCAGGCATACATATGCAGGGCACCAAGAGACAGCTGAATAGGGCTTTGTGAACAAAATAAGGTTATCACTTTTTCTGCGCCTCTAAGTTTCACGTTGTCGAAATACGCCAGTGGGCCTGCATCATGCAGGTACGTTACTGCAAAGCTGCTTCCAGACCAAGTACGCGCTGTGGTCTGGTAACGTGATCCTTCCTTGCATGGTGTTTGGTCATGATATATCACTCGTACTTGACAGGCTACCAAAATTTTGACTCATTCTTAATTTGATGGTGTATACGTATGGGCTACTGTTAGGCCCTATAGGGGTTTTGCGATAAGTAGCGTTCATAGCTATTGTCAGCAGCTGCCTCTCTTAACAAAGGATTATGTCTTTTCTCTTATTTATATGGATCTTTCTGTGTTTTGGAAGATCTCTACTACATCCCGGTCCTATATCCGCCCTTTTATCATAGCCAGCTACAGGTCCGTGCACTCACTTCTATACACGCTTACCAGCAAAAGAACCAGAAAATGCAAGCGGTGGAGACAAGGATAATTTGTATGAGGGATCGCCGCCACTCCATACAAATAATCCTTGCCCTGAGCAACTACATTTTCTGCTGGTAAGCGTGTACCTACAAAGACACTCTACCACTTCTCGCTCCGAGGTTAGCCTTCCGGCCGCGGGTAGCACATAGAGTGCCGAGTGAGGTGAGGTGAGATAAGACCTTCCTCCTTTATTTTTTATTTTTTTGGTGGCAGCTGAATTAAGCTTTCACACTCGCAACGAAAAAGCCCCACCGAGCACCTACCACATTGCAACGTTAACATCCTGGTGCAAAAAAAAAGTAAGCGACGTTAGATTAATCCTGGGCGAATATCTTTTTATCTGGTACAACCGTCTCTCATCGGTCGATCAATCCAGTCAGTCGCGGTGGATGGAGATGCCCGCATGAGACAAACGGCCGCATAGCTGGGTGGGCTGAGCTATATAACTGACGGGGGAGGTGAGGGGAGGGTGTTGGATATATCTCTCCTGTTCCTGTGGGAGGGCTTTACAAGGAGACTTCTGGGAAGGATATCCCAGTGTCGAGGCCTACCTATACTCTATGAGTACTACAAACAAGATAGGATCGCTCAACTGGAGTAACTACTCTACTTCCTCATGAGCACAGCTGAGAGAGGGGTCGGTCAGCGGGTAAATCGTTTTTAATCTACCCAGACCTGTACTTCGTATTCCTCATCCTAAACCCCGAGGACCTCAGTGAAGGGGAGAAAGGCAAAGTAATGAGCCGGAGGATGAGGAGAATGAAGAAGAGGACTAATGTATATAGTTGTGCTGAGATGGAGTTCACTGCGTGACCTAGCTGCTAGGTCATGCTTAGGCCACTGAGCTAAGGGAAAGGCTCGTGAGTGACCCGTGTTTATCGATAAGACTCTTGTTTGTGCTCCTTCAACGGTCGGGGGCCTTACCCGTTTCGATGGTCGCGTGGGCGTGAGTCTCAGCCTGCCGACGTCAGACAGGCCAATCCGGCGAAGTGCAGAAGCAATGAAGAGACACCTGCCAAGACGGGCTCTCTCTTCTTCTTGTAACACAGGTAGAGACAGCGTTTATTGACAACCAACGAACGAAACCAACAGAAAGCCAACAACAGCTACATAGATTACGACTGAGCAGGGTACAATTGAGCACTAAGGCGGATTCAGTCACGAGCTCTGCCGCCAGTCTGATACAATTATAATTAAGGGACAGGGGAAAGAAAGGTGAGAGAGAAGGAAATAAAACATCTATTACATATACATACGCGTTTTTGCCGCCAATACTACATGTACTGCTACTACATGCTTATTCTTGTCTTTGTATAACAATATCGTACGGACGTAGAATCTCCGCATTCCGTCGTTATCATTCTCATCGCCACAACTCACTCACACCAGACAGAGAATCTAGGACGTAGACCTGTCACCGCAGAGATCTCACTACAGGAGCAGCGTCCCATCGGTACCTACATAAATACAGATACATCCTCATCCTATCCGTCGTCTGCATCCTCCCATCAAAAGAGAACGCACGCAGCAGCTAGGTACAGCGCTTAACCAGCATCGTTTCTGGTTGGTCTGCTGCCCTACTATTTTTTTGGTAGCGATCCCACTTCCGTGCGCTCATGGTTGCAGAGGTGCCTGTGGTGCTTGTTTCTTCTGGGCTGTTGCTGTGGTGTCGTTGAAATTATTCCATAGTCCTGCGTCCACTCAGGGTATTTCTCTCGTCGACAAAGTTCTTTTTTCACTCCCCCCCCTTTTCGTTTCACTACGAGTCCTCCCTGTTTACAAGTTTGCTATTGTTGTTGCTGTCTATTCATAGACGTCAATCAATCCATCTCTATATCCAGCCCACCACACACAACAACGCCGCCCCCCCCCCCCCATAACCATCCCCTCCATCCCCAATCCCATCTTGCCTGCCTGCTTCCTGCTGCCCCATTCTGTCCATCCATACATAGCCGTTCTGCAGTGCTCCTTCCCACCAACCACTCGCCTGGATCACACATCCCCGCCAGCAGGAGCCACCTACCCATAAGCTGCGGGCATATCCATACATCAATCGTAGAGCAGGTCAGGTCAGGCAGTGGCACTACCGTAGTGCGAAACGACCCCTTCCTGTGACAGGGGGTGAAAATCGCTGTACCTCTTCTGCTTGTGTTTGTCGCTTTTTTTTCTCCAGCTACGTACGAGGAGAGAGGGGAGATTGGGATATCTTTTCTTTCTTTAATCTTCACTTCTCTGCTCTACCTTACTCTGTCCTTCTCTGCTGCACTGCTTGCTGCTGCTGCTGCTGCTGCTGTTGTGCGTGCGTGTGTTTTATTTTTAACAACTGCATAACAAGTATTTTCCGGACCTCTGTTTCAACTGTTTTGGTTGTGGAGGAAGAAGGAAAGAGGCAAGAGAAAGAAGTGGGAGAACGAAAGAAGAAATCGAAGTTGACTTGTTGTCTGTGCCGAAACATACGTACGTTGCGATAATTATATCTCACCATACAAGTTTAGTGCAATTCAATACCTTACCTTACCATACCTACCATACCTACATACACATACCTACATTGACGCTTTCCTTCTCTGCTCGCACGCACGCTTGCTCGCTCACACACACCACTCTCATAACAACGCTTGGGAGAGAGAGAGACCCCCCCACCCGTCACGAGCATATTTAGAAGATCATGCAGCAGTCTCCGACAATTAGCTGCCCTCTCAAGGTAGATAGACCTTCTGCAGCCCCCCCCCCCTCTCCCCGAATCGACCCCTCGAGGGCCTCACTTCTCACACCATATACCTCTCCCCCCTCATCTAGCACCTATGTTCTCCTACTGCTGATGCTGCTACTTACATATACCCCCCCCCCCCCCCACCTCCCCTGCCCCCTCTTCTACTACCACAGCCAGCTCATACGTCATCGTAACAGACAACGACGGAAGTCGACTGGATCACCCCGCTGAAATCCTACATTCGCACAACCTACGGCGACCCCGAGAAGTACAGCGAGGAATGCGCAACTCTCAACCGGCTACGACAGGACATGCGCGGCGCCGGCCGCGACTCTGCCGCCGGCCGTGATCTCCTATACCGCTACTACGGCCAGCTCGAGCTGCTGGACCTCAGGTTCCCCGTTGAAGAGAGAGGTGTCAGGGTGGGTTTTACCTGGTGAGTGGGAAATGAGAATGAAATTGGCTTTTAAATGAAAATAAATTGGGATGAGGATGGGAGTTTTGCTGACTGATGATTGCGCGCGGGTGTGGGTAATAGGTATGATGCATTCACACATAAGCAGACTTCGCAGTACTCGCTCGCGTTCGAGAAGGCGTCGATTATATTTAACATCTCGGCGGTACACTCGTGCCATGCGGCAAACCAGAATAGGTCTGAGGAGCTTGGGATAAAGACGGCATTCCACTCGTTCCAGGCGTCGGCCGGAATGTTTACGTATATCAACGAGAACTTTTTACATGCGCCCAGTACGGATCTGAGTAGGGAGACGGTCAAGACTCTGATTAGTATCATGCTGGCGCAAGCGCAGGAGGTGTTTTTGGAAAAGCAGATTGCGGACGGAAAGAAGCCGGGGATGCTGGCGAAGCTCGCGGCACAGGCCGGGCTGTTGTATTCCCAAGCGGTGGAGGGCGTACAGGAGAATTCGGCGAAGGGCGTGTTTGAGAGGGTGTGGTTGATTGTTGTTCAGGTATGTGCTGCTGTTTGGTTTTTGGATGGGTGGCGGGACGGAATTGACGGTGTAGGGTGGATAGGCAAAACAATGCTACATGGAGTCGCTCTCGCAGCATCTGCAGGCCCTCGCGGACACGGATAATGGCAACTACGGACTTGCAATTGCGCGTCTTCACCTTGCGGAGGACCTGGCAAAGGATGCACTACGGTTTTCTCAGTCGTTCCCGAACTCACCATCGGCAACATCTAACTTGTCCGCCGAGACCGGCCCCGCGCTGGTACAAATGACGAAGAGACATCTTTCGCAGCTGCAAGAGAAACTCATGGAGCTTGTCAAGGACAACGACTACATCTACCACCAGACGGTCCCAGCAGAGACTTCAATCCCACTAATCCCCAAGATGCCGGCGGCAAAGGCCATCCCCGTTCAGGAGCTCTATGCCGGCGCGGACATCAATCGTATCATCGGCCCCGATATTTTCCAGAAGATCGTGCCTATGAGTGTCACTGAGAGTGCCTCGCTCTACGACGAGGAAAAGGCTAAGCTCGTCCGAGCCGAGACCGAGAAGTGTGACTTGGCAAACGCGGAGATGGTCGCAGCCCTCGACTACCTGAAACTTCCTGGATCTCTCAAGCTTCTCAAGGGTGGGTATGAAAATGGAATTGAAGTTGACGATGACTTCCGCACGTGGTGCGACGACATCGCGAATAAGCCCGAGAGCCTCGAGACGCGGTTTTCCGGGCTTAAACGTGACAAGAAACGTATTGTTGAAGTGCTAGATATGTCATGGAAAAGTCTGGACCAGGAGGAGAGTGTCTGTGAGAGAATGAGGGCAAAGTATTTTGACGACTGGACGCAGCAGCCCTCAAGCCGGTTAACACAAACCTTGAGGGGCGACATCAGGAGCTATAGAGAGGCGATTGAGGCAGCCGTCGGGAGCGACAATCAGCTGTTTACGCAGTACCGCACAGTCAGAGACGATATCGAGGAAATGAGGGTTGCTGGGGAGAGGGTCGAAGAGGGCATGGTAGATGATCTGTGGGTCGCCAAGGCCAGGGGCCAACAGAGTAATGGGTATGATGATAGGGGTGGTGAGACCCTGCTGGATGTGGATGATGGTGAAAGCGGGACGTCGGTCATGGAGCAAATCGAGAGGGTGGAGGAACTGCTTAAGAGAATGAACATGATTAAAAGGGAGCGAGCACAGGTCTTGAAGGATCTGAAGGATAAGGTAAGAGCTATGTGAATGGTGGCGGTGATTGAGAGCTAACGGCTTGTGTGAGGCAGATCCATAACGATGATATATCAAACGTTCTGATCCTTAATAAAAAAGCTATACAGAATATAGAACCCCAACTATTTGCGACAGAGCTGGAGAAATTTAGGCCGCATCAGAACCGCCTGCTGCAGGCTGCCCATAAGCAATCCGCATTAATGAAGGATTTAACTGCCGCTTACGGCGACCTTTTACAAGACAAGCGTATCAGGGCCGAGCAGTCGAAATATGAGGCCTTGTCACGCCAGAGAAATGCTGTTCTCTCAAAATTCAAAAAGACCTATCAAGCTTTCCTTGACGTTTGGGCTGGTCTCGATAAAGCCCGACAGTTCTATACAGAAATGATGGAAACCGCCGAGAGTCTTGACAAGAACGTCGAGACATTTGTCTCTAATCGACGTGTCGAGGGAGCTCAACTCCTCAGTCAAATCGAGCAGCAAAAGGGTTCTGACATCGACCAGCGCAAGCTCCAAGGCATGATGGAGCGCATGACCGTCGGTAGCCAATCCGAGCCCCCTGGGTCCGCAAAGCTCCCGTCGAAGCGCCCCGCCCCTCTATCAAATAACGTTTCTCCACACACCCCTCACCCCACCTCCGCCGGTGCGCTAGGAAGTCCACCTGGCACTCCCCGCTATGCACCGCACCAGTATAGCGGATACCCGACACCTACGCCGCCACCTCCCCCGCCGCCTCCGCCAACTGGATACACAGGGTACCAGTACCCCCCGCCGCCCAACGGTTATCCGCGCCGCGAGTCATACGGCCAGCTCCCGGGGCTGCCCAGGCGCGATAGCTACCAGCAGGCACAGCCAATGGCACGCCGGGACTCACAGCTGCCTACCTCTCCGCCGCCCTCTGGCGCGCAACCACAACAGTACCACCCAGGACACTTCTCGAATCCCCCTAGTATGTATACCGGTGGAGGTTCAGCCCAGAACTATCCGTACAACCCGCAGACATATGTGCCTCCACCACCACCACCTGGACCACCGCCGGGACAGGCCCAGAGACAGAGCTTCACGGCCCTGCCGCAGACGGTGTATCAACCGCAGCAGCAGCCGGGCACGCCCGGTCAGCAACAGCAGGGACAGGCATATCAGCAGTATGGACAGCCGCAGCAACAACAGGGACAACAGGGAGATCCGTGGGCAGGTTTGGCGGGGTGGAAGTAGCGTGGTGTTAGGGGGCCTGCGCGTTTTTTTTATTGAAGTACTAGTGGCTTTTTTATATGTTCTTTTTTAAACCTTTTTACTTTACTTGTGATGATATGGGTTTTTTCTTGCTATGGCAGGAAGATGGACCTGTGGTTGTGCATTTGTAGCGCATGTGTGCGTGTGCGTGTGCTTGGGGTTGAATGGAAGTGTTTGAGTATATGTGTGTGTTGTGCATGAGAACGTGTGGGAAACATATTGTAGGCCTGGGCGTGGTGTGACATTAAAAGTTCATGGTTGAGATGCTATGTATGTTCATGAGTGAGGGTATGTGGGGGGGGAGGAGAGAAGAGGAGAGGTGTGGGTGTGTGGTATTTTAATGAGATCTGGGTTGCTATTCTACTTGGGTTAAAAATTTAGTGATGCCCCCGGGGCTGCGGAATGGCTCTCGGGCTATATGAAATGAGAGTGATAGTTCATGATCCACGCTTAATAAAGTCCTAGCATATTTGGTGATAATATACCCTTTTTGTAGCCAGAGCAGCCATATTTAACTACCTGAAACAGCCACTCAAACTGGTGAATAGAATTCCACGCTTGGTAGGAATATCAGAAACTATCTAGAGAACATCCTTAAAGAAACTCGGGGCTGTAATCTCTATCTTGAAGAAACTGTGAAGTGTTTTGAGAACTGATAATTTGAATTTCTCGGATTTTGTATGGGCCCCCATATAAATTTCAGCATGTCAACAGGCATTATTTCACATAACACATCACCAGCACCCGAGATCTGAATAAAATTTTCCAAAAATCTTTGTCAAGTCTTGAGATAATTTCTTATGCGCTTGCAAAGCGTGGGCTTTTTACATGTGGGGTGTGGCAGATTCGGGTAGCCAAACATGACTATCTTAGCTGTAAAAAGGGTATATGTATTAACAGAATGTAGAGCGAATCTATGGTAATCTAGAACCTGGAGATTATAGATATGGTGAGATTTGATGTGGTTGACTGTTAGGCCAAAAACCTCAAATCAATGACCTGAAAAATTGCAGACTCTATTCTAGAGACTCATTTATAACGCGTACGACTAAAATATCTATCCTGTTCAAGCATTGTGTCGCGTTAAAAGTTGAAGTTCCGAGTACCTTTCGGCATTGCTAGGTCAAGCGTTGCATTTTCCGGCACTTCCGGGACATAGTGGAATAGGGAGTGTATGAGTGATATATACATCATGAAAGATCACTCGGTATATTAGGTTAGGGTCGCGGGCGGATTACTCACATGTTCATCAAATGGTCGGATTTCATCCAACTATATATCTTTAGTAGATATACAAGTGGTTTCCGGCCTTCGGCCGGTACTACATGTATATCAGTCAGTCCAATATACAGGCCAGCCGCCTTACTGCTTATTTCTCTAATATTTGCCTGTCAGTTGGGGCTCTCAGGCCGCTGCGCAGCGCTCGACCTCTCCTGGCAGGCAGAGTCCATCACTATATCTATATATCTGCTCTGGTAAACATGTGCCTTTTCTAATATCCCCCATATATCAGCGGATAGGTCAGACAATTTCTCCAGTTAAAGCTGCAAGTATATCCCTTTAACAGCCACCAAGCCGCTAAAATCGAACTACTAATCGATTCCCAGAACCAGTAGAAACCCTATTAACAATCTAACATGTACACCACTCAGCACAATACCCTATGTTAATATCCAACACAACATTTCCAGTGCAACAAAACTTCTCGATGAGTCAATCAGAAGACTACAAAAGTACATTGCACATGCAGATTATAATTATATACTTATTAGAAAGACCATTTAATTGATGGGTAAGTACGGCTAAGTTGTAGCGTGGTGTGTTAGAATAAGCATTTATTTCTCCAGCTCTTCCTTTTCTTTTCGTTTGGTCGGCCATGGAAAGGTACGTAGGACATTCCGCTGTTAAAACCCGGCCCCCAACCCAAATTTGAAACTTGCAGGGGATATATATCCTTAGATCTACTTTAAACCTACTATAGAGGTCTCAATCTCCTGCCACCAGTGATTTTTATTTGAGTAGTGACTGCGTATATACGTCTATGGCTTAAAGTTATCGCCAAGACGCTCAGTGTGCTCTTTCCCGTCACTCAGTGTTCTGCTCATGCTCCATTAACCAAGTCATAACACCGTACCGGCCAACAAGTCGCCCTATCTACCGAGTCCCCAACTCCCCGCCCCCCAAAAAATTATATAGGACAGGCCATTCCAGCCCTCCTGCTGGCAGCTGTCAGTAGTGCATTAGCCTGAGATTAGATTTGACTCTTCCTATCGTATGTACGGGATGTTCAATTCATGCCTCCTGATATACGCCACTACAATGTGTAAAAAGATGTAGGTTCAAGCTTTGGCTTTGCATAGTAGCCTCTCATATAGAGGTTCACTAGGCCTTCTCTGTCTCTGTGGGTTAGTAGGGCGCCCCAGCCGTCCTACGGGCCCGTGACTAGTCGGTAGAGCTAACGGGGGAAATCTTGCCAGTGGACTCGTTGTATGAAACCGTTCTCCAGTGTTTCTCTTGCTCTTGTAATGGATAGTGGCCTGGAGAAAAGTATATATCATGATATTGGTTCATGTCACTCAACTGGTTGTTGGGGGTCAATGATTATCCTGTCTCGGTGCTTGAGATTTGAGTTGTCTGGCCCGATACCATAGAAAAGCTCAATCTCTTCAAAGTTTCAAGATATCATCGAGACCTCTAGAAACTGTCGAGGGGAAAGGGAAGAGGTTTAGTGTGCGGTATTATGGCGCGCATGTTGGTCTGTTGTTTGGTACCTATTATCTTGGTTGTTTCATTTCATAAAATGATAGGTTTCCTTCTCTTGCTGTTAACCATCGCCCTATTTACTCCTCCCTGTGTTTAGAGTATTCTGGAATCATTGGATTCGCTGATTCATATGATGCCCTAATATCCCAACCTTTGATATCTGCAGAGTGATATTGGGGACAAGCTCCTGATGAGCCTAGAGCCATTGATAAATGGGTAATTGTGAAGTTGGGAAAGTCATACTTTCCCATAATACCGAACACAGGCAATCATATATAAAATATGAGATCAATAGGGATTAATTGGTCCTTATAGGTTATTAGCGAAATTAAAGATAAAGTGAGTATCTCCAAACAACCCAGTCCGTAAATTAAAGAAGTTCCAACAATACATACCAACAATTAGTAGATTTTGGATTGTGACTACGGATCAGCGCCGATACAAACCAAGTTCTAGGCGTGGGGTTCCAAAGAACATCAGCCTCGGATATGGTACATTGGCTATTCCATGTACCGGATGGCCTGATGCGGACCATCATTCTGGAGTAGCACACCGGTGCGAGTGACAGCCCATGAAGCCACTCCGAGATTGTCCGACAAACAAGTCGAACACCCTCCCACAAATTACTCCAAAGCTGCAACTCGGCTCGAATTCGGCTTATATTCGGATACATCGCTTTCCTTGCAGTCGGTATTGAACCCGATCTTGGCGATAGTTCCCGGATCCAGTACCCGGTCAGCGCCTTATTGCGAAATATTTTCTTTTTTGCAGTCGTCTTGCTGCCGGTAAGAGCTCCTCCTCTCAGAAAATTTCGATGGTGATCACTACCTGCCATTAATATCAATCGTTTCCGTGAGTAATGATGCAATCTGGTGGTGGTGTGAGTACCTACATGTACTTATCGGTGGTCCCTCCTCCACCCCCGCGGTGACCCCACCAAACCTTTAAAGACGGCACGATATTTCGATTGTTTCAACCATCCTGCAAACACCACAACCACCAAACTCCAGCATATTCCTCATATAACATATCGATATGGTGTGTTGGTGCCCTACTTACATTATTCTAATATATAATTAAAACTCGGGATTCTAATATGCAAAAAACAAAATAGGCACGCAAATTCTTCGTAGGTGGAAACTTCAAGTCTAACGGCTCAGTCTCCTCAATCAAGTCCATTATCGAGAACCTCAACAATGCCACTCTCAACCCTAACGTTGGTCCGTTCTCTCTCTCGCCCTTAAGCCCATATCAATACTAACATCCTAGGGTGCGCCACATAGAGGTCGTGATCTCCCCACCAGCCATCTACCTCCTCCTCGCCAAAGAGATCACCCGCAAAGACATCGCCGTTGCCTCCCAGAACGTCTTCGACAAGGGCAACGGCGCCTACACCGGCGAGATCAGCGCCGAGCAGCTCAAGGATGCGGGCGTGAACTGGGTCCTCATCGGCCACTCTGAGCGCCGCGCGCTTTTGGGTGAGAGCGACAAGTTCGTCGCCTCCAAGACCAAGGCCGCACTCGCGCAGGGCCTGAGCGTCATTCTGTGCATTGGCGAGAGCTTGGAGGTTTGTTTTTCCCGTCTTCTTCTTATACTCCGGTCGGGTTGGGCATTTGCTAATATGGAAGGGCGGTGATATTAGCAACGTGAGGCCGGCATCACCATCGATGTTGTGACCTCGCAGCTTGCGGCCGTTGCAGAGCAGGTCAGCGATTGGAGCAAGATTGTGATCGCATACGAGCCCGTGTGGGCTATTGGCACCGGGAAGGTTGCGACGACTGCGCAGGCCCAGGAGGTCCACGCAGCCATCAGGGCTTGGCTCAAAGAGAAGGTGTCGGAGAAGGCGGCGGAGGAGACGAGGATCTTATATGGTGGGAGTGTCACCGATAAGAACTCCAAGGAGCTGGCGCAGCAGCCGGATGTTGATGGGTTCTTGGTTGGCGGAGCCAGCTTGAAGCCGGCCTGTGAGTTTTCCCCTGGAAGAGAGTTATGTGTGGGGTTTGTTGGCTAATGATGCGTGTGTGTGTGCAGTTGTCGATATCATCAACTCTGCGTAGAGTGCTGGGGCGTCCTGTTGAAATGCTGTATACCATCAGAGATAAATAAGAAAATAATAAAAGTGTTTTGGCAATATATTATTGAATGTGCAGAGGGACATGTAGTCACGGTTCGTTGTGTGGGGAGAAAATTCACCGATGAGTATTCGACCATTTGCCTGTGGCATTGGCCTACCTATTAACTAACACAAACGAAACCCCATGCTTGATACAAACAGTGTCTACCGGGAAAAGAGGAAAGAAAGTAAACAGAAGATTAAACAAAATCTTCGCATGACATCTTAACAACAAAAGAAATGCTTATAAAGTACTATCTCTCAAGTGAAGTTTCTAGAAATGGGTCCTTAAGACCCACCACCACCACCGCACCCACCACCACCACCGCCGCCGCCGCCGCCGCCGCCGCATCCACCGCCGCCACCGCCGCCACCGTGGTGACCACCGCTATGCCCACCACCACCACCGCTCATATCTATAGCAGCAGAAGCGTATCCAGAACTAACGGCACCGGAGGTACCTCCGCTATAGCCTTGGCCATAGCCACGGCTGGCCTTTGGTGCCCGGGGACCGAGGGAGCTCGTGGTTTTTGAGGGTTTGGGCTTTCTGCCGAAACACATAGTGGTTGTGTTTATCGGTATGGATTACTGGTCTGGATAAAGAGATATGCTTGGGGTACTAGTGTTGATATAAGAGGGTTATCTATGATGAGTTTTTTTGGTGCGATATCTATAGGATGATGACTTGATCGAGTGATAGTGGATCCGGAAATTCAAAGAAACAGCGGTCCAGACCCGGTATTTATCTAGGTCTACGCTCCTCTCACGTCCCCTAGAAAGCAAGCTATGCCCCCAGATCCAGAGACCACTCTGTCATTCACGTGTCTGTTTCTCGTATTGTAGTCATACCATTCACTGCCCACCACGCACATCGCCGGTGGAGTAGTTAGTAGGGTATACTAAGGTAGAGTAACAATACTAATGCTACTTACTTCCCATCCGGTCCACCAAGGCTGACTCACGGTGCTACACACTCCACATGTCGTTATGATGCGACGATCCCAGTCTCACCCGCAGGATCGCAGAGGAAAATAAATTTAGAGTTTCTCTCTTTCTGCCGTGTCTGTCTGCCTCGTGTGTAACCATGGTCGTTGTCTGCCTTGGCAGGATGGTTACACGCGAGGGATGGGTGGTGCCTGTGTCACCAGCTAGGCCGATGGTGGACAGGGTAAACACATACATGTAGTAGGTACAATACCGGTATTGTAGTAGTACTCATTTACCACGGAAAGAACCAGAAAATGCGAGTGACGGAGACAAGGATAATTTGTATGAGGAATTGTCTTGGTCCATACAAATTATCCTTATCATCGGCACCTGCATTTTCAGGTTCTTATTGTGGATAGCGAGTACTCGTAATTTTCTAACGTTTCCGAACTGGACTGTGTCTGCATACCACCAAAATCTAGTTGCCAAGCACGATTTATACCCGTATGCAGACCCAGTCCAGTTCGGAAACGTTAGAAAATTACGAGTACAATGGCACATACATGTATGCAGGGTAGGGGTTGGGCCGTGAGGCTGATTGACAGGGTATGACGTTGAGATTGGCCGGTTGTGGGGCGGAAGGGTAGAGGGGGCGGTGGAAGGTCCGGAGGGGCGTCGTATCGTGGCTGGTATGGATTAGCAGGAGAGTGTTCTCATGATATATGTGGTTTGGGTTTGGGTTAATTATACGTTACATACTTGGGTCACCAGCACCATCGTCGATAAGTAATCAGCAGTCCACCGCACATGGCTCTCGAGAGCCTCGCTCGGGCAAGTATTGTATGGCTCGAGAAGGCATAGGGGGTGGGTGTGTCAACTTTTTTTGTATGGGAATTAGAGAAAATTCCACCGTTAGGCTGGACGCTAGTACCATTATGGGGGTAGATCTCCAAATCTCTATCTACAAACGCCGAAGTTTACACACCTACTTACTATAGCTTCATAGATAGCTGGCTACCGACTGACGTGATTAATTGGTTTTTAAATCTCTACTGAGGTACTTACTCCACGACGGTGCCAGTCGCCATAGCCTGAATTCTACCGGACTGTCTTAGATATCGGTGTTCCCACCTGGGCCTAGTAGGGTGAGCTGTTGATTGTTGTTTTACACACGGGCCGATGTTTCGGTCCGTGGGCCCCTCCTCCCGCGAGAGCCCGACTCTGTTTGGATCTATCTGTTACTTCTTAAGCTTAAGCTTGTCATTCCCTTCCCCAACCATGTCAGGCATAGGAATGGTACTATGGGGGTCGGGATAAATTTGTTGACAGTGAGATCTCGAGGACTGTTGCGACCAAGGCCGGCGCTGTCGGCGGACTTACTATAACACCCGTAGTACAACTATCCCGCTATCCCGCCCGCAGCCCTAAGACCAGAGCAGTGACCTATACATCCCGCCTATCAAGCAGCCTACCAGCCTATCAAGAGGGTTCATAAAGGGGGATCACGGGTGCTGTAGGCAGTTCAGAATGTTTGTCCACTACGTGCAAACATCACCGAGTGACACACCATGATGCACCATATCTGTGCCGTACTGCTATTAATGTCTTGGCAACACTAAGCCAACCAACCAGAGCCTTTCTTCAACTTGATTCTGCCATTTTCTACTCTCTATCCGCTTACTGACGCTACAAAACCTATCTGAAAATCCAAGATTCCTACCAGACAAGATTCACAGCCCGTAGCGGCACCAATAATAGCCTAATAACAAAAGAAAAAAAGGAAATTGGCCACTGTCTTCGTGGCTTAGTTGGTTAAAGCGTCGGTCTCATATGGCACTATGACTGGTTCTTAGAATCAGACATCCGAAGGTCGAGGGTTCGACTCCCTCCGAGGACATACATTTGGTTACTGCATAGCCCTACAATATGAATTGGGGTACGTACATTTTGTGGTATTCCCACAACCCCCCCCCCTTTCTTTTCCCACCTCTCGGCTCAACTGGGGGGTGGGTACATATTAGGGATATATATATCCTAACGTAACTACATGTAGCTAGGGGCCATCATCGTAACTCGCGATATTGCACATTAGCTTGATGACCGAAAAGATTATAACATGACACAGACCCCGATTATTTATATGAAAACCAATGGTTCGTGATAGTTTAGTTTACAAATTCACCGAAGACCCCCGGGAGAAACACCTGCCCTAAGAATATAAGCAAACAAAAAAAAAATCATGATACAAGAATAATAAAAGAAAGAAATATAACACCCCAGTGGCCCAAAAATCTATACAAAGTAAACTAACATAAACAAGCCCCAAACAAATGGAAAAAATAATACCCCGAATGCCCTGAATACCAACAATCTTGCGGGGAAAAAAGTTAGGATTAGGGGTATTTGGGGCTAATTAATTGCCCTTCGAAATCGGAAAATTAATAAAAGCCAAAAGCTACATGCTGATATCTCATCTAATAACTCCTAGCCGATAAAAATGGGTTTATCTATTTACCGCCTCGGAACCCCCCTGTATTCTTCATGATCATAAGGTTGTTGTGGATATTGAGGGCCTCGCCGCGAAGATGGCCCAGGTACATGGTGTTGCTGCCCTTGGTCCTTCAAGAGATGTGTAACTGAGCCCGTTTCGCTACGACCGTCATGTATGCTCCAATCCACCGTGGCTTCTCCTCCATCCGGACTCATCATGCTGACTCTGTCACCAAGATATGGGCTCTCGGAGCGTTTCTGCGCACGAAAACTTGGAGGCACAGGATTAGAAACCTGTTGGTAGTCCGACCCTATTGTTGATAACGACAAGGGACTAGGATTTGGTCTTCCGGTGGGAGTACCAGGTCTGGAACTTGCCGGTGACTGGAATCCAGGTGGTGGAGTAAATGTTCCAGCGTCGCTGTATGCATCAAAATTAGGCCCATATACACTACTTCCACCGTGCTCAGATGCGAATTCGGCGCGATGCTTGAAATTCTGAAAGTCCATGTCTGCCTCATCGACCATTTCAAATTGGTGAGCAAATGGGTCTTGTTGTCTTCTCCCTGCTTGTCCTGGCTGCATGAGACTCAACCCAACGTCCCCATAGGTTGATTTGTGCTGTTCCGAGTTGATTCTGCCATAGTAAACTTGGCTCAAAACGTGCTTTGCCTTGGCGTCTACCATTGGTGTAATTAAGGGGCGCCAAAGTGCGGGATGACCATATCTCTTGTCCAATTTGTCCTTACGTGCGAATTTGCCTGCACTGATCATACTCTCCCGGTCTGTGCCCTTGGTATGATAACGAATTTGAACGTCAAACACTCTACGACAATAAAACTTGAATCCAACCAAGAATACAATCAAAAGAAGTACGCAAATCGCTGCTTGGGAGGTATGTCGTACCTACGTACCATTAGTTATGGACAAGCAAACGTAGAAGGGATCGTAAACTTACCCAGACAACCAGAGCAGCCACGATATTGAAAATGCCAGTTGCAAACAAGAATCTGTTGAAGAGTAATCTCCAAAACGACCCGTCACTCTCAACCTTCGTAACAAAAATATACATGAGACAATATTTCTTGAGAAAGCTATCGACCAAAAAGTATATAAATGCAATCGGGAGGATGATGGGCTGGATTATCGAAAATACCAAGCCAATCGTGGCGTAGAAAAGGAAGTAGTTGTAATATGTTGCATACTCGAAGGCAGGCGGAGCAGTCCACTCAATCATCTGCCTTGGGGTTGGGGATGCAAATTTCCTGTAAAGACTTTTTGAAACTAATGAGACAAGCTGTGCGATATCTAGCATAGCGCCAAGATTTCTTTGTAGGAGGTAGGTTATCCAGAATGTAGAGATCTCGAACATGGCGACAACAAATCTCGTTGCAATTCCAATACTCTTAACAGCGTCCCAACTAAGCCCCGCAGTATCAGAAATTGTAACCAAGTTTTGAATGGTGGTCCAGAGAGTCTGCCCTCCTCTCAAATTAGTAATTTCATATTTTAAAGAGAACAATATATACTCACTCCGAACAAGGTGAAAATTATCAAATTGTTGACTACAAAGAAGAAGTATAGCTTGCTGGTGACATGGCGCTCACGAGAAGCCTTCGTGACATCTCCCTGCCATGCTGAGATACGTCTCATAACAATGGGAAGAAGCAGATAGATGATTGATGTAATAGTCGGTGCAAGGAAACCCTGACTACATGAATTTAGGACAATTCCGTTTTTGTAAGCATAAAACTTCGATGAAAATAAGGAAGTTGTTACATACACAATAGCAAACGCTTTATAATGTTGGTTCAAGTATACCGAAAACCCAAACCAAATCTATTATGTGTTAGAATCATTAAACGTCCACCCACACCGAAAGAATTTCTTACAGCTGCAATGTTATGAAGATTTGACAGAAATACTGCAATAAGAGCATTGGGTATCACGAAGAGGATTGAAAGCATCACGAAAAGAAAATTTCCAATCATCTTGTTCCCACGCCTTGCGCTCTTTGAGCGACTATTATATATCAGTTACTATTACTATCGTATGGGCTCAGGACAAGCACATACATCAAATTGTCCCAAATGATATCATTAGGCCTCGGTGCTAATTTGATAGTAGTACCCTTAGGGTGCTTTCCTCGAGTGGCTTTGGCAGCTATATGAGCCCTTGAGATCGTTGGAAATGACACAAACCCATATTGCAGAGCATCCCGTTTGTCGATTGTATCCCGAATAGCATAGATATGCTTCTCCAAATCTTTGATCCTCTGTCCAAGATATTCGATAGCATCCACATCCGAATCCTGTGGGACCGATTTATCATTTTTATGCGGCTTACAAACAGGTCTTCTTGCAGGGAGATTATCGGGATTCTTCAAGTATTTCGCAAGAAACCCTTCAAGCTTTCTGACAGCTTTCCCATGCTCGTCGATAAGCCCCGGAAGATCCTTGACGTTTCTCCCTATGGCGCATCTCTCATCGCCATGGTGAGGGACACTGAGCGTTCCGACTATCTTACCGATACCATCATTGGAACGATATGAGCTTGGGATATCCGTGATCTAATACTGTATTGTCAGCTCGGTTTCACTAATAAACAGCCTAGTATTTAGCGTACCATCAATGTTCTCGAATGAAGTGACGCATGGTACTCGGGAGTCTCGAAAAAATCCTTACGCATAGTTGTGATGGCGGCATAATTTGTATATAGGAAATACATGATGATAAAGTTGAAGACCCAAGCGATGATGACATGGGCCCACATGCAGCTGCCCCAAGTGTAAGTAGGGCTCATAAGGACAAGCCACTTTCTCGAGCTCGAAGTCCCATTTACGTCTGTCCAAGAATTCTTTAGGTTACAGCTGACGTTGACTGGAATCATGATCGCGCAACCAAGAATGGCCAAGACAAGAAATATGTTTCGGCACATTCTTAAGAATCTCAGAAAGACGATGGCATCAAGCCCGAGCTTTGGTAGGAGATCCGCCTCGTGGCACCTCAATAGTGGCGTAAGCCATGTAAAGTATCCCTTCTCTATCCGCGGCGGCGCGTGCTTCTCATCTGCATTCCGCAGTTTTGGAGCGTAAACGACAGAGTTATAGGGTCGAACAAAGCACCATGCTAATAGTATCGCTGCTGATATCCCTAAAGATGATCCTAGAGACGCAAATAAAGCGTCTGTACTGAATTCCTGCCGGAAGGGAGACTGGACCATATCAAGGAACAACGAAAGCTTCTGGTCCATTTCACGTCGGAATAGGTGATTAACACCGTCGACTAGACAGGTACCCATATTGTGCACAGTAGTAGTAACGAATGACTGAAAAAATGAATGACAAGTCTCAAAAAGTCGAGACGGAGGCCAGAGGAGGCGTAGACAAGGAAACGAATGTTGAGGGCCCTAGATATTTGTGGGGGAGGATAAGTGTAAGTTTGGAGACGATAGGCAGATATTTAACGCAAGCTGCGACGGAGATGGTGGCTGCCAAAAGTAATACAGTCCTGCAGTGTGGCTATTGTCCTGTCAAAAAAATTCGGAGCTGGGTGCGTCGTGTCGTGTGACGCCCACTTCGTTTCCCTTTCTCAACGAGGAGCGTTTTTTTCTTTCCTGGCCCGCACGAAGCTACAGTGGCTTCCAAGATCACAAGAGTCCTGAAAAAGAAAAGAGGGAAGGTAGTGGGGGGAGAACAGTAGGTAGACCGGCTAATTCGGGAAGCTGATGGGAGCTATTGGGAGTTAAGAGAATAGGTATTCCCTTTCAATTGTGAGTGACAAACAATAGAAAGGGATAGAGGGACGAATGGAAGAAGGGTAAGACGGGGTCTCTCTCCAACCATTAGCAGAGATTAGAGAGGTCTATCACTATCCAAGAACCTGGAGAAACAAGTCCAAGAGAAGTATTACGGCATCCTTTTGGTCCTTTCAAGATTTCCACCCGGAAATCCCTACCTCTCTACCCACCCCCTGTCCACTATTTTGGGAAACACCAGCTGTCTCGGCCATCGGGAGGATCTCTGGGCATCCACACCAGAAAGAGATCTTCCAGGCCTGTTCGAATGAATTGGTCTCATTTTGCCATGTTTAAATATTCAGAGCTCTTTTTTTTTTCCATCTACTGAGGCAACAGATCTCGCGAACTGGTTCAGGGACAAAGTGCAGAGGAGTTGAGATGCAAGGACGTTGAAACTGCCCTTTGTCGCATCGGCAGCCTTACTCCAAGGAAGTTTTCCTTATGTAGTTAGGCGCTGTTGGGTCCAGTCTTCCAGAAAGCAACGGGCAGGGCCCACCGGCACCGTTTACGGTGTGCAGTCGTTCCTAGGTCAACGGCGAGCCCTGTTCGGTGACGAATGGGCAAATCGAACCAAAAAAGCGCATCGACCCCGGGTCGGGTTCGCCGTTGATCCGGGAAGGACTGTAGGTACTCCAGACATCGATGTACGTACCTACGCGACATCGGTGTAGGTACGCCGTGGGTATGTAAATACCTACATACTGTACTCGCGGTGCCGAAAAGTCCTCGGTCATGTGACCGAAATTAAGCAGAAATAGGAGTGAGATCAACTACAATTGTGTTCACGTGACCCGACGACTTTTCGGCACCGCGAGTACATTACCGTGCCAGATCTATCGTTCCTAGATATACTGTGTAAACACTATATAAAAAGACTAACTTCAAGATCTCCCGCTCAGAAAGCCACCGGGCCCCCCCACCCCTGCTTCCTCGGTGATTCAGGATGGTTTATGTTGCATACTCTGACAATATTCTAGGTGGACTCGAGCAACTGATTACCCACCACGGGAGGCTTGTCATGACTTTCATGCTCTGTTATCTGAGCTCCCTCCTACCTACCTAGGTCTTGATATGAGAAACATCTCGTTTCCAAAACCGAAAACCCCGGAGAATGATATTAAACATACCCGAGAGCTATAATCTAATCCACCGCCCAGCTCAGCTCGTGCACTCTCCAGATCTTCCCCTCCACGACAGGAAGCCTTTTCTCAAATAGACACGACGTCCGCAGCTCTTTGGCCGAGAAAAAAAAACTTCGCCTAGCTGGGCAGGCGTGGCGTCGTAAACAGCATGGGCAATATCTTCCTAGGTTTTGTAGACACCCTAGTATGCCTGAACCCTGGACAAACCTATTACCAAAAGGTTGTTCCTCCTCCGCCATCCGTATTTAAACATAATTCCAGATTAACCAACATAAGAAATTTTGGCGTCTTACACAGCAGCTTAGACCGATATTGGCCTTCTTTATACTCGAGTGGATTACTCAACAGCTTATTTGTAGTTTGGTCTGCCCATTTCGCCGCCCATGTACAAATTTTACAAAATGACGGAGGGGAGCTGATCATTTCTCCATCCTGTGTACCAGGAATAGGCTTTAAATGCTTGGTTCTCGTATCTTTTTGTGGTTCTGTAGCGGCACGCGACTTCTATTGCCCCCATGGTCACATTTGCACCAATTCTCACTCACCCTCTCTTGAATACAGTGTAGAACACTATAAGTACATACTTACATGTATCTAAGGGTCTAATGCCCCTACTAAGCGTGTCTCATGATATAAATGTAGGCTATACAAACATCCCTCTGAACTGTTCTACATAGCAAGACCAAGCTTCTTTGATATGCCGCAAGGCCTATAGCTAGGGGTCTACTAGCTAAAGTGGTACAGCTTTCGAAACGTATGATGTGATTGACACTACCACGATCTAAAGGGAGAAAGTTCAACATTCATAGTACGAACCGTCTTCTATCGTTCGGGCGGCTCCCGAATTAGTTTTCATCAGGCAACAGCGCGATGTTTGGTGTTTTAGGGAGCAGTTAGAATGTTTACACCTATTTATGGCATACTCGTGATTACGGGTTGTTATACCTCTAATACTTCTTAGGTGGGTCCCTTACATGTAGCCACAACTTACAAATATTTCAAGGCCCAAGGGCCCAACTAATAAAAAGGGATTTCTACAATTTGAAGTTGGCTAAGAAATGACATCTCGCATAATGTGCCATTGTACCTAGTGGTGCTAGAAAGTGATGCAAGGTTTGATCTAGCCAACTCAGAATTTCAATTTTTAACAACACAACACTTGAACAGCATGAATATACATGTATGTATTCTAGTCATACGCATGATGCATGAGTCTCTAGAATAGAGTCTGCGTTTTCTCAAGCTATTGATTTGGGGGTTTAGCCTGCAAAAGGTTAGCTTGCGACAAGAGACAGTAATAAAAGGAGAATCAATAGCTATTAATATCAACTCTTACCACTTTCTGTTAGCTACATGTAGTTGGTTGTTGGGAAATATGGACTACAGCTACATCTCGCTATAAGAAACCCCGCTATAAGAAAACCCTGCTGTAAGAAACAGCACATAGGGTACACGCTACCAGGATCTTACTTAGTATAAGAAATATTGGAGGAAATTTTATAAGAAACGAAAATTGCCTGCACCTTGACGTTTCTTATAGCGAGGTGTAGTTGTATTTGATTGTTGCATCACTTTCCGGCACCCCCGGGTACATACAGTACCAAAAAAGCGGGTGGATCCAGTACCGCACCTAGCAAAATACTGCAAAACTACGGTATTACTACGGTATTGCTACGGTATAATATTTAGAATTCCGATTTAATTCGGAAGTTTTAAACAATTCCGTATTGATACAGTACGTATTACATCCCCTTTTTTGGTACTGTATATTGAATGTACCGAAAGCTGTCATTTTAAACTACATGTATTTCCATATGTATATTCACTTGAGAAAAAAACACAGGGTTTACGCAATATGTACTCGGGATACCAGAAATACATGTATTTACTGCCAAATGAGTACTGCAATGCTCATTCGACACTCGTTCATCCATCACGATGATGCAAGATCTGATCAGAATGCTGCAAAGGAAGGAGAAATAAACAGGGAACTCCATTTTTTCCTTTTTGAAAGTACGGGAACGCAAAAGACAACCTCGGCGTACCTAAAGAAGAATTTTAAAGCAGAAAAAACCCGCAGACCCCCCCAAGCCCTTATTGATTTAAATTTTTTTGTGCCGCCCAACACCAGAAATAGTATGAAGAACCGATTGACAATATGAATGGGTAGATCGAGTCATACCATCCCATCAGAAGAAGCAACGTAATGGAAAGGAAATTGAAAAAGAGATGCGAATACAAAAAGGTAATTACCCTCGGTAACGAAAGAAGAAAAAGATCCACAAGAAAGAAAGGTAATAATGCAAACTACCCCTAACTGCCCCTAGCTGGAAAAACGAATACCAAACAATACCAAAGATGACCAAGAAACTAAAATGAAATAGTTGACGATATAACAAGGAAGTGAAAAAAACAGAAGAGACCCACCACGGCTCGGCCCACATCACTGAAGGTAGAGAAATTACCCCATGATACATCATCATTTTCGCATCATGCTCGTCATTTCGTGAAAAAAAAATAACTGCTCATCACGGTACGGAATACCTAGTGACCATACCCAGCACCCCAATTACCGGCGTTGGCGTGCCTCTGAGTAGACTGTCCGTAATGAGGGTACCCATACATAGAATACTGGCTTGTAGCAGTCTGGGCCTGCCCGTACTGGCTCTGCTGGGCTTGGTGCAGGTTATGGTTCAAATGGGTACCATACACGCCCCCCGGGGCCTGCGCCCCGTGCTGTGGCCCCATATTCGCACCACTGGTAGCTGATCCCGGTCTTCCAGGCTGTCCTTGAATCGATGGGGTGGATGAGGGGCCAGTTGGGGGCTTGTTTTCACCAAACTTCATAGGGTCATCGTTTTGGGTTTGCTGGGTAACTTGTTGGCCAACGCCGCTGCCAAGTTGCTGCTGCTCAGGCAAACCACGACTGCCTAAAAAGTTTGGTATGGCATTGCTGTTACCATATGCACTGGCTGATGAGTGCTGTGCGAGTGACTGCTGCTGCTGCTGCTGCTGCGATGCAGTTGCATTCATGCGACCGTAGTCGCCAAGTCCACCATTTTCACGACCCTGTGTCGAAGGTGTACCAAACCCGCCAAGGCCTGCTGGGCTTGAGGAATGATCTGAATATTGAGGAGACATATAGGCCTGAGGATATCCATACATTCCCTGGTGCTTTCCAAAAGGATTGGGGTGGTTGTAATAACTCTGCAATACCTGTAAGTCAGTGTTATCGGATTATTTTTTCAACGAAGACATTCATACCTGATGCATAAATTGACTGTAGTAGGGGTGCTGCTGGTATCCGTACGACGGCATTCCCCCAGGATATTGAGCTAGACCTGGCTGATGGGGCTGAGATGTCTGCTGAGCAGCAGTGATTGCTGGGCTTGGAGTTCCATGTCCACTAGATTGCTCCCCGCTCTGTGCGCCATATCTTGAAGTGGGTTGCTGTACCTGGCCGGACACAGGCGCTGAGGTTGGAACTTGACCAAGGGCTTCTCCAGCGCCACCAAGACCGCTTGAAGCACGTTGTTGGTTCGCGCCAGCATCTTGCTGTGATTGACCTTGCTGCATGTAAGTTGAGTTATAGAGATTTCCAAATCCAGGAGGCTGGGTGCGATCATAGTAGTTATTGTACTGGTGTTGGTCTGGGGTTGTTGAGACACCTATACCAATATGTGAAGGCTGTTGATGAGGCTGCAATTGGGAGTGAGCATAGCCAGTGTATGTTTGAGGTTGACTGTGAGGTGGTTGCACCTGTGATTGTTGAGGCTGGTTCTGAGGTTGGTTCTGAGTTTGGGGTGCTGGCTGCTGTGTGGGTGGTCCAAAAGTGTCGAATGGCTTGGCTTGAGGCTGTTGTTGGGGATTAGGAATTTCGTAACGATTGTATTGATTCGGCATATGCTGGTTTAGATGCTGATGCGTCATACTCTGGGGGGCGAGAGGCGGCTGCGAGCTAGATTGCTGAGGGGCAACCTGGGGGTGCACAGGCAGCCCAGGGGCCTGGCGGGTTGGAAGTGCCTCCGTAACGGGCGGCTGAGAAACTGGAGCCTGGGTAGGGCCAGTCGGAGGAGGTGCAGAAATTGGCTGAGCAATTTGGGACGGCTGTGTAGGTTGCGAAACAGTCTCGACTGGCTCAGCTTCATCGCCATCTTCATCGCCAAGACCCATACTGCCGAATTGAAGGGTTGGGTGCTCTACTGCGTTATGAGTTATAGGACTAGGCATAATAACAGGTTCCTGTTGTGTTAAGGTCCGGAACTTTGACCTTGGGGTGCTTTTTGGCATAGCCACGGCATACGCAGTTCTAGGTGTCGTTGCTACGGGCTGGGTAGGTGGGGGTGCAATACTACCACCAATAGCACTAGGAGTAGGCGCAGGTGATGCGATTGTGCTTGCCTGGGTACCTGTTGGAGCAGGTGGTGCAACATCCTCAATTTTTTCCAAATTGACTTCTGTAAGTGGCTGTTGAGGCTGGGGAGAGGGGATAGTCTCAATAACTTCGGGGGTTTCTGGGTCTGTTGGTGTTTCTGAAGCTGCCGTAGCTGCCGTAGCTGCCGTAGCCGCCGTAGCCGCCGTAGCTGCCGTAGCTGCCGTAGCTGCCGTAGCTGCCGGAGCTGCAGGACCTGTGGGAGCTATAGGAGCTACGGGAGCGGTGGAAGTTGACGGAGCTATGGAAGCTGAAGGGTCTGTGGGAGCTGTGAAAGCTGTGAGAGCTGTGGGAGCTACGGGAGCCGTGAGAGCCACTGGGCTTTCTGAAGCTATTAGTGTAGCTGGGACCGCAGGAGCTACTGGAACTGCTGGTGTCACTAAGGTTGGAATCGGAACTGCAGGGATCACCGGGTGAACCTCGAGTTTTACTTCAGACTCTAGCTCCTGCTCTGCGACGGGAGTGGTAACTGGAGCTTCGACCTGATGCACAGAAGGTTCGACAAGCGTCTCAGTTGTGGGCTCTTGAGGTGGGACAGCTTCGGCATTAGATTCAGGCATTTTTGGTTCTGGAGCAGCTTTTGTTTCTGGCGCAGGAGTGGGCGCAGGTGGAAGAGAAACTGTTTTGGGGACTCTTTTCGGTACTGGTGCGGGAGTAGGAGTAGATTTAAAAAGGGTGGTCCATAGGGTATTTGTAGTGGCTGTCGGGGGTGAAGTTACACTGGAATCGAGCTTCTTCTTTGCCTCCACTGCGCTCTCGGCTTCAGTTGTCAAAACAGTCTCCCCGACAGATTCTTCGCTTAGGTCTTTGGGTTGACGTGCAACACCATTTGGAGGGGGGGGTTTGGGGCGTGTATGTGGGTTATTGCGGTTCTCCGGCCCTGTTACTCGGCCACGAGAGCGGCCAGCTTCAGAGTTGCCCCTCGACATACGAGAATCAGCGGCAGCTGCAGGTGATGCCTTAGGTCTGGTGTTAGGACGAGCTCTATGGCCCTTCTTTACCTCCCACTGAGAGACCGGACCTGAACAAGCATAAATGCATATTTTAGTTAAGCTGCTACACAAAGTAACACAACAGGAGCCGCAAAGCAGCGGCAAGATAGTGAACATGTAAAAGAAGAGCTTGAAGACAGGAGAACGGACCCTCAGTTATCCTGAGCACTGCAGTATCAAGATCATTATTGCACTCTTCTAGGAGGGAGGCGAGGTCTTCACGGGTCAAGTTATCGAACATCTCTGCCAGTGCCGACAGTTTGGAGTATTTTGTCTTCAATTGACCTTCATCTTCGTTGCTGTAAGGCGTATTGGTGCCGCCATTTAAATTACGGACTGAACGGGTTGACCCGCCACGGGTGCCAGAAGAACCGCCCCGGCCGCCCCGGCCAGCCCTACCACCACGAAGGTTATAGGAGATGCTTTGATGAACTTCAGACATGTGAGACTGTAAGACTCAGTTAGAATATAATACCCAATGATATGGTATGAAAAGATGAAGTTTCAAAGAGCCTCTTAGTAGAGCCTCCGTAGTAGGAGAGAAAATACAGATAGATAGATGGAGGAAGCAGCAGATTAATTGATGGGTGAGCACGGACAGTAAGAATAGAATGCCAAAAAAGGCGAAACCCGGATAGAGGGTTCGAAAAATGAAATTAGCGAGAGCACCGACCGATGAAGACCGACGATGCTGACAATATATTTGGTGAATGAGGGATCAGATTGAGAAGATGGAGGTGTAATGGAGATGAAAGGGGGACAGTCGAGGGGAGAGGTAGAGGTGGTGGAGGTGGTGGAGAAGAGGATCTGGACGGATTGACGATAATGGGGAGGACTACTCTCTTGGGGCTGGAGAAGGGGTGACCGGGGCTGTTGCACTGTGCACACACGTCTGCCTGGCTTACGGTGCGCTGCTAATGGACTAATCTGTGGCTAGGGTTCACTCTCTCCAACGTTGTATCATGTATGTACGTTCTGGGTTACGTAACTTACGGCCGTCTGACCCCGCCACTAGTTGGCATCCATTGAAACAGTTCTACGATATCATACTGTAATCTACATACATGTATGTATGCTCTTTTTTTTGTACAACAAAGCAGTCTGGGATTGAGGAGGGTGTGAGATCAAAAAGATGAAGAGGGATGAACATTGGAAAGACAGGGAGGATGGAGGAAGGACAAGTGGCGGGTGACCTTGCCCTTCAATAAAACGCTATTTTCATTGAACATCCCTGATAGACAGCACTGATATCTTGATTGACATTTCCAAGCCGTAAAGGTTTGAATTCTACAGTTTCAAAGGTCAAATTTATCATTTTAGCTGGCATGATATGCCTACTACATGTACCTACATGTACCTATATGTACTCTACATACATACATGTACTCTAGTGGGGTGAAACCGGTATTGCGCAACTACATGTATCGATACAGATGAAACCAACAATGCCTAAGAAGGCCATATAGGTCAATCTTTCTATCTTTCTACTCAGGTAAGGAAGAACAGAGCTCTCGATCTCTCCACAGTATGGCGTGCATCATTTATGTATGCGCCCATAAGATACATACATACTCTAACCACAAATGCGTTACACTGTCGATGACTTACTTCAAGAACTGCCCCAGCGCCCTGTTTCCCGCACAGCTGCTATTGGTGAGTGGTGACCTCGCTTCCATACTCTAAGTTTGGAGAGGTGGTGTTGGCAGAACGGTACATGGTATCAAGTCTTTAGCTTTAAACAACATGTCGAAAGAGCCTCGTGCACCGAACTGGGCTCAACCCCCGGACCAGCCCCGATCACAATAAGCATCGTCAAGATGGAAAGTTGTATATTAGGCACCTCCGAGCTCTAGAGCTTACTGATAGGTGATAATTGAGGCAGCCTCGTTCCCCTAAAAAATGGATCAAGATCAATTAATGGGCACGGACACAGTGGAATGCCCCAACCCTGGGTGTGGTTTATGCGCATTGCGCAAACGCAGGTGCCAAGAGATCCTGGAGATAACCTTGATTTCCTCCTAAACAGCTAGGCGAGGTGGGGGTTAGGGGTGGAAGTAATATCGCATCTGCAACAGCCAACTCGCTCCTTCTGTTGAATGGAAATAGCCTGCTGCCCAACTGCAATACAATTTTCTGCGCTACGGCCTCATGCTTTATGGAACCGCGGAGATTCGCTAGAACCCTAAGCCCCATACCCTATGCCCTATGCCCTATGCCCGCGCCTGTGTTTTAACTTCTGGTTTCTTCAAATCAAGTCTCCTGCGTCACAGAGTTTCTAACCAGGAAGTAGAGAATCCGATTAACAGCCTCATGGATCGATCAAGGATCGGTTACCACAACCATGCTTTATTGCTCCTTGCGCCTTTAGAAATTGGCCTACTCTGACCTGCCAACTGCCGTCTAATTTCTCGTGAAGCATAAACATCCAATTGCTACTAATTATTGAAGACCCTCCCACTAATCTTCTGTCTCAATCTCATAGAAGTTGGTAGAAATATTCAATGTATTATAACCAAATATAGCCAATAGCCTCTTATCTTGACCCCGTGGTTTTATAGAAGCTCCCACCACTGAATGAAAGTTCAGCTCTTTCTGGATGCAGCCATACTACTAATTGTGTCGCATCTTATCCCATTCGTCCCCCCATTACTCGTATTTTTCTAACGTTTCCGAACTGGACTGGGTCTGCATATGGGCATAAATCGTGCTTGGCAACTAGATTTTGGTGGTATGCAGACCCAGTCCAGTTCGGAAACGTTAGAAAAATACGAGTAGTATTCGTCCCCACAGTTTGGTTTGCAGCCGCCATTCTTTTTTTTTTTTTTTTTTTTGCTTTGCGCCAAATGTAGGTAACCGCACCTGCCTTGCCTCGCACCTAAGATACTTGTACATTACATACCTACATAAAGTACCCCCCCATAAGTAAAGTTCCCCGTCTTCCGGTACACCTGTATCAAATAAGTACATGTATTCAAGGGGGTCTGTCTCTCTATTTTACCTGCTTTCGCGAAAGGGAGGGGCGGGTGTACGACAATTGAGTATTATATGAGGTTACTTTGTTGGGGTATTTTGCTGATCCATTAGAATGTAGGTATGTACCTGACCTTGCCTCGTTCTCTCCCCTGGGGGTATGGATGCTGCTATGGAAGGCGGCGGCCGAAGTTGAACGAAAAATGCATCAGCCAACTTTATGGTTCCCCCGTCCTTCTCCCAAAATTGATTATTGCGCGTCTTATTCCGTCATTGCTTAGATAGTCTATTGCACGTTGTCCTGAAATTATTTAAGAGAGCCATTCCTCGCTCTCCTTTCCATCACACTTTTGTACCTTCTTCCTCCTTCCTCCAATCCAAACACCCAGCAATTTCCCCATCGTATTTCAGTCCTCATTGAGCTTCCATCTACTCATTTGTATTACTCAAACGTAAACTACTCAACCAACCTCACCTCTCACATACAAAAACAAAAATCCCTCCATACTCCAAAATGACTGATAAGAGCATCAAGAAGGGCGATGAAGGTAGGACCCCTCTGACATCTCCACCAATTTACTCGTAGAATAGAAGGATTAGCGCTCATAAAGCCCCCCGAATCCAGTCACTTGGAATTGGGGCTCTGGTCATCCTTCGGGCACCGTTGCCGAGATCAAGAACCACGGCTCCCTCGAGATCGTATCCAAGGGTAAACGAGTGCACAAGAACGCTGACCATGACAACCCTGCAGTGCGCGTAGAGCGTGAAGGAAACGACGTTGTTAAGCGTGCAAGCGAGCTCACCAAGGAGTCGTCTGTAGCTCCTGCCGAGAAGAAAGACAAGAAGACGACCGCTAAAGAAGCGAAAGAAGCAAGAGAGACTAAAGAGGCGAAAGAGGCGAAAGAAACGAAAGAAGCGATAGCCGAAAAGAAGGAAGCTGACGCCGGCGAGAAGCGAGACCGCTCGGAGGCCGACGTTGATGGTTATGGCAAATCACCAACCGAAGAGCAGCTCGAAGCCGAGAAAGAGACCGGCAAGGAAGCTAAGAAGCCCAAGCTCGACGAAAATGCCAAGGAAAAGAACGGCAACGGAGATTCAAAGAAGTCCGAAGAAGCCGACTCAGGTGACGCCGAGAAGTCTCCTGCACCAAAGAAGCGTGGACCAGGTCGCCCCAAGAAATCCGAAATTGAAGCGAGGAAAAAAGAGGAAGCAGCAAAACTTGAAACCGGTGCAGGCGGTGCGGAGAAAATATCACAAAGGACTCGTTCAAAGGCTTAGATTGTCCGTCCTGGTGACCGCAATCTGATTTCTGGCAGGTAGGCTAACCAGTCTTATCAGTCAAAAATCCATAGCAAGAAAGAGCCATAGCTGATGTCCTCATATCCAGGAATTTAAAACTGGAAAGAAAAAATTGCCTGTAGTATCTGACTATATCAGACTGGAGCTGCAGTATCAAGGGGCAGCATCTTTGTTTTGTAAATGGTATAACCCGTGTATTTCTTAAATGAATCTCTAATGTTCGGATTCCCTCTTTCCCCTTTTTCCCCTTTGGATTTAAATGTGCCAGACGCTTAGTAGCGAGGTTCAAGTTAAAGCTATATTTTTCTGAAGGAAGTAATAAAACGTTGCTCGACCTGATGTTCGCAAATACTGTAGCACACCGGCAGCAAGGCCAGGATTGAAATATGAATGTGTTTCTGAGGAAATATTGCCATGCTATGATACTATACAGTAAAAACTGGATGTCAAATTTCCCATAATCTAGCGTCTTTCCGAACCAAAGAAGAGGGGATTGAAGAATAAAATAAAACCCATAATACCTGATGAACCCCCATAACGTCGATATTTTCTTGCTTCCAAAGCATACTATCACGTTTAAACCCTGAGTGACCAGTGGAAAAAAACTTCTAAACCAAACATGCATATCCGTACTTCTAGCAGTACTCTACAGTTCCCGCATTATGAATGAATAAATAGTAAAAGATAGATAGAAATCGACGTATAAAACGGTATTCGTTTTGTTTTATGCATGTAGGCTGATAAGATCTACTGCGGTTTCTGCTCTTCATAAAATAGCAAATAGACCTCCTTTTGCATACCAAGGACGTCCCCAGTTTTCGTCTCTCTAATCTTGTCGTCGCTTATGCGCCACCACTTATTATTGCCGTGCTTCTTTCTGACTTTATTCGGAACATGGGCCTTTCTTTCGGAAGCACTATCTGCTGCGGTTCCCGGGCCAGCCTCCGGAATATAAGAAATATCGGGTGTTAGTAGAGAAGGGGACGGAGTAGATTTTGAATCCGAGCTTGATGAATTGGACAATGTATCCGAGGGTAGAATATTGGACAATGCAGAATAAGGTGATAAGGACGGGGAGTCTATGCCCGGTTCACTTGGGTCTACCAATCGAACGGTAGATCCTGGAGTCGAACCACCAATCGGTGAAGCTTGACCACTTGCTGCAGGGGTACAAGGTGCAAGTGTGGGCGTAGGTGTGGAATAGGGCGGCGGGGACACAATCTGCCTCCTAAAGCATTCATAATGCCCACTCTCGTGGCCACCCTTGTGTGTTACCATGCATAGAAGTTTATATTCATGCTTCTCCATGATACCGCCCATCTGCAATGTTTCTGGGAATGAAACCCGAGCACTATTCTTTCTCGACGATGAATAACCCTCGTATATAGAGCGGGAGAGATGGAGAGCGAGAATGCGGGGGTGGGACGACATGCGAGTCCTACGAGATATACGGGATTTGGGGGCCGAGGAAGGCGGTGGTATATCGATTTCATCGGGAATTTTTTCAGGATCTTTTTCAAGAGTTTGTCGGAGAGTGCCGATTATCTCTTGAATCTTTTCTTGTTTTGTGACAGATGTGCTTGCCATTTTACGGGTTAGGGTTGCTATGGCATGCTCAAGCCTGCATTTTGCGCATTGGAAATCGTCTATGTACTCTGTGGAGAGAACACCCTTAATGCACTCTGAAAGGGTTGTACTGCTCTGTAAAGAAAATATTAGAATATTGGTCATGCTACAGAAATTCGATAAAAGTAGATTCAACGCACCTTCTGGGGAACCGGTAATGTTAAAACGACGAATGTAGAAACTGTAGGTTTTGGCTTGAAGTGACATTTCTGACACTCTATCTCCGACTCAACTTTCCCTTCAAGTGGCATCCCGCCTTCGTCTTCTATCTCGTCTAAATTTGAATCCGAGTTTTCCACATGAATGATGACCCCATCCTCTTCTTTTTCTACTTCCTCCTCATCAGCCTCATCCATATTGAGGAGAATGGGACTCTCCTCCCTCTCTTCCTCTTCATTCTCATGAGCCTTTTCGTTCTCTAAACCTCTTTCCTTCACTACTCTTTTTATTACTTTCGCTGACTTTTTTTGCTTGTGGTATTCCTCCGCTATTGTCTCGGCAACAACCTGCAAGAATTCGTGGGCGTCCTGTTGGCTGCGGGAAATCCTCTGTCGGAATACTCTCTCAAGAACAGTCAAGAAAGGCCGCGCAGATAGCGTCTTCCTATATAATGGCCTCTCATTAAGACCTGTAAATCATTAGTTCTCACCTCCGAAAACTACTGATGTCCAAACCCACCATCTAATATATCTTTTAAAGCTGCGGTCAGAAACGGTCTTTCATCACCCTCGATAAATTCCCCGTTGGCCTTTGCCGCCCTTGTCCGTCTGACCAAATATGCCCTGAGCTCTCCTAGTCCTGCAAGAGATTGTAGAATTGAATTTATCTGTCTATGGGATTAATTGAATGTCAATAGGGCTGAGTAGGACGTGGTGCATTCATACGAAGCAGTCATTTGCTGTGTTGACAAGACCCACCACTCCCTTCTTCCGCTGCGATGAGGAAGGGTTTGAATCAATGAACCATGTAGGGCCAAAAACATAGACGAGGGTTACAGCAGCGAGGGATGCGCCAGCAGCATAGGCGATCGTGAGCTGCTTGTTATTTGGCGCCGGCATTCCGGATTCCTTTTTGGACTTGTTTCTGAGCTATGGCGAGAAAGAGAGCCGAGAGTGAGGGACTTTCATCCCGCCAATTTATGTTGAGATATATGTACAGTAGAAAAATGACTGATGGTCTGTTTAGTTTATGTCTGACGATATTCCTTTCCTTCCCCGTATCTGAATTGAGGCTCCTTTAGTTTTTCTTTTGTGGTTGCGTTATGTTGGTGGCAGACAAACGAACAGAATGGCGATGATGTCTGTTCAACGTTTTCTAAACGGGTGATAGTGGGCAAAGTCATAGGGAAAGACACCAGAGGAGGGGCTACTCTCCAGGATGTCTTGTCTTGGAGGGGTTTGTCAGCCGGAAGATATGGTCATTCCCCCCCCCCCCCTTTAATGCAGTGTTTTATTTCCAGTAACAAAATCGTAGAGAAATGTAAAGCTGGTACTCAAATCTTTATCACTGGTGATTATGATGCACACTTGATAATATATATATACATGTATTTTGGCATGTGTGTTGCCCATGTATCACCCCCGCGCGTTGAAACGGCTCTGGTCCAAGATTGTCGGAATTGCAAATCTAGTCAGGAACAACCACCAACAAACAGTTAACCACATAGCCATTCAAGGTCCCAATGGCGCTATTCAGCACCCCAAAGTGTCCCTCATGTATCCGGCAACTCGCCGGTGGTGCCTTCCAGCAAATTCGAGGGAATAAGAAGATGGTGAAGGTCCCCACGGTCACGGTTAGGCTGCTAAAAGATGTGCCGAAATATGGACCAGCTGGTATGACGATCGTCCAGTTACCTGATGTGTGAATTTTGGGGGACCTGAGATTCTGATGTGCTCGGATAATAGGGACCTTGATTCCTGTTGCAAAGGGAAGAATGAGGAGTGAGTCTTCTTGATCTGTTTGTGAACAATTTTTACTAACCAGACGACTTCAGGCATATGGTATGTCTAACATACTACTCCTGTGTGAGGAAGGATCTATGCACAATCACGTTCCTAAATATATATATGACAATCTCATATCGAAAATTCCGAGAATATACTAATCCATTCCCCAGGTATCCTCAGAAGGTAGCAGACTATGTCCACTACACAGAGCTAAAGAAGATACCGCGCAGTGAAGCCCCTCAACGAGACTTCTTCTTTCTCGCCGACACTGTTACAGGCGGTAAAAAGAAACAAAAGGCCACCGTTTCTCTCCTTTCGGTGCGTTTGATCCATCTCAGGATAATCACGGCGTTATTAATATTTAACATAGCCCACGCAAACCATCGCTATACTCGAGGCTTTGCTCCCCCCCTCCCTCCAGTTCTCCAGCGCAACTATTTCTCCAACAGACCATTCCCTTCACGGGTCGGTGTCTACAGTTGATATTGCCAACGCAATTAAAATGGTCTCTTCCGCGAACGGAGAGGAGGGAGCGAGGGTCGTTATCACACCTGATCAAATTGAGTTGATAGGTGTTGATGGTGACAAGATCAAAATGATTGGAGAATACCAGTTTGAAATCAAGATGAAGGGAACCAACGATTTCGTCAGAAGACGGGCTACGGTCCAGAGGCAGGAAATACATTAGAAGATGGAAATGGGTTAGGGTTTAGAGCTGCATATCAAAAAGCCCGAATCTCGGAATAAAACTCTTCGATATGCGTACGATCACCAGCAAACGTCAGCTGTCAGAAGGGAAATAAGTCTATCTATCTATGCAACCCTGAATTTATGAAAGGGAGATGTAAAAATAATTAGATTGTGGGGTGCTTTTTTTTCTTCCTCTGTATATTTTTATCATTCCCCTCCCACCCGTCCTCCACGTGGGGGGCTGTATGTTATTTAGCAGGATCATTTACGTTTTTGCAGCGAACCGGAATAAGAAAAAAGTATCGGTACTCTATCCATCGCGATTCGTGATTTTGACGAGAGTCAGGGCTCGGCCGGGTGCTACTGCCAGCTGCAGTACGGTAATCATCCCGTATGCGCCGCAAAACATAATCGTAGATATTTAAATATATTTCCAGTTGTCAGTACGTCATGTAGAAAGAAAACTCTACAGAGGCGGTATCTCTGTGACTTCCACAAACATCCCTGTCTATCTGTTCTGCCGTGTGAATTAACCCCGCCATTAATAAAAATGGTGTTCTCTCTGCTTATTGAGAAATCAACGTCTACATAAACCACCCTTCCCCCTCATCTTCCAACTGCCAAGCAACACCGCTCAAACAAACACAGAAAAAGATTCATCCTCGTCAAATTTAGGTGAGCTCATCATCAAAACCCCTCATTTGCTCTGTGTACATGCCCAGTATTATCGCCTTAGGGATGCTCTCAAGCTGCCCAACTATTCCTCTTCAAAGAATCAAAATCCCCATTTGAAATTTTGGTGGGGAATTCATCAACTAATACCTCTTCTCTTCTTTTTAGAATTATCATAATGGGTGCTCTCGAAGTTCTTACGAGGAAGTCTGGTGTTATTGTTGGTGATGACGTCTTGAACGCAAGTCTAACTGCCCCGCCATACAACGTTTTCACTCCATGTTATTGGATAATAACTACATGTACTCGGATTCCTCTGACTATGGTCTGCAAAAATAGCTTTTTAAATATGCCAAGGAGCACAAGTTCGCCATTCCTGCAATCGTGAGTTTACTCATTCCTTTCTCTCGGGAATTATCAACTTACAAATAGCAAACAGAACGTCACTTCTTCTTCAACTGTGGTTGCTTCCCTCGAGGCAGCCCGCGATGCAAAGTCCCCAATCATCATCCAAATGTCTCAGGGTGGTTCCGCCTACTTTGCCGGAAAGGTTCGTATCGTACTCGCTCCAGATGCTGAATATTCAACTCATTGACCTCTGTACAGGGCGTCTCCAACACTAACCAATTCGCCTCTATCTCCGGTGCCATCTCCGCGGCCCACTACGTTCGCTCGATCGCCCCAGCATACGGCATCCCAGTTATTCTCCACACCGATCACTGCGCCAAGAAGCTCCTTCCTTGGTTAGACGGAATGCTCGATGCTGATGAGAAGTACTTCGCTGAGCATGGAGAGCCTCTTTTTTCATCTCATATGATCGATTTGTCTGAGGAGGAGAAGGAAGAAAACATTGCTATTACCAAGAAGTACGCCGAGCGTGCTGCTCCTATGAAGCAGTGGCTTGAGATGGTTCGTGGTTTTATCCAGTGAACCTAAGTGAGCTTTAGGCTAATTATTGTAGGAAATTGGTATCACCGGAGGTGAGGAGGATGGTGTTGATAACACTGATGTCGACAACAGCGCTCTGTACACCCAACCCGAAGACATTTATGAGGTCTACAAGGCTCTATCCTCTGTCTCCCCGTACTTCTCCATCGCCGCCGCCTTTGGAAACGTTCACGGTGTGTACAAGCCCGGTAATGTCAAGCTCCACCCCGAGCTTCTTGGAAAACACCAGGCCTACACCAAGCAGCAGATCAGCAGTGCCGAGGAGAAGCCATTGTTCCTTGTTTTCCATGGAGGCTCTGGGTCTTCCAAGGAGGAGTTCAGACAGGGAATTGAGAACGGTGTTATTAAGGTCAACTTGGACACGGATCTGCAGTAAGTCATCATTGTTCCGCTATGAGGGAGTGTACAGAGTTTTTTTACTCACAGTAAAAAGGTATGCCTACCTGACTGGTATCCGTGATTACGTCCTCAACAAGAAGGATTACCTGATGCAACAAGTCGGAAACCCTGACGGCGATGACAAGCCCAACAAGAAATACTTCGAGTAAGCTTGCCCCTAATAAATCCCTCCAATGAGTGTTGTGATCTAACACAAGATACTAGTCCCCGTGTCTGGGTCCGTGAGGGAGAGAAGACCATGACTGCCCGTGTCAAGGAGGCCTTGACCGACTTCAACACTGCCAACCAGTTGTAAAGAACAATAGTCGGCTAGTGTGGGTTTTACATGGTAATCGATTTTGTTTCTTCACTTTTTTGGGTCGTTTTAGTTGTGAACACAATAGGAAGGGTTCTCAGTGTCGCAACGCTTTTAGAACTTTACAAAAGACGGAATAAATTACGATAAAGAAGAAGTGCCCTGTGATCATGAACAATCACTCGTATTATGACATCAGTGTGCTAGAATAAATTCAACTCCAAGCCAATGTTGCAGTAGTACTACTACAAGCTCCTAACCCCAAATTAATGGGCTTGATTCACAATTATTTGAAATCGCTATCTAACCCTTTCAAGAATCTCTTCATTCTTCCGTAAAGGTCTTGAGTTACGCTCTCAGGTACATCCTCGTATCGGTGGTTTGCTCCAGCCACTATTCCACTGTTCTCTGTATCCACATTTACTCCAGCTGCAGCTGCAGCACGGTACCACTTATGAAGTAACGCTTCTTTATCGAGACTGCTTGACATGTACTCATCGTCTCCCGAGAATAGGTAGAGTAGCTTTGTTTTAGCTGTAACTCTTTCATACACGGACCTTGCAACATTCTCACTGATATCTGAGGACCAATAATCGTCATCACCTTGAGGGATACCATCGGGACCTAATGGAACAAGCAAACTATACCTACAAAAAGGTTAGTACAGCTTTTAAAAGAAAGCAGGTGAGGTCGATCAGGGCTAAGGTACCATCGACGAGCGGTGATAGGGTAAGCTGCAAATGGCCCACGATACTTGGTTGGAATTATTTCCTCGCCCAAGCCTTCTGCAACCCATTTCGTAGCAAAATCGAGGGCCTCATAATACGATTCATCTCCCATAAGATAGCGCATTGCTTCCCTGTCGCTAACTGGGGCTTGGAAGATGGCACCATCGAGGCCTGGGGCGCCTGCGGCGGGTTTTGAAATGTACTCAATGGCGTCTTGGCTACCTTTTTTTTGTATCACGAAAAGTTTGTTAGTCAGGGTTGGAAATGATAAGTGTTTTTCTTTACCTGTAGAGTGACCCAGCAGAACCACACGTCCATGGGGGCGAATTTTCTTGATGTAGGCTACGGCTTGGGAAAGCTCCTCCACATCCCGCTTTAGGCTCCCCATTCCCCAGCCGTAGTATGACGAAGTGGTCAAAACTTCGACCACACTCCAGTCTTTGAGCGCGTCTGCAAATCCGGAAACATATGGGACTGTGGTGAAACCTTCTCCGAGGCCACCCATGAACAATATGGTATCACGGTCTGAGCTGTTTGTGCATGTTGGAGGGTTATGCTCAAATGCCACTAGGTGGTATGCCTTTTTCCCCCGTGCTGTGAGTTCATAATCGCTTTTGCGCAATTTGCACACATCGAGAGTGAATCCTTACATAGTTGTGTAAAACACCTCCCTGTGATGATGCTGTGAAGTTGAGAGATACGACGAAGGGAACGAGAAGATGTAAGAAGATCGCGGCAAATTTCGACGTGCGCAGAATGGAGGCCATGTTGGAGGACTTTGGATGAGCTGAGGATGATGGGACATAGGATTAGATGAATACTTATGCGATTGAGGTAAGGGTTCTTGAAGTAGTATTAGTGCTTCAAACTTCTACTTTTGGGTGAATGCCCGAACCTTAGCTAGGGCCGAGCGGCAATTACGACTACTGGGCAAAGAAAGGTGTTTGTAGTCGGGTCTTAGATTGTGATTTAGAACTACCTGCCTGTGATGTTCCACTAGGTGGTGCCATCCCACCTGTTACTCTCATTGAAGATCAGTGATTATTAAAGATCAGGTACGTATTCGATCGCGAAATACACTTGGCATATGCATGTCTCACTCATGCCGGCAGTGCCTGGTGCAGATCGATTCGTTCTATGCCATTCTTTACTTATCCCTACCAGCTGGTAGTACTGTTATTAGTAGGTGATCTACATGCATGAGGTTCTTGATTTCGAACCTAAATAGCTGAGTAGCATCGCTACGCCTGCATCTGAATGGAATGTCGCTGCGAGGCCACGATACTGCTATCATATCTCCTTGTTACTCTGTTTGGTCCCTGCTGTTTCAGTTGCCGTGAAGTCCAGGTGTAGTACTGTTAAGAAAAGCAGTTTATAAGGGATCGCTGGATAGGTAAAAGACTACGTCCTACAGTACTTTCTGCCATTCTGTTACACCCCAGCTACGAGATAGCTTGCTGGTTACGTCGCCGAACCTAAGGGATTTGATTTCAAGCGAGAAACTAATTAAACCATCAAAATTTGTAATGGCCCCAGTGCTATATTATATTATAATATAGCCATACATACCCCACCATACCAGTCTCCCTTCGATATAATTGGGCTTTGAAGCTTCAGATGTATCCATCACTTTAGGTAACTCCGCACTCAGAAACCTACTTCTACGGTGACAGGTAAGCCAAAATAGGACCCAATATGACCCCGTAGAAGCTCAGCTGGGCACCAACCTGAGTTGGCATATGATGGCACCGATCGATCATTACCTGTATCACTGCAGTTCGGCGCTCCTGCTTCCAATGACGCCCACAATCTTTTCATAACGGCTTTTATTTGTTGAAATAGGTGGCTCGTGTGAATCAGAGTCTTGATATTTCCAATGCGTGCATGCAGAAACCAGACTAAGAAGAGAGGGTCAAAGGAATTCTATGATCGATAACCCACCACCACCGAGTGTTCGGACAGCTAGTGCATCGCTCAACTAGAGAATCCACGAGCCTATCTAGAGTTATTTCTCGTGTCCAGTCCAGTCATACTTCATGTGTTAATCTGCTGCAGTACTAAGGTGGTACATACAAGTAAGATCAGTCAACCACATATTTCCATCACCAACCATCACTCGACCCGCACGCAACGCCAACCCACTCAGCCCAACACCCACATATGTACCCGGCTCTATACTTCGGGTCAGTCCCGGGGAATTTGAACGTTTCCTGTTTTCTGTACATGCTGCAATGCAAGCCTAAAATAAATCCCGCTGCGCTGGCTCACGCTTAACGCCGCTCCCGGAATTCTTTCTATGCTTGACAAGCACATTCATGCACGAAAACACATAAAACTACCGCAAAATCTCAGGAATAACGAATCGAACTGGACTGGAACCTTGAGCTTCGGATTGGTCAAATACTTATTGAGCCTCAATCCGACAGACCCAAAGCGTAACTTTTGGTCGTCTTGACCAATGGGTAAGTGGTATTCCAGCCCAGTCAGATTCGTTATTCCTGAGATTCTGCGGTATGGTTGTATCTCATTCCTGGATTGTCTATCCTATCGCCACGCCCCCTGGCTAGGTAACCGGAACCGAACAGCAAATAAGACACGGAAAGCTCTAATACTACAGCTACACTCTAGGAAGAAGAAAGAAAGCGAGCGAGCGAGCGAGCGGGTAGTTAAATACAATGAAAATCGAGGGTGTAAGAAGGCATGATAAAGAAAAAGAGAAAAAACCCAAGACTTTGCAGAACCAAACACCTGAAAATAACGAGTGAATATATAATAACACAGTAAAGGTATTAAAATAATGAGTAAGCTGTAGCAACCAGAACATAAGCCAAAAAAAGAGACCAAAAAATAACTCCATCAACAACACATAAACTCCACGTTCTCAGGGGATATATAATCAAAAAGCGAAAGAAAAGATATAGAAAAGGAAAAGACGCTAACTATTCACAAATAAGATATCCAAGAGGTAGAGGGGCATATACAGGTCAATGATAAGTCTTCGACGAGGGGAGAAATGGTAGAAAGACGAGAGGGAAAAGGCCCAAAAGACGAATGAAAAAGAAAGAAAAAAATGGTAAAATAATCAAAAATAACAACCAGGCCGACCAGCCAGCTCAGCCCACTCATCCATCACCCGTAATCATGATCGGTGCGTGGCTTACTCCCTGACGCGACTAACCCACAAGTGCGTGGGTCCCTCAATGCCCATCTTCTTGTCCTTCCTTCGCCAGGCCCTGTGCAACTTCATGCCATTCTCATGCACTTCCTTCTCCACATCTGCCAGTTGCTGGTCCAGCTCTGCCAGTCGCTTATTCATATCCTCCCTGGCACCCCTATTATGCGTACTTGGGTTCGGCGGCAGTAGTTGCTTGATATCCCAAATCTCGCGTTTGATATCTGACCGTCTCGCCGCGAGCTTATCTTGTTCCCACTCCAGCTGCTCAATATGATCCCTTGGTTTCTTCTCTTCCTCCGCCTTTAGCTGCGGCGGCGGTGTCTTGGGGCGCCTGACCTCCTGTGGTGGGAGCGGCACACTCGGGATGTTAATCTTACTGACGGCGACTCTGTACTGGCTCGGGATCTGTGGCATCGATGGGATGCTCTCTGACAATGCTAGCTCGCGCGGTGTTGGCAGCGGCTCAAAGGTGGACTGGCGGATATGCAGCCGGATAGGGTCGTTATATCTAGTCGCTACTGTATTGACAGTTGTGACGGTGTTGCTCCTTCTATGGAGGCCCTCTCGCTCACGTGTGTCCAGCCAGTCGTCGATCGAGACAAAGTTTGGCGGCTTTGCAAGAGCGATGGGGGAGGGCGCTTCTAGCGGGTCTAGGACGTCACTGTTATGGTGGTCCGATGAGTATGATGGGGTCTCCACCGGCCTGCGGCGCCCAGAAACCTTCTCCTTTACATTCCCAAGCCCAAAGCCTCTGCGTGAGCTGCCTTCTGGAGTGGTGGACTTGCCACGAATCGTCTCGGCGGAGGATTTGGCACTGAGGGAGAAGTTGGGGTTAGTATGCGGGGCAGGCTTGCGGTGGATTCTTTTGCGCTGCTGCTGTGGTGGAGGCAGGCGCGGGGATGAGTTTGAGGATGACATGCTTTCCGCCTTTTTGTGGGTGAGTGTTGACGATGCTGAAGAAGATGCAGTGGAAGTGCCGAGGTTTTTGATTTTCAAAGGAGCGGGTGGGCGCAGGCTTTCTTCTTCAGAGTCTTCTGAAGAACCGTATGAGTCGTCGCGCAGGCTTGATCCTCTATATAATAAGCGCAAACCCAAGGGTTAGTATGTGTTTCAAGTAGACAAGTTACAGATATTCAATGCAACTCCAGCTCTAGATTGACAGTAGTGACTGTTGGTTCCCGATCTACACGAAACCTGTAGGACCGCGCCCATCCATATAAATACAATGTCCATGGCGCGCATACTATCCATCCCCGGTAGGAATCACCAGGTACCCTCAAAACGCCAAACCCAACGAAACATTCTCCACAGAATAGAAAGTAGAAAACGAACAAGAAAAACGGTGCCAACTTACACACTCGGGATGTCCGGCAAGCCTTTAAAGCTCGCAATCTTATACCCAATAGTATACGGGTTCCCACCGATACTAGGCAGCGGTATCGGCCTTCCATCCAATCCCAGAATCTGCCCCGTCAGGTGCGTGTTTGTGCTCTCGGTGAGCGTCGGGTAGCCAATTGCCGGCTCCTTGGGCCGTGTGTAGATGGGTAGTCTGTTGAACATCGTCGTGATTGTGCTGGTGAGTGTCGTCATGGCGAAGGTGTTAGTCTAGAGATCTCCCCCCCCCTTTATAATTTTTTTTCTTCGCTGAAGAAATGCAATTCACCGATGACGGTGATTACGGGTGGTGATGTGGTATAGGATGGATGGAGGGGTGTGATATATGTATATGTATGAGATGGGTTTAATTTAAATGCAGGCGGGATGCTGATGCTGATGATGGGTGGGTTTTGTTCAAATAAAGGGTTGTACAAGCTTAAGGGAATAGGCGAAATCAAGAAATATTCCTGATAATGGGGCAAAAATAGAACAGGAATTAAAAAAAGAAGACTTGTATATGCAGCAGTACTACAGTACTGTAGGTATGTAGTGCCAAGTAAGAAAGGGAAAAAAAGAGATTTAAGATTAATATCAAGTATGATTTGAAAAGTGGCAGCTATGTGGGAATGGTAGAGTATATGCAATGATGGGATTGTGCAGAAAAGGGAGTGAATCAAGGAAAGAAAAACAAGCAATAGGGAGCAGAGAGTATGTAGGGTGTGTATGGTATGCAGGTGTAGGGGAAACAACAATGCGCAGAAGAAGGGTCCGGGACCAAAGAAGAAGTGCACAGAAGGGGTGTGGGGGGGTGGGGGGGTGGGGGAGAGAAAGAGAGGGCTTAGACGAACGTACCCAAGATATCTTAATCCTAACGGCGGCCTAACTATTCCCTTACCTTACTAGCAGCAAGCACTCGTGAGGGACGCAAGGGATAGTACAGCGAGAGACACACACGGCACGGGAGGCCAAGCAAAATATCTTTTTCGAGAATCGATAACCGCTCTGAGCCAGTAGATCTAGTAGAGATGCGGGTACGAATGTAGCCAACAGAAACAACAACGTCCGGTGCTGAATAGTTGAACTGGAGTTTGTCCCTTTCCTCTGTATTTGTCTCCGAAGGAGACGACCGGAACTTTCCTTGCCCTATGGACGTGGTGATTTTCCCTTTCCCCACAGTGGACCGGGGTTAGATCACCTGTCGGATGGATGTAGGTACACTGCACTCAACACTGTATGCTGGCCAAGGGTTCGGTTGACGAGGTAAGGTACCGGTATGCGATCTTTTTTTATAACTGTCAGTGCGCTCTTTCTTCTTGATCAGTACAGTGGCCGAAAAACGGTCTAGTTGGTGATTGGAGTACATACACTGATTGGCTGGTCTGGTTTGGTTGGCTACCTACTAGCCAGAAAAAATACTTATTTACCTTTTTCGTAGTAAGGAAGTTGCTGCGGTCTCTCCGAGGGTGTGGTGCGAACGAGTATTGTGCTGTGAGTGGGTGTACGAGAGAATGTGTGGGAGAGAAGGGAAAAAGTGCAAAAAGATGGGATAAGGAGGAATTTAGATCGTCACGGGGGAATAGGTAGACTGGATAGAAGTAACAGGCCTTGGGGGAAAAGATGCTGGGATTTGCTATGTATTATCTTCACGGTTTATTACTCAGGAGAGATCGCCCCAGCTTTACCATCGGCGGCTTTGGCATTGGTAGTTGGGGAGGTCTAAAATAGAAACACGGCGCATGTAATTTTCTAGCAGGGGGAAACAAAGCAATGCATCCTCGTGGAGGAGAGAGGAGAACGGAGGAGGAGCAGGTACTAGAATATCGCTGCTAGGGTTGACTGGGGAATCAATTCTACCGGTGGGATGTGTGCTATGCAATTCTACCTATGTGGAGAGAGTAGTTACCCATAGAGGGGAAGCGCGCGGGATGGGCGGGGGGAATGAAAGGGAAGTGAAGGGGAATTGGGACGAGGGTAGCAAGAGCAAGTTGATGTCTGTCCGCAGCACAGTCATGTGAGTCCGGTTCCTTGAATACGATGTGATATATGGTACGGACTTGTCTGACTATAATTCGGACTCTAGAACACGTACGGCCACGACCAAGTCGGCCAATACAATCCACAGAGCGTAGCTTCGAAGTTGAGACAGGCCTACCAAACTAATGGCTCATCCAAGCATCTCAGGCTCCAATCTCCACCAGATTGGTGCGTAATTCCGCGTGGCATGCCTACTATCCAGTACACAGCAAGTTGCACTCCAACGCCAGACCAGTACCTATGTACATGTACATGCCTTCAATTCAGAATAATAATAATGAGCTGACCAGGGGTGAGATTGTGGTGATCCGGGACGTCGGGTGTTTGGGTGTTTAGTGACAGGCGAGGAAGGGGGCGTTACAGCCCTTCTAGGTGCTCTAAAAAGGAATGAAACATCGCCCCCCCTTGCGTGGTACATCGAAGAATGCCGATAACCCTGCTCGGAATCTTCATAGAGATCTCGAGCTAGGTGACAAGTTTAGCCCAGATGATAAGGGCTCCTGCTGTACCTACATTCTGCGGGTGTTTGAGCTTTAGAGTTATTCTCGCGTGGCCTGGCTAGTTCTAGTTGGCGCTCTGCCTAGCTGTTGTGCGTGGGCTTTAAGCTTTTTATACGATTCACATGTCGATAAACACTGCCATGATGATGCTGATGATTATGATGCACGAGAGCAGCTGTACCTGAATATGCTGCCCTTCTCTATTTATTCCCCAAAGCACATAATTAGTGCCAAGCGAAGCCGTTTCAGGGAAATAATAACTACAGTATCATTGACACCGGTTGCAGTCTGGATTGATCCACTCTGGCACGTAATGTTCAACTCGGGTGATGGAGCGCTGCTGCACAGCTGCAGGCAGGGACTTAACCGATACTGAGACATCCTACCGTTCTCTAATAATTATCGTTAATTAATGTAATGTAATTATAATTATAATTTACAGCAAGCGCCACTCTACAGCAAAGCGCTGTGGCGTTGGAAGCATGTCTGTAGAGTGCTGTATCAAAGCCCTTCTCTTACTCTGGTACTACCTAGTACACATGCACACCGTTATTCTATTCCCCTAGAGCATCGGGTATGCTAGCAATTACATAAAGTATTACATTGTCCCGGCCTAAAATGTTCTAGGATGACAAACTCTAGACATTTAACTCTGTTCCGAGAGCGTGGCAACCAGAACCAGAACACCTGTCACCTATGACATTGGCCTGTCTAGTAATCCGCTTCCATCATCAGCGCCCTCAACCACCACCACAACCACCACCACCACAACCACCACCACAACAACAACAACCACAACAACAACTCTCTCGCCCCTTGGGTTAACTCTATTAACATCCTGTCCACCTACCGAGAACAGAATTGAGCCAATAAAATAAATATCTATCCACTACCATGCCGCACCAACCCACCGTCGTAGAGGCACAAGCGTCCGTCTCCATCCTAGGTTTTCTCCCGTCTCCAGGAAGCTCCACATTACTAACACATCAACGGCGAGCGAACCAGGCTGTCAATCTTCACTCCCGTGAACCTGATCCTCCTCTCCCTGGCCATCTACATAATCTACAGCCGCCTCCGCCCCGCGCCGCCCTCAAACATCAAACACGACACCCCGCGGGTCTTCCGCACCTTCACGCCAAAAACGCTAAGCCCCTATAACGGGACGGAGTTGCCGAGCGTCTACCTAGCGGTCGAGGGCCGCGTTTTTGACGTCACGGCCGGCAAGTCGTTCTACGGCCCTGGCGGGCCGTACTCGAACTTTGCGGGGCGCGATGCGTCACGAGGGTTGGCGAAGAATAGCTTCGATGAGGAGATGCTGACACCGCTGGATAAGCCGCTGGATAATCTGGAGGACTTGACGGATGAGGAGAAGGAGAGCTTGGCCGGGTGGGCGAACCATTTCGAAGGCAAGTACCTGCTTGTGGGGAAACTGGTAGAGGAGGGGAGCAAGGAGGCCGAGGAGGCCAAGGATGAATAAAGTGGAAATTGAAATTGCTGTGTCTAGCCAGCTATAGGCTTTAGTTAATACTGTCCTTTTCTTTTGCTCATCCCGCAATCCACTATGGTCTATCTACCAGCAACCTGGGATTTTCGTGACTGGGTTCTTAAGTGTTGATGAATTGAATTGGGCAACAATCCCAATCTAAAACCGATTTCTCCATGCGAGTAACGGTAATAATTTTTAAAAAAATGCTTTCAGCACAATCTCGGGTAAGAGCGAATGTCAAATCTCGTTCTGGTACCCGGTTCCCTGCCCTGTTACGCTCTCTATCTACATGTAAGACTAAGTGCAGGGATCTCCATCTACCGATTATTCGCCTCTGCATGCAATGATCAATTTTACAATATAAACAGCCTATGTAGCGTAGAGTGCGCCTATTTTACTTATTTGACTTAACGACTGAGGCAGTTACGGTGAGTACTACAAGTAGCCCGCGTCTGTTATTCACAGTGTAGGTTCCTCCCCCATACTACTTTATCTAGAGTATATACTTATATGTATCTACCCTGCCAAGTACCACGGTACGGAGCAAATAAGCTCAACCTATCGGCTTTTGCCTCCCCGCCCCGCCCTGCTACAAGCCCATAGATGAAACATGCCCGCAATTACATGCACGGCAGCGTTTGCGACATGGTATGGTGCGCACCACGATAAAGGTGACACATTGGGACGACATTTCAAAAGCCTAAGGCTTTTCAACGAAAAATGTTAAAAGAAATGTAGAAAAATAGAACTCTAGTACAAAAGCTAAATATCAGTTCTATTTTTCTCGATTTTTAATATCTATCTTGGATAAAAAGCCTTAGGCTTTTGAAATTGCGGATTTTTGTATGTAAAATGCGCCAAGCATTCACAGAATGGAACAGGCTTGGCAGGAGGTACACAACAACACCCCAAATATGCAGGCCAATATTGTAGATAATAAATCGTTATTTTAGGGAACAGTATTTGACTAGGCTCAGAATATATAGAAAATTTACGATTTATTATCTACAATATTTGGGTAATTCCTGCCAAGCCTGTTCCACCCGCCAAACCTGACTTGTCACCTTTATGATGGTGCGCACCATATCTCCCTCGCAGCCACATCAAGCGTGGTGATTCTTGGCGAATCTAGCTACACAGCTTCCTGCCTGAGATAGAGGTTTTCTTCGGGGCAAAATCTGTCTTCCGAAATATGGTGCCCGGTCCTGAAAGCATGAGAGATTGTTTCTTTGCTTTTTGTTGTTTGCTGCCGACGACTTTAACCTTTTCTCCGATTCCGGAGCTCCTAGTTTGGCACCGGCCGCGTTACGCAGCAGAGCAGTACATGACTTCGCCTCCATCTTCATTCTCTACCGGATCGCTATTTAGAGTACCTACATGTAGTAGCTCCATTGATCTTTGCTGACCGCTTCTCTAAACCCAGCCCAGCTGCCAGGAGCTCAAAATCTCCGAAACACCACACTACACCTAACCCTCAATCCTACTCAGACAAACTCAAACCCAAACCCGAGTCCCAAGCCTACCCAGCACGCGTGCACCACCCGGGTTTAGTGAAGATCTGCGTCCTGCCCGCGCGGCCTTCTCTTCGTGACATTTCCCCAGAGATGCGATCATTGGCTGTGTGGCAGAGTTTTCTCGCACTTACCTTGTGTACGTGCGAGCTGAGGCTGGCTTCTGTGCGGCGGACAGCTGCGGCTTTGTTCGTACATGCGTAGTTGCTCCCATGCAGTGCGTGGTTCTCGCCCAGTTGAAACGGGGCGTAGAAGTTTGCCCTCGCAGCACACGTAGATACACTGAGCACCATAATGATATTTAGTCAGTATAAGGTACACATAGGTTAAGCCGCCTGTAGGTCCAAATCTAGCTGTACACATTTCATTCTAGAACCCGAACGAAGTTTCGAATGTTCGCCCCCTTGCATACTTCTGCGCTGCGCGGTGTCTTTCTCTTGAAATCGAGACGCGCACTTGTGTGCACCACCATATTACGCGAGTTATGAGAGCGCACATGTCACCATCCAATCACCTACCAAGATAAATATATAGCCCAAAAAGGAAACCTAAGAGTAAATCACGAGTGATATCTCATGTCCGGCCTAGCGCATCTGGGAAACCTTCAGAGATCGATGGGGCTTAAGTTATGCCAGGACCGACCTTCTACTTCTATCTCGATAATCCAGGGGACAGCAACCACTTACCACATATTCCCATCCGTCCGACTTAGTAGATGATATCCTACCCCGTTCAACGCCCCAGCAATGACAAAACAGGACCCGCGATACCCCAGCCTAGAAAGCAGGAATGAACAGTATCGCTCAGTTTCCTTTAGACATACCACCCCTTACCACCCCCGCATCTGCGCTGACGAACCTCGCCCCATCGTGCAAAGTCAGACCCTAGCCCTACATACCCACCCGTAACACGTAGTCAGCACTTAAGGCTTTATGTTAAAGCCAGCATGCTTCTTTTACGCTTACGGTAACGTAAAACAGACTGTCCCGGCGGCTGTCATACGGCTAAGTTTGCAAGGTATGGCAGGGCAGACCTAGGCAGGGTACCGGGGTTGTGGGATAAGGCTGGATGTTTCATGCCAAACACGTTATCTAGGTTGGTTGGGCATGGGTGTGTCTTGCGGATGTTTGGGTGCCGCCGTTTGTAGTAATCTCATAGCGTTTCCGAACACGACGAATATTGCATGACATATAAAAAGATGGATTTGGCACTTTTTTGTATGGTAAGCAATAGCAGTCGTGTTCAGAAACGTCATGAATTTACGAGTATGGTATTGGGGGCGTTGGGAATGGGTGCGCGCGGTAACGAATGAAACAAAAAGAAAGAAAAAAGAAAAAACGAGTGCATGTGTATTGCGAGTGATTGTTTGTGATGCGCCATATCCTCATAAAATGCTTGAGCATAACGTTGTCCCTCCTCCGATCGACTGCTTGATGGAAAAACAAAGATGCAGCACCCGAAAAGCTGCAACCCAGAATTGCCTGCCGGCATTCGTAGACATAAATTAGGACACTTCAATTTCAATTTTCAGCACCGTCACCCACAAGAGCAATGGCAATTGATAATCGTGCCTAGTGATAGGAGATTTAGCTATAAGCAAGGAGCTACTCGATACTAGTATGTAGACATTCTACTGCGTGATTAGGTTAAGTGCTAGATATGATTGGGGTATTGGCACTAAACATTCGTATACTTCCAGGGTATACGATCTGTAGATGGTTGTTAGGATATGCACTGGGATTGGATTATGGTCATGGTCCGGATAGGTGCCATGATGATTTCCTGGGCACAGCTCTGGGGTTTATATTGTGTTATGGCTTGGGAAAGAGCTTCTGCATTGTGTCACTAAACGGATAAACGGGACGGACGGCATTGCAATTGGTCATAACGATCAAGATCGAGAACTTATCTGCTCTAGCTGTATGGTTGGGGCTTACCATGGCATTCTCTCTACACAATACTAAAAAGTTTGCACATAGAAGCCTCACTAAAGTGATGACCAGAAGCTACACGCCATCAAACCTCAGCCCGTCCACTATAGGAAGTCTACCGATACCATTTTTTTGCCACAAACATCAGATGATGCGATTCATACCATTACACCTAATTTTCATCAATGTTAATACCTTATGTATGATTAGCCCCTTCCATCGACCCTCACGACCCCCACCACCCATTCCCCCCCAAAGAAACAAACAAAACCGATATATACAAAAGAAGATACAGCCATGGTTGCTTTGCCATGGGAAAACTATCTCCGCATGTCTACACATACCGAGGCGCAATAGTTATTCATACAACCAGCCCTGTCTCACTACCACCGAATACGTTTTCGGTAAGAATTAGCTAGGACACCCTGGGGTGAATCCTCCGATATCTATGCTTCAACAATAGTAGGATAGCCACAAAAGAGGTAGATAAAATAAAAAAGATACCAAACAAACTCCTGAAAGAGATATAAAAAAAGTAAACAATGGAGAGATAGAGGGGGTAAGAAAAGGGTAATAGATGGCATACACAGCCAGCCCCACCCATGCGATATAAAAGATAAAGAAAGGTTCCTCAAGATCGTACCTTACACTAGGGCCATGAGAGGTAAATAAATAAAATGTGCTAATGTCCAGACCCAGTCCCTCAATTAAGAAGCTTCCAGCTAGCCCGATCAATCCGTTTCGCTATTATTTCGACCTGCTCCTGTGCCAGCTTCCAATCACCCTTATCCACAGCATCTCGGATACCAGGGAAGTAGCCAGGTTCTGCCCCGCTCCACGCCTTTTAATACAAGTTAGTACCTCTTTCGTGTGGTATCACTGTATTCAAACGTACCTCTGGCGAAAAGACTACATGTTTGAACCACTGTCTGCCGGGTAGTCCACCGCCGTCATCCAGATCCAGGAGATGTTCCTCAAAATTGCTCATCCTTGCATTTCGACTATTTCTATGAATAGTCCCATAATCACCCAGACCTCCCATGACTGTTCCCATTTGATCCATCCACGGTTCGTGTTTAGTATCAAATTCGTAAAGTCTCGAATGAGCTGTTGTAATCGCTTCTTTCAGTTTACTCAGATCAACGTGGGAGTCTTGGGATGGCGAGGCTTTCGCCTTCTTATCGATGAATCGTTCAAGATCCTGAGTATAGCGGTCAAGAGCAACAGCATAGTTTGTCATGTTGAATGGTAATTGTGGAGTGTCTGCAAGCTCAAGGATGAGCATTGCAAGAACTTGAGCCATGGCTTTATGATAGTTGAAATCTGGGTCTCCATAAGTTTTCATCCATTCATAGCTATCGTAACAACTATGGTGCGGGAACCCTCCTCCAGTAAAACCTAAGTCAATTGAAGAAACCCCCGCGTAATTTTGCCATGCTACCCAGTCACCCCCGGAACCTAGCCCAGGGAGAAATTTATCGCCCCAAAGCTTCCTCAGCGATTCGCTGGTCTGGGGATCATTCACCATTTCCAAAGAATTCATGAGAGCGGTTTGCAAGAGTGGTGAACCAGATGCCGAGAATTTGGTTCCAGCTATGGCTGTACCAAGGTTGACGTACGCCATTCCATGAAGGCGTAAAGACTCGATAGTATCCTCAACGTACTCGCTGTAGACCGCGACATCAATATCTCTAAGCAATTGAGAATTGGGAGGAGTATATGTTAAAACCTACGTTGAGCCAATGAGGTTATATTCCTTGGCATCCCAGCTTGCAAATATAATACTTCTACTAGGCTTCCACCCCACTTCCACCATTTGTCCAAAAATTCTAGCAACCTCCAGCATGATAGCAGTTCCGGAGTTTGGATCACTGGCACCAAAACACCAAGCGTCTCTGTGATTCCCAATAGTGATTCTTTTCTTGTAGTCATCATAACCTTTGATCAACCCCAAAACATTGAACACAGGCTGCTTCTCTTCCTCGTTTTGCAGATTATCGAGCCGAACTTTCGGCGAGGAATCCATAGCACCTGTCCAGATTTCCTCATTGAAATTATTACCGGCCTCCCAAGACCCCTCAACCTTCTTCCCATGGCCTTTGAGTGACTTGAGTAAATGCTGCGCATCATTCCATGACAAGGGTAATGAAGGAATCTTCAGAAGTCCGGGGCTATCTTCCTTCTTAATTCGCACAGAATCTTCTTCAGCCGCATATCCCGGCGTTAATACATCCCCTACAAGCCAGTTCGACAGACCAACCCCGCCCCTCTGCACTGCATCCCCGGGTAGATCCCATCCTTCCGTTTTAGGATCCGAAAATATAATGCACCCAGCTGCACCCTTGTCCTGGGCAGCCTTGACTTTGAGAGATCTATCTGGCTGTGTCCCACCATTTCTAACCAGGACAATGGCGCCCTTCAAGTCGATGCCCTTCTTTTCCAATTCGAAGAAGTCTTCCCGTGACCCATAATTGGCGTATATTAGCGGACCTGTCGCACTGCCTGATTTCGAGTGACTGTGAAAAACAAGTGTGTTTTCTTTTCCTTCAGTTTTTGATTCCTCCAGAACTGCTTCCCATGGAGGGTCCATTATCGCAACTTTTCGCCCACCGGGTTTTGGATAATTGACGTAGGCAAAATATCTGAACCAGTCATTAGATCAATGAACAATAATACTCTGGAAATTAATGTTAGGGTTCTATACTCTATTAATTCAACACTTTCTAGTCCAAAGCTCCTAAACTCCTTTTGCACCCATTTTGCTAGCACAAGGTCTCCCCGTGTGCCGGCAACATGGTCGAAACTCGTCAAATACTCCAAATAATGTGAGATTTTGTCCTTGTCCAATGTATCCTTCACATACTGCTTTACTATCTCCGGGTCGAAGCTAATCAACCCATTAGCAGGATTTCCCGGGCCATTCATGCTGATGGCATCTGTTGCAAGTAGTGTATACACCACGATTAAGACTACCACCACACCCAAGAATCGATACACTGGTATCAGACCAGCGCTGAAACAAGGGACCTCTGGGATTGAAAACTGCGGGAAGCATTTTTTAAACGGATTCACCTTCCAAGAATCAGGCAAACTTATCGAAGACAACGACATTGTTATCGAAGATATGCGCTTGGTTATATTCTGTCGTAACCTCCCAGGCCTCCTCCTGCTCCAATCATTGCCGTGCTCGTCTTCGCCCGGGTCTAAAATTCCCATTTGCTCTATCTCCGGCTCCAGACCATCCACGGACCCCCGGCTAGACGCAAAATCATCTAAGAAAGAACTTTCCAAGGAGCTTCGTTCACTCTCAACAGTAGGCTGTCGATAGCCTTGAGTGCCACTCCTCCGGTCTCCAAGCAATTGCGAGGTCTCTGCGTGTTCGCCGACATCGCTTGGTGCACGGGAAGCGATAGTCTCTTCGTAGGTCGGGATCGGAGGGTCGAGAGCTAGCATAGAACGTTTCTCGTCGCTCATCGGGCAGGTGGTCCCCCACGGGGGTGTTAGGGGTAACTTAAAGGTTTTTGTGTGCTGGGCGGTATGTGCAGTGGCCGAAAAAGCAGCTATGTGAACGCAGCAACGAAAGGATTACGGCAACGAAAGTGAGAGAAACTTATAAACGAGAGAAAGGAAAGGGAAGGGGGTTGGAGCTTTGAAGAGAATGAAAACCGCTGGGGGGCGTGTCACAGACAACCCATCCAGTGTGTAAATTGATCCGGCAGGAAGTTGATAAGGATCCGAGAGAGATGCGAGTTGGATGAATGGGAAACTGGACGAAGAAACAAAAGGATGTTTATTGTAATTGTGGCACGATTACAAGCCAGATCAACAGTAGACTGATACAAGAGATAGCGATGGTGGTGGAGGGGATGGATGATGAAGATGCTCGTGCTGATTGCTTAATGCCTGGGGGGGCGAAGCACATCTGCCAAATACGGACAACGCGTACTGTCCTTAGGTTACCGAAGTCTTGGGACGAAATATCCCCTGCAACGGCCCGAACAGCCTTCAAAGGCAACATGTATCAATGACTTGGCTTTACTTCGGGTTCAGTTACAAATATTTAGAGAGAATCACAGACTGACCTAAATAAGAAGATGCGAGATGAAGAAGTTTGAGCGACCTTCAATTCAGAGATCTACTCTAACCACCTGTCAGATGTCCACCTGGTACAGTTGTTCGAGCTCCTACAATCTAATTCTCACCTGGTGAGTCTTGGCATGGTAAACATGAAGTCACCACCGCAGATGAAAAGTCACCACGGCAACGGAGGTGTAAATCTAGACTATAGTCAAACTCTAATGCCTATTGAACGAATAGCTTCAGGTTGAGGCTTGTTTCCATGTAACTTCGGCTTACGAGGTGATAGGTGGTCCACTCAATGGGTATCACAAAGGTATCTGAACCATACAAGCAACCATACAAGCATGTTTACGCCTTAAACCTTATCACTATCACCCCGCATTCCATCTAGGATGCTCCACGCCCCCAAAACATCACCCCGAGTGATATGCCGTATCAAAAAAAAACCCAAACACATTACAACACATCACAATTGCCATCGCGTCTCAAGCCTTTATCCCAATGTTCTTTCTTGGATGATATTCCCCGCAAAACCACCTACATAACATAAAACAGCTGCTACTTACTTGAGAAGATCAAATCACATGCTTCTGATCCGTCATGTTCTTGAAAGACAATTTCGACCATTCACTTCCCTACAGAACCCAGGCAGATTGGCTGCCGATAATAATAAAAAGAAAAAACCCATAGCATTCTTTTAAAAGCTGGAGGAGGGTGGGGGGGGGGGGGGGGGGGGGGCACTAAAAATATGCTTCATGAAAACGAAAAAAGAAGAGAGGCAAGGAAACAAAAGTTGAGAAGTAATAAAGTTGATCGTACAAAACCGCCAGTGTAAAAAAAAAAAAGGAAAGGAAAGCCAAAAAGAAAAGGAGAATGATGAAGTAAGCCTTTGCCGCTTAGTAGTAAGAAAAGAATAATCTGAAAACTGTCGAATGATATTTCGACCTTTAACAAAAAAGAAGCGCACTCGGAGAGATAGAAGGATGCTAATGTTACTACATGTAATGACCACTGATATCTCAAAGGCCAATGGTCAGCAGAGCCAATAGCAATACAATTTATTGTATCTGTCCCCCGCCAAAACTCCTTAGGCAATGGGACCCTTTGATTTCTTGCTAGTCCTAGGAGGACTCAAAGTTCCAGCAAATGCATCATTCCTGCTACGCTTCTCTCCAACTGCTGCTCCCTCCGAAAGATCCTCAAACAACCCCTTGCCTGGTCTCTTTATTGGCTCATCAAAGAGAGATGACTTCTTGCGGGTGCTCTTTGGGATATCTCCGTAAGAGCCAAAAACATTGTCATCGAGCTTGGCACCGCTCTGCTTACTGTCTGATGAAAAATCGTCATCGGATTCTGGGGTTAGACGAGATATGGTGCTCCTGGAGAAGATATCTTTGCCCTTCTTCTCGATGATCTCGGCTGTAATAGCCGCGAAAACGTCTTCGACATCGGTCTCGGCCTCCTCCTCCACCTCTTCTTCGTTTTCAGATTCTTCGACGTTTTTAGAGGGGAAAAGGAGGCGGGGGCGGATTGAGGAACGCTTGCGCAAAATGGCGTTGATTTCCTCATCTTCCTCCTCTTCGAATTCCTCTTCTTCCTCCTCCTCCTCCAGTTCGAATTCTTCGAGGTCCTCTTCCTCTTCCTCTAATTCGTCTCCTTCCGCTTTATCCCCACCAGACTGTCCCACGAGCTCCAGGTTAAGCTTGACCTTGGCCTTTACCTCCTCACCCTCCTTTTCTTCCTCCTCCTTACTCGCCTCCTCTTCTAACGCTTCCACATCACCCTCTTCCTGTTCTCCTTCATCCTCCTCTCCGGCAGAATTCTCAAGAATCGGGGAAGCAGCCTTAGGAAGTGGTTCGTCAGGGTCATCCATTTCGGTGAATTTGCGGAACATCTTCTTTCCACGGCTATACAGATCACAGATATTAGAAATTTGAAGGGGAAAAATGATTAACATCCAAAAATTGCAGAGAAAAAATTAAAAAAGATAAAACTTACAATATATAGACCATTCCGTCCTCCCTTCTGCCATCCTCACCTAGTGTGTCAACCTCATTGGCATTCTTTTTTTCTTTTTTCTTGCTATCCTTCTGGGAAACAAATGGATTCTCTGGGCATGGGTCGTATTTAGGGATTCTGGCGTTGTTATCGGTAAAGATGCTGATAGAGCTACCACTATCTTCGCCTTCTCCCGTTAATGCACGCTTCTTACTAACTATTTTCATAGTACCAAAGATATCTTCCTTCGAGGCAGAGACAGTGGGAGCTGGTGCAAAGCTCTTTGATCCAAAGAGCCTTCGTGAAGAGCCAGCAACTGAATCGATCGAGAGGTGCTTTCTTTTCCTAGCAGGAGTCTTTGACGGCGTAGGGAGCCCAACACCGCTAGGAACAGCAGTAGGGGCTCTCCCAAAGTCCTTCCCGAACATCTTTTCCAATTCCTTCCATCCCTCGCTCTCAACTTCGACCGGCTTGTCAATGGCATCGCCGAACACGGATGCCCGCCTCTTACGGGATTTACGTGTTGGCTCTAACGGCAATGCGGGGTCGTCTGGGCCCAGAGGAGATGAGGGGGGTGGTGAAAGTGTAGCTGTGGAGTACGTGGATGAGGATGCTGAAGATCCGGCTTTTACCTTGTCCTTCTGCTTTCGTGAAGTCGGGGGCGGGGAATCGAACCGAGCGCCGTGGAGCGGGGTTGGGGGAACACGGTCAGCTCGCGAGGTACGTGTGCGGGGTGGAGTGTTCATTGTCGTCTGTCTGTGGGTTGTTGAGAGATTGTTATGTGTTTAGGTGAGGGGAACGACGGAGACGCGAGTGATTACTGGGCCGTAAACACAGGCACTAGGCCGCACGGAGAAAGTCAATTGGATTACACGCGTAAATTGAAACAAAAAAAGACGTTGCAGCAAAAAAAAAATGATAAGAAACAAAGGAGCGATGATGTGTAATCGATCGAGCAAGTAGATAGATTTTATGTAGAAGCAAAAGAGCACACACTCTAGAGAGGAGGGTTTCTTCGAGAGAGGGTGAGGAGAGAGGGGGGTGTGGTGAGAAACAAGCAAAGTGTTGGTTGGCTGGATGAAGCGAGTGTAAGTAGTGGGAGTGGGCATGTCAACAGGGTTCTCTGTTGTTGTTGGCAACTTGTTGCTACGTTCTCATGCAGTTGAGTTGAACAGCTCTTATGCAGAACCGGGAATTAGAAATACTGGAAATGAAGAAGACACCCCGTTCCTAGTGATTACATGTATATTCCTGATTGCAATACACATGTCAAGGGAAATTCCTACCTACATGTTTATTGCGGCGCGGAAATATTGTAGTCGCACCCACACATGTAGGATACGTACAGTAACCACGACCCCTGCTGGCAACAAGACAAGCAAATAAACACTGTACCCAAAGCAGTTATTAGCTGTTCTGGTACTCATCTAGAAATTGTCTGAACGCCAAGAGCTCTGCTCTACCAGCTCTCCGCCCATCAAGTTTGCAGCATTGCGTTTTGGTATCGTCTAACCCAAACGCCAGGAGCCTGAAGCTAGGAGAGTGTAGCCAGGGGAGCCCATGCAGACGATTTTCACATACCGAACGCCCCCTTTTGATTTGAGGTGCATTCCGGCTCATAGTGTTGGGATCCCGAATGACCGGATTTCTCAACAGCATTTCTTTTCTTTGCTATTGCATTTAGAGTGAAATAAATGAGTACATGCGTCATCATATATCACTCGGTTGTCGAGAAGCCTTTGCATTCATGCATGGTGCGCCCACGCTTAAAGGTAGCGGATCGCGACAAAATCTCAAAAGCCTAAGGCTCTGCAACGGAAAATAGTAAAAGAAAAGTAGAAAAATAGAACTCTAGTTAAAGAGATGAAGTTTAGTTCTATATTTGCAGATTTTGATATCTGTCTGGGTTGAAAAGCCTTAGCAAGTTGAAATTGTGGATTTTTGTATGTAAAATACGCCAAGACTAAGCAAAGTGTAACAGTATTATACTTATTTATACACCTAGAAAAGCGAACCTAACTAATCCGTGGCAGTAATGCAGTAGAATGGCTAGAAATGGACCCTCTTATTGACCCATGAGGTGCCACCACATCATCTTTAAGAGTGTGCGCACCATAGCTTCACCCCCAATGAGATCCAGATACAGTACTAAAAAAACGGGTGGATCCAGTACCGCACCTAGTAGAACACCGCAAAACTACGGTATTGCTACGGTATAATAGTTAGGATTCCGATTTAATTCGGAATTTTTACACGATTCCGTATTGATGCAGTACGTATTTCATCCCATTTTTTAGTACTGTAGTCCCTCATAGGAGATCACTCGCACCCTCGATCGACTGAAGCTCCATCACCTTTTCATCGAACTCCCGCGCGCATACTCGCATATCAAATATGTATTTGCGCAACAGAATCTCTAGAGCTTTTGAAATTACCCACATTCTATCTAGACACCTGTAAGACTCTACAGGCCGCTTTTAGGCAATATCTACAAAGAACAAGCCCTGAAGGTGAAATGTGTCTAAAAAGGTCCTTTTACTGCACCTTTACCAGTGTCTCAATTAGGCCAAGAATTTGAAGCATGAATCTCCCTTATCAAAATTATACTATACTTGGTCGTTAATATTTTTTTTTTGTTTAATTCATTAATTGCATGCAGACCGTAGTCTATGGCAATATCACAACCCTAGAGCTCCCGGCCACGCCCAGTGAAGGGTATTCGGCAAGCCAGCGTACATCCACCGCCACTCCCTAACTAGAAAGAAAAGAAAAGAAAAATAAATCACACCAAACACACAATTTCTGTTCTCTCCTTTTCCCATATATAGTTCCCTCATACCCCGAATAGCCGTCTAATTCTTCGAATATTTCCCTTGATATAAACTATAGCCCTGCCTGTCTTCTTTGTCGTATATCCTACCCCTTATTAGAGACTTTGCGCAAATAGAGCCAGCTCTATATTTTGATTATCTAATTGGTTAATGGTGTGATCGGCACCAATCAGGTTGTCAGAAAATGGAGCCAGCCCCACTCTCCTTCCAAGACCCACTCTCCTTCCAAGAGAAGAAAAGCTTATGTATCGCTGTGTTTAAACCATGCCCAGCTAGCGAGTGTGTATTGTTCCCTGTTGTTGGCGTTCCATTCATATTGCGCTTTGATTTGGCCTATCATGGTCGTTAATATTTTGGTATAAGTATGGGATTTTTTATAAGTTGTTGAAAACCTCGATTTTTGGTGTGTTTTGCTGGGTAGGCAAATACATAGTTGACGAGCAAGTATGCATAGCTCGAAATAGAGCCAAGCCCCGCCAAGCCCGTCCCTCCATCCCAGCAACCTCCCCTCTACCCCACCACCTCCCCATCCAATACCCCAATCCACCATGTCCACTGAAGAAGACAGCTCCCGCCCCACCGATGCGCCCCGCGTCGACACAGTCTCCCGCGACGACGCCCTCCGCGCCGAACTAACCGGCATCCGCAAGATTAATAGCGTAATCGAGGGCGTCGTCGCATCCCTTGGAAAGGCCAAAGACAACATGGAGGTCCGTCCCCCCCAGCTCCCAACTCCCAGATCTAGAGGTAGGTTGACGAAGAGCTAACCAAGCCGTACGTGCTACAGACCGTCTCCCAAACGGTCGCAAACGCAAACACACTCCTCGACCTCTGGATCCGCATCCTCTCCCAAACAGAGCACACGCAGCGCCTCCTCCTGTCCGGCCACTGGCAGGGCGCAACGCAGGACCTCGACGACATCGAGGCCGAGACGGCGAATAAGGCGCAGGAAGCCGAGCGCCGGAGGGAGGCCGAGCGCGAGAGGATAGCAGAGCGTGAGAGGGCGGCGGCGGAGGCGGAGGCGAGGAGAAATGCGGTGGAGAAGAAGCCAACGCCGACGAGAGGCACAAGAGGGCTGAGGAGGGCGGTGAGAACTACGGGGTCGGTCGCTGGGTCTTCGAGGGGTGGTTCGAGGATTGCGCCGCCGCCGCTGATGGCGAGGGGGGCGCCGGCGTCGAGGACGACGAGGGGGACGGGGATTGGAAGGGGTATCGGGAGGGGGAGGGCTGCTTAGACGTTCGGGTGGGAAAAGACATTGGTTTTTTTCTCTTTTTTTAATACTCTTAACAAGACTAATACCCACTCCCCGGGGGAGTTAGGCAGCGGGATAGGTGAAAATCTAGCTTCGCTCTGAATTCTTGTTGTCCTGCTTATAATCGGAGTAGATTGTGTTTTTAGCGATCTAAAGAGATGAGTCCTAGTATCCTATCTGGCAAATCTCGGGGGTCCATTGGGCTGGCACAAATTGAATACGCGGGTTGAAGTTAACTGGTTAATCCACCAAGCACCGGGCGGAGAGCTAGTATATAGAGAAAGTGTGCAAGTTTGTAATTCCAGACTGGAGTCTGCACGCAATTAATGAATTAAACGAAGAAAAGAAAAGAAAACTCCAGACTGGACTGGTAGAAGTGAGCGAGTGGGATACTATGAAGGAGATACATACATGTATGTATATATATCCCCAATTGAAAAGCAAAAACAGAAAGCAAGACCCAACATGTGTCCATGCCCACAATACCCTACTTGTTGCGACGAGAGAGCTTCACATATATATGGGTTGGTGAGACTGTCTTGGTAGACTTTTCTCCGAGTGCACTTGGGTGACATACATGTACTAGTAATGCCGACTGGAATTTCGGTCACATGGGGATACATCTAGAGAGTGGCTAAAGTCATACCTCACTTACGCACTGTTTAACCTACACGTGACCGAAATTCCAGTCGGCATTGCTAGTATACACTTGAAAGTATTCAGCGGCTCAATAGACGACTTTGCAGGGGTGTGCACGTGTGGTCAACAAGGGGGTATGCTCAGTTCCAAAATTTGTATGGAAACCAAAAGGGTACTCATGCATATGAATTAAACAAAAGAAAAAGGAGGGTAGTCGACCACTCCTCCGGCGAATATTTGAGATTGACTATACCCCTGTGTTGACCGCACCCCCGTGAAGTCGCCTACATGAAAAGTATGATCCAGATTAGAAAGTAATTACAATATCTATCCTTTTATTTATTTATATATATTTTATAAATATTATAACGTTAGAACTGCATACTATAAACAGACAAAGAATTACTCCGGAGATAGAGGAGTTCCGGAAAGGGAGCTGGCATGGAAGGACAAACACACAACTATAATAGACTGCTATATAAACTCATATATCAGTCTTGAGCCCTCAGGTCTTTTTGTGTGAAATATAGATTCATATTAAAAACTCGTGCGAGAAAAGAGAGGTCGGTACCGATTCATGTGAGCACTTCATTGAGAATTGGGAACTGATATAATATAACTACAGTGACATATGTACTAGTACTCATGCCGGAAGTTTTAACGATTAACGTAAATAGATTGGGCAGTATATATAGTTATTCCTCTCTTAGGCTTTAGCTAATCTATGTGGACAAGCAGAGAGATTCAAGTCAGAATGGGTATTCCATTTGTTCTGGCCTATACGCAGGACGCTACCTATTTAACAAACGTTCGGCGGACAGAACGACCTCTAAGAGGAATGTTCATCTATGGGATAGGGGGGGGGGGGGGTTCCGGCATCCTTTAACTGGGCAACCTATACCACTAAGATTATTGAATACGCTATCAGAACCATGGGTTTAAAGTTACCAAATCTTTTTGATCTAGAAATTGGAACACATGTAGATCTAGGTTAAGTTATTCGATTACTGCTATCAAACTTCAAAAAAATAGTTTGAGAGTTCTCAAGTTTGCGAAAAACGATTGCCGGTCATATAAAACTCTTTTCTTAGCCCATTTACTGAACGCTTACCTAATAGGCTACCCGCAAGGTTATACATATCTATTTGCAAAATCACGACCAATAGGCAGAACGTTTCTAAATGTATAAATAGGATATTCAGGTATCTCTGTCATCACGAAAAGTTTCAATTGGATGGTTAGCTGCCTCCGATTTCTGCGGTCTGGCGGGTTATAGCTGTGAACGGGGTGCTTTAAGGGAGACGACATGCATATTTTCAAATCTTCATTCAAATGGCAAACCCTATTATAAGCACTACTGTCATGATATGGCAAACCTAAGCACTGCCGTCATGATACATGATAGTCCTCTGTCTATGATCAATACCGACTCTTCAGTACAACCTCACGCGAGCAAGAAGGGACCAGCCTGCCGCTGCGCGGCAGGGGCAGGTGACCCGACTGCGTGCGTGAATTACATACCAATGTTTATCTCATACCATTAGTATACCCTGAACCCGACGCCTATCTGAGGCATTCCGAATCATTGAACAGGGCTGGATCTTTATACATGTAGATATCAGCGGTTCCCCGAACTAATGATTAATTTCATATGCGGCCGGAGGCCGCTCCTCACTAGTAGTGTATACATGTAGGTACGTCTGGTGTATCGGTCAGAACAGGTATTTCAGAGAAATCATCAGAGCTTCTCTAGTCCCACCTCTTTACTGGTCATAACTCAACCCATACCTGGTCCTAATTTCATATCTGGCCATGGCAGGGTACATGTAGTATCAAAAACGGATAAATGAATTAAACAAAAATTTTTTTTCTTTCAAAAACGGGAGCCGTCAAGTTAACCGAGTGACCCATCATGACACACCCATTGACAACTGGGGATACAAGTGGCAGCGCCTGCATTATGTGGCACAGACCTGGCTGACACAGGAACTACAGTCACTCACGGAGTGAAGACGGACATTGGGTGTTGACGGACAGGGGATCTCAACGAATAAGAATCCTGAAAAAGTGTTTATCCAGTGTCCCGAGAACATCGAAATTATATGGACGCCACGCATGGCAACCAAAAGTGACCAATGATTTTCAGAGTTACAACGGGCTTAGCCACAAAATTTGTATGATGGAAAGAAGTCTGAAGAACCGTCTAAACATTTAACCAAAGATATAAAAAAATAACCATAGGATAGAGCTCGCTCCCTGCTTCACCTGGATGGTGCCTCGGGTTTCCAAAGAGATTTTTGATGGAGTTCAAAAAGATCAAGGGTGAAAAAGAGTCAAATTGCAGGCCCTCGCAGCCCAGTCAAAATAAAATTTCCTAAAAGTGGGCTCTTCACAGATACCGTGAACACCCTATCCCTTGACCCGTAGCAGAGGGCTTTGAAGCCCTCTCCAATAAGCAACGGTGCCTGGTTGTTGACCATATGTTCTCTAATCAACCTCAGATCTCATCAACATGATTCATAACGCGCGGAGTTCAAGATTGCATAATTTCATGAGTGGTGGGTAACGAGAGAGTTGTAACCAAAGTGTCAAAACTAAGCTACGGGACCTCATGGGATACAGTCGTCTTGGGGGCAACGACGAAGCCGCGAACAGGGGTCTTTGTCAGTCAATACAGTGGCGCTCAGGCTGGTATGCAACCACTTGTTTGGCTGAAACCTGTGTTTTCGTCGTTGTCCCAAGTTCGTCGTTGCTCCAAAGTTGACTGTACCTACTTGAGATCGCCTCAAGTCCCAAAATGGATTGCAGCAGCTAGGTAGTTCACTCCACCGGACCGTGCCAAGCCCCGGCAATTATACCCGAGCCGGTGTGATAATTTCGTGGGGCGTGCAGGATCTGCAGATGGTGATGATGACGTGATTGAGAGCTCGTATTAGGTGGAGCGTTTTGGCAACACCCAAATTTCTAAATTTCGAGCTCGAATTTCGAGCTCTTGGCGGACTATCCACACCAAAAACCGGTCGCCAAGAACTAAATATTTAGACACAGAAGTTGGTGTTGGATGCGGACTGTTTATGCAGAGGTCCGCGACGTGGCTCTTGATAGGTGGTGTCTTGAACTGCGGTGTGAAATACAAAAAAGAGTCAAGCATAGCAGTTTTTGAAGAGACTTTGCGCAAATGGAGCCAGCTCCATTTTCTGACAGCCTGATTGGTGACGATCACACCATCAGCTAATCAAAATATAGAGCTGGCTCCATCTGCGCAAAGTCTCTTGGTATATCCGTAGTTAAGCTGTACCTAAGAATGGTTGTCTACTCTACTCGTAGCTTCATAGCATTTCCGAACATGACCAATGGAGCGTAATTGCCAGCCGTCAATTTTTAAGAATTTACAAATTGTAGGGCTCCGAAATGGCAACAGGGGCTGTTAATTTTGAATTTCGGTGGGGCAGCGTGCTGTGAGATATACCAGGAGGATCACAAGTACCCAGTTTTGTTACTACCGAAGTTAGTAACATGGGTATGAATTCTCAGTTCCAACAGCGTATTTCACAGGTATCGTGATGAACTGTCTGGTTTTCGGGGTTCATTCTGTCATACCGCTAACCAGGTCTATTTTGGCCACTGAGGGGAACTGTCAATTTTGAAGTGTCAATAGTTGAAATTGACGGTTGGCAAATACGCTCTAATATTGCATGGCATACAAAAAATGGATTTGATACTTTTTTGTATGATATGCAATAGCAGTCGTGTCTGGAAACGCCACGAAATTACGAGTACATGTATGTAGCTGATTATTGTGCTACCGACCTCGCCTCCAGGTTGCAGTGGATACATGTATGTAGCTGGTCCTGCCTGTTCGTTGGAGGGTCGATACATCCACACCCAGCCCCGGGTGATGGTCCTTGTGCCGGTCCGGCCGGCCGAGATCAAGGCCGAACACACCGATACCAGCACTAAAAAAGGTAACAGTCGGGTGATGGAAAATGATCGGTGTCACACCTACAGAAAGACTACAATGTCCTCACATTTCCTAGACATCATCACATGATGAGATGAGATCCCTTCGCCTGTATTCAACACCTGCGGCTCTATGTAGCGCTTTGTGGCAGAAGTCCAATCGAGAGAGTGATATTCGTGCGCAGTTAAGAGACCGAGTGTTAATCGTATATATTGCCTATGTGGGACTTAAAGCGCCGCTTGAAAAGGTGGGACAGACGAAGTGATACTGGTGCACCCGGTTTTCGGACACGTGTATCTGGTGAAAAGTCGGGCCGGGTGGTATTCTGCTTCAACTCGGCCGGGTGAAACCCAATCTAAACCCGGGGCGACCCAGAGCATATGTGAAGCGCACCTAACCTACGCCGCCGAACTCCCCGCCCTATAACAGTTGAAGTGTAAGCCTCTCGCCGAACGTTCTTTTCGCATGCTCTATGGGTTAACGTAATGTAGGTACATATCTCTGCTCCTATCATCTATTCGGCGGACGGCTATTGAACACAAGATATCACTCGGCATCCGAGACTGGCTCGCTCCGATAGGGCTTGGCCGACTCAACATAGACCGGCTGCAACTAAAGCCTGCTAATATATGTCAGCGCTAGCCCCGAAACCAAGATGAACGCCAAGCCCACTAACCCGAACGCTCTAGGACCAATTTTGGCGGGAAATGATTTCCTGTGCATGCGGGTGTCGAGTGATAGTGTGTGATACACCCAACTCCTAGACGCCAGATATATCTCATCGTCTGTCGATTGCTGCCCCCCTATAATAGAGGAATTAAATTTGTATGGGTGATTTGTTATTTGATAACAGAGATAACTAGATCTGTTAGTAAAGCCACATCAGATTTGCTTTTTCTTGATTGGGCAGCATTTTGTCGACAGACGTACTAGACGAAGGGATACTCATGCACAATAAGTGATGGAACGCCTGCAAACACCGTATGTTGGTGGCGTTTTACTCAAAACAGGTATCATCAGCCCGTTCCATTACTTATTACAGTCGTCTTGGGGGCAACGGCGAAACTGGTTGAACGACGAACAGGGGTCTTTGTCAGTCAAGACAGTGGCGCTCAGGCTAGTAAGCAACCACTTATTTGGCTGAAGCCTGTTTTCGTCGTTATCCCAGGTTTGTCGTTACTCCAAAGTTAACTATACCCACCACTATGCAGGAATAAAAACCAGAAAACGTACATACTAACACATACAAATTACTTGTCAAGAGTAGTCCAGGACTGGCAAGGTACTATTTCTGACCATACAAACGATATTGCCCCAGTCAGAACTTTTTATAACTCAACAACGAAGAATTGTCCCAAGAACCCGAGCAGATAGAATAATAGAGTAGGTAAAACTAAGGAAAGTTTTAGACCGGGTACCGTATCAGACCTAGAAGAGTGTCAATCCCATACAAATTTGCATGGGGATTTCTGTTGCCAAAGCTATCTCCACCATCTCTTGAGATATTTACAGCCTGATTTTTAGCAAATGAATTCCATTTAAACGCACACGGATTCGGATGTTTCCAGATGGATTATCCTCTATTATGGTGTTGTGGGGTCTTCGGGCTTCGGGCTTCGTTGCCATGCGACACACTTCTAGGTCTGACACAGTACTGGGTCGAAAACGTTAGGTCTATCTAATAAAATTAAAAGCATACGTGGTGGTTAATGAGCTATCCCATAGTCTGTTAAAGCTGCCTATCGATTCTGGTGGCGCACCCCCAGCCGTGGCTTGTGTTTAGATCACACACCTATTCGGCTGCCACCCTTCCTCTTTGAGTAATTACTATGTCTCAAAATAGGTAGCATCTAAGTACAGTCACTCATGGGGTGAAGGCGGATCCTGTCTGATGGCGGTCAGGGACATTTGAGGCCAATAGCAGAGACGCCAAGTGTAAATTACTGCAAACACAACCATCAGACAGGATCCGCCGTCACTAGGTTAGCGACTGTACTATTAATGCAAACCTAGGTCACTACTCGTTCCTCCATGACGTTTCCGAACACGACCAATATTGCATACCATACAAAAAGGGGCCAAATGCACCTTTTTGTGTGTATGCAATATTGGTCGTGTTCGGAAACGTCATGGAAGAACGAGTACTAAGAGTTAATTTTGGAAAACAGACCTATGTAGGGTGTAATGAGTTTGCGCGCTAGTGTTTAAATGCAATAGAAAGCTGTAAGCGCTGGAAAACTCGCTTTTATTCATCCCTGCTTCACACTTCAGTTTATGTTTTTTTGAGCCTAGGAAGAGGCGAATTGTTGACAATCATCTGAGGTTTATCATGAGCTTTCTTATCTCCATAGTCTTGTTCTGTTTTCATGGGTCGAGATTTCAGGTCTCCGAATCGACATTTTAGACCTCCAGTGAGCACTCTGCATGCACATCCAAGAAGGTATTTCCTCTACATGACAGTGATTAAGCGTGACAGTGCAGCGACCTAGGTCTGCATCGCAAACTCTCTATTGTGGGATAAGCGGTCAGGGTTGAGGTATCCAACTACTCCGTGATGTCAAGCTTAAGGCTTCCCCCACAAGGATAATTTGAAGTTAATTCTCCATACAAATTATCCCTGTCTCCGTCCGCGGACATGACTTTCTGGCTGAGTGAGGCAGCCCCAAAGCAAGCGAATCAAGCCTGGACAGTCAGCTCAAAAAGCTGCCGACTGCATGGTCCAAAATTAAGATGCTCACCCCATTCTTAGGCTGGATAAACGGAGATATCTAAAGATACATGTATCGGCAAACATAGAATACATCTTTACGGCTCTTAGCGCCTGCTTGGCGGCAAGTCGCCTGCTTAGACAGTGTAACGTCAAGTTTAATTCCTAACCGCGCCTGCTGTGCGCCACAGCTGTAGACGTCAAGTTATCATGGCGTAGAGTACCGGGTGTTCACCTTTAGTCTCGAGAACTCCGATTTATTGGTGGAAAATGCAGGGATTTAGGTGAGATCAACCAATCAGTGCCAACCACACTGGCCTTAGCGCACAAAATTTGTATGGGGGAAAAAAGTCTCAAGAACTTTCATATGCCCCCATTAAAAAATCTAAATATTTTGCTAAAAATACAAATAAATAACTGCAAAATAGCGCTTGCTCCCAGCTCCCCCTAAATAATATTTTGAGCCCTAGGCCCTTGTGGGGAGCGTTTTCTGATGGAGCTGGAGTCAAATTGCGGTCTTGGAGGTCGCGTTGCAAAAGATGGGGGGTGGCCTATTCAAGTACTTTTTCTGGCGCCAAGTCCGATTTCTGCAGCTTCGACCAATCACACGCCAAAAAGATGTTCTCCAGACTAACCCATAACCCCCGGTACATACATACATGCATACATGTATGTATATAGCCCTAAGTAGAGTACTATGTATGTTCATACCTGCGTGAAGGTGTTTTGGCTGCGAGATTAAAGAAGCGGTGGTCTGTATTAGTGTGAATGGAACTGAATTTCTGGAAATTAGAGTTATGGTTATGATGACTTCTGATACTGTGGGGCTTCAACATAATCCTTGGGTAGGAATTTTCTCTTCGGTTTTTGTGTCTTCATCGATGATGGTAGTTTTTCGGGGGCTGAAAGATGTAGGCACAAAAGTTGGCCTTGGCGAATACGCCGTTTCTTCCCCACCACCTCCCCCTCCATTATATAGCGGGAGAAAATTGTTTGTCTAACGTGTAAAGATATTTTTAACTTCGAGAGCAGGTCTCGATCGACGTATCGCGGGATGAGTCAATCTCCTTATTGCACCTTATCTATCACGGATAACGTTGTAATTGAGTCTCGGTAACTAGCAATATTACCCAAGGACATAGACAAGGCCTAGATATCGGTCACATAGCTTTCCGCGGACAAGAAACATTTGCTTTATAACATGCGAACTCGAAGGCACATATGTAGTTACTCATAATCGGTTGTAATATATTGTACATTAAAGCGGGCTACAAGAATCCCATAACCGAATTGCACTGAGATTCTACAGAGGCCATTTCTCGGCTTGTTGTGCAACCTTTGAGGGAGATGCCGGCGATATTGGGCGGACCTGAAAGAGATGGGTAAATCAGCTTCAACTTCCATCCATCCAAAGCACCAGTCGATCTTTGCTCACCCGCCAGATAGATTGACCATTCACTTCTGCCCTCACTATCTTTAGTCGCTGGTACTCCCGCATGTTAATATTCCCCGGGCTCTCCACCGGCCCAGACGCACCAGTGTTTAGCCGGCCCACCATTGGTATCTTCCTCGCGAACCTGGAGAAAAACGACGCCACCCTCCCGTCTTTAGACCGACGCTTCCCGGACATGATAAAAGGCGCCAGTCGGGACGTATGCTGCTGTTGGTAAGGCCACATACTTAATGATTTGCGTAACTGGTTTTCGTAGTACACATGCTGCGATTTCTCGGAAATCATGCGCCCAGTGAGGGATGTGGGCGTCTCGACAAACTGCGTGGTGTCTGTGACTTTTTCGAACTCACGGGGATCAATTAATGGAGTGATGAGCAGCTTGACACACATGGGAGCGCAGGCTAGGATGATGGCAAGGGAGACTTCGATTTGGGACCACCCGATGGCTTGGGGGACGGAGACGTCGAGGAGCTGGGTGGCGAAGCGAAGGGCGGAGGCGACAATCACGAATGCTACACATTGGTATCAGCAAGTCAAAGTCATGAGCTTTTAGATGACACTTTTTGGATTACCTCCGAAAAAATAGAGGACGGATACCCCGATTCGTTGTCGTAAAGTGAGGTTTGCGCGGACGAGCAGCGGAACTGGAACTGCTAATACTAATGTGTTTGTAACAATGTTCGAGATCCCGGAGGTAAATGTAAGTAGGATTCTCTTTGTACACTGCTCTAAAGATGACCGAATATTAGTTAAGATTCTCAATATCTTTACGGGCAATATCTACAAGTAGCTGTACGTAACTGTAACTACAAGAATGATTTCTCGGTCTTACCATTATTGTTGCTTAAGCTCCAAAACATATTAATGGGGATACAGCTGAGGAAAAGAGATAGAATGCAGACCGAAAAAGTGAGGAGGCATATCCCTTGCGTGACACGTAGGTATAGAGTGATATGTGTTGTATGCCGACTACAGAAGTAAAACCAAATAATCAAAAATCTGTTTGGTGGCTAAAGTATCCTTGGGGAGGCACAAACTCACGCAAACCGGTTATAAAGAAATAGCAGGCTGAACTTGACAAGAAATATACTGATCAGGTACATGACTTCGTATGCCAGGCTCAGCTTGAGTCCTATCTCAATCTTTGAAAGTCTTTTCATCTCCTCCACGTTACCTGCCCTTCCGACAAAGGCGGAGCTGGATTTCCCTAGAAAACACATATTAGCACTTGATCTATTAGAGTGACCGCAAGGCCCCATGAGAATGAAGATTAGAAAGAACTACCAAGAAACTCTATCATGGAGAATATCATCTGATTAGCGACTAGAAAGAACACGGCAGCCATCGCGCAAATATCGTCCCAACCAATCCTTGTCTTCAGCCTTCGCCGTGAAAATATCCTCAAAATCACTGCCACCACCGCCCATACTACGATAAGTTGCGCTGCAGATTTAAGCTCGGTGGTATTTCCAAACATAGATCTAGAGAAGAAGTTGGGGATTCCCTTGACTTGTGCCTGTGTGATGTTGAAAGACGTCCATTGTGATACGGCCGTCGTCCGGTTGAACGCTGGAATAGGCATTTTCGATATTATTCGCTGGAGGGGGGTTTAACAAAGCCTTTTCTCCGTGAGGATGTCTTGAAATTGACCCCGTTGACCAAGTAAACCTTTAAGTTCCGATATGGGTATAAGGAGTAGTAACTCGTAGTAATTAAAAAAAATATTCCAGGCGCAGTCGAACAGAAACAGTGCCAGCTGTTAAAGAAAGTATAGTAGAGCAAAGAAACAGAAGAGGGAGAAATAATTATTATAATAGTGAAGGGTGGTGAGAAGAGCAAAAGGGATCACAGTGTGTATGTATGTATACATGTACATGATGATGTATCTACACGTGGTTCACGTCTACGAACATAGAGTCGGGAAAAGAAAAAGTCTATGGGCTCTAACAGGAGAGCATGACAGGCAGGTGAGAAGAGACTACTGAAACTTTAACGAAGCCGCCAAGAGCGGGATTGGCATTTAGTTACGTCTCGCTAAGGTTCCAGAGAGGAATAATTACCATGCGCTTGATACAATGCGGATGGTCTGTGAAACACTCTAGAATGTCGTCAACGTCTCATCTTCTCACAGCTACTGAAATATCCTCCAGTTTAATTGTTTTACTGGTCTCTGTGGCCTATGTATGCACATACATGTATGTACTCTCAAGCAGAGCACCGCTTAATCCACATAGAATAAGAATATCCCAGCGCCCTGTTCCCCCTCAAGTTCAAGTGCCGTACAAACACGTATCTAGCGAGGGCTAGAAGGTATGAAGCCAATAATATGGAGATTCCTCAATCCGATCATCCGGCGAGCCTTAGGGTCATGCACGAACCCCAGAAAGCGGAAGTATAGTGTACCTACTATCTTGATGAACTCAAGGTAGTTCTGCAAGAGTCCCCCTCAACTCTCGGTGCTGTACTTTCGCAGTACCCAAAGTGTGTTGAGAACATGTAATCGCAAAGTACCCGAAAATGCAGCGTGTATTTTTTGACTCCTACTCTAATGGAAATTGCAGATTACATGCATTTTCGGGAGGGAAAGAGCGTAACCAGCTATAATCCGCTACGTGATGATCAATGATCGGTTCTCGGCTGATGTTCATATACCTTGAGCCCTATTGGTTATAAACTTTTATGTATGAGTAAATGAGACAATAAAGTTCCAAATAGCTCAACTTGTCCAATACCCCGCGTAATTATATTATTTGTGAGAGTTGTCTGGGGGACAAGGTACTTGGAGGTCCGCAAAATGATAGAGGGTACAGTCGCAACTCGATATGCCGGATTGCCAAGATCCTAAGGATCTCGTACGGGATAGCAAATATTCACAAGAAATCCGGGATAGCAAACTGATTTCACAGGAAGAAAATCAAAATCCCCCAGGATTTCGTACGGGACAGCAAGGGATCCGGCATATTGGGATCCGGCATAGCGAGTTGCAACCGTACTCTACCTTTTGATTTTGGTATCATTACAATGGCCGGATGTATTCAGCTTACGAGGATGCAATATGTAAGCGGTTGTAATTTACCTTATCGATCACATCAAAGCTGAAGGTGCAATTGTACTATCCGATTCGGTCGATAAATAGGGTGTTGAGAGACAACACAGACAACAGCGTAGGTACAAAATCAGAAACTCTCCTTGAAATACACATTTTGAGTCTCAAAAAAGCGGCAGGTGTACATACAGGAGAGACGAGGAAAAACACCTACAGAGGTAGGTACCTACATGTAGAGTAGTCGCATGCAAACCTGGGCTGAACCTCTTGTCGCGCTGTGAGACTTGAACAGTATGCAACACAGAGGCCGGCCGGGGAAACAGAATACATGTAGTTATATTTTGAGTGCAAGGCTGGAAGACCATGGATATTACTGTATGATACTGGATTCATTTTTAGGCAAATACATGTAGGTACTAGTACTGTAATAGTCGGGTTGCCATTTTCTGGACAACGTAGCCCCCTTGTCTTTTGACATCAGAGAGGTCCTCTGGAAGGGTGTATATATGCGGGTCGCCTAGCTTTGCAAGTCAGCATCTCAGCCTCATCCAGGAACATTTATGATTGGCGGTGGCTTTAAGACACGCGATTCTGGGGCTATGATGGGGAAAGAAATTTTATTCTGACGAAGAGAAAAAAAAGCTTGTATAGGCAGGTACTCGCAAAGTCTCCGGAATATGCTAAGGCAGTTGAATTTTGTCTTGCATAATTCTCAATGAGAATACATGTACTGTCATTCACGGGGTATTGGCGGGTACTCTGGAAAGAGACAACCAAGCCAACTTTTGGCTTCAATCCGCCAATACCCAGTATCCGCCAACACCCCGTGAATGACAGTACCTACAGTCACTCACAGGGTGAAGGCGGATCCTGTCTGATGGCGATCAGGGATATTTGAGGCCAATAGCAGAGACGCCAAGTGTAAATTACTCCATCAGACAGGATCCGCCGTCACTAGGTTAGCGACTGTACCTATGTATGTAGGAACAAAAGTTCAGACGAAAAGCCTTGAAGCTGCAATTCGGAGTCAGGTTCCTGAATGATTGGTTTTCGAGTAGGTGGGAACTTTGTGTAACAACTATGTAGGTAGATACATGTAGTTTACTCTAGATCTAGGTACTTATTAAGAATAGGCTTTTCGTACCAGCCTACCAGCGCATGTTAGTATTAAAGAATACAGGTATCTATACTAGAGAGTTTTACAGAAAATCCTGCACCTCTTATTTGCTAAATCCTTGTAAGTATTTGCCGAAGACAGCTAGAATTTCTAACCTGTACTCACTTGCCATTGATACCGAAGTACACATAGGTACAATAGAGCAGAGTAAATGTATGTATTTAATTCCTTGACAGGACAAATTAGGGAAGGCATGTACTGTCGTGTTGCTCCCACTGCATACAGAACGTAGGTGCGAGATAGAAAAATAAGTATTATGTGTAGCTGCGCATGCGCAGCTAGCAGTCATGATCAGATCTGCAATAGATCAGATAGAAGACTGACACTTGAGCGCTTGTGTCCACTAATCCTGGACAAGGATCGGATGTTGGGGGACCCGAAGGTTAGACGAGGACGACAACGAACTAAATTTAAGAGAAAAGGCCCGGAGACAGATTTAAGTTCTTTAGTCGCGCGGTCTCTCGCTATCTCTCAAGGAGGTAAAACCCAACTACATACAGTTGGGAGGGGGATCGGGCCGGTTAGCTGTGGAATATTCTTGGGCCGTGTTTTGTGTGCCTGGGCACCACAATTGCCAAACGGGGAAAGACAAGTCTGGCTAAGACAACAACCAACAGGACGGTCTGGGGTGTGGAAAATAGAAAGTGATGTAAAGAGACAAAGATCTGTACGTTTAGGTGGGTTGTGTGGATGTTCACAGCCTTTCCTGGGCCCCCTCCCACTACCACTACCTGAATGGTGTTCCACGATAGATCTGGAAGAACTGACAGGGGTACGGGACTGGGTCAGTGTCATTGAGGGAAGGGAAGGAAGGGTTAGTAAAATCACCTTCAAAGACATGTCCCGCTTGGTGCTTTTGTGCTTTTGTGCTTTTGTGGCTTTTATTATTCCCAACCCCAGGCTCCTTTTTCTCACCCTTTCCTTACTTCCTTTGAAGGGAGGACGGACTTACTCAAGTACTAACTATCTCTGACTTCTTCTATTCCGGCACGTTAACTGTTGTTCGCCTTCTTTCTACCGCTCGTTTTTTGTTTTCTTATTTCTGTCTGAAGCCCAGCTATCAGTTACTGGCCTACTGTCGTTTGCTGCGTTCCAGTTCACGCCTCAGTCAGCTTGGTTAAGAAGCATTCTCGGCTGATTCGACCCTATCGACGCCATTCAATCCAGCTACCCATCTCATTCAACTTTGATAAGTTCTACAAGCTCTCCGGAGGTCTTCAGTACTTCAAAGTAAGAAAAAGCAAACTGCAACCATTTCTGGATATCTTGAGCGTCAGACAATACTCGAAAGAGAAAACGACATACAACCCAGTGTCATTAAACCGTGTAAGAAAGCCGTTCGTCCGTTTCTTCGACCAGCAAGTGCGGCTCTCGTAGAACTACTTGTCTGAACAGGGAGCATCAACCGGGGGAGAGGATATTTTGATAACCCCACATTTATATATATACCTTGCCCTCCTGCTCGCCTGGTCGGACAGTCTAGCAGTAGGAGCTCTCTCTCTCGTTAAATACATATGACGATGGCCGCCAGTTCGGCCGCCGTAGCAGAGACAGCAGCAGCAGTACCACAACGCGGATTTTCGTTCCGACGGGCATCGCGGCGCTTGTCATTGTCCAAAACGAAAGCACCCGCTCCTCTGCCTGAAGTACTTCCCCCAATCCCAGTGTTGCCAATTACTGCCTCTACCTCCGCACCCCCTGCTATCCATACAGGACCCCCACCCCGTCTCTCCCTGTCCTTTAAAGCCCCATCGAAAGCAAGGAGGGACACGGGCGATTTCAGCTCCTCCACCCAAATTGCTCTTTCATCTATTGACGGACTCAAGTCCCGTGACTTCGTGAAGGAAATCCCCACAGCTATCATAACCACAAATGAAAACCCCTTCGAACAGTCCGAGAAGCCATCGTCCACGTCCCTGACCACCCTCGACGAATTGGTGGCAGATACCCCATCTCTACAACCTTCTGCTACGTTTGAAGTCGACACATCCACAGAAAAGGGACAACCGCGAATTACGATATCAACATTTCTTAAGTCCCCCGATGTCGGAAAAGACACATCATATCAGCATCCTGCCTTGTCATCTTCCAGTTCAGCACCTGATCTCCTAGATCTGAACAGCCGTCCAGTTTCTGAGACATTCCGCCGTTCTTGGAGCTCTCCTAGTGTTTCTAGATCAACATCTCCAGGTAGCCGGGATGAGAGGAATAGCAGGGATGAGGAGGAATATGTGACAGGAAGCTCCGTATCTTCCTCAAGCCCCACCAACTCGGGTGAGCAGGATGAATTCAATTCCGACAAAAACGAGCTTCCCGTTAGGCCAGGGCTGTCACGGACGCCAAGTGCAATGAGTAAAATGACAAGGAGACCATTAAGTGTGTTTATGAAATCTTCTGCATCTGAGCCTTCTATACCGTAAGTGGAGTCGCTTAATAAGCCCTAAAACAACCTCAACTAACAACCCTAGTAATATGGCGGAGAAAGCTGGAATCAACAAAAAGGTTAAAGATGAAAATTTCGAAGCTTTCAGATTACTTGAGAATGACTTTCAGAGGTATCTATGTGGCCTAGCTATAAGGAACGTTCTTGTCTAATTTGTATGAGTAGATTCCAAAGTAAATCTAGCGTCCAGAAGGCAAACGTTCTCCGACAATCTCTTTTGCCCTTTCTACGCAAGCATCATCAACAATCTTCAGTAAATATATCTCCCGATGAGCTTGATAAACGAGTTCGCTCTTTGCACCGCTGGTGGACTGGACTTCTTGCTCAACTCCGGAACCGCAACTCTCAAGCAATTGCCGGGGCCGACAGGCCAGCGTATCTCGAGGGAATCTCCGGTTTGATGTCTCGCCCTGAGTGGCGAGCTGCCCCTTCATCATTTGCACCCTTGTCACAAAAATGTCCTTCAAGTTCAAAATCGCAGTCCACATCATCGTTGGCTTCTACTTCTTCTGCTTATTCGGTCCAAAAATCAGTTCAGCATAACATCAAAGTCCTTTTCACACGAACCTTATTTGATACTCTAGCCTATACTGTTGAGAAGATGGGTCTGAGAACTGTCCCTCCGAGTTTAGTAGCATTTGGTGGGAAAGTTTTGGCTTACGCCTTTTATTTCTGCTCCGGTGTTGCGGAAATGTTAGTACGTCTTCTGGGAATTCAAGCTACTACTGTGAGAAGGGTTTTACCAGAATTCGGAGTTGGGAGAGGTATTAATCTCAGCGGAGTTGCAGATGGCATAATCGCAGATTTCCCAGAGGCTTTGCGGTCATTGGGGTTTACCACATTAACATCTACCTTGCGGCAAATGAAGCAACCAACCAAGCTACCAATTGGAGGGAGTCAGGTTGACTGGTACGGACCCTGGACGAATCGTTGGTGTGGGCGCGACTCAGATTTGCTTTTCGTCTTTCTGAAATACTATCACATCCTCCTGTGCGACTATTTGCCGCCAAACATCTCAGCGACTGCCCGAATTGCCGCTCCAGGCTATGTTCTGGTGCATGCTCATATTTTGTCAATTCTTGATACGACCATTCATCGGAAACCGGCATCCGGACCAGAACCATCAGCCTCGACAACTTTTGAGGATATGCTCGCGAATGCTACAGCTGCGATTCCAATGACCGCTCGAAATATTCTGCGCACAATGGCCGAGAACAAGATGGTTGTGCTTTTACGTGACATTGTGACGGATAAAACGAATTGTTCAGACAAATGTCGTGAGTTATATGCAGAATCATTCATGGGTATGCTTAAGGCAGCGGTGAAAAAAACAAGGGTGTTCGATGCAGATGCGTGCTTTACTTTGTGTGACCTCATGGAGGAAGTTTTGCCAATATTCTCTCAAGCCGAAATGATATCTGGCGCACAAATGGTCGATTGGTCGTTCTGGATGGACGTGGTGAAACAGATGTCAGAAAGCCATAACAACATGACTGAGCTACGTCTGGTGGCATTTGTTTACACATCGTGGGATGTCATTGTGGAGGATGAAGAGCGAAAGCGGGCTCTCTGCCTAGAGTGGTTGTTATCTAAACCAACGTGGGAGAGATTTTTCTGTCATTGGTGTCCAATGGTGAGAGCATATTTCATGAGACTAGTCTGCTGGAGGCTAGCAAGATGTGAAGGGAGTGAGAATGCTCTAGATCAGTGGGTTCCCGTCTATAATAATGGTGGCTTGGTAGCGGTGCTTTGAACTGATCAAATTCTCAGGGAGATTTTGGAGACTTTGCTGCTCAGACTAAGAATAAGCTATGCTCATTACCAGCGTTTGAGAGACACGGCAGAAATGAAAAACGGGGCATTGCCATCTACTGCACCTTGTCTTCCAGCACCTTGTCGTCGACTTGTTATCCTTCGCAATGATATCATGTCCACTCCTCAGGGTGTGCTACTTGATGGGATCATTCCGACTGCTATCCCAATTTTAAACCCGGAGCCGGCGAAGCGGTCTAATTCCTCGACTTCAGTGTCATCTGCTATAAGTGATGCACAATCAGTCCTTTCAGAGACATCGACCGAAACAACGCAATCAACTGAAACAGTCATATCCACGTTCAGCAGGAGATGGAGCCAGATACGAAATGTAATTGGCTTCCGTTCGGCAGCTACTCAATCAGAATCTACACCTGAACCAACTTCACCCGAGACACCACCCTTTAGGAGAAGAACTTCTAGCCTTACATCCGCAAATGTTAGTCCTAAGCGTGAAACCACACCACCGAAACCACCAGTCCCACAAAAGAAAACAACTTTCAAATTTTCAATAGAGTGGATGGAGAGGCCTCCATATGGAAATCGAGATCGGAAGTTGGGACTTCCAAGGTTACCGGCATCAGCCCAAACATTCCTTGATTCAAATTCGAAAAAGTCGTTTGAGATCGATATGTCCGGATGCCACTCTTATGGAAGCCAGTGGACATATGCTGGGCGTGCTTTAGCGGAGTGGGTACTGGTGGTGGTCGAATATGAAAATTTCTTTGAGCGACGAAAAATGGAAGGTAAAGAGTGTGACAAAGATGTAGAAACGCCGAGTCTCGGAGTTGATTCTGCGCGAAAGTTTTAGGAGGAATATCTTAAAATCCCCACCGTTTCGGTTTATACTAAATAGTGGAGAAAACCGCTATTCGACAGCTTTCTTGTGGTTATCACGTGGATTATTCCTTTGTCAGTTGTATTTTGGTTAGTGGATCATATTTAGGCCACTTTATACGCCGTTCACTCTTTATCTGGACGTCTCTCATCTGTGGTTCATATCCCATTCCATGAATCCTTTTCTTCTACCCTTCTAGCCGTCTCTTGTGGGTAGGTTTTCTTCGTCTTAGCACATGCGGCATTTTGGGAGGCTCTTTCTTGCATATCAAGTCGATTTTCTTAACTTTCTTTCCTTATTTTTCTGAGAGGACTGGGCCGGACAGCGCGTCCTCGTTTCGTAGTATGTGGGGAAAATCACGGGGACTAACAAAAATTAGGGTAGGGGTGGTGCATTGTATTTTCATCCAACGTTGTAATATTTTCATTTATACAGGGTGGGTTGTAACTAAAGTAGCTTTTATGGATATCAAGCCGAAGAAGATTTGACGGCAAGTTTGCGTCTAAACAAAGCATAAGGATATGGAGCGGTAAATGAGTCAAAAGTAGTCTTACCGCCGGTAGTAAATTATTTACCACCGGTGGTATCCCATCGTCTGTCGATTGCTGCCTCCCCTATAATAGAGGAATTAAATATGTATGGCAGATCTGTTAGTAAAGCCACACCAGATTTGCTTTTTCCCGGGTGGGCAGAGTATACTGAATTTCAATTTTTATGCTGCGCTATACTACATAAGTAAAGCCACACCAGATTTGCTCTTTCTTGGTTGGGCAGCATTTATCGACAGACGAAGGGATAGCGTAGCATAAAGAGTGTATATACTGGCACAAGGTGCTTATACCACACCGGCGGTAAATAATTTACTACCGTTGGCAAAACTACTTTTGACTCATTCACCGCTCCATATTCACCGCTCCATAGAGTGTGAGGCCGTGAATGAAAGGAATAGATACGTGTTTTACTACACAATCCTCACGGCATGAACGGCTTTTCCAAACCCATTATCACACGACCTTGCCAGAACGAATCTCTCATCTAACCAGTCCAAGAGTTCTATAGTGTTTGAGGAGTTGTCAACCATACTCGACCTCTCCTTTTTGTTTAGCATTCTGAGCATCATTTCCCCAACATGGTGTACTGTAAGTTGATGAGGCAGTGGTCCAAGAGTCATGTTAAGATGAAGGAACTTCTCGACGGCGCCCCAGGGTGTCGTCGAGTAACCAGCAAAGAGAGCAGGGTTTTCCAATAATCCACGAGCGGCCATAACACCTAGCAATTGTAAGCCTTTGATCTATGGATTACAATATAATGAGCAGGAATTCGGCATACCATCGACCCGAGTCGCTTTGATAATCCTATCTACATCATCCAAGCAGAAAACATCGCCATTCGCAACGACCGGAACCTTCGAAACGGACTTGATGAGTCTGATTGCTTCTAAATTTACAGGTTCAGTTGACTTTTGGGATCTCCGCCGTCCATGAACAGTAATGTAATCTGGACCACCAGTTTCAACTATGGTGACGAATCTTACAGTCTCCCTAATGATTATAAGTATGGTAGCACCCATTGAAGGGCGAAAAGTGGGGATGGGGTGGGGTTAGAGTGAGGGTGGAAATGAAGAGGGACACTTGCTGTAGATTAGAGTGAATTCGTATTTTTACTGAAACACAAAATTGCGACCCGCATCTCTCTTTTGCAGCCATGATCATATCCCTTACAAGCTCTGGCTTCCGCATGAGTCCGCATCCAATGCCCTCCTGAATAGCCCACGTTTGGGGGCATCCACAATTGAGATCCACGCCATCACAGTAGGGCTGTACCAGTTCTGCGGCTTTGGCAAAATCCAAAACTGTATGGGCCCCAAACTGGACAACAAGTGGCCCGTCTTCTGAGCTGGTGCTGAAATCTAGCTGTTCGTGTCAGGTCAAAACGTGTCCGTTACTTTGAAAAGATAACATGTACCACTAAGACGAGCAGATTGATTTCTCACGAATTCCTTTGCAAGTATCTACGTTCTTATCAGCCTCGATCAACCCGTAGAGGTAGAAAGATAACTAACCATGGGTGTATAGCAAAGCTCAACTCCATATTCTCTAATCAATGCACGAAAGGGCAGTTTGCTATATCTGCATAGGAATCAACGAGAGTTATATCAAAATAATGAAGCGTTTAAATAAGTTACCTGACCATGGGTGCTTGTATAAATAATGGTCGATTGGCCGCTTTCGCTGCCTCGAATAATCGCAAGGGACTACAATCTCAATTATTTCACTCATTCCGTATAACGCAGGGGGAGATAGGTGAAGGGATTTACTGGTAACTATCTCGCCGTATTGGGAGCTCATTTATAGTTGACATGACGGCTGGAGAGGTTTGCTTCCTTGAACGAATGTTTATGTTACACAGACATTCGTGCCAGACGATTGTAAACCTAGTAGACTCGTATGTATCCAGTGACGTTACAGCACTCGAGATGTAACCCTAACCACTAGTAGTAAGGGTTCGCCCCTAGAACTAGGAGCGGGTGCGCTTACAAACCGTCACCCGCACGCACGCACAGTAAATATGTCCGCTCTCTGTGCCCGCCTATCCTTGGGCTGGTGAGACATGTCGATTCCGAGACTTCCTCACTCAGTAACTATATGCGGTTGCTAGGTGGCTTTGCCTCTGTAAAAATTATCATTTTCTCAATGGCGAAGTAACTCTGCCACACCCTGATTGGAAGTCAGGGAAAATGTATGTCTCACCACCTCAAGGGTTAAAACGTTTTATTTTTGTATGTAGAAAAAATGAACGGTGCAGCTCACAGTGAAGACCACCTTTCTAATCAGAAATAAAATACCACCAATCAACCCCCATTAAGTAAAATATTAAGTAAGCCGCTATAGAATTTTGGCTGAGTAAGTATGTTGCGCACACTCTTAAAGATGACAAGTCAGGTTTGGTGGGTGAGACAGGCTTGGCGCAGTGCTGCAACAACGTCCGACGATGCCGGAAAGTGATGGAATCGGCTTTGCAGCAAAACCACCAAATAATAAGTTATTAAATCAATATTTTGGGAGGTGATAATCAGGTATCCAAATGGTAGATAGAAAATTTAAAAGGAATTTTTTGAAAAATGGGGATAAGATTTGCGTTTTCATTGTTTGGAAAAATATAAGGTAGTAGATTGTATTTAAAATTATTTCCAGGATTGTATATTAGTGTGAAACATCTTATCTATCATAATCCTGGATGGTACCAGAATATTTTGTTTTGATATGACACTAGGATTATTCTTGAATAGGTGCTTGCAATAGGGGCGTCTAACGGGGCGAGGTTCTGGGACATGGTTATAGGTGTAATGGGGGTCCTAGACTACTAGAGTGTAATAGAATAGAGAGGGCCGGGGAGAATAGAAATCAGGTTACAGGTTCAAGATTCTTCTCGCTAGAACTTAGAATAATCTTAAGGCTCTTGCTTCTGCTTGCCGATGGGAATGAGGATGGAAACTGGGGAACTAATGGGCGGGAATGAAGCTGAGTACTTATACTCCAAAGCCTTCTATTCTCTGCTCCAAGTTCTCCTACTAAGTTCCGGTGGGACTGAGTTCTGGTGCTTGGGAACATTTCACCGCTACCCCGCTTCCCTTTAAGCGCCAGCAGGAGTTTCCAAGCCCTTCGGTCCCACCCTTAGTCAAAGCCTATAGGTAATCTGCCCTTTGGTTGTCACACAACCTCTGCCTGCAGGAATAACCGGCTTTAGTTGCTGCAGAGCTCATGGCTTATTGTAGACTTCCCAGGCCTAGATAGTGCTAGCGCTGTAGCGGCACTTCTATTGCTCGGAGGATGTAGAGGGTCGCCGGGCAATCAGAGTCCTACTCTGGCCGGCTGTTACGTGGGATCCGTAGACGAAGACGTGGAGGTCCAAGCAACACAATATAAACAGGAGGCTTAGAGGTAGACTCTAAGCAAGCGAAGTATCTTGGAACACTCTTGGCCGATCAGACCAAGAGATCGTAGACGTTGGACTATGGAGGAATAAAACCAATAATATTCCTTAAATACAAGAGGTTGCGTGAAGAGAAAAGGAAAGGAAGAGAAACAAGACGTAGAGTGCAGACAGGACCCTTTATATAACCAAATAACCCCTGTCCGAGTCTGACTCATAACCGAACCTATTGGAACACATAGAAATCCATATGACTCATCCTCCGACCGTTGCCACCACACTTCTCTTCACGCCACAACATATTCTTCCAATACCCGTTACGACGCCATAACACCGGCCTTCTAGTCAGTTAGATAGGCATAGTCTCGTCAGTCTGTCCTTCTGTGAATAGACCCTCTTCCTAGTCACCGGAATATGATTACACTTGCAGCTGGTGGCGATCCACACTGCAGGTACTTCTATGTCACCGGGTACTGGCTTCTATCAATAACTCTCAGTATATAGCGGGCCCTGGTTAGTATGCTCTCATACTAACTAGTTAGAATGACTCCGTTATACTGCTCGCCAGGCGCCGCCAGAGCATATCGTCCACGCCCAGAGAGTACTCGACAATACTATCTGTGCCAGGAGACTCCTTGCTAACGAGTTGTTTGCTAGGCTCTGCCAAGAGATATCGCTCATGTCTGGAGAGCACAACGAATGCTTCGAGGATGCTCCCATAGCACTGACCAATGCTTGTGGAGCACTGGTCAATGCTCGTAGAGCTGCGGAAGCATCTTCAATAATACTATTAAAGGTGGGACACTCCTCACTTAGACCCCTATGCACTGATACACTTTCCTCAAAGACTAGGTAGGCATCACCAGTTCTCAAACGATATCTCACGTGGATATCCTTCACGCCGCTGAACGGTCAGTCGCGGGATACTGATACAAGCACTGTCGTGTATACTGGTGATGGCTACCAAACCTTTGACGAAGGTGTATGTATCTGCCGATTTGTGAAAGGCATTTTAGCCTGAGGTTTAGGCTATGGTACGGCTCGTCTGACAAGCTCAATGGCCTGCCTAAGCAGCATCCCGGCGCGAGCTTGCTGGAAATCATTTCCCATGCATAAGCAGCATTATGCTGGTGGAGCGAGCTTGCTGGATAACAGACTCAGATACAGAGCGGCCGAAACTCACCTCCCTCTTCCAATCCGTATGCGTACTCGCAGAATGACACGAATTTTGAATTAGACGGTCCTATTGGGTCTAACTTTCCACTCGTAGAGCACTCGCCACTGCCCTCACAGCGCTCACCTGTATAGAGCACTCGCTACTGCCCTCACAGCGCTTTCCTCTACAGAGCACTCACCAATGACCTCACAACATTCACCTCTACAGAGCACTCGGGACTGCTCTCACATCACCGGATAGGACTCGGGAATACTCTCCCATCACAGGATAGCACTCGGGGATGCTCTCACATCATTCACTGGATAGCACTCGGGAATGCTTTACAGCGCTTACGACTGCTCTCATAGCATTCAACTAAATTCATTCCACGTACGCAAATTTATCCTAGTATTTACCAGCCAATTGCCAGCATCCACCTCAAACAAATGGGCCATTTCTAATATACTCCGAATATTCACCAACCACATCCTCTTCCTCCTCCGTCTACAGACCTTCAGCAGCCCATGTGAGCTATCAGGGATACCACGATCCTTCGCTTCAAGCAGCTCAACTACACATAGTCTATATGCGCGCCCTGTGCTATCCCGCACCTTGAACAGCGCCTCCACACGTCCTGGTAAGCGTCCCCGAAATACTCCCCACTGCTCTGAGGAGCCTACCGATACCCATGCCCAATCCTTTCTTATTTTCCCCTTTCTAAAAGACGCGGTTCCCGTACACCTAATGTTGTGAACCTCGTATACGTCAGGCCTTTGGAAGATTGTTATCGGAACCTGCAAGCATGTGAAAACCTCTACCCGGCGCTCCAGAATACTTTTAGAGCTTCCGGCAAAGGTCTGAGAGAATCCCGCATCCTCAGCATACTCCTTTATCAGGCGATATAGTGTCATATGGCTCATTTGCAGTCCATCTGCCACGTTGAAAAGTCTTTCAGATTTTGCGGAGGGATTGCAAAGACGCTTTGGGGCAGGCCGCTTTCTACTATTGAGCGTTCATTTGGCGTTTTCCTGCGGTCTTCGATTTTGAAAATGTCGAGCAATTCCTTGAGGTTATCCCAATGGCTTCAGAGGATGTCGTCAGTGCTCTCAGGGCCTCCGACGATGTCTTTCAGATTTAGAATTCGAATCTCTAACACCAATCGCCTCCTTCCATAGTCCAGTATCTGCATCGCAGCATCGACCTTGATGTACGCTCTGTAAGTACCTTTTACCTGTCATACACGGGCAAGCTCGCTGACGTCCGTGGAGTACTGAGGAATGCTCCCAAAGCGCTCAACGTGCTCCTAGTATAACGGAGCCATTCCAACTGATTTGTATGAGAGCATACTAATCAGGGCCCGCTATAGGCTGAGAGTTATTGATAGAAGCCAGTACCCGGTGACATACAAGTACCTGCAGTGTGGATCGCCACCAGCTGCAAGTGTAACTATATTCCGGTGACTAGGAAGAGGATCTATTCACAGAAGGACAGACTGACGAGTCTATGCCTTGCTGACTGACTAGAAGGCCGGCCAGAGTAGGACTCTGATTGCCCGGCGACCCTCTACATTCTCCGAGCAATAGAAGTGCCGCTACAGCGCTAGCACTATCTAGGCCTGGGAAGTCTACAATAAGCCATGAGCTCTGCAGCAACTAAAGCCGGTTGTTCCTGCAGGCAGAGGTTGTGTGACAACCAAAGGGCAGGTTACCTATAGGCTTTGACTAAGGGTGGGACTGAAGGGCTTGGAAACTACTGCTGGCGCTTAAAGGGAAGCGGGGTAGCGGTGAAACATCAGCAAAAACAAAAATCCTCCAAGACGAATTGTACGTCCAGACGTACTAATTCGTCTTTTGTGACCAAAACCTCATCTTTTGCTACCAAATACTCGTCTTTTGGTCGTCCCGCGCTTCCCGGGACTCCGAAAAATGACACGTCGTCTTTTGGCGCCTAGTATTCGTCCCAAATGTGACACTTCGTCTTTTGACGCCTAGTTCGTCTCCCAGATGTGATAGCTCGTCTTTTGACATCGCGCGGATGTGATATTCCGCCTATGTACTGGCGCTAATGCTAATACCGCTAGCTAATGACGTCAGATTTGACTCCTCCACACCTCGAGGATCCACCCACACCTCCATCTCTACCTCCACATATACACCTAGCTACCTCGCCTCCTACCTCACCTCCTACCTCACCTCCTACCTCACCTCCTACCTCACCTCCTACCTCACCTCCTACCTGTATCTACACCTACCTCCTACCTGTATCGACACCTCCTGCCTGTATCGACACCTCCTGCCTGTATTGACGCCTAGATACGTATTTACCTTCCTCTGCATTTTGACGCCTTTACTGACTGCGCTGCAAGCTCTAAATCATGCAGTATATCGACGCCGCTGGAGGCGTCAAATTCCCAGTATATTGGCGATTATACTGACTCCGCTGCAGGTAAATGCCCCAGTATATTGACGCCGCTGCTGACGCCGCTGGAGGCGTCAAATTCCCAGTATATTGACGATTATACTGACTCCGCTGCAGGTAAATACCCTAGTATATTGACGCCGCTGCAGGCTTCAAATTGACAGCTACCAGTCACCAATACTGCACCAAATGGACGCCCCCAGGCAGCGAACACTGCACCATTTGGACACCTCCTAGGCAGCGAATACTGCACCATTTGGACACCTCCTAGGCAGCGAATCCTGCTCCATTTGGACACCTACCAGGCAGCGAATACTAGTCCAAATCAACACCTCTCAGGCAGGCAGCTCAGCGGGCAGGCAGCTCAGCGGGGAGCTCAGCGGGGAGGCAGCTCAGCGGCGAGCTCAGCGGGCGGGCAGCTCAGCGGCGAGCTCAGCGGGCGGGCAGCTCAGCGGCGAGCTCAGCGGGCGGGCAGCTCAGCGGCGAGCTCAGCAGGCAGGCAGCTCAGCGGCGAGCTCAGCGGGCTGGCAGCTCAGCCGGGAGTTCAGCGGGGAGGCAGCTTAGCGGCGAGCTTAGCGGGCTGACAGCTCAGCAGGGAGCTCTGCGGGCTGGCAGCTCAGCGGGTGTTATGGCGTCGTGGCAGGTATTAAGATAATGTGTTGTGGCGTGAAGAGAAGTGTGGTGGCAACGGTCGGAGTATGAGTCATATGGGTTTCTATGTGTTTCCATTAGGTTCGGTTATGAGTCAAACTCGGACAGGGGTTATTCGGTTATATAAAGGGTCCTGTCTGCACTCTATGTCTTGTTTCTCTTCCTTTCCTTTTCTCTTCACGCAACCTCTTGTATTTAAGGAATATTATTTAGTTTTATTCCTCTATAGTCTACGTCTACGATCTCTTGGTCCGATCGGCCAAGAGTGTTCCAAGATACTTCGCTTACTTCGGGTCTACCCCGAAGCCTCCTGTTTAGATTGTGTTCCTTGGACCTCTACGTCTTTGTCTACGGGCCCCACGTAACATTAGGTTGCGTCTCCAACGCCAACCAACACAATCTTTAGACCAACGCCTACCATGTCGACCCTCATAGACTACGAGGAGTTAAACCAACAACTCCAAACCTTCTTCGAACAATACGCGTCATTCGAGCCGGAACAGGCGAGCGCTCGAACCTATGGCTTCCTGGAACGCAGTCGGGCAGCGTTGACCCAATATGCTCAAGACCTCGAAGCTGCCTACGCCCAAGGAGAGGAGGCAAGGCAGGCCTTCTAAAGGGACCTGGCCGCAGCCCAACAGGCTCAACAGCAGCAGGCCATCCCACTGGAACCCCTGCCGAATGCAGCAACAGCCCCAATCACTGGCGCCATCACTTCGAATACTACCCATCGCTCCGAGAAACTCTCCGACCCTGCTGTCTTTCGCGGCGACCAGGACAGGGCTCGGTTACACCTATTTAAACAACAAATGAAGATCAAACTCCTAGGGAATGCCGATCGCTTCCCAACTCTACAGTCGAAACTCTCGTATGCCTTCGGTCGTCTTGAAGATATCGCAGCTAGTCAGTTCCTCTCTTATACCACAAACGAAGACATCAACCTGCCATCCATGGAACGGTTTTATGAGATTCTGGACACTGCCTTTGGGGATCCCGACCGGGTCTATACCTCTCGCAGAGCATTGAGGGACATGCGCCAACGTAACCGTACCTTCTCCGATTACTTCGCCGAGTTCCAACGACACGCTTCTGAGTCTGGGTTTGATGAGATCACTAGGGTGGAGTGCCTCTTGGAAGGAATCAGTACTGAGCTCATGGAGGCCATGGTACATCACGAGACTCCCAATACGGTTGACGGCTGCGCGACACTCCTACAACGGCTGGACAATAGGCAACGGGCGATTAAGGCGAGGCTGAATAAGCGAAACCCATTTACCACCAGCAGCAGTAACCCTGTCGCCCAACGCACAATACCTGCTGTGGTGTCCCCGTCGCGCCCCTATGTTCCTGCTCCTACTCCCGCCCCAGCGAACCAGGCATCGCCTGCGCCTACTCATCCATCCCACGCACCAGGTGGTGATGTACCTATGGATCTCTCGGGGGGCCGGCGTCGCCCCACTGCTACGGAAAGAAATGCTCGCTTGGCGGAAGGAAGATGTTTTTATTGTGGGGGGGTCGGACATCTGGTGAGGAATTGTCCACAGGCTAGAGGACAGGGGGGAGGTCAAAGAAGGTATACCATGAGGGGGGCGGCAATCAAGGTGGAAGAAAGAGAGGACTCGGACAATGAGTCGGCAAAAGATTTGTCCCTGGCTTAAGTGGCATAACCCAGGGACCCTTTGAGGATTTTTCTAGGATGCGTATCTCTACTTGTTCGGTATCAGAGGAGGAAATGGATGGGAATCAATTTGTAGTAACCTGCTCGGTTTCTCAGAATAAAAATACTTTTGTACCCACCTTTGCTCTCATTGATACCGGAGCCTCAGGATACGCGTTTGTAGATGAATCCTTTGCACGCCACCACAATCTCGCAATGACACCACTAAAAATACCCCGACGAGTTGATGTGATAGATGGACGACCTATTCAATCGGGCAAGATTACTCACTTCGTTACCCTTGATCTTGACATACACGGACATCGCGAAGAAGCACCATGCTTTGTTACGAAGTTGGGATCGTATCCGATTGTGATGGGGATACCATGGATGCGAAGACATGATGTCAAGCTAAGGCCTAAAAAGAACAAGCTAATCTTCGACTCACCGGCTTGCTGTGAACACTGCTCCATCGACAAGAAGCCCATTGTGGCTCGAGGAATTTCAATACCTGCGCCGGAATGGAACCTGTTGGATCTTTCCGGGCTCAGTCAAGCTCCGGCTCAGATCCAACAGATCGTCCGACAGCTGGACCCAGGCGCACACTTAATCCATCTCTCGGCCTTGGATCAAACACCAATTGATATTCGGAAGATTGTCCCCTCGGAAAACCATGACCTGCTACCACTATTTGAAGAAGCCGATGCGTCGATATTACCCCCACACCGAATCCATTACGACCATCACATAGTACTACAAGGGGATAGACAACCGCCCTTTAAACCCATGTATAGCATGACACAAGTGGAACTCAAGGCGCTATGGGAATACATCAAGGAGAACCTTCCCCGAGGAGTAATCCGAAATAGCACTTCGCCGGCTGGAGCACCAATCATCTTTGTGAAGAAAAGCGACGGAACCCTCAGATTATGTGTGGATTATCGGGGACTAAATGAAATTACGGTGAAGGATCGATACCCGCTCCCGTTAATGGAAGAAACGTGGGCGAGATTGTCAAAGGCGAAATACTACACAAAGCTCGACCTACGGTGGGGATACAACCAGATTCGGATAGCCGAAGGGGACGAATGGAAGACCGCATTCCGGACGCGGTACGGCCACTATGAGTACCAAGTCATGCCGTTTGGACTAACAAATGCTCCTGCTACGTTTCAACGATGGATCAACGACATTCTCCGTCCTCATCTGGACCAATTCGTTACCGCTTACCTAGACGATATCCTGATCTACTCGGAAACTTTGGAGGAACATAAAGTGCATGTTCGAAAGATACTCGAGCTACTGTATGCCAATAAGGCCCACCTCCGACCAGAAAAATGCGAGTTTTATGTTCAGAAGACGAAGTACCTAGGCCTTATACTATCACCGGAAGGGATCGAAATGGATCCAGAGAAAATATCAGCGGTCCTGAATTGGGAAACACCGGAAAGCGTGAAAGGGGTACAAGAATTCATCGGGTTCGCTAACTTTTATCGACGATTCATTGACGGATTCTCCAAGATAGTCACACCACTGACGATTCTGACTAAGGATGCAACCAAACAAGAATGGTTGAAAAAGGGAGTCAAATTCGAATGGTCGGAAAAGGCAGATCAAGCTTTCAAAAACCTCAAAATAGCGTTCACGACGGCACCGATACTTCGACACTTCGATCCAGAACGGGAAATCACGGTCGAGACTGATGCGTCCGATTATGTCTCAGGGGGGGTACTCTCACAACGTGACGACGAAGAGATCTTACATCCGGTAGCATTCTTTAACAAGAGACACTCGCCGGCAGAATGCAATTACGAGATCTACGACAAAGAACTATTAGCGATCATCCGATGTTTTGAAGCCTGGCGACACAACCTTGAAGGATCCAGATTCCCAATCAAAGTTTTAACGGATCATAGGAATTTGGAATACTTTATGTCAACTAAGCTACTAAATCGTCGTCAAGCACGTTGGTCGGAATTCCTATCACGTTTTGATTTTGTTATCCAATTTCGCCCAGGAAAGCAAGGAGGAAAACCGGATGCTTTGACTAGGAGGCCAGGAGACCTCCCTAAAGAGGGGGACGAACGACTGGCCCACCAAAGCCAGGTGGTTTTGAAAAGCAAGAATTTGGACACAAAGCTAAGTTTGTTTGCGGGTTCTTTGACAAATGAATCCGCTGAAGGAATGTCCACTGTGGAGGAATTGTTTTCGAATGCTTACCAGATTGATAGTTTCCCAAACAAAATCGTGACCCTACTACGGAATGGGGTTAAACACTCAAAGAAGATATCCTTGGCCGAATGCTCGGAGGACGAAAACGGTCGACTCCTATACCGAGGGGCATTATACGTACCAGAAGAAAGTGACCTTCGCTTACGGTTACTTCGGGAACATCACGACAAACCATCGGCGGGACACCCAGGCAGGGCCAAGACATTAGAACTATTGAGTCGGGAATACTATTGGCCGCAGATGAGAAAGTATGTGGACCAATATGTTCGGAACTGCGAAGTATGTACCCGAAGCAAAACGACCAGGAACGCGCCCTACGGGGTACTGCGACCTATGCCCATCCCAGATGGACCATGGACGGATGTGTCCATGGATTTCGTCACAGATCTTCCGGATAGTGGGGGATACAACGCGATTCTGATGGTAGTCGATCGGTTAACAAAAATGAGGCATCTTATACCAACCACCAAGGAGGTCGATGCTCGAGAAACGGCCAAACTTTATTTGGAATACGTCTGGAAACTGCACGGTCTACCAGAAACGATAGTGTCGGATCGTGGAACTCAATTCACAGCTGAATTCTGGCAAGCCTTGTGTGATCGCTTAGAGATTTCACCGCGATACTCGACAGCCTTCCACCCACAAACTGACGGTCAAACGGAACGGTTCAACGCAGTCATGGAACAGTACCTTCGGAGTTATGTTTCTTACCAACAAGATGACTGGTTATCTATGCTACCGATGGCGGAGTTTGCGGCCAACAATCATTCCTCAGAAACCACTCAAGTCTCACCCTTCTTCGCCAATACCGGAAGACACCCCCGAATGACCTTTGGTCCCCTACAACATGGGAAGACCACGGCGGAAGATCAGGCGAATGGAATCGCAAGGGATATGAAAGCCATCTTCGAATTCTTAAAGGACGAAATGTTTCGGGCGCAGAAGATAGCGGAGGACAATGCTAATAGCAACCGGTTACCCGCACCTCGGTATACTCTAGGGGATAAGGTGTTCCTCACAACACGGAACATTAATACCAAACGGCCCTCGAAGAAACTTGACTGGAAACGGATCGGACCTTACTCTATCAAAAGAATCGTCAGCCCCTATGCGTACGAACTTAGCCTACCACGTACCATGAAGATTCATCCTGTCTTCCATGTTTCGCTACTATCCCCAGCCGCAAGCGATCCTGTTCCAGGACAACAGCAACTGCCTCCACCACCAGTGGAGATTGAAGGACAGGAGGAATGGGAAGTTGAAGGAATCTTGGATTCGAGGAAACGAAGAGGCCGGTTGGAATACTTAGTTCGATATGCCGGATATCCCGAACCTTCATGGCAACCACCCGAGGACCTCGAACACTCGCCTGACTTGGTTGAAGATTTTCATACGCGATATCCAAACAAGCCTATGCCTACCAGGAGTTAGGCCTCGGAGGGGGACGTGATCTGTTATGGCGTCGTGGCAGGTATTAAGATAATGTGTTGTGGCGTGAAGAGAAGTGTGGTGGCAACGGTCGGAGTATGAGTCATATGGGTTTCTATGTGTTTCCATTAGGTTCGGTTATGAGTCAAACTCGGACAGGGGTTATTCGGTTATATAAAGGGTCCTGTCTGCACTCTATGTCTTGTTTCTCTTCCTTTCCTTTTCTCTTCACGCAACCTCTTGTATTTAAGGAATATTATTTAGTTTTATTCCTCTATAGTCTACGTCTACGATCTCTTGGTCCGATCGGCCAAGAGTGTTCCAAGATACTTCGCTTACTTCGGGTCTACCCCGAAGCCTCCTGTTTAGATTGTGTTCCTTGGACCTCTACGTCTTTGTCTACGGGCCCCACGTAACATTGGGGCAGCTCATTGCGCAGGAGGGCAGTGCCCGGGGCAGGAGTAAGCGGAGGTAGGTGGGGCGCCGGCAGAGGCAGGTGGGTCGCTAGCAAATATGTATATAGAATTACGTAGATATGTGGATCAATATACGTGACATTTGCGCGGAACTGGTGTCCTAGTCTATGTACCGATTGCCGAGTGACCTCATTCTGCCAGCAAATTCGCTAGCGAAAGCCGTTAACCGGGCAAAGCTACCCAGGTGTGGACCCGGTGTTCGTTTTGATGTCAAAAGACGATGTAATTCGGTCAAAAGACGACTCCGCGACGAGAACGGGAGAGATGTTCGTATTTTCCCGTCGAGACGATGTCTTTTTGCGCCGGGGCGTATGGATGCAGGTAAGAAAACTTCTCATGCGCCTGATGCGCCTGGTGCGCCTGGGTACGCCCAAGCACGTCAGACCGAACCCAATTTTTTGCTGATGAATGTTCCCAAGCACCAGAACTCAGTCCCACCGGAACTTAGTAGGAGAACTTGGAGCAGAGAATGGAAGGCTTTGGAGTATAAGTACTCAGCTTTATTCCCGCCCATTAGTTCTCCAGTTTTCATCCTCATTCCCATCGGCAAGCAGAAGCAAGAGCCTTAAGATTATTCTAAGTTCTAGCGAGAAGAATCTTGAACCTGTAACCTGATTTCTATTCTGCCTGGCCGTCTCTATTCTATTTCACTCTAGTAGTCTAGAACCCCCGTTACACCTAGTAGTGCATTAAGACGTGCAATTTGATGAAGTTAAAGTGCGATCTTTCCCGAATCTCCCGGATCTCCTCCAAGCCTCACTATGTACTCTGGGAGCCTTGCTGGGTGCTCTGGGAGCCTTGCTGGATGCTCTGGGCGCTTCACTGGGTGCTCTGGGTGCCTAGCTGGGTGCTCTGGGAGCGTTACTGGGTGCTATGTGAAGCACTTATTGCTTTCGTTCAATCACTCGCATCCTATAATGTCTTCTTGTAAGCCCCGAATTCTAAAAGAATATCCTTGTGTTTATAGAAATCCTCTACATAGCTCTCCATATAGTTCAATGTGCTCATCCTATGACTCCCATATTGCCCCATTGTGTGGAAGTCTATTAGGCTTCGAACGCATTTCGACGCATTTGCGAAGTCGCTCCTGACAGCCACCCCCGGGTTTCTCAGAGCAGCCGCAAGTGCTCCTAGAACGACCCGCACCAGATTCCGCATCTCTTTCCCTTGACATTGGGTGGTAGCACGATATGCCTTGTTTGGTACTGCCAGTCCAGGGTAAGGCGCAATCGAAGCCCAAGCTTTGTCAAATTCCTCCAATCGATGATGCTTCTTCAAGAAAGCCTGAATCCACTCCATCATGTGCTTCATCATCCCCAGGTAGATATTGTGCAGAATGTCCAGTTTATTGAGATCGTACGGATTAACCCTAGGCATACCCCAGAAAGCATTGAAGAGTGTTTTGACTGATCTCGCGACAAGGTATTCTACAGGTTCCAGATTGCCCGGGTTCTCGCTAAATAGCTGTACTCTCTCACTGTAGTCCTCGTGATTGCGAATAGAGCTTTGGCGAGTGCTCCCAAGACTGAGAAACTCGACCTCGCATCTTGAGCAAGCACTAATGCTGATGTTTTGCAAGTTTGAATGCTCGGAGCGATCAGCGATCCACCCCGAGAGCACCGGAAAGCAAAGTTGTTCGTACCCGTAGGCACATGTGATTAGCTCACCATCCTGAGAGTACTCGCGAATGCTTTGAAAGATCTCTCCAAGAGCGCGATGCAGTGCCATTTGACTCTGACGTCGTAAAACGGAGTTGGCGAGCGTTGTGTTCTTCCCGAGCTTTGGTGGCACCGGTAGTAGCCCTAGGAGAATGAATGAATGCCCTATGGGCTTGTTGCGCACCGACGACTTGATGTTCCCTATGGTAAAATAGATTGGCCAGGCTTCCTTGTCCCCGCTGAAGTTTGTCAGATGTGTGCCATCCGACGCGCAGATAATTGGTACCACAGTGGATCCCTCCGGTAACGTATTCTGTGGAGAAAGCATCAGCGACTGCTCCTGGAGCATCATCGAATGCTCATAGAGCACCTCAAGTTGATAGCGCGAAGTTTACGGACCTGTATCTCCCACAACCAATCTCCTGTATTCATTTCCCCGTACATTCGCTCGCCGAATTCATTATGCTCCACCACCGGCGAGTACACCAATGACTCCCGGAAGGCACGTTGCCCTAGAAGATATCGGAAGACTTCCATTGGATCGCGGTAGTAGTAAGAGATCTTCTCCCCCCCAATATCCACCTCCGAATGATTCCAGCTCGCCTTTCCCAGTATGTCGTTCATTTCCTCCAGCCTCTTGATAAAACCCCGCCCAGTACTGTAGGAGCACTCGCTACTGCTCGGCGGGGCGTGCAGAAAGAAGCTATCGATGTTTCCCTGTGAGGCTTTGGACAGTGTGAAATAGAGTGCCATTCTAAACTCGTATGCTGACCGGAATGGGTGCCATGGGTATCGGAGAAGGCTCTGTGAGCATTCGTCGTAGTCCTCAGAGCGGTAAAGTGGTTCCCCAGCACCCTCGTAAATTGTTGTAGTTGCCTTATGCCCATTCGCACCGCCGTCTGCGTCTTCCATCACAAAATATGATTCGGATTCGTGGTCTGAATTGTTACCTGGATCTTGGTCAAAACTATCCGACTCTGAAGCGTAATGCGTGTCTGAATAGCCGTCAGGAGTGCTCTGTGGGCTTTCGTCAGTGTCGACGGAAGTCTCTGCGGGTTGATAGCGCTCCACGAGTGGATATTGGTTTCCCAGCCATTCATCTGCTTCCAAAGGATGGATCGTTCGAAGATGTCTGTCAAAGTTCGCGGAGGAGCTGTACCTCTTGCTGCAAAAAGGGCAAGACGATTTCATTGAACTCGAGAATTTGCAGTCTGCCAAGGCCCAGGAGGCTTTTTCCTGCAGGCGGTGCAGAGTGCTCTACGAACGATTTGTCATCCAATGAGGCTCTCGCTGCAAAGCGCTCGCCGAGAAATTGTGCAGAGTGCTCTACGAACGATTTGTCAGCCAATGAGGCTCTCGCTGCCAAGCGATTGTGCAAAGTGCAACAGAGCGCTCGCACCTCCACCACAGCGAGGCTGATTTTGACGTCATACATCTCCAACGGAATAATGCAAACACAAACACAAACATACAACGAGAAAAACAACAATCACCTCAATCAGCAGCCAACAATGCTCTGTTCTACCCTCTCAGCATCTGCACACTCTCTCTGAGCACTCGCGGATGCTATTCAGATCATCGAGAGACCGTTCTCAGCTCCAAATTCGATACTAATATCGAATATTTGCTCAAAGGATACACACCCTCCGACTTGGCTTCATAGCGCACAGAGCACCGAGAGCAACAAGATGTTACGGGCCGACTCGGAAGATACGGGAAACGGGTTCGGGAGTTCTCGGTTAAAGAACGGTAGAAGCTGGATCAGAATCACGTGGGTGAAAACTCTTCACCTCGTACGGGGTCAGGATCAGGGTTCGGGGATATCGGGCTTGATACCGATAGATACGAAACAGAATTCGAAGATGTCAGAAATGGCTCAGCTGTTATGGCGTCGTAACTGGTATTGGAATAATGTGTTGTGGCGTGAAGAGAAGTGTGGTGGCAACGGTCGGAGGATGAGTCATATGGGTTTCTATGTGTTTCCATTAGGTTCGGTTATGAGTCAGACTCGGACAGGGGTTATTCGGTTATATAAAGGGTCGTGTCTGCACTCTACGTCTTGTTTCTCTTCCTTTCCTTTTCTCTTCACGCAACCTCTTGTATTTAAGGAATATTATTGGTTTTATTCCTCTATAGTCTAACGTCTACGATCTCTTGGTCCGATCGGCCAAGAGTGTTCCAAGATACTTCGCTTGCTTAGGGTCTACCCCTAAGCCTCCTGTTTAGATTGTGTTGCTTGGACCTCTACGCCTTTGTCTACGGACCCCACGTAACATTAGGTTGCGTCTCCAACGCCAACCAACACAATCTTTAGACCAACGCCTACCATGTCGACCCTCATAGACTACGAGGAGTTAAACCAACAACTCCAAACCTTTTTCGAACAATACGCGTCATTCGAGCCGGAACAAGCGAGCGCCCGAACATATGGCTTGCTGGAACGCAGTCGGGCAGCGCTGGCTCAATATGCCCAAGACCTCGAAGCTGCCTACGCACAAGGAGAGGAGGCAAGGCATGCCTTCGAAAGGGACCTGGCTGCAGCCCAACAGGCTCAACAGCAGCAGGCCATCCCACTGGAACCCCTGCCAAATGCAGCAACAGCCCCAATCACTGGCGCTACCACTTCGAATACTACCCATCGCTCCGAGAAGCTTTCCGACCCTGCTGTCTTCCGCGGCGATCAGGACAGGGCTCGGTTACACCTATTCAAACAACAAATGAAGATCAAACTCCTAGGGAATGCCGATCGCTTCCCAACTCTACAGTCGAAACTATCGTATGCCTTCGGTCGTCTTGAGGATATTGCAGCTAGTCAGTTCCTCTCATACACCACAAACGAAGGCATCAACCTGCCATCCATGGAACGGTTTTATGAGATCTTGGACACTGCCTTTGGGGATCCCGACCGGGTCTATACCTCTCGCAGAGCATTGAGGGACATGCGCCAACGTAACCGTACCTTCTCCGATTACTTCGCCGAGTTCCAACGACACGCTTCGGAGTCTGGGTTTGACGAGATCACTAGGGTGGAGTGCCTCTTGGAAGGAATCAGTACCGAGCTCATGGAGGCCATGGTACATCACGAGACTCCCAATACGGTTGACGGCTGCGCGACACTCCTACAACGGCTGGACAATAGGCAACGGGCGATTAAGGCGAGGCTGAATAAGCGAAACCCATTTACCACCAGCAGCAGTAACCCTGTCGCCCAACGCACAGTACCTGCTGTGGTGTCCCCGTCGCGCCCCTATGTTCCTGCTCCTACCCCCGCCCCAGCGAACCAGGCATCGCCTGCGCCTACTCATCCATCCCACGCACCAGGTGGTGATGTGCCTATGGATCTCTCGGGGGGCCGGCGTCGCCCCACCGCTACGGAAAGAAATGCTCGCTTGGCGGAAGGACGATGTTTTTATTGTGGGGGGGTAGGGCATCTGGTGAGGAATTGTCCCCAGGCTAGGGGACAGGGAGGAGGTCAGAGAAGATATACCATGAGGGGGGCAGCAATCAAGGTGGAAGAAAGAGATGACTCGGACAATGAGTCGGCAAAAGATTTGTCCCTGGCTTAAGTGGCATAACCCAGGGACCCTTTGAGGATTTTTCTAGGATGCGTATCTCTACTTGTTCGGTATCAGAGGAGGAAATGGATGGGAATCAATTTGTAGTAACCTGCTCGGTTTCTCAAAATAAAAATACTTTTGTACCCACCTTTGCTCTCATTGATACCGGAGCCTCAGGATACGCGTTTGTAGATGAATCCTTTGCACGCCACCACAACCTCGCGATGACACCCCTAAAGATACCACGACGAGTTGATGTGATAGATGGACGACCTATTCAATCGGGCAAAATTACTCACTTTGTTACCCTTGATCTCGACATACATGGACATCGCGAAGAAGCACCATGCTTTGTTACGAAGTTGGGATCGTATCCTATTGTGATGGGGATACCATGGATGCGAAGACATGATGTCAAACTAAGGCCTAAAAAGAACAAGCTAATATTCGACTCACCGGCTTGCTGCGAACACTGCTCTATCGACAAAAAACCTATTGTTGCGCGAGGGATTTCAATACCGGCACCGGAATGGAACCTGTTGGATCTTTCCGGACTCAACCAAGCTCCAGCTCATATCCAAAGAATCGTTCGACAGCTGGATACGGGCGCACACTTAATCCACATCTCAGCCTTGGATCAGACACCAATCGACATTCGTAAGATTGTCCCATCAGAAAACCACGACCTACTACCGCTATTTGAAGAAGCCGATGCGTCGATACTACCCCCACACAGACTTCATTACGACCATCACATAGTACTACAAGGGGATAAACAACCACCGTTCAAACCCATGTATAGTATGACGCAAGTGGAGCTCAAGGCGTTATGGGAATACATCAAAGAAAACCTTCCCCGAGGAGTAATCCGAAATAGTACTTCACCTGCTGGAGCACCAATCATCTTTGTTAAGAAAAGTGACGGAACATTACGACTTTGTGTGGACTATCGAGGACTAAATGAAATTACGGTGAAGGATCGATACCCTCTCCCGTTAATGGAAGAAACATGGGCGAGGTTGTCGAAGGCCAAATACTACACTAAGCTCGACTTACGGTGGGGATACAATCAGATCCGGATAGCTGAAGGGGACGAATGGAAAACGGCATTCCGGACACGTTACGGTCACTACGAGTACCAAGTCATGCCGTTTGGACTCACCAATGCTCCCGCTACGTTTCAACGGTGGATCAACGACATTCTCCGTCCTCATCTGGACCAATTCGTTACCGCTTACTTGGACGATATCCTGATCTACTCGGAAACGTTGGAAGAGCATAAAGTCCATGTTCGAAAGATACTCGAGTTACTATACGCCAACAAGGCCCACCTCCGACCAGAGAAATGCGAGTTTTATGTTCAAAAGACAAAGTATTTGGGGCTTATATTATCACCGGCAGGTATCGAAATGGATCCAGAGAAAATATCAGCGGTCTTGAATTGGGAAACACCGGAAAGTGTGAAAGGGGTACAGGAATTCATCGGGTTCGCTAACTTTTATCGACGATTCATTGATGGATTTTCCAAGATAGTCACACCACTGACGATTCTGACCAAGGATGCAACCAAACAAGAATGGTTGAAGAAGGGAGTCAAGTTTGAATGGTCGGAAAAGGCGGATCAAGCTTTCAGAAACCTCAAAATAGCGTTCACGACGGCACCGATACTTCGACACTTTGATCCAGAACGAGAAATTACGGTCGAGACTGATGCGTCCGATTACGTCTCAGGGGGGGTACTCTCACAACGGGACGATGAAGAAATCTTACATCCGGTAGCATTCTTCAACAAGAGACACTCGCCGGCAGAATGCAATTACGAGATCTACGACAAAGAATTATTGGCGATCATTAGATGTTTTGAAGCCTGGCGACACAATCTCGAAGGATCCCGATTCCCCATTAAAGTTTTGACGGATCATAGGAATCTGGAATACTTTATGTCAACCAAGCTACTAAATCGTCGTCAAGCACGTTGGTCGGAATTCCTGTCACGTTTCGATTTTGTTATTCAATTTCGGCCAGGAAAGCAAGGAGGAAAACCGGATGCCTTGACTAGGAGGCCAGGAGACCTCCCTAAAGAGGGGGACGAACGACTGGCCCACCAAAGCCAGGTGGTTTTGAAAAGCAAGAATTTGGATACAAAGCTAAGTTTGTTCGCGGGTTCTTTAACAAATGAATCCGCTGAAGGAATGTCCACTGTGGAGGAATTGTTTTCGAATGCTTACCAGATTGATAGTTTCCCAAACAAAATCGTGACCCTACTACGGAATGGGGTTAAGCACTCAAAGAAGATATCCTTGGCTGAATGCTCGGAGGACGAGAACGGTCGACTCTTATACCGAGGGGCATTATACGTACCAGAAGAAAGTGACCTTCGCTTACGGTTACTGCGGGAACATCACGACAAACCATCGGCGGGACACCCAGGCAGGGCCAAGACATTAGAACTATTGAGTCGGGAATACTATTGGCCTCAGATGAGAAAGTATGTGGACCAATACGTTCGAAACTGCGAAGTATGTACCCGAAGCAAAACAACCAGGAACGCGCCATACGGGGTACTGCGACCTATGCCCATCCCAGATGGACCATGGACGGATGTTTCCATGGACTTCGTCACAGATCTTCCGGATAGTGGGGGATACAACGCGATTCTGATGGTAGTCGATCGGTTAACAAAAATGAGGCATCTGATACCAACCACCAAGGAGGTCGATGCTGGAGAAACGGCCAAACTTTATTTGGAATACGTCTGGAAACTGCACGGTCTCCCAGAAACGATAGTGTCGGATCGTGGAACTCAATTCACAGCTGAATTCTGGCAAGCTTTGTGTGATCGCTTAGAGATTTCACCGCGATACTCGACAGCCTTCCATCCACAAACGGACGGTCAAACGGAACGGTTCAACGCAGTTATGGAACAGTACCTTCGGAGTTATGTTTCCTACCAACAAGATGACTGGTTATCCATGCTACCGATGGCGGAGTTTGCGGCCAACAACCATTCCTCGGAAACCACCCAAGTCTCACCATTCTTCGCCAATACCGGAAGACATCCTCGAATGACCTTTGGTCCCTTACAACATGGGAAGACCACGGCGGAAGATCAGGCGAATGGAATCGCAAGGGATATGAAAGCCATCTTCGAATTCTTAAAGGACGAAATGTTTCGGGCGCAGAAGATAGCGGAGGACAATGCTAATATCAACCGGTTACCCGCACCTCGATATAATATAGGGGATAAAGTATTCCTTGCAACACGGAACATCAATACCCAACGGCCCTCGAAGAAACTTGACTGGAAACGGATCGGACCTTACTCTATCAAAAGAGTCGTCAGCCCCTATGCGTACGAACTTAGCCTACCACGTACCATGAAGATTCATCCTGTCTTCCATGTTTCGCTACTATCCCCAGCCGCAAGCGACCCTGTTCCAGGGCAACAGCAACTGCCTCCACCCCCAGTGGAGATTGAAGGACAGGAGGAGTGGGAAGTTGAAGGAATCTTGGATTCTAGGAAGCGAAGAGGCCGGTTGGAATACTTAGTTCGATATGCCGGATATCCCGAACCTTCATGGCAACCACCTGAAGACCTCGAACACTCGCCTGACTTGGTTGAAGACTTCCATACGCGATATCCAAACAAGCCTATGCCTACCAGGAGTTAGGCCTCGGAGGGGGACGTGATCTGTTATGGCGTCGTAACTGGTATTGGAATAATGTGTTGTGGCGTGAAGAGAAGTGTGGTGGCAACGGTCGGAGGATGAGTCATATGGGTTTCTATGTGTTTCCATTAGGTTCGGTTATGAGTCAGACTCGGACAGGGGTTATTCGGTTATATAAAGGGTCGTGTCTGCACTCTACGTCTTGTTTCTCTTCCTTTCCTTTTCTCTTCACGCAACCTCTTGTATTTAAGGAATATTATTAGTTTTATTCCTCTATAGTCTAACGTCTACGATCTCTTGGTCCGATCGGCCAAGAGTGTTCCAAGATACTTCGCTTGCTTAGGGTCTACCCCTAAGCCTCCTGTTTAGATTGTGTTGCTTGGACCTCTACGCCTTTGTCTACGGACCCCACGTAACATTAGCTTAGCATGATATGCCAGGCGAAACCAATTGATACTAGGACGGGGACCAAGGGGCACAACCGGGAGGTTATACAACTTGGATTCGTAGAGGTTCGAAAACAAATACTAGAATGTATTCCTAAATAACAGGAAGTTCGGATAAGGAGAAAAGTAAGAAAGAACAAAGGGAAATCACAGCCATATATATATCCTTTCCGAACCCCAATGACTCATCCGTGTAACAGAAACCCATAGAAAGAAAACACACGTGTACGAAAACCCGAGAGAAACTTAACCAACGAAAATCCGATTACTAATCCTTCTCCTTCCCGAACTTCTCTTTGAGCCTTGGCACGCCGTTACAGATCAGGTCCCTCTCTAAGGCCTAGCTCCTGCTAGGCTGAGGCTTGCATGGATACCGGGTATGGAATTCTCGGACGGCGTCAGGGGCATGTTCCAGGTCTTCCGCAGGTTGCCAGGAGGGCTCAGAATATCCTACGTAGCGGGTCAGGTACCAGAGGCGGCCGTTGCGGTGACGGGAATCCAGGACTGCATCGACTTCCCACTCCTCCTCTCCTTCGACTTCTGCTGGTGGAGGCGGTGGTTGTTGTTGTCCAGGTACAGGGTTCCGGGCGGCCAGTGACAGGAGGGAGACGTGGAATACTGGGTGTACCTTCATGGATGCAGGCAAGTCGAGCTCGTAGGCGTATGGGCTGACCATTCTTGTTACCGTGTAGGGGCCGATCTGTTTCCAGTCCAGCTTCTTGGAGGGGCGCTTGGTCTCGAGGTTCCGGGTGGCTAGCCATACCTTATCTCCGACGGAGTACCTGGGGGCGGGGACACGATGGGCGTTGGCGAACTCCTCTTGGATCATCTGGGACCTCTTCGTCTCATCACGGAGGAACTCGAAGGTCTTGGACATGTCGCGTGCCAATCCGTTGGCTCGGTCTTCGGCGGTGGTTTTTCCATGCGTCAGGGGACCAAAGGACATCCGGGGGTGTCTTCCGTAGTTCGCCTGGAAGGGGGACAGGTGCGTGGTTTCCGAGACGTGGTTGTTCGTGGAGAACTCGTCAAGGGGCAGGAAGCGGGACCAGTCATCTTAATGGTAGGAGACATAGGCGCGGAGGTACTGTTCCATCACGGCATTGATCCTTTCCGTCTGGCCATCCGTTTGGGGGTGGAAGGCTGTCGAGAACCGAGGCGAGATTTCCAAGCGGGAGCAGAGGGATTTCCAGAAGTCCGAGGTGAACTGGGTTCCCCTGTCTGAGACGATGGTTTCCGGGAGGCCATGCAGTTTCCAAACGTAGTCCACAAACAGGTCGGCAAGGGCGGGGGCGTCGCATTCTTCGGTGGTCGGGATCAGGTGTCGCATCTTGGTCAAGCGATCGACTACTACCAAGATGGCGTTGTAACCATTGCTTTTCGGGAGGCCAGTGACGAAATCCATTGACAGATCGGTCCAGGGACCATCGGGGATCGGGAGTGGACGGAGAACACCTTGGGGTCTGTTGCGGGGAGCCTTGCTTCGACGACAGGTATCACAGTTTAGTACGTATTGGTCAACGTACTTCCTCATGGTGGGCCAGTAGTAGTCGCGGGACAGGAGTTCCAGGGTCTTGGCTCTTCCAGAGTGGCCAGCGGATGGCTTGTCGTGGTGTTCTTGCAGGAGCCAAAGTTTCAATGGGTCATAGTCGGGGACATAGATGAGGCCGCGGTACAGGAGGATGCCTTCGGGGGACTTGGAACATTCACCCAGCGAGATCTTCCGGGAGTGCTTGGTTCCGTTGGCGAGCATGGCGAGGACTTCGAGGGGGAAACTATCTGCCTGGTAAGCCTGGGTCAATAATTCTTGGGCAGAGTACATTCTTCCAGCGGGTTCATTTGACAAAGTACCCGCTAACAAACTTAGCTTGATTCCAGAATCCAAATTTTCGCGTTTTAAAACCACCTGACTCTGTTGCTGCAACCTTTCATCCCCCTCCTTAGGGAGGTCTCCTGATCTCCTAGTCAAAGCATCCGGTTTTCCTCCTTGTTTCCCTGGTCTGAACTGGATACAGAAATTAAAACGGGACAGGAACTCAGACCAACGGGCTTGACGGCGATTTAGCATCTTGGTGGACATGAAGTATTCCAGGTTCCGGTGATCACTGATGACCTTGATGTCAAACTGGGCTGATTCAAGGTAGTGGCGCCATTCGGTGAAGGACTTGATTACCGCGAGGAGTTCCTTATCGTAAATCTCGTAGTTACATTCCGCGGGGGAGTGCTTCTTTGAGAAGAACGCGACTGGATGCAGGATACCTTCGTCATCACATTGGGACAGAACGGCGGCGGAGACGTAGTCGGAAGCGTCGGTTTCTACGATGCTTTCCTTGGTTGGGTCGAAGTGTCTGAGGATCGGGGCCAAGGTGAACGCCTCCTTCAGGTTCCGGAATGCTTCGTCTGCCAGGGGGGTCCATTGGAACTTGACACCTTTCTTTGTCAGTGCCGTCAGGGGGGAGACTACTTTGCTGTAACCCCGGATGAAACGCCGGTAGAAGTTCGCGAAGCCCAGGAATATTTGCACATCCTTGATGTTCGCCGGAGTTTCCCAATCTTGGACCGTGTTGACCTTCTTAGGGTCCATGCTGATGCCGGCGGGGGACAGGATCATGCCGAGGTACTTGGTTTCTTGAACGTGAAACTCGCATTTCTCGGGGTTCAGGTGTACCTGGTTGTGTTCCAGGAGGGTCAGGATCTTTCGGACGTGTTCCTTATGTTGTTCCAGATCGTCGGAATAGATGAGGATGTCATCCAGGTAGGCGGTGCAGAAGTCGTCGAGGTGAGGGCGCAGAACGTCGTTGATCCAGTGTTGGAAGGTGGCCGGGGCGTTGGTGAGTCCGAATGGCATCACGTTGTACTGGTAGTGGCCGAGGCGGGTCCGGAACGCGGTTTTCCATTCGTCTCCTTCCTTGATCCTGATCTGGTGGTAACCAGATCGCAAGTCGAGCTTGGTGAAGTACTTAGCCTTCGACAAGTTCATCAAGGTTTCGGAGAACAGGGGCAACGGATGACGGTTCTTGACGGTGATCGCGTTGAGCTTCCGGTAGTCCACACACAAGCGGAGGGAACCATCGGCCTTCTTCACGAACAGGATCAGGGCACCGGCGGGGGACTCGGAAGCACTGATGAAACCATTGGCCATGTTTTCACGGATGTAGTCTCGGAGGGCCAAGAGCTCAGCTTGGGTCATGTTGTACATGGGACCGAAGGGAGGTGACGTTCCGTTTTCCAGGGTGATCTCGTGGTCGTGGGGACGGTGCGGGGACAGGACGTTGGCGGCAGACTTCAGGAACAGCCGGGAAAAACCATGGTGTTCGAGGGGGACATGAGCCAGGGGGTCAGCGGGGTTCTCGAGGGCAGCATCGATGGCTCGCAGCGAAGCGCAGAATACCATACCTCTTCCTTTACGGAGGAGACGGGTGAACTGGAACGCCTTGAGGGCGGCGGCAACATGGATCGGGGCACGGGGCGGAGACATCTGGGACGTAATTCCCTGGGCGGTGACTGGCTGTCGGGAGACAGAGCATTGGCGGACACAGGAGGCCGAGTCGAAGATGATCTGGTTCTGACGGGGCCGGATGACAAGGTCGTGGTGGCGCATCCAAGGGATCCCCATCACGATCGGGTAGTGACCCAACTTGGTGACGAGGAAGGGAGCGGGCAAACGTGGCGTCGATGAAGGCATAACCCGAGGCCCCTGTATCAATCAGGGCCTGGGTCGGGACGGGTGCTTGGTTCTCTCCGGAGATGGAACAAGCGACGACCAACTGGTCTTCGCTCAACTCTTCTTCGGAGTGGGGCATCGTCGACAGAATCATGGTGTGCGGAGCCGGAGTGGGAGAAGCGGGTGCGGGTGTGGGTGTGGGTGATGGGGTGGGCCCCTCTGGTGTGTCAGGATCTACCAGAGGTGCTGACCTTTTAACTGCTGCTGGGGGGTTATCTGGGTGTCTGGCTTGCGCCAGCTGGTCATGGTACGGGGGTCCTGGGTGCGGGGAGCGGAGCGACGGGTCTGGCGGCGGGGGGCTGGTGCGGATGCGGGGGTGAACTGAGAGGCATAGGCCTCGAGGTTTCTGGTGTAGGGCAGGAGTTCCTGCTCTACGCGGCATTGGTATTCCCAGCCGGCGAGGCTGAGGCGGGTAACTTCCTCCTGAGAGTCGTTGAAAGCGACTTCCCAGGTGGCGAGGTCCTCGAGGAGGATCTCGATGTTAACGGCGGCGACGGCCGAGGACTGGAGGCTTGTCTCGAGCTCAGCTTGCACTGACTCGAGCTGGGACTGGGCGGCGGTGAGGTTGGCGGAGGAGGTCTCAAGAGACCAGGACAGATCTTCGTTGGTGGCCTTAAGGCCCTTGATTTCGGTGGTGAGATCAGTGATGATCTCCTGGTGGACGATGGTGGTGGGGGCAGGAGCAGGGACGATGGGTTCAGGGATGGGAGCGGCAGGTTCGGTGGCGGCGATGGTGGTGAGGGTGGTGAGACAGTCCTCAATGAGGCCGTAGGTCTCGTTCCACTCCTGACCATCTTCTGGCTGGGGAAGAGGGGTTTCTCGGATAAAATCCGACAGGCGGCCCAAGAGGGCGGCCAAGTCGGGACGGGACATGGTGTTGTGCCGGTTGGTGTGAGGGGATCCGAACTTAGTGTTACGGGCCGACTCGGAAGATACGGGAAACGGGTTCGGGAGTTCTCGGTTAAAGAACGGTAGAAGCTGGATCAGAATCACGTGGGTGAAAACTCTTCACCTCGTACGGGGTCAGGATCAGGGTTCGGGGATATCGGGCTTGATACCGATAGATACGAAACAGAATTCGAAGATGTCAGAAATGGCTCAGCTTAGCATGATATGCCAGGCGAAACCAATTGATACTAGGACGGGGACCAAGGGGCACAACCGGGAGGTTATACAACTTGGATTCGTAGAGGTTCGAAAACAAATACTAGAATGTATTCCTAAATAACAGGAAGTTCGGATAAGGAGAAAAGTAAGAAAGAACAAAGGGAAATCACAGCCATATATATCCTTTCCGAACCCCAATGACTCATCCGTGTAACAGAAACCCATAGAAAGAAAACACACGTGTACGAAAACCCGAGAGAAACTTAACCAACGAAAATCCGATTACTAATCCTTCTCCTTCCCGAACTTCTCTTTGAGCCTTGGCACGCCGTTACACAAGAACACAAACACCAACCCAACATCAGAATCCAGCCGACATCACTGTTGGTACTGCTGTCAGAGCATTCCCGAGTGCGCCTAGAGCATTCAGCTACGTCATTTCAATTGAATTAAACCACCAGAGCATCTTCGAGTGCGCCTAGAGTATTCATCTACGTCATGTAATGAAGCATTCATCTACGTCATGTATTGGAGCAAACATTCAGCACTACATTCAGCACGGAGCACCATAGGGAGCACCCTAGGGTGCTCTAGGAAGCATGATGAGCCTGATAAAGCAGATTGTATTTGGTATAAGAGCACCCTTCTCCTCCTTCCAGTTCGTGAGAGATTCTTAACCATCTTCAATTTCCAGTGCACCGCTAACTATCACTTCAAGCGCTCTGCTATCTAAGCTTTCAAGATTACCTCTTGAAAGCGAATCTAAGCTTCGTTTCTCAAGCGCTCTGCTATCTAAGCTTTCAAGATTACCTCTTGAAAGCGAATTCAAGTTTCGTTTCAAGTTCAGGCTTTCAAGCTACACACCTCGCAATCGTATATAACATGGTATATCCTCCCTAATCCTATTGCTTTCAGAGCCATACTCATTACATATTCACAATAGCCTCCAACACCCGCTCAGAGCACTCCAAAGCGCTCACAGAAGTCCAAAAAACCCCAGAATCATCAGGAGAACTTGAAGCGCAATCGCGAGCAAGACCCGGACGAATCAGATAGCGGTAGCCATAAACGCCGAAAAGAGAAGAAGCATAAGTCCTCCCGTTCCTCGCGTCTCAAAGAGCGAAAAAGCCTCCAGCCTATCCCGGAAGAGATAGAAGAGACACCCCCGCCACGGTCGTCGCCTTCCAAGAAGCATTCCCGAGTGATTTCAATCTCCCCAGAGCACTCGTCACCGCCCCCAGAGCACGTGAAACTCTTCCCAAAGAAGCGGGATCAAAACCAATCTGGAGCTGAGCCCGACAGCGAAGATTCAGCAGCAGGCACAGCAGCAGGCAAAGCAGGCCCAGCAGCAGAACCCGGAAGAGGACGAGCACTTCGACGAGTCCCCAGCACTTCCCCAGAAATCGGCAGCTCGCCGCCACCACCTCCGTCCCCTGCCCGTAGAACTGTACTCCCAGTTCGTTCCTCTGCTCCAGAAGCAGTCGTCAGTGCTCCACACAGACCTCAATTCCGACCTCCCCGTCGGCTACCAATACCTGGTTCGACCGCACCGGTAGAGCACAGGCAAAGCAGCAGAGCTCGTGCCCCACACACACCCCCGGGTGCTCACGTAGCATACGCCAGTCCTCCAGAAACATACCCCAGCGCTCCAGAAGCATACCCCAGTGCTCCAGAAGCATCATCCCCAACCGCTCAAGCTCGACACACTGGCAACATGACTCAGGCGAACAAAGCAAAAATGACTTTAGGTTTGCTCAACCTACCTAAAGTGTACACTAACATCCGCAACAACCTCAAAGCGGAGATGCAGAACGTCGGTTGGGTCAACAAAAGCGTTTCCGGGACAGCAGCGTTCGATGCTCTTTGCTTCCATTTGTTGAACTTGCGCCCCCTCCACGGTTTCCTGGCTATTTGGAACGGAGGCGATTCCGCTACCCGCAGAGCACTCGCGGACGCTTTGAAGTGGCCTATTGCTGATGTTGGGCAGAAGGAAAAGCTATCAAGGAGGCAGGGAAATCGCGAGTTCAAAGAAGCTGCTGACGATAGTGATGATGAGGACGGTGGACGGCCCGCCGAACGCTCTAGGAAGCGTAAACGGAATCAAGTGCCGGCAGAGCTAGATCGACCTTCCATAATGGTTACAGTGGTAGACCCCGATGCTCTAGGAGCATTCTTCATAATTGTCCCGCCTCCTACCTATGACTGGCACGATCCACTAAATGAGCCTTCCTTCATTGGAATCCTGACCAAGATAGCGTTTCCAGAGCTCTGCAATTTGATCCTGAAGTACACTGTGCCCGGTAGAGCGATCAGGACTATGTGGGGAGCACTCGATAACGTTCCACCGCCATCCAATCCTCCTGTTTGGCCAATGGAAGATCAAATCACTGATTCGGAAGAGGTCGAGGGTTGGTTGAAGAATAGCGTTGGCAGGCCTAGGAGGCTACTGGCAGTACTCCACAGAGCAGGCGCGGGTGCTAATTTGGGCGGTGCTGAATCACCGCCGCCAAACCGAGCATTCCCTCATATCGAAGAAGACGATTACACGATGATCGATGTTTCTGCAGAGGACTCTGATTACGAGCAGGGAAACCACCGAATCAATGCTAAAGGAATGAGGGTATATTTGCCTAGAACTGATGCCAGTAATCAAAGGCTAATCCAAACTCTTGTTAGACGTCGCGATAGGCAGCAGGATGCTATCGACGATATAGTCCCCAAATACTTTAGGAAGTATCCTTCGGGGGTGGGGGTTGCTGACCCGAACTTTGTACAGGGAGTAATCTGGATGCCTGCTGGAATATCAGCTAAGAGAGCTGCTGGCGCACTCGTGGCTGCTGGTGGAGGCGGTGGTGGAGGTCCTGGAGGGGGTGGTGGAGGTGGTGGTGATGGTGGCGGGCATCATTAGTTTTCTTTGGTATAATCTCTCGTCTCTCTTTCTACCGAACGATCGCTTACCTCTGAATAGCGGTGTGTATTGTTTTCTGAGCACTGGCGAGTGCTACTGGGATTGGGTTCGGTGCTATTTGATGTTTTAGATTATCTTTATATGATATTAGATTTATTGGATTTTATTAGATTAGATTAGGTAAGAGTATTCCGTTCTGTAATTGAATTGCAGTCGAGTCAAACTCCTAGAATGCTCTCAGTGCACTCGGTATTGCTTCTGAAAGTGCAGTAAAACGAGTGATCAAAAATGATTCGGAAGCGGTGGAGCGAAAGCGGTTGAGCGGATCGCTGCGTAAGCGGTTGAGCGGATCGCTACCCTAGGAAGTTAGCGGTGAAAATTCTTCTTGCTTGGCGACGAAAACTCTGTCGCCAAGCGTTAATTTCTAATCAAAGATATGCAAAAAAATGCTCCTAGAGCACTTTGGATACTCCTGCCAGCAAGCAGAATGCCTTCCAACAAGCGATCCGCCGGTTCAGCACTTCTTTCCGCAAAGCGACTACGACTCCCAGTACCACCCGAAGAGCATGATGATTCGCAGACTGACGGGTCTGAAATATCACTCCGAGCATTGACCGCACTGTCTACCAGCACTCGGAGTAGTCAATCGACCAGCACTTGGAGCAGTCAGTCGACCACCGCCCCAATAGCGCGTAAATGGCTTCTCCGTTCTTCCGACACATCCACTGGAAGAAGCAGCCCAAGAAGGGTAGAATTCTATCTCCCCGATGGCAATACTGACAGCGCTGAAGTGCAGGAGCAGCAGGAGGATGTGCCAGAGGTGGAGGAAACCGCCGATACCAGCCATTCGGAGTATGACGACTCCCCAGAGAACGACTACGAGAGCTCTGAGGAGAACCTGGATGACCCGGAGGAAGAACCTCAAGCCTCCACGCAGAGATCGCAGAGTACGGGGAAGAGACCTCGTACAGTCCAGCCGACTACTGCCAGAGCACTGGGCAATGCTCGGAGGAGACCAACTGGTGCAGTAGCGGAGGTTATTGCTTCCTCCGACGTGTCTGTCGATGTGGTGCAGGTTCGACTCCTTCTTACCAATTGATGCTTTTTAAACAGGGACAGAATGCTAACTATTCAGAGGGGAACACGACCGGGTGCGAAGGTAATAAAGGAGACTCGGAGAAGGTCCAGGGAGAGCAGCACCCATTTCGGTACCCACACAGAATGCATCTCAGAGAGCGCCCACCGCATCACAGAGAATGCCTACCGCATCCCAGTGAGCGTCGACTTCGGCACCCAGCCAGGAACTATCTCAGAGAGCATTCCCGGCATCTCAGAGAGCTTTCCCGGAGTCTCAGAGAGCACTCCCGATACCCTCACAGTCAATGCCTTCTTCAGTGGCCGTTTATTCTTGCGATATTGACTATAGCTCTTCTAAACGGCACATAAACCTTTCCTCGATGCGTTCGAGATACGGCGACTCCTCACCCACTTACCGCCCCTATCGTTCCTCCCCGCCTTTTGAGGGCGTTGGCGAGAGCTCCATGAGCAGTCCCCGCATTCCTTCAAGCCCTCAGCTATATTTACCAGAAGCACAACCAAGAGTCTACGATATTGCACAGCTTTCGTCATCTATTAGGGACGAAGGAAATGCTCCTATAGCAGAAAGCGAGGTTAGTAGTATTCACGAAAGCATTGACGACCGCTTTGAGAGCACTATTAACATTCATGCGAGGAATCTTTCTTAGAGATCCTTGTTACCTAGCTCGAGGAGTGCAAACGTTCTCTCAATGCAGCCTCAGAGGATTGAAAAGGAGTGCAGCACGGTAATCGGGGACCACACCCTTCTACATGAGTCTTTCCCTCCTGCAGCGAGGCTTTCGGTACTGGTAGTGAGCATGTGGGCAGTTGCGAGTCGCAGGGTGGGATGTACGGTGGATCTGGACGAGGTTGTTATCAAACAGGTGAGTGCCCCGGAAACGTCGACGAGCGCTCTAGGAGCATAATTCAAGTTGAGAACGATAGGACAGAAGTCTACACTCCCGAGTCCGTTCGCACTTGATGCACGAAGCTAAAAGGCGCCTGGTGGACTCAACCATATACGGGCTTGGAAACCTCTCAGGTCCTGAGGCAAGGGCTGCTCAAGCAGAGTATCTTTTGAAGAATGATCGCTTCTTGAGCCCCGCGCAGCATTACGAGGTATGATCAATCCCACAGAGCACCCGGGAGTGCTCAGAGAGCACCCGGTGCCAACGTCCTGACAGCACCGGAGAATGCCCAGAAAGCAATCGCGAACGCTGCTAACAGATACGAGACCTACCGATTACGTTTTCTTGCGCCCGAGATTATCGATATATTGTATTATAAATACTTTGATGGGGTGAGGATGCGAGGGGTAAAAGACCCCGAATTCCTAGAGCGGATTACCCCCACCTTTATTTGCCTGATCTCCACTGCGATTTGGCATGGCATTCGGGCTTTGTCAACGGGAACATACGTGAAGCCTGACCATTTCCAGGCACAGAATGAGAATGTTGTTAGTAAGCATCCCCTATCCCCTCACAGCTATGTCGAGTGCTTCAGGAGCAGTGACGGATGCTCTCAAAACAACCTAGTGTTTTGAGAGCGGTGACGGAGGCTCTCAAGACTACCGAGTGCTTTGAGAGCGGTGACGGACGCTCTCGAGACTACCGAGTGTTTTGAGAGCGGGGATGGACGCTCTCAGGACAATACTGGATTTGCACGCTGACATTTAAATACGAGTAGAAACGCGCAACAGGATGAGCAACACATGGAAGGGGAGGAGTAGGCGGAACCAGGAGGCAACGTTGGAGGTAATCAAGGATAACCTCCGGGAAAAGGTATGCCAGAAGGAAGGATGCTACAATGGCGGAGTGCATTCTGAACACTGAGGCTAACGTTGATAGATACGAGAGAAGAAGGGCATCACTATCGAGGTGATACCGGAAGATGGATTTAGTGAAGACGACAAAGCTTTAACTACGGATCTTGCGGCATTCCGGAATGCTCGGAAAGCACCACCGAGTACTCTAGTGAATCCCTCTGGTTCCGACAACGGTGGCAGCCAGGAAGAGGTGGTTCACGCTCAACTTCGGGGCATTGAAGCGGAAGCACCTATATACCTATATTATATTCAATTAGCCAGTTCAAGACGGTTTGTAGTGTTAGGATTAATCAAATCACGGTTTTGAATGCTCTTCAAAGCAGTGCTTATTAAAGCAAAGAGTAGTATGCCTGGTAAAAACAGGGCGCTGAAAGGTAAAACACGGTGCGTCGGGGTGCGCCAGCTTCAACAAGCAATATCGGGTGCTGCTGGAGAGGTCATGTGCTCGAGGAGCAATCTGGAGTGCTCCAGAAGCATTAGCGATATGCTCAGAAGTTGTCAGAGAGCTTCAGGAGTACTCATAAATGCTTCAGGAGGCGTCGGAGGGCTCCAGGGGTGTCCAGGAGATATGTAGCAGTGTCAGGTGAGCGAGCACTCCGTCGGGATGGCCTCAGGAGGAAGAGCATTGCGTCGCGAGAGCGTCAGGCGAATGAGCATTCCGTGGCGAGAGCGTCAGGCGAAAGAGCATTCCGTCGCGAGAGCGTCAGGCGAAAGAGCATTCCGTCGGGATAGCGTCAGGCGAGAGAGCACTCTGTCGCGGTGAGCGTATCACTATCGGGGTGCGCGAGAAGTTCAGTATCCGCCTGGGCGTGCTCGGAACACTAGTGCGCGCCAGGGCGGAATGCTTTACGCCAGAGAGCGCCAGGAGCACTCTGCTGCTTCTCTGGAGAGGCAGTTTGTCTACCGAGCGCCCTGGGCGCCCTGAGCGCCCACAGCGTCTGGCGGAGGCTCCGGGTTTGCTGATGTACGTACCCCTTTGACAATGTATGATGTTTAAGGATATGTCTTGATGGGAAGTGGACAGTATTACACTCATCTGGTCCACATGGGCATGGGAGATCACAAAGAGACACTCTGGTGGGAGGTGGCTACTCTGGAGACAGGAATAGCTGGGTACTTGCCAATTGCTTGGGCAAGACAGCATAACCCGGATATTAACTGGGAACTCAATACCATAAACTGGAGGAGTGACTACTGCAAGCAGAACTGTCTCCCAGCGGCGGTCACAATAGAACCTATCTCTATCTATCAAATGATGGAAGAAGAAGAGGTCTACCAAATAGTGGCTACCATTTGGCATGATGAGAAGGGAGATAATGTGGCACTAATGATGCCCGAGCAATACCAGGAATTGGCGCAACTCGCCAGTAGGGAGAGAGCAGATGAGCTACCAGCTCACACCTCCAATGATCTGAAAATCAAGATCCTACCGGGCATGAAACCACCATTTGGTCCGTTATACTCCTGTTCCACTCAAGAGTTGAAGGCCCTCCGGGAATACCTAGAGAAAGAGGTAGCAACCGGAAAGATCTCAAGGTCAAGAAGCCCAGCGGCCGCACCAATTCTATTTGTGCCCAAGAAAGATGGAACACTGAGGATTTGTGTTGATTACAGAGGACTGAACAAGGTTACTGTCAAAGACAAGTATCCGCTCCCTATAATGAGTGAACTCAGGGAGAGGTTGTTCCAGGCACGGATCTTCACAAAGCTGGATCTAAAGAATGGCTTCAATCTGATCAGGATAGCAGAAGGTGATGAATGGAAAACCGCCTTCAGAACCCGCTATGGCCTGTATCAGTACAATGTGATGCCATTTGGTCTTTGCAATGCCCCTTCCGCTTTCCAAGCAATAATGAATGATGTCCTAAGGGAACTACTGGATGAGGGAGTAATTGTCTATATTGATGATATCCTCAACTACTCAGAGACAGAGGAAGAACATGAGAAACTGGTCAAGAAGGTTCTTCAGAAACTTCATGAGGCAAATCTAAATATCTGATTGAGTAAAAGTTCATTCCATGTCCCGGAAGTAGAATACCTCGGCTACCATCTCTAAGGAAAAGGAGTATCAATGTCAAAAGACAAGGTTGAGGCAGTCAAGGATTGGCCAGTACCTCAGAATGTCAAAGGAGTACAGGCATTCCTCGGATTTGCTAACTTCTATCGCCGCTTCATTGAAGGCTTTAGTAAGGTATGCAAGCCACTGACTGACCTCACCGGAGGAGATAAGAAATGGTATTGGACCGCAGCTTGTGAACATGCCTTTGAGGAACTCAAGGAAAGGTTTACTGACGCTCCTATCCTCGCCCACTTTGACCCCACAAGGAGAACAGTCATCAACAAACTCTGGTATTCCTTAGGGCGCAGAGCCTACGCCCCGGGCGCCAGGGACGCAAGGCGTCGCCAGGGCAGATCGCTCGCGCCTGGCATCGCCACAGCATGGTGCCTCCGCCAGGCGTCGACAGGGCATAATGCTCGCACCAGGCGATGCTATTACCGCGCCCGATGCCTCCAGAGCAGTATCTTTCCTCTCTGGCACCCCCAGGGCGCATAATCGTCTTGCACTCCGCCAGAGACTCGCGCCAAGCAGAGCACTGGCCCCAAGCGGAGCAATCATCTCCGAGTCTAGGCGCATCACGCACCTTCACGCGTCAGGCACGTCCAGGCAATGTGGTGCTTGTCCTGAGAACGCCTGGCGATGCTCTCTCCGCCATGGCACGCCTGGGGTATGCCTCCTGCGTCTGGATAACGATCAACAAATGAGTCTCCGACCAGGGACTGGCAACGAATCACTGACGCGTCGGGGACCGCCAGGAGACAGCGCCAGCGCTCTGACAGCACTCGCCATCAATATCTAACTAACCCTAACAAATCATAACGAGCTGCTCGCCAGGCGCCGCCAGAACATATCCCTCACGCCTAGAGAGCACTCGTCAGTGCTATCTGCGCCAGGAGAGCATTCTCACCGAGCTGCTCGCCAGACACCACAGGAGCATATCGCTCACGCCAAGACACTCTTCGTCAACAAGGTTTTCACTGACTGCTAAGAGATATTGCCACGTGCGGAGAGCTTTCATAGCACTGACCAATGCTCGTAGAGCTGCGGAAACATCTTTGATAATACTATTCAAGGTGGGACATCCCCCACTTAGACCCATATGAATCGATACACTTTCTTCAAAGGCGAGGTAGGCATTGCCAGTCTCTCAAACGATATCTCACGTGGGTATTCTTAACGCCGCTGAACGGTCAGTCGCGGAATACTGATACGAGCACTGTCGTGTATACTGGAGATGGCTACCAAACTTTTGACGTTTGGGTATGTATCTGCCGATTTGTGAAAGGCATTGAAGCCTTGAGGTTTAGGCTATGGTACGGCTCGTCTGAAAAGCTCAATGCCCTGCCTAAGCAGCACTCCAGCGCGAGCTTGCTGGAAATTGTTTCCCATGCATAAGCAGCATTATGCTGGTGGAGCGAGCTTGCTGGATAACAGACTCAGATACTGAGCGGCCGATACTCACCTCCCTCTTCCAATCCGAATGCGTACTAGCAGAACGACACGAATTTTGAATTAGACGGTCCTATTGGGTCTAACATTCCACTCGTAGAGCACTCGCCACTGCCCTCCGAGCATTCACTGGATATCACTCGGTCATGCTCTCACTGGATACCACTCGGTAATACTCTCACACCATTGGATATCACTCGGTCATGCTCTCACTGGATACCACTCGGTAATACTCTCACACCATTGGATAGCACTTGGTAATGCTCTCACTGGATAGCACTCGGGAATGCTTTACAGCACTTACGACCGCTCTCACAGCATTCAACTAAATTCATTCCACGTACACAAATCTATCCTAGTATTTACCAGCCAATTACCAGCATCCACCTCGAACAAATGGGCCATTTCTAATATACTGCGAATATTCACGACCCACATCCTCTTCCTCCTCCTCCTACAGACTTTCAGCAGCACATGTGAGATATCAGCAATACCACGATCCTTCGCCTCAAGTAGCTCAACTACACATAGTCTATGCGCGCGTCCTGTGCTATCCCGTACCTTGAACAGAGCCTCTACTCGTCCTGGTAAGCGTCCCCGAAACACTCCCCACTGCTCTGAGAAACCTACCGATACCCATGCCCAATCCTTTCTTATTTTCCCCTTTCTAAAAGATGCTGTTCCCGTACACCTGATATTGTGAACCTCGTAAACGTCAGGCCTTTGGAAGATTGGTATCGGAACCTGCAATCATGTGAAAACCTCCACCCGGCGCTCCAAAATGCTCTCAGAGCTTCCTGCAAAGCTCTGAGAGCATTCCGCATCTTCAGCATACTCCTTTATCAGGTGATATAGCATGATATCGCTCATTTGCAATCTGCCTGCTACGTTGAACAGTCTTTCCGATTTCGCGGAGGGGTTGCAAAGACGCTTCAGGGGTAGTCCGCTTTCTACTATTGAGCGTTCATTCGGCGTTTTCTTGCGGTCCTCGATTTTGAAAATGTCGAGCAACTCCTTGAGGTTATCCCGATGGCTCCAGAGGATGTCGTCGGTGCTCTCAGGACCTCGGACGATATCTTTCAGATTTAGAATTCGGGTCTCTAACACCAATCGCCTGCCCCCATAGTCCAGTATCTGCGTTGCAGCGCCGACCTTGTTGGACGCTCTGTAAGCTTCTTTTACCTGCCGTACATGGGCAAGCTCGCTGACGTCCGTGGAGTATTGAGGAATGCTCCCAAAGCGCTCAACGTGCTCCCGGTACTGCATCAAGACGTGCAATTTGATGAAGTTGAAGTGCGATCTTTCCCGAATCTCCCGGATCTCCTCTAAGTTTCGCTGGGTGCTATGGGAGCCACTAACTGCTTTCGTTCGATCTTTCACGTCCTTTAATGTCTTCTTGTACGCCCTGAAATCTAAAAAGATATCCTTGTGTTTATGGAAATTGTCGAGATAGCTCTCCATATAGTCCAGGGTGCTCGTTGTATGACTCCCATATTGTGCCATTAAGTGGAAGTCTATTAGACTTCGAACGCATTTCAAAGCTTTCGCGAAGTCGCTCCCCACAGCCACTCCCGGGTTTCTCAGAGCAGCCGCGAGTGCTCCTAGAACGACCCGCCCCAGATTCCGCATCTCTTTCCCTTGCCATTGGGTGGTAGAATGATATGCTTTGTTTGGTACTGCCAGCTCAGGGTAAGGCGCAATAGAAGCCCAAGCGTTGTCCAGCTCCTCCAATCGGTGATGCTTCTTCAGGAAGCCCTGAATCCACTCCATCATATGTTTCAACATCCCCAGGTAGATATTGTGCAGTATGTCCGGTTTATTGAGATCGTACGGATTAACCCTCGGCATACCCAGAAAGCATTGAAGAGGGTTTTGACGGATCTCGCAACAAGGTATTCCACCGGTTCTAGATTGCCCGGGTTCTCGCCAAATAGCTGTACCCTCTCCCTGTAGTCCTCGTGGTTGCGCATAGAGCTTCGACGAGTGCTCCCAAGATTGTGAAACTCCACCTCGCATCGCGGGCAAGCACTAATGTTTTGCAAATTTGAATGCTCGGGTTGATCAGCGATCCACCCCGAGAGCACCGGAAATCAAAGTTGTTCGTACCCGTAGGCACATGTGATTAGCTCACCGTCCTGAGAGTACTCGTGAATGCTTTGAAAGATCTCTCCAAGAGTGCGATGCAGTGCCATTTGACTCTGACGTCGTAAAACGGAGTTAGCGAGTGTTGTATTCTTCCCGAGCTTCGGTGGCACCGGTAGTAGCCCTAGGAGAATGAATGAATGCCCTATGGGCTTGTTGCGCACCGACGACTTGATGTCCCCGATGGTAAGATAGATTGGACAGGCTTTCTTGTCCCCGCTGAAATTTGTCAGATGTATGCCATCCGACGCGCAGATAATTGGTACGACAGTGGACCCCTCCGGTAACATATTCTATCGAGAAAGCATTAGCGACATCTCTTGGAGCGCTCCGACTTCAAGTGGACAGGTCGAGGCTTACGGACCTGCATCTCCCACCACCAATCTCCTGTATGCATTTCCCCATACATTCGCTCGCCGAATTCATTATGCTCCACCACGGGCGCGTACACCAATGACTCCCGGAAGGCACATTGCCCACGTAGATGTCGGACGACAACCATTGGATCGCGGTAGTAGTTATAACGGAGACATTCTAACTGATTTGTATGAGAGCATACTAATCAGGGCCCGCTATAGGCTGAGAGTTATTGATAGAAGCCAGTACCCGGTGACATACAAGTACCTGAAGTGTGGATCGCAACCAGCTGGAAGTGTAACTATATTCCGGTGACTAGGAAGAGGGTTTATTCACAGAAGGACAGACTGACGAGTCTATGCCTATCTGGCTGACTAGAAGGCCGGCCAGAGTAGGACTCTGATTGCCCGGTGACCCTCTACATCCTCCGAGCAATAGAAGTGCCGCTACAGCGCTAGCACTGTCTATTCCTGGGAAGTCTATAATAAGCCATGAGCTCTGCAGCAACTAAAGCCGGTTATTCCTGCAGGCTGAGGTTGTGTGACGACCAAGCGGCAGATTACCTATAGGCTTTGACTAAGGGTGGGACCGAAGGGCTTGGAAACTCCTGCTGGCGCTTAAAGGGAAGCGGGGTAGCGGTGAAATGTTCTCAAGCACCAGAACTCAGTCCCACCGGAACTTAGTATGAGAACTTGGAGCAGAGAATAGAAAGCTTTGGAGTATAAGTACTCAGCTTCATTCCCGCCCATTTAGATCTCCATCAATCTCGAAATCTCTCAAGAAACAGCAGAAGCAAGAGCCTTAAGATTATTCTAAGTTCTAGCGAGAAGAATCTTGAACCTGTAACCTGATTTCTATTCTGCCCGGCCGTCTCTATTCTATTACACTCTAGTAGTCTAGGACCCACGTTACAGTAGTAGGAGATCTTCCCCCCCCCAATATCCACCTCCGAATGATTCCAGCTCGCCTTTCCCAGTATGTCGTTCATTACCTCCAGCCTCTTGATAAAACCCCGCCCGGTGCTGTAGGAGCACTCACCACTACTCGGAGGAGCGCGTAGAAAAAAGCTGTCGATGTTCCCCTGTGAGGCTTTGAACAGTGTGAAGTAGCGTGCCATTCTGAATTCGTATGCTGACCGGAATGGGTCCCATGGGTATTGGAGAAGTCTCTGTGAGCACTCGTCGTAGTCCTCCGAGCGGTAAATTTGCTCCCCAGCACCCTCGTAAACTTTCGTAGATGCCCTATATCTATTTGAATCGCCATCTTCCTCCTCCTTCACAAAATATGAGTCGGATTTGAGGTCCGAATTAGTACCCGAATCGTAGTGCGTCTCTGAATAGTAATTGGGAATGCTCTCTGGGCTCTCGTCAGTGTCGTCGGGGGTCTCTGCAGGTTGATCGCGCTCCAGGAGTGAATATTGGTTTCCCAGCCATTCATCTGCTTGCAAAGGATGAATCGTTCGAAGATGTCTGTCAAAGTTCGCGGAGGAGGTGTACCTCTTGCTGCAAAAAGGGCAAGACGATTTCATTGGACTCGAGAATTTGCAGTCTGCCAAGGCCCAGGAGGCTTTTTCCTGCAGGCGGTGCAGAGTGCTCTACGAACGATTTGTCAGCCAATGAGGCTCTCGCTGCAGAGCGCTCACCAAGCGATTGTGCAGAGTGCTCTACGAGTGATTTGTCACCCAATGAGGCTCTTGCTGCCAAGCGGTTGTGCAGAGTGCTCTACAAGCGATTTGTCACCCATGCAGAGCGCTCGCCAGGTGATTGTGAGTCTTGCGCTTGCACCTCCATCTTAGCGAAGCTGATTTTGACATCATACATCTCCAACGGAATACTGCAAATACAAACACGAGCATAGAACAAGAGAAACCAACAATCCGCACAATCATGTCGCCAACGGTGCTCCGTTCTGCCCCCTCAGCATCCCCGAACTCTCTCTGAGCACTCGCGGATGCTAGTCAGATGATCGAGAAACCGTTCTCAACGCGAAATTCAATACCAATATCGTCTACGAGCTCAAAGAATACAACCTGTCCGACTTAGCTTCATAGCTCACAGAGCCCCGACACCAACAAGAATAGAAACACCAACCCAACATCGGAATTCAATCAACACCACTGTTGGGAGTCGGTACTACCGTCAGAGCGTTTCCGAGTGTGCCTAGAGCATTCATCTACGTCATTCAATTGAATTAAACCACCAGAGTAGAATCTTCGAGTGCGCCTATAGCATTGATCTACGTCATCTATTGGAGCAAACATTGAGCACAGCTTGGAGCACCATCTGCAGCGCCGGTCGGAGCACTCAAAAGTGCTCGTATAGCACAAGGGGGTGCTCGTATAGCACACTGGGTGCGCTCGGAAGCATGATGAGCTCTGGAATAGCTGATTCTACTCGGTATAAGAGCACCCTTCTCCTCCTTCCAAATCGTGAGAGATTCCTAACCATCTTCCAGCGCTACCTATCACTTCATACCCCTCACTGCTATCAAAGCTTTCAGGATATCTCTTGCAAGCGCATTCAGCTCACGTTTCAAGTTTAAGGTTCAAGTTTCAAGTTTCAAGTTTCAAGTTCGAGCTTTCAAGTTCGAGCTTTCAAGCTGCACATCTAGCAACCATATATAAAATGGTATATCCTCCTTAATTCTCTTGCTCTCAGAACCATACTCATCACATATTCCATATTCACTAGTCCCCTTCACCCCGCCTTCAGAGCACTCCACAGAGCTAACAGAAGAAGCGAGATCACGATCCAGACACAGACGATTCAGATACCAAAAAGCGCCGAAAGAAGGAAAAGAGGAAGGAGAAGAAGAAGGAGAAGAAGAAGCAGGAGATAGAGGAGCAGAAGGCGCTGGAGATTTTGCAGAAGAAGGTGCAGCAGACTCTACAGAAGAAGGTGCAGGAGAAAGAGAAGAAGGCGCAGAAGCAAAACGAGAAGTCCTCACTTTCGTCGTCTAGTAAAGAGCAGAAAAGCCTCCAGCCTATCCCAATAGAGATAGGAGAGACACCCCTGCTGCAGTCGTCACTTTCCAAGAAGCACCCGCCACCCCTCAGCACTCAGGAATCCTCCCAAAGGAGTGGGCAGCATTGAACTCTAAATCCAAGAAAGATAGCAGTAGCAAAAGCAGTAGGGATAGCGATAGCGAGGAAGGGCAACCTGAAGTCGAGCCCGACAGAGAACGTTCTGCAGCAGGCACAGCAGCAGGCACAGCAGCAGGCACAGCAGCAGGCCCAGCAGGCCCAGCAGCACCCAGGCCCGCAAAGCGCTCAGCAGGCACAGCAGCAGGCCCAGCAGGCCCGGCGACATACTCCAAAAAGCGACCAGCAGCAGGCCCAGCAGCAAGCCCAAAGCCCCAAAGAGAACGAACAGTTCGACAAGTCTCCAGCTTTTCCCCAGAGTTAGGCAGCTCGCCGACACTACCGTCGGCCCCTATCCGTAGAACCGAGCTCTCAGTTCGTACCCCTGCTCCAAAAGCAGTCGCCAGTGCTTCACAGAGCTCTCAATTCCGACGTCCCCGCCGGCTACCAATACCCAGTTCCCCTCCAGCGGCAGAGCAGAGGCAAAGACTCCGAGATCGTGCCCCAGAAACTCCCCTGCGTTCTCGGTTAGCGTACGCTAGTCCTCCAGAAGCGTTCCCCAGTGCTCCAGAAGCATCATCCCCAAGCTCTCACAATCCTAACAAAATGACTCAGGCAAATAAAGCGAGGATGACTTTAGGTTTGATCAACCTACCTAAAGTGTACACTAGCGTCCGCAACAGCCTCAAGGCGGAGATGCACAACGCCGGTTGGGTCAACAAAACCGTTTCCGGAGCAGCAGCGTTCAATGCTCTCTGCCTCCATGTGTTGAACATGCGCCCTCTCCGTGCCTTCCTGCCTATGTGGAACGGAGGCAATACCGCACCTCGCAGAGCACTCGTCGATGCTTTGAAGTGGCTCATTGCCGATGTTGGGCAGAAAGAAAAGCTATCGAGGGGGCAGGGGAATCGCGAGTTTAGAGAAGTTGCTGACGAGAGCGATGATGATGATGAGGACAGTGGCCGGCGCTCTAAGAAGCGTAAACGGGATCCAGTGTCCGCAGATCTCGATAGACCTTCCATAATGGTTACGGTGGTAGACCCGGATGCTCTGGGAGCATTCTCCGTAGTTGCCCTGCCCTGTATCAATGACTGGAACCATCGACAAAATCAGAATTCGTTCATTAATATTCGGACAAAGATAACGTTTCCAGAGCTCTGCAATTTGATCCTGAAGTACACCGCACCCGGCAGAACGATCAGGAGTATCTGGGGAGCACTGGATAACGTTCCACCGGCATCCAAACCTCCTGTTCGGCCAATGGAGGTCCAAATCACTGATTCGGAAGAGGTTGAAGGTTGGTTGAAGAATAGCGTTGGCAGGCCTAGGAGAATACTGGCGGTACTCCACAGAGCAGGCGCGGGTGCTAATTTGGGCGGCGCTGAATCGAGCATTCCCTCATATCGAAGAAGACGATTACACCATGATCGATATCCCAGCAGAGGACTCTGACTACGAGGAGGGAAATCACCGCATAAATGCTAAAGGACTGAGGGTATATTTGCCCAGAACTGATGCCAGTAATCAAAGGCTAATCCAGACTCATGTTAGACGTTGCGATAGACAGCAGGATGCTATCGACGACTTAGACCCCAAATACCTGAGGAAGTATCCTCTGGGTGTAGGGGTTGCTGACGCAAACTTTGCACAGGGAGTAATCTGGACGCCTGCCGGGATAGCAGCCAAGAGAGCTGCTGACGCACTCGCAGCTGCTGCTGGAGGCGGTGGTGGTGGAGGTGGTGGTGGTGGTGGTGGTGGTGGTGGTGATAACCCTCCTCCTCCTCCTCCTCCTCCTCCTCCTCCTCCGGGCGGACCTCCTGGAGGCGGTGGTGGTGGCGGCGGTGGTGGCGGCGGTGGTGGCGGCGGTGGTGGTGATGGCGGGCATCATTAGTTTTCTTTGGTATAATCTCGTCTCTCTCTTTCTGCTCAACGAATGCTTATCTCTGAATAGTGGTATGTATTGTTTTCTGAGCACTTGCGAGTGCTACTGGCATCATTAGTTTCCTTTGGTATAATCTCTCATTTCTATTTCTGCCAAACATCGCTTACCTCTGAATATCGGTATGTCTTGTTTTCTAAGCGCTGGCGAATGCTCCTGGGATTGGGTTCGGTGCTATTTGATGTTTAGATTCCCTTCATATGAATAGATAGGTTTCATCGTTTTAGATTTTCTTATATTAGATTAGATTAGATTAGATTACGTTCTTCAACTGAATTGCAGTCGGGTCAAACTCCTACATTGCTCTCAGAGCACTCGTTATCGCTTCAGAAAGTGCAGTAAAACGATTGATTAGAAATGACTCGGTTCAGCGGATCGCTACCCTAGAAGGTTAGCGGTGAAAATTCTTCTTGCTTGGCGACGAGAACTCTGTCGCCAAGGGTTGATTTCTAATCAAAACACGCAAAAAGAATGCTCCTAGAGCACATTGGATACTTCTGCCAGCAAGCAGAATGCCTCTCAACAAGCGATCCGCAGGTTCAACACTTCTTTCCGCAAAGCGACCACGACTCCCAGTAGTACCACCCGAAGAGCATGATGATTCACAGACTGACGGGTCTGAAATATCATTCCGAGTATTGACCGCACTCTCTACCAGCACCCGGAGCAGTCAGTCGACCACCGCCCCAATAGCTCATAAAGGGCTTCTCCGTTCTACCGACACATCGACTGGAAGAAGCAGCCCTAGAAGGGTAGAATTCCATCTCCCTGATGGCAATACTGACAGCGTTGAAGTGTAGGAGGAGCAGGAGGATGTGCCGGAGGTGGAGGAAACCGCCGATACAAGCCACTCCGAGTATGACGCCTCCCCAGAGAACGCTCAGGAGAGCTCTGAGGAGAATCTGGATGATCCGGAAGAAGAACCTCAAGCCTCCACCCAGCAGAGATCCCAGAGTATGGGGAAGATGCCTCGTACAGTACAGCCGACTACTGCCAGAGCACTGGGCAATGCTCGGAGGAGACCAACCGGAGCGGTAGCGGAGGTTAATGCTTCCTCCGACGTTTCGGTGGATGTGGTACAGGTTCCACTCCCTCCAACTCATTAATGTTAAAGGCAAAACGCTAATGATTCAGAGGGGAGCGCGTCCGGGTGCTAAGGTAGTACGGAGAGCAGCTCCCAATTCGGCATCCAGACAGAACGCATCCCAGTGGGCGCCCACCGCATCCCACAGACCCACTCCGGTACCTAGCCAGGAAGCATTTCAGAGATCGTCCCTAGCATCTCAGGGATCGTCCCCAGCATCCCAGAGAGCATTCCCGGCATCTCAGAGAGCATTCCCGGCATCTCAGAGAGCACTTCCGATATCCTCACAATCCATGCCTTCTTCAGTGCCCGTTTATTCTCGCGATATTGACTACAACTCTTCCATAGAGCACATTAATCTTTCCTCGATGCGTTCGAGGTACGGCGATTCCTCACCCACTTACCGCCCCTATCGTTTCTCCCCGCCTTTTGAGGGGGTTGTCGAGAGCTCTATGAGCAGTCCCCGGATTCCCTCAAGCCCTCAGGTATATTTACCAGAAGGGCAACCAAGATATGATATTGCACAGTTTCCTTCATCTATCAGGGACGGAGGAAATGCTCCGATAGCAGAAAGTGAGGTTAGTAGTATTCCTGATAGCACTGACCACCGCTTTGAGAGCATCGTTAACATTCCTGCGAGTAACCTATCTTAGCGATCCTTGTTACCTAGCTCGATATAACGGCCCGACCGCCCCCACCTGCTATCCCGTCGAGAACGTTGAGAAATCGAGTCGTTAGGTGAAGGATCGGATCGTGTCGGATAGGGATGGACAAGTTAGGAAGGTGTTAGGAGGATACGGTCAGCGCTAGGCGCTTCGGGTTAGGATTGCGGAAGGAAAGGATCGGGATCGGTTATGGGAAAAGGTGTGGGTCGCGGGTGTGAGTCATTTGGGATTAGTCATCGTGGGATTTCTTTGGATATATATTAGGCTCTCCCTCGCTTCGTCTATGTTTCTCTTCTCTTCTTCTTTCCTTACGCAACGTCTTCATTTGTATTCAGATTAATTGATTTCGGTCTCACCTGGCATGTTACGCTAAGCGGAGCCACTCCTCGTTTCGGTTGCTATTATATCCTGTTCGATCGGTATCCGAGCCCGATCTCCTGTCCCAGTCCTCGAACGTATCCTGAGTCGATCCTCGTCTCGGTACTGTTTGTTTAGTTCTAGAACCCCGCCCCGTTAGACTCGAGGAGTGCAAACGTTCTCTCAATGCAAGTGTTACGTGGAGTCCGTAGACAAAGACGTAAGGGTCCAAGCAACACAATCTAAACAGGAGGCTTAGGGGTAGACCCTAAACAAGCTAAGTATCTTGGAACACTCTTGGCCGATCGGACCAAGAGATCGTAGACGTAAAACTATAGAGAAATAAAACTAATAATATTCCTTAAATACAAGAGGTTGCGTGAAGAGAAAAGGAAAGGAAGAGAAACAAGACGTAGAGTGCAGACAGGACCCTTTATATAACCGAATAACCCCTGTCCGAGTCTGACTCATAACCGAACCTAATGAAAACACATTGAAACCCATATGACTCATCCTCCGACCGTTGTCACCACACTTCTCTTCATGCCACAACACATTATTCTATTATCTGTGACAACGCCATAACACATGGCACCTACACTGTGACTTAACCTTTCTTACATGATTTTCCCACATAGCAGAGAGACTCAACGCCTATAGGTACTGCCAACAGGTACGGGGTTAGCTGATAGTGCTCCTCGTTTCCTAGATATTGGTCTGAACCTTTTTCCGATTACTTAGCCTCTTCCCTCATATATCCTGCAGGGCCAAATGAGAGGCTTCCGGCAGTTCGACGCTCTGGGTGTTAAATCAGGGGTCGAAAACGTGTTTTTTAATGTGGGAATCTGCAACTCTGCATTATGGGCACATACTGGCCACACCGTGCTCCGAAGGTGCGTGTTATGGCGTCGTAACGAGCATTGGAATAATGTGTTGTGGCGTGAAGAGAAGTGTGGTGGCAACGGTCGGAGGATGAGTCATAGGGGTTTCTATGTGTTTCCATTAGGTTCGGTTATGAGTCAGACTCGGACAGGGGTTATTCGGTTATATAAAGGGTCCTGTCTGCACTCTACGTCTTGTTTCTCTTCCTTTCCTTTTCTCTTCACGCAACCTCTTGTATTTAAGGAATATTATTAGTTTTATTCCTCTATAGTTTTACGTCTACGATCTCTTGGTCCGATCGGCCAAGAGTGTTCCAAGATACTTCGCTTGCTTAGGGTCTACCCCTAAGCCTCCTGTTTAGATTGTGTTGCTTGGATATCTACGCCTGTGTCTACGGACCCCACGTAACAGTGCGGCCAGCAGTTGATGGTGCAAGCAATGATACTTGTAGAGGTCCTTCCAGCTCTTATCACATCTACGATACTCCTAACAGTTGCTATCTATCTATTTTCTGTTTATTATTGAGAGTTTATATACGAATAAGTATTTCTATTTTCGCTGTTTGTAACCTGCAGAATATTGCACTACTCGTTCTCTTGTGATTTACACGTTTGCTACCCAACCCGCCATTTGCTCCTCTCCCTTCACCTCTCGATACACTCTCTACTTTCACCTCCAGCTCCACCGTGGCTGGCAGTCGACACTTTTCTTTTTCTGGATTACTTTGCTATCCCGGACAATTCGCTATCCCGGACGAAGCGGAGCGAATCTTCACCGTCCGGCACAGCGATGTGCGACTGTAAATATGTCCCTACTTATATTTTTTACATTTCCGAACCGAACTAAGTCGCAAATCGTGCTTAGCAACTAGATTTTAATGGTATGCAGACCCAGTTCGATTCGTAACAGCGAGAACTGTTGCAACCACGCTGGTAGGGGTAAGTCTGTTGGCAGTGGCCGTAGTATGATAGCTCGAGAAGCTATGTGTAAACTTCGGCGTTTGCAGCCAATCAATCCATAGAAATTTAGAGATCTACCACCATAATGATACTATCGTCCAGCCTAACCGAATTTTCTCCAAAAAAGTTACTCTGAAGTTGACACACCCACCTATGCCTTCTCGCGCCATACGTCTTGGAATATGGTTTTCAAAATCTTCGCAGTCTGATTGGTCGACAGCGACAGGGTAGGTTTTGTAAGCACGACACACTGGCCGCATGCCCGCATGCCCGGAAACTGTATATACTGGACTGAGATTTCGCTGTAGGCTGTAATTGAGTGAGCCAATTTTGCAAGCACTGGAGCTGGCCAAGCGCTGGAGCTGGCCAAGCACTAGAGCTAGCTATAGTCAACTGCTAGAGCTAGCAATCGTCAACTGCGGGAGCTTGCAATGGTCCACTGCGAGAGCTGGCAATGAAACTGGGGATGGGTGGCTGGAAACTACTATGCTGGAGATACCTGAAAGAACTGGGTCACTACACCATTCATTTGCGGGAGCTGGCTATGATCACCTGGGCGGGAGCTGGCTAAGGATCGAAAGATTAATTAACTGCAAATACTACAGGTGGGGGAGATTCTCAGGTGGGAGGAGACCTCGCGGTTGCGAGGTGGCCCACCCCTATTATATATGTACTTGTACTCTACGTTCCCGCATTTTCTAACCCTGGTGGCTAGATCTAGACTTTCTGTGATCGCGTTCCCTTTAATGTAAGATGGGATGAAATATCCCAGCGGCCCAGTGCACGGGTCTGTCTGTGGTCCCTGCATCAACAATCACAACCACCATGAGTACTTACGTACCTATTCTACGAATGTTTATAGGAGAGATCGATTGGTCGATTAAATTTGACGACATTGAGAAATCGTGTTTAACTATTCAACCTATGTACAATGATTTCTTATTCACTGGGCTGAAATTGAATCCGGATATCGGGCTACCGTCCGCTTCCTCTGTCGATCACCAAGCTCCTGAGGTCATCCGATCAACGGATGTTATTACCTACATACATGCAATACCCTTCCTAAGGTAGAGAGAGTAAATTAAACTCTACGTTCTACCATAGCAAGTTGCAACCCCCCACTTCATCGAAACTACTTCTTTTATTTTCTCCAGTCTGCTTCACTCGATGGCGAACCTTTCCCGCACATCCCTGCGTGTCCTCGGATCTCACCTGAAACCGTGTGCTTATCTGCCCATCTCCCGAGAACCAATAATCGAAGGCTAATCTGCGACGCAGGAAGTTGCTGAATAGATCAAAATGTTGGCCGCTGTATTTGAATGGAATTTTAGCTGCTATGTACTCCCAGCCGTATAGCAGTGTATCCCACCCCGCGCAAACCCTAGTCCTTTCCGCTCCATATACCTGCAATTATATTTAACTCGATTCCAACAGGTGTCACTCCCGCCAGATGTATCTCCGGATATTAGGAAACCTTTAAAGGGACTTCTTGGCGTGGAAAATGCAACTAATATTCCGCTGAAAACCTATAATGTCACGAAAGTCGATGCAAGACCAAAATTGTCAGAACATCATAAGATACTATTTGATGACAAAAAAATTTCTGTCCCGTGGGAAGAGGGCAAGACTTCACATTTGTATAAGATACTTTATCTTGATAATTCTCTACCCCTATATTCATTGGATATAATTAACTGGTGTCCTTAGCCAACATTTGTGGATCCGAGATCATTGCCAATGCCCGGAGTGTTTCCACCCTGACACAAAACAGAGACTGTTGAATACATTTTCCGTAAGTAATGCACTCCCCAGGAAGCTATCTAGTATTCTAACAGGCGGGAGATTCCAAACCATGTTAGACCAGAATCGGTTGAGGCAACTGAAACAGGCATGCAAATTTTATGTTCGTGATTCAGTTTACCTCCTAATGGACAAAAAGCTGTAGAATGATATCTTATGTGGTGTATATCAGGGAAGAACGGGCATAAGAGTTTCTTTACGTGGGAATGGCTGCATCTACATTCTTATAACCCACGACTCGAAAGATATTTGTCGCCACAGTATGTGTCACCAATTTCTTGAGTATGGAATCATTATACTAAGAGGCCAAGATTTAAACTTTGGGGATCCGAAATTACGGAGTGTCCGCCTGAGGTGGAATATAAGTCGGTAATGGAAACGGAGAAAGGGGTTGCAGAATGGACAAGAAAGATAGTGGGTTCCCCTATATCAAGAGGTGTCAGGTATCAAACTTTAATCTAACCAGAAATTCCCAGTATATCTACGGCTTCTGCTATATAAACGGGGTTCCGGTCTGCCATGATGCTACGAAGGCGCTCATTGAACGAATAGCCCATATCCAGCATACTCACTACGGTATCTTTCTCCAATATTCCTTCTTTCTATGCCTTTCTTATAACCCTAGCTGACGAATGACACTCCCGTCAGGAGGTTTCTGGTCCTTCACATCAGATCTTGCTTCGAAAGATACAGCCTATACTAGCCTCCCTCTCTCTGCACATACAGACACAACTTATTTCAGCTCTCCCGCTGGTCTTCAACTCTTCCATCTCCTCTCTCACACCGGTGGTACTGGCGGGCAAACATTACTAGTTGACGGTTTCCGTGCGGCGAAGGTCCTCCGTGATGAGGACCCTACTTCGTATAGAATCTTATCGAATACACGAATACCGACACATTCCTCTGGGAATAATGGAATCTCGATACAGCCTTACGCACCTTTCCCGGTGTTGAATCACCACCCAGCCAATGGCGAGCTATTCCAAGTAAGGTGGAATAATGATGATAGAGCAACGATGGATCGATGGAATGACCCTGATGAGGTTGAAGGATTTTATGATTCAATTAGAAGTTGGAATAAGGTGCTCAAGCGCAGGGAGAGCGAGTATTGGGAACAGTTGGTGCCAGGAAAGGCGTTGGTATTTGATAACTGGAGAGTTCTCCACGGACGGGCGGCATTTGATGGGTCGAGGACAATGTGCGGGGCCTATGTTAGTAGAGATGATTTTATGAGTAGGTTTATGATGACAAACTCGAAGACAGAGGATGTCTTAAGAGCGCTTTGATTTATAGTTTAAGTTTTTACCTCCTCTTTCTCCTGAGGCCTTGAACAATTGTAAACACATATATGTATGGTTTCTGAATATTACTAAGGCACGTATGAGTCGATTCAACCCTAAGAAGTGCACATATTGGTGCTCATGATCAACTAATACAACCTAAGATAAGTAAAGCCAGTACCACATCACAACTTAGCTTGATTCCGTTAACTTTCCAAATTGTTTATAGATACATGTATTGTTTCTTTCTTTGGTGAAACCTGGCCATTCTCGGTCATTGTCGTGAAGTCAAAAAAAGCAGAGAGAAAAAAGAAAGAAAGGAAACCCGTTCAGACAAACCAAAAAGGCTCTAAGATATTCAGAACGCCTAACAAAAGCAACAATAGAAGGGTACAACTCTGAAGGAGAAATAGCATCCTGCCTGCAGAATCCGGCTAGACGCTGACTCCATAGTCGCATCGCGCCTAAATCGGTTTAATCTATCCACCAATAAACGTTATAATTCATTCCCTTGTAGTCAACAAGCAGGAAGTGATTACCTTAAAGTGGAGAGCAATAAGTGAGAAAACAAGTGCTTTCAGGTCCTGCACGAGGTAATAAAAGACACGGAGACCTTCGGGATCCGCAGATTCTTGGACGTCTACCAGTGAGCCAATTTTGGCAGTCTGGAGTCGGGCAGATAACTATCAGCAACCAGGAATAGATATAAGGACTTCAGAAATCCACCAACCTCGAACGAGATGTGTTCATTTCCAAGACGAATCTCGAGCTCTTGACGACCATCCTTGTTCTTTGGGGGCCATTTCGCGTCGTCTTCTCTGTTGTTTTGGGGGGTTAAATTATACTCTGACACCTTTGAACGTTCATACGGAGATTTACTTCATAATTTCACTCTCTTTAATTATACGTTTGATCTCCTTGATCATGAGAGAGCTCACGCACACTAAAAGTTCCATCAAGTCAATATTGGTTCAGTGTGATCGCTTTGGGGGATCATTGGTAACAGACTTTCCTTGCGTATCAAAGAGTCATTACGGTAATTCGAGTTGTTGGCATATCGAGCTGTAGCGCTGCGGCCATCCCCAAGAACACGGAAATCGAATTCTAGAATTTTAGTTGTTAGAAATTGCCAATCACGATTGCTGGCGTGTGGTAGGGAGAAATACCGAGAAATTCGTGCCCAAACCTCCCGTTGTGCCCAGAGTAGTAACGCAAATAGAACTGCTCGTTGTTGGCAGCCATCGTGGGGTATTGAAGAGTAATAAACTGTGTGGAGTGGATAAATTGGAGGTCAACTGCTGTGTTGATAACTGAATCTTAGAATGCCGTCGAGGATTTTAGTGTGGCCCCCTGCACGTGCCAAGGCCACATTGACGCCAAGAAGCTTAGAGCTTAGCTGCAAGGGAGCAAGGAATCGAAATTTTTGGAGACGAGTCTATATCCCACTCAGAACTCTACTTGTTGGGGGAAAAACAAATATAGTCCAGGAGGCAATACTTTCTTGCACCCGTGACGTATTTACCCTGCAAAACGTGCGTGTCGTCAGGTCCACTCATTCCTTTCTTTTCTTTCTAGTATTGATCGTGAGCTGTCTGGGCTCTGGAGAGGGGTCACCACCGTTTCAGAACCGGGGAACAATTTAGGTCCACCTGCGCTCGTTTCAGTAGCATGCCATGGATTAAATGAAGAGCTTAACACGATACATACTCGCTCTCCACCATAAGAACAATGTGAGTGACGGAGACATATAGAGAATTGTCTTGGCCCATACCAATTATCCTTGGCATTGGCACCTGCATTTTCAGGTTCTTATGGTGGATACATGTAGCGAGTACATGTAGGTACATGGAAGCACTGTAGGCCTGTGGAGGTAGGATGAGAGTGTTTTAAGCCATTTACTGACTTGGCCATGCGTCTAGCTAGTTCTTCACTATTCTCGAGTAAAGAACCTACATATTTTTTTTACATGTGTATGCACAATCCACATAAATCATGTAGGTCTGTATGGAGAAGAGGGAAATATTATTATCGTGCAGAGAACATCAGTATGTGCGTAAACTAGGAAACGGTTCACACTCTATCACGATCCACTGGTTTGTGTGGTCCATCGTGGAGTTGCTACCGATCGGGATGACGATGGCCGGCATTAAGTCTCGACGGAACAACGGCGACAGAAGAGCCGCGAGCGGGAGCCAAAAGTCTGGGCATGGTTTGGGTCCTGGCAGGCGGGGGAGGTGAGCAAGTTAGGAAGCAATCAATACCTACTGCGATGCTCAGAAAGGTGCTCCTCGCTTCATCCGTGAAGTAAGCATACAGAACTGGGCCAGGAGTGAAAGTTTCGGGCAGACACATAGTAAGTAGTAAGTGTGAGAGACTTCTAGTGGGTTGAATTCATTCCCATACTGAACCGGGCCAGGAGGGTTCGCTTTATTTATTTCTATTCCTTTTATTCTTTCCCTTTCTTTCTTTCCTTCTTTCACGCTTTCTTTCCTTCCTTCCTTCCACTCATCCATCCATCCATCCATCCATCCATCCATCATCATTCTTCCCATTGTTCTATCCATCACGCTCTAGCCGTTTTCCTCCCACCACTCTCACTTGAGGTGGTTGTCGTCGTCCACTTTGAGCATTCCCAGTGGCAGTTACTAGTTACTACTACCGCTATTACCACTACCGTTACCACTACTTCCCACCTACCACAGCAGCGAGGACAGATCATTATTGCGTACAACTTATACTTAGCTAGCTAGAGTAGTTCATACGCCATTTAAACATATTACAATTCTCGATCGTCCCATCTTTGCTGTAACCTGACCTTTTCCTTCTTGCTGTTCTTATTCCTTTTCCTTGCCCTATTCCCATATATTATTCTTCCTTGCTCCTTCCTCGAGCTTCACTCATCCGCAAATACACTAATCGTTTACCCTCTCTCCCTCTCAATCATTATTTCTTCTCCAAGCTCCCTCCTGCATAACTGTCGTCGCCACAACCATAATAATAGCCATTACCACCTTTTCTCCCCCCCTCCCCGCTTGTCCACAGAGCCACCACCCCCACTATCGTCTCATATCTCCTTCTGTCTTTCTTTCCTTTCTCTCTTTACGCTTGCATGACCATTAGCACTCCGCCGCAACGCTCTTCTCTCCCTCCAGCCTCCTCCTCACGCTCCAAATATCTTTACACAGAAATGCCAGACTCGGAGAGCCAGTGGATATTCACTGAGGAGGAATTACTCCGTACTCCTTCAGTTCTCGATGGACTCTCACCTGAAGCAGAGCGCGAACAGCGTAGCAAAGGTTGTAACTTCATCGTGCAATTGGGAATTCAGCTCAGGTTACCACAAGTTACCCTCGCAACAGCCTCCATGTTCTTGCACCGTTTCTACATGCAAAACTCGCTGAAGAAACACCACTACTATGTTGGTCCCTCCTTCCCTCGTGCTCCGGGACAAGCAATGCGATTCGTGGGAAGACGGTTCTAACGCTGCGACTTCAGGAAACTGCCGCTACTGCCCTTTTTGTCGCAACTAAGGTTGAAGAAAATATGCGCAAATTCGGTGAGCTTGTCGCAGCCTGTGTTCGCGCGGCACAGAAAAATCACACTATGCCAGTGCATCGCGATGACAAGGAGTTTTGGAAATGGAAAGATTGCATCCTCACAAAGGAGGATTACCTACTTGAATCAATCTGTTTTGATTTAGAGACTGAACCCCCATACAGTATGCTTCTGTTGATCACCAAACGTCTGGGCGTGCGAGACCGCGAGCTTATTCGCATCGCATGGACCTTCATAAACGATTCAACTCTCACCATGCTATGTGTGTTATATCCAAGCAAAACCATCGCCGCTGCTGCTCTCTACTGTGCGGCCAAGCATTGCGAAAGAGAATTCCCCGACCACGGTGGGAGACCATGGTGGGATGTTATTGGAGTCAAGATTAGGGATATCAAGAAGGCCTGCAATTACATGGCTATGATCTATGAGTACGCAGTACCTAAAACTGCCTGGTACAATCACGTTTATTTTAAAACGGAATTCGAATTACTCATGAAGACTTTTTTTATTAGGAACAATCCGCTCCGAACTGAAGTCAAATACGTTGCAACCCCCGAAAACGGCGATGACAATAACAGAACCCGGGCAAGAGCCGTAAGCGATGCCAGTCCCGAGAGTGGGTCTAGAAGTAGCAGGACTGAAAGTCGATCGGGCAGTGAAGGGGGGAAGAGGCCTAGGGACGACAGCAGCAGGACCGAAGAGGGTGAGGTTCCCGATGAGGCTGTTAGAAAGAAGCTCCGACTCAATGAAGACCTATCCGTGATGAACGGAACAGACAGCGGAGACGAGTCGAGGCGAAAAGTTGACGATGAAAAACCCGTACCCGCCCTTCCGAGAAACGAGCCCGGTGAACTAGAGGAGGGGGAACTTGACGATTAGCGATTGTTTGCATCTTGAGGTTGGTACTTTTTCTTGATAACGCGAAGATACGAATGCCTGAAAGGGGTGATCCGATGTGAAAGGGAAGAGCCATGTATTATGCTTTGTTTTGGCTCCCTGTTCTTTTGTCGATACCCTATGTCTCAATCGTCCTTATCTTCTGTCCTGCACTTGGCGAATTGGAGTTTTGACTTTCTTCTTCTATCCCCGAAATAAGACTTTACCCGAAAACATACTTATATTTATTTCGACCTTCTTGTAACCTACCTATCTTACGTTTTTGGTTCCTTCTGACCGCACCGATGTGGAACCCTGGCTAAAAAAAGTTTTCATGATTGAAAAAACTCATGTGATAGGATTGAGTGGGTTTAGTTGCGGTATCCCCTGTATCCACTTTTCTCTTTTTCTTTTTCTTCTTTTTTTTTTCCCTCGTCGCAGGTAGAGTACAGAGACAGATTTGCTGGAGGCTTTTAAAGTTTTAGGAAACTCGATTCCCTTTACGATATTGCCGGTGGGTGCGGGGTACTATACGTTCCAAGCAGACAAAGCCTATATTACATGTAGTGATATATACAATAAATGAACCGAAAAACCTTTACATAGGTAAGATGTACAATTCCCATCAATGATGGGAATTCATAGTGAAATTATTATCTCGCTATATATTGTTCCCGCGGATTTCGCTCGGGAAAATTCAAAGTGTTCAGATCACTGAACTAATTATTTTTAACACCCATATACCTACTTTGAATGACCCATAAAGCCTACCTTAACCAATTCAGGTACATTAGCCACATCTAGGTATATGATACAGTGCTCTTTGCATATGTATTATCATGAGTATATGTAGAGTATTCTACTCAAAAAATGTTGCAATTAATGAGAAGAAAGAAAGAAAAGAAAAAAAAAGGCCGAGGGGGCAGTGGGTCACCTCGAGTGAGAGCGCGTGAATATGTGCCAAGCCTTATTATGACTAAACAACGTTCCAACAACCCGAACCCCGATCAAACAACGAACTTGTGTCAAAAACACCATCTCTCACTACCAAATCTCTCCCCACCTTCAATTGAGACCCCACCTGCTCTCTACCGTCATGTTGGTTCAGTCTATCCGAGCTTCGGTAAAGTTTTCCATACCCTCCGATACCCAATTTAATGCCATGTAAACATCTAACAGCCACTCCAGCGCTCTTCACTCACCCGCTATCTTGCCCGCCAGCCTACATTCACCCGTGCATTCATCGCGCCAACAGCTGTCCGCCAGGGTTCGTCGTTCCCCCGGCATTCCCTATCTGTCAACTTACTAGAACTGACTTCGTTCTTCAGCCGATATTGTCCAAGACATATATCTCCGTGAACTGAAAGCCTACAAGACCCCCACTGCCAAGGCCTCAGACAGCGAAGGCCAAGTTAAGAAATGGAATCTTCCCGCGGCCCCAAAGAGCCCCGAGGAGGCCGAGGCCTCTTTGGCTGAGCAGTTGAAGGCTTACGAGACCCAGGAAGTTGAGGTTGAAGGGCAGGCCGCCGCCGGTGAGCCAGCCGAGGCTGCCGTTGAAGAGGACTGGTTTGAGGAGGAATTGACCTTTACTGAACCCGAGGCCCATGGCCATTAGAGTTTGTGAATTTTGATGGATGAAGCATAGACTTTCAGAATGTACAGAGCCTAGTTCAAAATAATCTCATGCATTGAGAAGAGTAAATGGAGTATCAGGAATATCGACTATTCCCGAATCTACTGGTATTGGTGTAACACAATACCATAATTTTTCAATTGAACCCTTTGCAACATTGTCTTTTCATTATTCAGTCTAATTGCAGTTGGTCATCTAGCACGACAGTGAATTGCCCAGTTACCCATCCTTTGATCTTTCTTCCCCAAAACTAATCCATTTGGCTATACCTAATTCCACATACGTTTTTTATACGATGCTTGGTCAAAACATTCCTTGTCAAAGTAAATTCCATGGCATGACGTATCCAGATCTATTTACTCGTCAACCCTAGGAGCTATTACAGGATATCAATACCAACAGCTGCCATCAGACTATTATTTAATGTTGAAGTATGCTCCTGAAGTTACCGAGCCAGATACCCAGGGTTATGAACATCGCTACCTAGTGTTTTCGGAACTGCCCCCTGGCGTGGTAGAAAACTCAGGGCGTGGAGGTGGAGCAGCTACGGACCAGAATGAGTTCTTCAGGTCTGCGGCCCACTCGCGTGGCTAGGTGAAAATATTACCATGAGCAAAAGAAATCGGTGGATAATGCGTAGAAAAGAACATACTAGACCAAACGGATGAGTATTTCCCCAGTCAGCCCAGAATACCGCGTACCATATAACCACTATTGCAACCATTATCGTTAGCGATTCGAGTTTGATATCACCAGAAAAAAGAAGAGGAGGAAAAACAAAATATATAGCATATGAATGGGGAGCTAACAGACGCTACTGCCCAACTGCATTGACTTCACAAACTTTTGCAGCTTTGGCCTCGCCCACTTCAGCTTCGCACGACGTCTATACCGTCGCTCCAGACTGAACTGGTGTTTGGGCGTCAGCAATGAGAAGTCTGGCGGCCATGGGCGCTTCGGTTTATAGAGCTGTGATAGGATGCGCGAAGGAAGCATTATGTCGTTCGTCATCTAGGATTTGTTAGACAAATACAGAGTGTTGTTTTAGACGTGCCGCCGTATGACACAATCGCTTTGTTGTCGCCTTCACGCCACATCGAAATCTAATCTTGCCCATCTTATCAGACACCCTACATACCCAACTGAACGCGAATTCCAGTGACCTCAATCGTACAGCAAACACTCAAACACTCGCAAGCCCACCTGTTTCCCGCCATCAGGAAATTCATAAATCCCTTCAGCTGAACTCTTGGGTGTCTGCGATATATATAAAGCATGTCGAATTTACAGGCTGTTCCACAGCCGAGACGTGCTTCCGGGGGGGAGCTTGTCAGGCCAACTACAGCAGCAGTAGACTCTACTGCAGATATACAAACATCCTCACTAATCCAACTTACACCGCGAGTATCTGAATCTTCCGTACTACCGCAGAAAGAGAAGGAGAAAGAAACGATAGACGAAGAGGAGAAGCGGTGCTGGATATGTTATACAAGCGACGCTGAGGAGGAAGCACCAAAGAGCGACTGGAAGTCCCCATGCAGGTGTACCCTCATAGCTCATGAGTCCTGCCTGCTTGAGTGGATTGCAGACCTCCAGAGGTCAGAGAATAATAACTCTGGGGGGAAGATTGCTTGTCCGCAGTGTAAGACACAGATCCGACTGAAGCAAAAGAGGAGCATGGTATTAGAGGTTGTTGAGGGGGCGGGTAGAGCCGTAGGCAAAGCTGTGCCGGTCTTGATACTTGCGGGTTTGCTTCTCCTGTCTGTAGACACACCGAAATTTTTAGGGCACTTGTGCTGACTCCTACTTGCGGTTCTATTCAGGTGTGGGTTCGGTAGTTTTTGTAGCTTGCACGGTCTATGGTACTTCCTTCAGGTTTGTCTTTGGAACTGAAGCCCAGGTGACTAATCCTTCTTCATAGGAGTCAATACAATATATGCTGTCTGTGGACCTGAATACGCAAACCGGGTTCTGTTAGGGCCAGATTCGGAGTTCTCTTGGACCTGGAGTATGTTCAATGTTGATTGTAATGCAGATATATAGCTAATATATATAGGGCTTGGCATTGGTCTTCCTCTCATTCCTTTCGTACTCGTGGCCTCGCGGACACGAACATTTGAGTCTGCACTTCCGGTTCTTCCATTGATCTTCTTCTGCCACTCGGACCCACTCTATATCTCATTTCCACCATCACCCGCCATCACACTAGCATTACTACCATATTTAAGAGTATCGTACAACAGCCTGTGGAATCGGTTCATAGGACCTTATGAAGATCGGTGGATTAAAGATGTAACGCCGGCGTACGCTCTGGACAACTCGGAACAAGAAAACAACCAAAGACGAGCGGAGAATAATAACAATGCAAATGCGCAACGGGAGAGACGCCCCGAGAATGCTCCACCGAGGGAAGAGGTTGTAAACGGATGGGACGGCGAGGTACGCCTCGAGAACCACAACATAATTGTACAAGGAAGCAACATCACAAACATGATTCTGGGAGCTCTCCTATGGCCCAGTGTGGCCAGGATGGTCGGAGAGAACATTCTGGGAAAATGGCCCAAGGCTTGGGGTGGAGATGTTGTAAGGAAGTGCTTACCAGAAGGAGTCGTAAGAAACGTTGTTGGAGGTTTGATAGCGGTTGTTTTGAAGGTATGTTGCTTTTAGAGGATTTTAAACTTGGTCCTGGGAAATCCCCTCTCCCTCTGAAGAACGTTATTGGGAATTATCAGCTGTTGGGCCAGATTGGTTGAATTGGTCAAATTAGCCAAAGCGCGGCAAGAGCCCGGAAGGATGTTAGCTGTTATACTGTTTTTCTCATCCCCTTTCTTTACGTTTCTTCATTGGTCTTTACTGCGCCGCACACATGATGAAATTCTCTTTTTCTGACGTATTTATTGATCCATCAATAGGACTTCATTTCTCTGTACTGCAAGTACAAGCGAGCTCAACAATTCCGCACCCGAAAAGTCATGAACTACAACGAGGTTAAGAAGGAGAAAGCTAAAGCGGCTGCTGCTGGACGGAGGTAGCTGTAATTATATCATTTTACTTTATCCTATTTTATTCACCGCTTTTATTCTTTGTTTGATTAGATTTTATCCTTCCCATTTCATCTACATTTGGTGATGGCAAAACTTTCATTTAATGGCTTCGGTTGGATCTTTATATTCCCATGATACACTGGTTGTATTGCCACAAATACTACCCGCATTCTTGGCAAGATGTTTTTGGTTGGTTATGTTGCTTAGTTATTCCTTCATTCGCGGCGTTTATCTTTCTTTTCCTTCCCTCAATTGTCGGTGTGGTTCATCACTCGAAATCAAACTGGAACTGAAAATCATATTTCTGGCTCGAACCCCTTCCCAAAAACATGTACTCGGGTACTCGGTTTAGAACCAAAACATGCGATGAGGTTATTTGTATGGCAGAGCGGCGCCACTCCATACAAGTAATCCCTGTGTCTCCACTTGCATGTTCTGGTTCTTATTGTTACACCCGAGTACACGGTTGTTCCTATCGCCTCATTTTCCCCGGGCAGACTTGGAAAAACACTCTGTGAACACACAAAGGTTAACTAGGCATGTTTCAAGTGATCTTGGTCTGGAAGTAGCCCATGAATCAATTATCCGTCTAGGCAAATCATCTCCCCGGTGGCAGGAAGGGTGTCCCGCTCTTTCTGGGATTGGTCGGGTTTGGGTCTCATGTGAAACATCTCACTATCACACAAAAGTTTATTTCAACACCTCGGGAAAACCCACCAGAACAAAACCCTTCACATGTGGCGGTTCGCTGCCATTCCTACATCAAATCACGCATTATGGTAAACATACCTTATATAAGCGAAAATAAGCGTGGGACGAATATGGTCGAGTGACGGATTATGATTGTAAGATTCACATATCCCAGGTACTAATACAGTTAACATACACAAATATCGGATACGATAAATAACTCAAACGAAGTGTTCCATAACTTAATCTAAGGCCAACAGCGGTAAGGCACAGGTGCTTGTTTCTCTGTGGTTGATTTGATAATAGCAAGCCCCCTCTAGAGTTACGTGCTGTACAGTGCTTGGATGAAATCGTTTGGTCATCCCAGTTTTCTTGTCTGAGCCTTGTCCAGCGCTGTCCAGAGCCATACGTCCGAAACAACGCCACAATCTCACCATTCTAGTGGCGAAGAAAAATCCTCGGGGCTTAGAAAATCTATACGTCTTGATTCCCACCCCCAATATTAAGGAACCGCGTTCGGCCCTCTACTATACATACGTACCTTGTACCTTTTATGTACTCGTAACTTCTTGACGTTTGTAAAAGGAACCGCTATTGCATACCATACTAAATTACGGACTTGGGGCGTCTTTGTATGGTATGCAATAGTGGTTCCTTTTACAAATGTCACGAAATTACGAGTATATCCTTGTCTCGGCTTATGATATCTCCTATAGCGATAGGTATACGTACTGTATTCATAGGTACATGTATCTACACATGTCTGGGTGTTATGATATACCACATTTCCTTTCATAGCAGGATACATGACCTAGATTCCCGGTGACCCAGGTATCTATCTGATGTATGTATCTATGTAGAAGTGCGCGTCCTGTGCCTAAATTACCCAGCCATCTTCCGGACAAGTTTCGTGGGGACAGTCACAGCTACTGGGCGGTAATGATAATTGATACAAATTTCTTCTGCATGCACATGTTAGAGAAAGCACGTACGTCGCCTATTGGGATTCTTTCTGGAGCAGGCTAGACCGTATCGGTTATTAGATATTATCCCCTGCCTACTATTCGCTACGCATAGATAATCAGTTCCAGTGAGAGATTGCCGTCATTACCAATCAATGACTATCCCGCCACTCCATAACCAAGTGCTATTAAGTAGTTTCCTGGCGTTTTTGGACTGGGCCACTATTGCATACACCTAAAATCAGGATCTTGCGTATTTTTGTATGGTATGCAATATCAGCCGCGTTCAAAACGTCAGGAAGTTACGAGTAGATGCACTTGCGCATGATAGGCACATGACGTTTTCGAACACAACTAATATTGCATACCATACAAAAAAGCGTCAAATCCACCTTTTTGTATGCCATACAATATTAGTCGTGTTCGGAAACGCTATGAAGCTGGGAGTATATGTACCTATTTCAATGTCTGGTAGGTATGCCGTCCTAGCCAATTCGACCTCTAAGATGGCACTAAACGTATAGATAGCTCGAAACAACCACAACTCATCGGCATGCTGAATGTTGAAGTATGGGAGGAACCCTAGTGGCTTAACCAGCTATACAAACACTGTTTTAGACCCCTATTCTTACTCCTCATTTCACAACGTTTTCGAACACAACCGCTATTGCATACAATATAAGAATATGGCTTGGTGGGTTTTGGGATGGCATGCATTAATAGCGGTTGTGTTCGAAAACACTGTGGGGAGAATTATACCTCTTGCTTTAACACAGCGCGCGGGAACGCTGCAGTACAGGATTATCTCGGTTCAGTTATATCTATCTCCCAAGTACAGTCGCTCACCTAGTAGTAACTTACCCTTGGCGTCTAAAACCTAACTCTGCTACGCAGCAATTCGTCTCAGTGGACTACATTGACCCCTCATACGCGCTGTAAAAGGCCCATCAGACAGGATCCGCCTTCACCCCGTGAGTGACTGTACCCAATATTCGTGAAGCATACGGTCCGATGACTTATTACCCATCGCTGTACAACTTATCTTTTGCTTTCAGTGACATGAGCTTAATGCCTTACAGATATGGAGTGCTGTCTAAGCTCTAAAGCTTAGCTAGCTCCTAGTCAAACGCGGAAACTTATGCATCCGTGGGCTTGATCTTTCCACTTCAATGCTCTGCGGAGCAAAACAGTTGACCTTAGATGTTCTAGAATCTCCTATAACGGGTCGTCATGACTGCGCAATCTGTTAGACGCATATAAATAGGGCTCTGCAAGGAGCCCCTGCAAAACGTTTTCTCTTTCAGCCGATCACACACACACTTCAAGGGTGTCATTCTATAGATCTAGTTGTATCCCGTTAGGAAAAAAAGATCTGAATTTGCGGCTGAGGAAATCATATTTGATGGTTAAAGCATATAATTACTAGAAACGGATCCTTGAGCGGCTTCAAACATGCGTCAGTGTGAGCGCATACGGGGCATAATTGGTCCGTTCAAATGTCAAGTCAAGTCGCACCATCGAAAAATCCGAAATCTCGAAAATGGAGGCAGCGAGTGAAATGATTTCTGGTCATTGGTCCTTGGGGCTTGTCTGTTTACTGTTTCAACTAAACTCATCCAATGTCGATCCAAAAACGAAACAACATTATTGCGATTACGAAATGAGAAATATGGATTGCCCGGCGAACACCACACTTAACGTCGAGGTTTTTCTTTCGCCCTCGCTATAGGGGGGTAGGTATGTCGTTAGGCGCCCATGCCCGGGACCTGTGGATATACCAAGATCCGGCCGGTGCACGTTGTTTTGAATCTACCTTGGCTACCCCTCATGTTGGAAACTTCCAATCCATAATGGATCCATCAGCGAATCAATTGACAGTTTCTTGTGCCTGCGATCTGCAACGCCGTTCACGATCCTCGGGACCGATGGAGAGAGACATGGAGACATGGAGTGACCGAAAACTATCTGTTCCTTCTTTCAACATTCTTTGAAAGTAGCTGTGGGACATTTGCCATGAATATGTGCCTAGTTCGACCCGTCTCCGCAGCTTTGATTGACGGCTTCTTCGCCTATCCTCGGGTTTGCGTAGGATTGGATGCGGTCAAAGCATGGTCCAAGCAAGACAAAGCCAGGTCTGACGTCTTTTCTCCAACACGTGAACATGAGACAGACTGAAGAAAGCCTATCACAGAAACCTTCTGTTTAATTGAATACAGAGTCTTGATTTGTCGGTTTACAAGAATGCACCCCACTCTACAACTGTGCATGGATCTCAATATGGCATACCAGAATCGAAATCGGGAAGTTGACTCACTAAATAGTGTGGGAATTACTAGGAATGATAAAAAAAAAAATCTGATGGAGAGGATATCACTCGAGCCACGTAAGTATTTTTTTTCCTTCTCAATAGAGAGCTTTGTTACTTGGGGGCATCTCGCTCTGTTCAAAATGATTATCGGCAGGAGCAAATCAAAGGGCTGCCTACCAAAAGCATGCAGCATTAGGGTGAAAGAAAAGAGGCGGCATAAGCTCCTTCGCAAGAACTGACCTAAAAGGGCATCTAGCATCTCCATCTAGATGGCGGAAGGGGGACGCCGAAGACGAGTAGAGCACTGTAAGTACCTACATACATGATGTATGTAGGTACGTAGGTACATTGGAAGAGAAGGGCACCTGGAGTAGCCACCTCACTCAGAAAGAGTGAGCCCAGGCTTTGGGAGTCCTAGAGAGTTCGAACGAGGATCGTGAGATTTGTTAGAAAAAAGTTTTTAGGGAAGGCGGGACATAGTAAAACATGTTTTGCTTCTTTTTGATCTTACAGCCCACAAACTCCCGACCAACTGGCTCACTAGCACCCATCACGGTATTTTTCTCGGGAGTGTAGCGGTTTCGGTTTATTTACTGTCAACACAAGAGCCAGGCAGAGCACTGCTAATCTAACCGCTTATGTCTTTACCGGCCTTGGCCTCCAAATACCATACTCTACGCTACTCTATCGGCGGTGGTATATAATATCTAGTTATTGTCGCGGTCGAGTTATCAGGGTACATATGTATCCAGTACATAGTAGACGTACGTGTAGTTTTTGAATCATGAGAGACCATGTACTTATAGAGAGTACCCCCCCACAGAGCAGATAGTTGATGTACTCTCTCTAATCTGGAGTGAGTATGGTGCCCCTCCACCTGCAGGACTTATATTTTGAATTCTAATTCGCAGCATTGCTGTCTATGAGGGCGAAGGGGATAGTCCGTGCTCGCTCAGACCCGAACCAAAAATTATCTTTTAGGGAAAACGGATAAAATCATAAGTCTTAGAAGGTTGGTTGTTACCAGTTGTCAACTGGCAACTGCAGTGCCATAACTGTTCGCAAGCAGACTGCGGGTGCCTACATTTATACTCGTTCCTCCATGACGTTTCCGAACACGACCAATATTGCATACCATACAAAAAGGGGCCAAATGCACCTTTTTGTGTGTATGCAATATTGGTCGTGTTCGGAAACGTCATGGAAGAACGAGTACTCCACATACATGTATGTGGAGTATGTAGGTACATCAGTAAAATTATGTCTGTACCTAGAGATGTATTGTAGAGTACCTACCTAATGGCACTTCAAATTAGAATAGCTCAACAACTGGGAGAGCGATTGAATAATTTTGAGTTTCCTAAATAGAGTTAGATGCTTGGAAAAGATTGACTTATCCTTCTGACCTCGAAGCTCTCGATGGAAGGTTTCTTCACTGGACAGTTTTTGGTTGCTATGAGTATGAGTCTCACGATGGTGACAGTCGGTTATTTTTTGTAACTTAACAATACCTACATTTCGAAGTTCTAGGTTACACAGCTACTTTGTTAAACCCAAGGTCGCTTGGTAACGGGACAGCCGTTTCACCGTAATGATTGGAGGGAAAATAAATTCCTAATATTCTTGAGAAGTTATGGTAACATAAATATAGCTTCAAAAATCATTAGAAGTTTTATTGCCTTGATTTGATAAAGTAGTAAATTATTTAGGTTTGCCACTGTAGTAGAATCATGATTTTTGGTGAGGATTTGATGAAGCAACCAACCTCATGGGCTTTAGAATTTTGTCGCTCAATAATACAATCACCAATGGCCATCAGAATTATTTCCATAAAGCTTCATGAGCATGTCTACAAGTCATAAAAGCTGAAGTTATTTCTTGGTGTTGAGAATTTTTAGGTAGTCCCCCGAATTTGGGCGATAACAGGCAGGTGTGTTACTAAACGACCGCGGGTTTAATCTGATTTCTAATCTTCCAATTCTCAGGAGCTACCCTACCGTGCCAGCCAGAGAGGGACTGTTTTGGGCATCCAAAATATAGATCCCTTATTATTACTTTATCTTTATGCTGGTTCATACCTAGCGCCTCAAGCTGTTCATACACACAAGCTGCGGCCGCTCACTCATTCATTCATAATCGTCATCGTTCGCTGGCATGGCAGCCTGTCTGCGCCCTCTTCTGGTTTGCGCCCCCGCCTCAAAGACAACCTTGTGTTGGCCCTTGATCACTTCTCATGTTTGTCATCTGGCTCAGGGCTAACAAGATTGTGTTCTAGTTAGAGACCCTCTTTATGTGTTGTCTGGTACAGTGGTGGTAGGTACATGGTATCCACCACACAACTATCCACACTTATCTCTATCGACTCGAGTTACATGGGCTTCTCATCCATGCGCGGCTGGAACCAATACCCGTTAGTTATGCCCCAAAAATATCTGGCCAAATCGCTCCACCGATGCTACTGCAGCCGCGTCCTCCTCCCTTGTAGCCAGCCACTAGGGAAGAGTACCTAGACTCGTACTGTACTACGGTCTGTACCTACTCTACGAGTACTCTTGAATACCTACCTCAATAGTCCTTACATATGCACACAGCCAGACATTCAGTTATCCCGTCACTTACGCTTTCCTCTTGGCTGGCTTGAGTAACATACCTTTACAAACATGCTACGTCCGATATGTACCCGCCATCCACCATAAGAACTTGAAAATGTGAGTGACGGAGACATGGATAATTTGTATGGGGAATTGTCTTGGCTCCATACAAATTACCCTTGTATTGGCACCTGCATTTGCAGGTTCTTATGGTGGATGGCGAGTACATCTTCACTTGCATTTGCACCTACCACTATAGTCTACCGCACCCCCTCACTGCTCACCCCCACCTCACCATACCTTACACGCCATGCAGGCGATTGTGTGAGTGAGTGAGTGAGTGAGTGAGTGAGTTGTGTAGAGCAGAAGGCTCAGCTTTGAGTTAGCCTCTCGTCATCAGAACGCCCTTGTTGTTGGCTCCTATAAACATTCGCCCTAACCCCCCATCCCCGTCACCCGGCGAAGCCATCGTGATCGACCTGGGGCAACATCATTTCGACATCACTCGTATTTTATATACTCCCTTGGTTCCTCGATTTCTATCAGGATTTCTCCAGGCTCAAAGGCTCAAACCTCGACCCAACCTTCCCTCCTTGCGGCATACAATAATTCTTGCACTTTACTCAATCGGCCTCGGCTTCAACTTCTTCGATCATATTAATAGTACATACCAGGCCAGTCTTGTCTTATCAGGGATTTGAGCCAACAACTTTAACCCGACTTCTTTTTTTTCTTTCGTTTTTCTATTTTTTTTCCCCCCGGCATTTATTTAATTACCTTCAATTATCTAAAGGTTTAACACTCTTACCAATCTTTCAACATGAGCAATACATCGTCAAACTCGAGTTCGTCTTCTACCACCCGTCCGGAGGACCGAATAGGATCATTGTTGGCCGGGCGCCTAGAACTCACCGGAATACTTGGACTCGGTGCCTATGGAGTGGTCTATACTGCCGTGGATATCTTTACTTGCACCCCTTTCGCTGTCAAGGCCTTGTCAAAAACCGGATTGGATGCACGACAAAAGCGATTTCAGCAGCGCGAAATTGCGCTTCACCATAAGGCCAGTGCTCATCCTAACGTTGTCTCTTTGGTTAAGGTCCTGGACACAGTCGACTGCACCTATGTGATCATTGAGTATTGCCCTGAAGGCGATCTGTTTACCAATATAACGGAACGTGGTCATTACGTCGGGAATGATATTCTTGCCAAGCGTGTTTTCCTTCAACTTTTGGACGCAGTTGAGCATTGTCATTCCATGGGAATTTACCACCGGGATCTGAAGCCAGAAAATGTTCTTGTTACAAACGGTGGTCTCACCGTCAAACTTGCCGATTTCGGCCTCGCAACTACCGAGGCTGTCACTTCTGACTTTGGATGTGGTTCAACATTTTATATGTCTCCTGGTACGATTAATAAGGTACAATTCTCCGGTTTCTTCGAGGTACTAACTTTGTGTGATAGAGTGCCAACAATCCTCTCCCCGGAGTTCTAGCTGTTATGAATCCGCCCCCAACGATATCTGGTCTCTCGGAGTTATTCTCGTAAACCTTACATGTGGCCGGAACCCTTGGAAACGCGCTTCCCTATCCGACAGTACATTCCGTGCGTACTTGAAGGATCCTCGCATGCTCAGGACCATTCTACCGTTGTCTTCGGAGCTCGATGCCATTCTATGCCTCATTTTTGAGATCAACCCCCAGAAAAGGATTTCTATTCAAGATCTGAGATACCGGATTATGTCTTGTCACAGATTTACTACTGGACCTGGGCCATTGGATAGCCCACCACTTTCGGAGGTTTCTAACAGCTTAGATCTTGTGGAGCCAGAGCTTTTCCAGCTCCCTACCACACCTTATCAGTCAAAAGCTGCCGGTCTCTTTACCCCAGATTCTACCCCCTCCACTACACCTCAAACTACACAAACCTCAAGGCCCACCCCATTCATATTCTCTAAGCCCCTTGCAACACCACCCCCATCCGAATCTTCTTCGGTCAATTCTCAATTTTACAACGAGACTAACTCTCCACCCGGAGATGTTAGTCCCATTATCGTTCCCGTGTCCCCCACAGATTTCACTTCGCCTTCAAGTCAGAGCAACTGGCACTCACATTTTCTCCATGCCTTGGACGATGTTGAGAAAGTACAGCAATCGATTATTCGAGCTCCACAGAGCGTTCCTGTCTTTTAGGCGATTCCTTACGAGCCATTGGATGGGGGTTTGAACATGGAGTGGATACTTGTGAATGAAGGTCGGACCAGAGCTTCGATACACGGCGATGGCGGGTAATGATAATACCATACTGACGCGCTACGGATTCTATTATTCTTTTATTTATTTTTTATCTGCGCAGCGATATTGTTTCTATTGGCTTATTCTGCTCATGGATAGCGTTGGCTTCAGCAAGGAGTTTTATTGGTCTTTTTATTCTATATATATTTCTCTGTTCTTATTTTACCTATACTGCTCTTCTAAGGCAAGTGGGAGATCTGATAAATCTTTCATGTGCGATAAAAGAGCTTTAGAGGCTTGTCTATTTCTGGTATGATTGGAGCGGTCGCTCTCGCAGTGTTTACTTTTTTGGGAGGGAAGGGTCGGTTCATGGCGTCTTGCATATAAAGCATGTACTTTCGATTGGTTTTTTGTTTTTTGTTTTACAACCCATCCATTTTTGATTGTTGGAACTTTGGGGGGGGGGGGGCAGCGGTGACGGAGATTACATACGGAAGTGTTCCTTTTCTTCTCCGCACAATAGCGCAGGAATTATGATGAAGATTTGGTTACTTGGGCAACACATTTTCTTTTGTCATTCAAAAAAGTATGCTCAGCATATTCATGTACGTATTTGGGCTTGAGCTGAAAAAGGCAGGGCAAGCAATTAGGAGAGGGGTCAGCTCTCATCAGAAACACCTAAAAAATTTAGAGGGGTGTTTGAACGAACGAACCAAAGTAATCATTCATCTTTTGGCGACCTGCACTGCGTTACTGGGCAGCTACGTGGCAACAATCCATTACTGTCAGTCATTCACGAGGGAAGAGGGAAGGGGTTTGCTGGGCTGCTTGCTTCTGCTGCTGGGGGTTCGCTGGTGACAACCTTGCCTGTCTCGCTCCAGTTCTCTTCAAGCTTTGCGACAGGATGAGGATGTTTTCTTATTCGCCCCCCAGCCGGTCCAGGTGATTTGTAGAAGATGTCTACTCTCCAACTACTTAACCTTCCATGCATGCCATTATACATACGCATATACATAAACATACATGAGATGGCTGTTTCGTGCTACGATAAACATTCCCGGAGTAAGGTAAATAACTGGAGAAAGGGGGTTATCATATTTACCAGCTTTCCTAATTACCTATCCGGCTGTTTAATTCATTCGCCTTGTATATTGAGAATACAAAAAGGGACATGGTTAGCCTCGTAATTACAAGCAGGGTACGATATGTATTTTGTAGAATCACGGTTGGGACATGCATATGCTTGTCATGAGGCAGGCAGCGCAGTTACTCGATAGATTATAAGAGGAGGAGGGGAGTGAGGGAAAGATGGAACATGGAAAGGAAGGCTCCTATCTGCCTTAACTAGGTGCAACGGACGCCCCGGTATTTGTTGGATACCTATTGAACCTGTCCATGTGGTTATTTACCGCCCTTCTACAGCAATGTTCAATGTTTTTTCACAGAGGAAATAGACATAACAAAACTACATGTATCCAGCTGTTCATCAGCAACATGGGTTACATGTAACTAGTAGATAAATTAGTAACCACAATAAGCATGAATGAACAGTATTTATTGTTTCTCTGAACTCCCGGCTGGCAAAAAGAAGCAAGCTCGCACGTACCCAGAATCGTTGCGCCGCCTGCTCCCCAAAGCACAATGACGACGAGAGGAGAAGGCTAGATGATTTGCAGGTCCCAGACCTTGTGATTCTGGATAAATCCGAAAACATGTTCATGGAACAGCTCGGCGGGTTTTATTAGAGACTTTGCGCAGATGGAGCCAGCTCCATTTTCTGACAACCTGATTGGTGCCGATCACACCATTAACCAATAAGATAATCAAAAATATAGAGCTGGCTCCATTCGCGCAAAGTCTGTAATAAATAAACAACAACCGGGTGTCGTCAGCAGCGGAGTCGAGTTGCAAGGCGACCAATGAAGGTTCACATATTGCAGGCACCACGGTCTTTTTACCGGTAGAACCTTGGATTTCATGTACCGTGTGGTGTATCAAGACAAGACACCAGTGGGCTGGTGAGGTGTGTGAGCTTATGGTGGCTGGGTTAGAGTGATATCTGACCTTGAAACAATCACTAGTGCACATGTACGAATACCGCCAAAACTCGAAAAAATTGGCTATGCATATATACAAGATCAAACTTGCTACAAACGGATACTTCGGAGGCTGATTGAGACCTTCAGCAAATCGTCTTAAAGATAATCCCTGGGCGGAGATAGCCAATTTTCGAGTTTTGGCGGCTGTACCATACTGTCCTTGCTGTAAAAGTATTTATATTCTAGACTCAATATATCAATACAATGGGTAGGATAGATGCACTTATCTTCAATTTAGGACTATATAAAACTGGTCAATTACATGTATATCATTTATGTCAAACCTGCCCTCGTTTTACACGTCAGCATACTCTTGGTTGCAATCGCGATCATTGCTTGACTGCTGTGATAGTAAAGCAACCCGTTTCCTGGAGTCATTTTGACAATTGCACAACAGATTCGGACTGTGCGATTTGTTTACCATAGGTGCTCCACAGCCTTCATGATCTCTTCTTTGAAGAAAGTGTAAACCACACGTATAGAGGTGTATGTGTCTTACACCTGCCTATAAAAATACCTGCGGGCGGCGGTGGCGGGGACGGAGCTGGAAGTTACGGTAAATATCGTTTTGCGAATACCTTGGGAAAGCATGACAGTTTATGCATGTATGTAAAGCATTTAGATACGCGAGGCAGAGTATGTATACAGATGAATAAGAGTATGAATCCAGCCCGACAAGTACTGGTGGTGGCCCGCAGGAGCAAACCGGGGTAAGGGTTGATAGAATATCACCGCGGACAACCCCTTTTTCTATCACCTTTCTTTATACCAAAATACATGTAGGTGTTTTTTTGCGATTAAACGGCCTATGTATGTACCTTGTCTCAAGCAAGGCACCAGAAGTTTTATGCATGCAAGCTGTCTGCCCCTCAGTCCAAATTTATGATCTGTTAGAGAACATACATACAGTCGCACCTCGTTATGTCGTTAGCGTATTCTGGGAGCCCAACCCATACGAGATAGCAAATATACCAAAATATACGAGACAGCAAATAGCTATAGGTTTATGTGGAGGAAGGCAGTACCTGTCCCGCAAACCCGTATGAGACAGCAAGAGATCCGAGATATCGAATTACGAGATAGCGAGGTGCGACTGTACAGTCGTCTTGGGGGCAACGACGAACTGGTTGAACGACGAACAGGGGTCTTTGTTGGTCAGGACAGTGGCGCTCAGGCTGGTATGCAACCACTTGTTTGGCTGAAATCTGTGTTTTCGTCGTTGTCCCAGGTTCGTCGTTGCCCCAAAGTTGACTGTACATACATGTACACTGGCTAGGCGTTGTAAATCATGGGAAGGCAACCAAACCACACCACATACAAAACCCAATTGCGACAAGACTTTATACATGTAATATAACATCGAACATCTTATTTAATATATCTAAAAGAGCACTCTCTCAGGTAAATTGTGGAAGGGGTTGTGAGCTAGAAATATAGCAACTTGAAAATTGGGTGCATCCCATACAGGTATGTGGTCTGATGCATTTTTTGCATAGCTCATAATATTTTGATTTGAGCTGATGGAGAAATTCTTGACATTGAAAATATACATATACTTCTCCAATTTTCGGAAGCCATTCATGATAATTGGTGGTCTGGACACGTTAACGTTCAAAAGTGTGTAAAATTGGTGCCTTCCCATGATTTATGACTGAGGTATTTGGTAAAAGGTCGTAGGAACCCCTTAGTACTCCATTGGAGATCCCTACTCAGCGAGATTCTCGTACTCGGGCGTAGCACTAGACATGATGTGCATCTCCGGGTAAAACAGGTTCCAGTTCTTGATAGCAGAGTACTGTAGGTTGTACCTAGCTACTTGTTGGGCCAGGAGCAGGAGTTCAAAAAAAAACTAACCACGCGATGAGTAGTGTCGGGGCCGGCGACAGGGCATCAAAGAAAATTATGCTGATGACTTGTACAAAGTACTTGCTGGAAAATCTTCTGTGGTCTCAACCTGATAGCCCCCGGTTGCTTTCCCTCGGACCCTTGAGGCAACAGAAGATTTTCCAGCGAGTACTAACATACATATGATATGAAATAGGCTGACTATTATAGGTATCCATCATGTATCTGCATCCCGAACCGGGTTTCTGTGCGGGCCGACTAGAGTAACAGATCAACCAAGAAGATGGTTAAAGTAGCCTTCATCATGCGCAGCTGTGCATTGAGACAGGTATGCATAGAAGCTTTGATCCAAACCCCAGAGAGGTAGATCTCGAACTGGGCTATTCCTTGAACTATATGTAGATAGTACTTGTAAATACATTCGCAATTCCAACTTTGGACAGATGTACATTACATACAAGTATATATAGTACTCTAAGTATATGCGCACATGTACTCGTAATTTTCTGACGTTTTTGAACGCGGCTGATATTGCATACCATACAAAAATACGTCAAGGTCCTGATTTTGGGTGTATGCAATAGTGGCCCAGTCCAAAAACGCCAGGTAACTACAAGTATATGTACTCTACATTTCCAAGAGATTTTGACAGCAACTACATGTCACATGTGCCTCAGCACGCGAAGGTTTCCTGCCTTCCAATGCCCATGGAACAATGGCCACGAGAACAGCATGTCGACGAGAGCCGCAACTGCATCGGACTCCTGAACCCCCACCCTCCATCCAACGGTGTTTCGAGGTGTTATCCTAGAGCAGATAGAGCAAGTGCAGCGCTGCCAGTGGCCCGATATTCCATTGCACAGTTGGTCCAGGACGTTATCTGGACAGTGCGTTTATTGTCGAGAGCTGCACAGCACAGATGCTGTATGTACTGTTGCAACCACGGCCACTGTCAACAGACTTACCCCTACCAGCGCAGTACTTACAGCAGCCGCGGTCAACATACGGAAGGACTTTCCCTAGAGTCCCATAAAGAGCATCTCCGCTACTGCACAAAACCTTTCTCACTCGCTCTTTTCAGATGATAACGAACGCACTGGCTACCCCGCCCTTACTCCAGGTCTCGTACTCCCGGTCCCAGTTTGCGCCTCAAGGAAGTCTGAAACAACGATTTGTGTTTAGAGTGAATATTTCTCCGCATCACGTGCCGCATGTAGATCAATGCGCTGGAGTCATGGTATCTCACTCGGGCTAGTTGACGACTGAACTAAGCTCAATAGACGACTTCCCTAGCCACCCGAACACCCCCCTCACCCGAACAGTTGAGTATGGTTGGTACACACACCGGTTGCAACGAAGATCCTTTCTTTTTGACGTTGACTGTTCGGGTGAGGGGGGTGTTCGGGTGGCTAGGGAAGCCATCTAAATGTACGTGCTACGAGGAGGATCTGTCTTGAAGGGGAGGGGTCACACTGTCGAAAATCGTAGGAAATAAGCATACTCGCGGCTGACGATCTCTGAATCTTCGATTTTCACTACACTTCACGATCGGTTTACAAGGCGTTGAGCAGCGGGTACAGAAAGATTTTAGCAATATGCCTAGCCTACCCGCTCGTAAAAAAGGAACATTTGAAACACAACACGCTAGGTTAAAGAGGAGGAAAAAAAAGCCGATCCCTACGAAAAAGTAAGGGGAAATCGAGAAGAGATGAACAGAAGGCCCATTTTCTTGCAGCCGGTAGGGCATGCCGATTTCCCAGGAACGGAAAATCAGGTCCCCGGGACACATCAGAATCTTTCCAGACCTGGTTTACGAAACCGTAAGTGTCGTATGTTGGCCGAGATTTTTATTAAAGAATAGTCGGTTTCTGAAGGCCGGCCGCGGGCAATAGCATATTTTTCTTTCTAGGTTTAGCAACCTCCAGACATTTTTATAACCCAGCCACTGCCCTTCTACTTCCGGTTGCTGATGGAGTAGAGTAAAGAGTATCATTGCCTCGTATTTGATAATCGGTCAACCGGTCAAGAGTATCCAACTAGTAGGTTCAAGTACCCATAACTTACAAGGCCTTCTCAGCTTACGAGGTAGAAACTAAGATACTCTCCTTAACAATTATCTGGTACAACATACTAGCTCTGCAATAACTTGAATGATCGCCACAGCGCATCTCGACTGCTTTTAGTATTACCGCCAAAACTCGAAAAATTGGCTATGCATACAAGATCAAACTTACCACAAACGGATACTTCTAAGGTTAATCGATACCTTTCAGCCAATGGTTTTAGAGATAATCCCTGGGCGGAGATAGCCGGTTTTTTTTCTTTCGAATTTTGGCGGTACTCTATGTTATGCCTTTCTCCCTCCTGCCATGTCTATCCGTACGTAAACAATACCACTACAGTATTTAGGGAGCCTCAGGAGATTTGAAAAGATGGGCGGTCTACCAATATATGCATGTCAGACATAAAAGTACAGATCTGGTTCGTCTGGCCACGGCCTGCGCTGTGCGGAACATTAACCAAGGTCCGAGGATTGGATTAGCGGCCGGTTATCGAGGGAAAGACGCATCTGACCCTGGGTTAACAAGCTTGCCGGCGTCTGCAGGTCATCCGATGAGTTAGTTGGACCCCAGCTCGGATCACTGGACTGGGGCTAATGGGGGTTGAGTGCCAGCACAGCAAGGCAGGAGTTCGGGGATCCATGATTTAGAATTGAACGAGATGGGGAGGGGAAAGCGGAGAAGTATTCAGGGGGTCTCAAGAAATAAAGAAATAAAGAAAGAAAAATACAAGACCCACTACACCATATGTCGTTGATCGAGGTGATCGAGGTTTTACAAAGATTAGAAATTCCATGTACCCCCCGATTCTGAATTCCATCTACTGCATGTGGTTTTCCGTTCGCCTTGCTTTTTGAATTCTTGGAACAATAGCATCGTCTGATTTTAATCCTCAGAATTCTAGAAGGATGTTGTCATAGCTATGTGCGAATGGATTATGGAAATAACAGATTCGAGCCCAATGCATGTAGGTACAGCAAAGAGGCCGTGGAGCACCATCCATACGGACGAAATGCCGAAAAGGATTTCCAAGTTGAATATTTCGCGACAGCCTTGGCATGTGGTATTTAGTCCGTTTTTTTGGTTCCAAGAGGAGTTTTTTCAGGTCAAAAAGATCGAGTAACAAGTGTCCATATTTCAACTACTATGAGTAGTGACCGTCTAGAAAACGACTTATGGTTTCTTTTTTACGAGTCGCTTGGACAAGTGACATAACCTATCGCCACTGTCTGGGACGCGCATGCATTCTAAGTTACACTCCTGTTAGTTACAGCTTATTTCCCCCTATTCAAGAGCAAAAGAAAAGAGAGGAGAAAAAAAGAAATGGAGGTATGTAGGAAGCTTGAGGAGAAGCTTTGAGGAGTAGAGAAGCGACAACCATCGTGAGAATAGGTGGGTTAGCCCACTGCTATCATATGATACCTTGTGATGGAATACATGTCGGCACAGCTATACGTACAGCGCTGTACATACAATCACATAGAACGGCAGTAAGATATTGGATCACGATCGGAGCATCTAGTCGTGTACTCTAGATACCGGGGAAAGTTCCAACTTTCATAGGTGTAGGTATATGTTGACGGGGAAAAGCGGGGGAAACACTGTGTCAAACGATGTGTTTGCGGCGCCTGTCACTTTCTGTCTCGTCGTCATCATACCTCCAGGAATCATACATGTATTCACGATCTCTTGAGGATATCTATGAGCTGTAAAAGATATGATACCGCAAATGTGGAGAAATGCTGGGTCATCAACAACTGGAAAGGTAGTGGGCTAGGGTTTTGTTTAAATCGGTCCCAGATGCACTCCCTGCCTGAAGGCTGCGGTACCGGCTTACGCCGCTTTTGGGAGGATGGTTGATACAGGCTCGATCGTCTTCACGTCAGCCCCACTACTGTAGTGGACTACTTTTCGAATCTCGTGAAGGAAACGAAAAATCTCCCCATCACAACCCCCTACGTTATCGCAAAAATGTCTGGTCGTCAAGGTTTGTTATTTCCGTACCCGATGTGTGCTTGGGGAGAGATTACACATACTAATTAACATACGAATGTAGGAGGCAAAGCGAAGCCTTTGAAGGCCCCCAAGAAGGAGAAGAAGGAGGAGGATGAGGAAGATAAGGTACACACACACACCACTTCTCCCACGTGCGGAAATCAGGGACGGGAGCTAACAGTGAACGCCAACAGGCTTTTAAGGAAAGACAGAAGCAAGGTACGGTTTTTTAGGCCCGTGCCGCGGGGCGCATGGAAAAACGATGATGCGGATCTGTGTGCGTGTGGGGATGGGTATTCTTTACGCAAGATTCTAACGTCCATTCTAGAAGCTGCCGAGCGTAAAGCTATGGCCGAGAAAGCGAAACAGAAGGGCCCTTTGGTTTGTGCACCCCTCGTGCCTCTCTATATCATGCACGACATACTGACAGAATATAGGGCTCTGGTGGTGGGATCAAAAAGTCTGGAAAGAAATGATCAATCATAGAGGTGGTGTATTCACAATACGTCGATGAAATGAAAATATGATTTCCCTTTTCAATTTTACTCCCTTCTATTAACTCTTCCTTATACTCGAGGTTCCTTATCTGGTTATATCCTTTTCTTATGTGTGAAGTGTATGCATAATTGAACTTATACTTTCCTGGTTTCGATCTCTCCCGCACTGGCATATGTATATGTATTATCGATTCGTGATATTGGTGTTTCTTTATGCATAATGCATCGCCGGAGAGTTCAAAAATCTGTAGGATTTTAATTGAGTATCCTCTTTTTCTTTTGTTAAATTCTTGCTTACTTTTTATTTTTTTTATTTTTTATTTTTACAGTAGGGGCCCTTCATGTTATCATATCCCTTTTTAACACATAATTGACTGCATGAACTCTTGGTCTTGATATATATTTCTTCCGCACTCGTAACTTTAAATCTGCGATGAGTTTTAGACTATATGTATCAGCGTTATGCATGTATACCCGATCTGTCACAGGAATGATAGCTATTCGTGCGCGGAGTAAACGAGGAGTGCTACTCCTGGCCGAATATATCTTCCGTGTAGTTATCTGTAATCTCATGATGATCATATATAAGCTCCGTGATCTCTATAACTGATACTCCATTTTGCCCAATGCACTGTTCGAATCTGATATCGACGTTCGATTCGCAAACACCCCCAAAACATAATAAAAAAATTTCATTCCAGAACGCCTATTGCATGCCCCCAATATATAAATATCTGCCGTTGGTGTTATAATGACCGCCGTTGCCGGCATTCGAGGTCGTCCGATATCCAGATACATAGCTCCAGCATGGTTACCCTAACTCCAGCCAGACCAGCCAGGCCCGGCTCAACCTCCATTGAACAAGGGTTCCCCACCACCATCCACCGCTACTAGTGCTCTGCCTATAGCTTGTTAATGGTTAGGTCCTCAACATTAGCAATGTCAACCTCCGATAAGAGAGAGCGGGGCGACCGGACACCCACGCGCGGTGGAATGGGTATGCGCACTGCGTCGTGGCGATCCAGTAGGCTGAAGCCGGCGGTGGATGATTATGGGTTTGTGAGTAAAGGTTAGTAGTGGCTTCAATTGTATACGCCGGCCATAGTAGATATGGGTAGTGCTAGTGACTGGTATGGCTAATACTGGAGGTCGTAATCAGGGGATAGTAGGTTCGTTTGCCTCTCTTGTAACAGTAACAGTATCTGTATCTACATCTAATCCAGGAACCGGAAACACAGACTCCTAGATCACAAGAACCAAGAGAAGTCCGTCCCCGCTGTCAGCATCTCATAAATAGGACCCCCCACTCACCTATCTAGATACTACACCACCATCGTTGAAAAATACCTAAAATTCTGTGGCTCCGCCGACAGCTCCAAAACTCTCGACCACGCCCTCTCTACCGCCCTCATCCTCCCCACCCTACCCAACACCGACCCCACCACCACCACTACCGCCTCTACATCCAAAAACACCCGCTTCGCCGACCCCTCCAATAGCGCGCTCGCCTCACTCCTCCTCTCCATGCGCAAGCTGCGCGAGGGTCTCGTGGCCTCCTCCCGCCTCGACGCATTCACGGTCCATGCGTACACGTTCATCATCCGCGCCAGTATCCTCATGGCGCATGCCGAGTCGTATCACCCGGCGCTACTGCACCTGCTGTACACACTGCACCCGCTGCACCCGCTGCCGCCTACGGAGCTGCAGGAGTTTGCCGGTTACCATATGCTGCACCTTGCGTGCGGGCTCGAGGACTACGCGGGCGCGTATGAGGCGGGTGTGCGGTTCGGCGTGACGGATTACCGTGTGAGGCAAGCGGTAGGCGCGCTGGTGCATGGCGATTATTGGGGGTGGAGGGTGATTAAGAGGAAGGTGGATCTATATAAGGGGAGGCTGCTGGAGGGTGCGGAGAAGAGAGTCAGGGTACTGGCGCTGAAGTGTGTGGGGAAGGCGTATTTTACGGTCGAGGTGGAATATGTGGAGGCGGTGATGGGGATGGAGTGGGAGGGGGTGAGGAGGGAGTTTGCGGTGGGGTGGGAGATGGGGGAGGGGGAGGTGCTGACAGTGAGGAGGCAGAAGGGGAGGGCGAAGCCGGTAGTGGAGGTGCCGGTGGTGCAGGTGCCGATTGTGCAGAAGCCGGTAGTAGGGCCGTTGGCGGTGGAGCAGGCGGTGGATGTGGGAAAGAGGTGGAGTGCCTGGGATGATGATGATTGAAAAGAGGGAGGGAAGGGGCTCTCAGGTTGGGGGGGCCTAACAAAAGTTACCCTTCTAGTATTATTGTTAGGTAGAAAACCAGGCAATAGGCGCGTTTACGAGAAATGATGAATCTTTTAGCTGTAGATTTCGTCCCCGGACCTCAGGCCCTTGGTTTAACTGACAACAAGCTCCTAATTATTATTACAATAGTATCAACCGTCCGCTTCGGGACTGTTGTATTGTTATTGTCTCTCGCTACTGGCTGTGTTTCTAGTTAGTGTTGGATTAGAATAGTAACACCTCTACCATTCCAGCCTAGTATGCCAGCACACCAATGATCGCACAACCATGTTTTCTCCTTTTTTTTTGCATCGGAGAATTGGAGTCACATACCATCACTCGCACACTGCTTTCCTTCCATCGGGCGTTACATGTACAGTCATCTTGGGGGCAACGGCGAAACTGGTTGAACGACGAGCATGGGTCTTTGTCAGTCAGGACAGTGGCGCTCGGGCTAGTATGCAACCACTTGTTTGGCTGAAATAAGTGCTTTCGTCGTTGCCCCAAAGTTGACTGTAGTTAGGGCAAAGGGCAAGTATGTTTTCTTTTTCTTTTTTCTTTTCAAAATCTCGGCACCACGTGTGCTAGCTAGCGTATCCGTCAACAGCGTGGGGGCCATAGCGCGTGCGTGTCTGTGTCTGTCTGCGGAGGGAGAATGCGCGATTCAACAATTGGCGGTTCGCTCCCAACACAATTCACCCGCTATATATATTGGGAGCCATTGATCCATCCCCCCCCCCCGAGTGATATTACCTGCTGCCTGCCTGCCCCATATATATCAATCAGAGCAGACCAGAGACGACACTATACAGCTACAATGGCTGTGCGCAAACGAGCCCCGCAGACAGCGGCGCAGAAGATCAAGAGCGCGGAGAAGAAGGTCGAGCGCGCATTTACGGTGCTGTGGGACGAGCTGCGTATGTGCTTGGTTTTATAGCTAAGTTTGGAGTTTTTTGTGGAATGGGATGGGTTGACTGAGTTTTGTGCTTTTGGGAGCGGTGTAGCGTTGTGGCAGCAGTGAGTACATGTATATATATATGATCGTGTAGCCGCGTTCTGGCGGAGTGGATTTGCTGGAGCACGGTGGGCTGACCTTGTGCTGCTGCGATACAGGGATAACCATTATATCCTCTCCGGATACAGGTCTGTCCAGCACTCCGATATGTCTATATCGTTAATATACCCGCGCTCACCGGCCTAGACCCGAATTCCTCTCCTTCAGGAGATGCTTCATCTCACTCGGCTACCTGCACAACGAGACCGGTGCCTTCCCCCTCCTCCTCTCACCTCCGCACCCCCCCCACTAATCCTCCTACCAGTGAACATCTACTCACACCTCCTCCCCGCCCTCTCCATCCCCTACCTTGCGCTCCTCCTCTACACCCTTCACCACCCACCCTCCGCCGCGAACCTTCTCGCCTTCAGCACCTTCCTCCTCTCCGCCACAACATGCCTCGGCATGTCCGCCACCTACCACACCATCTCCTGCCACTCGCACGCCATCGCAAAGCTCGGAAACAAGCTAGACTACCTCGGCATTGTCATCCTCATCATGGGCAGCTTTATCCCGAGTGTGTATTATGGCTTCTATTGTGATCCCACACTCATGTGGGTGTATTGGTCCATGGTACCCCCCCCCCCCCCTTCCACCCCTTTCTCTGCTGGCGTACTAACAACCACGGCAAGATAACCCTCCTCGGCCTCGGCTGCGCAATAGTTTCCACAGTGCCCTCCTTCCGCACTCCTGCCTGGCGGCCCTTCCGTGCGGCCATGTTCGTGGCCATGGGCGGCTCGAGCGTGGTCCCCGTGCTGCACGGTCTGCGCCTCTATGGGTGGGCAGATCTGCAGGAGCGTATGGGGCTGAGCTGGATGCTGGCTGAGGGCGCGCTATATGTCACCGGCGCGGGCTTATATGCGGCAAGGGTGCCGGAGAAGTGGGCGCCGGGGCGATTCGACATATGGGGGAGTAGCCATCAGATTTTCCATTTTTTAGTGGTGGCAGCGGCGGCGTGTCATTTGATGGGGATGGTGAAGAGTGCGGCGTTTTTGGAAGGGAAGACGCTGGAGGGGGTTTGTGCGGGAATGTAGATCGGGGCGGGTGGTGTTTTATGGGTAGTTGGACATTGTAGAGCAGGAATGGCGGTCGTTGAGTGTGCGTTTTGAATACCGTAGATATAGAAATTCGGGCGAGATATCAATTCTCAATGTTATAACAGCCATGGTATATATAAAATCGGCGATCTCTGACCCGGGAATGTCTACTGTCCGGCCGAGTCATATTCTGTGACGCCGACCCACCACAAACCTACGTACATGTATATTCCAGTACATAGTAGATATGTTTGTATAAACACCGCACGTCTTCTCTCCGGCCTTCTCCCCAACCCAATCCCTCAACCCCCCCGCCAAAGCGTCGAAAATAACCTCCCCACCACACCCCACCACACCCCGCTAAGCAACCCTAACCCACAGGCCATCTGAGGTCTTGGCACAAATTAAAGATTCTCCAACCTCAAGGCACCCCCCCACCCCCCCGCGTCCGCCGTACAGCACAGGACACCACTCAATTGCTACCGAAAAACATACACATTCGCAGCCATGTCGTCCTCGAGACTCGGCCTCACGTCCTTCAAGCTCCCGCACTTTAGCGCGCAGCACATGCTCCGCCGCCCGGCACTTGCACCACCCCCGGCGATGGCAATGGCGGTGGGCTCTCATCAGCGCGTCCGCGGCATGGCCGCCGGTGGCGGCGGCCGCAGTAAGGGAAAGAAGGGCGGGAAGGATGAAGGCGATCTGCGTGTCCGTGTGTCTCACCCACTCTCCCCACCTCCACCCCACTCCACTCACCTCATGCATCACTGACACACTCGGGGGGGGGAGGTGACCAGGCATGATCCGTTACTCGCTCTACCACCCGCTCACCCCGCGGCCACTGCGGTTCGGCACGATGCGCATGCTGCGGCACTGGGCCATCCACCGGGCGTGGCAGATCTACAAGCGCAACATGCGGCGCGCCCGCGAGGGCGAGCTGGAGCGCCAGTACAACAAGATCAAGGAGGCGTGTGAGGAGTTGCGTAATACGGATCTGAGGCTGTTTAGAATCGCCATCTCGAAGAAGGGGGTGGGCGTGCCGCCGATCGAGATGAGGATTCCGACGGATACGCCGCCGATGAAGGGGTGGAATCATGGGTGGACTAGGGCGGTTTAGATTGGGAGAAGGAAGCGGGGTGGGGTGTAGATAACGTGGAAGATATAGGATTTTTCTTAGGGGAATTTTAGAGGTTACGTGTGTTTGTGTGTGCTGTGCTGGTGATGTGCTGGTGATGGTGAGAGGGACCTGGTGTGAGGTGGAGTTGTAGAGGGTGAGTTTAGCGGAGAACTTCAGAACCAAACCGGCTCTAAGTCATGTTGATATTTGAATAAGGTCCTGCCAAAGAACTTGATATCATTGCCAATGTATGGGGATGCCGTCATAATGGTATAAGCTGGTCAACCACATGGGCAGAAATTGAAGTAGAGCCAGGCGCTAGTAGTCCAAATATCATATTTCCAACTATCGTACACGCCCCGACTATTGCACGAGCGCACGTGGCGGGAGTGGCACTCCCGCCAGGAGCTCTTTCACATGTGTAGACATTCCCGAGTGATGTTCCGTGACTGCACTGCCCACGCATGAGACACCGGAGATCTGAACGGTTTCTTTACTGCCCGTCGCCCACCCCACCGACAACAGTGGCTATCCACCGTGAGAAAGGGCCAGTCTCAGCCTGATATTTGGCAGTAATTTTTTAGGCTGTTCAACGGGGGTCGAGGTTCCCCTGTTCCGCCGATATTCAGAGGAAGTAGACAGGGCCCCGCCTCCACAGGTCTATTAAATCTGACTGTGGGGGTGCGGAATTCGTCTATAATCCGTCTTTCAGCAACAGTGCGGTGTTTTTTATAGCTGGTTGGTGGCTCTAAACTTAGGCCTCTGATCGTTTGCGAATACCGAAGGTTCGGCATCTCTTCTCTGACGGGCAGGCCGCGTGCGTGTTATGTCTGTCCATGAACCGGCAAATGGTAACTGTCCGCGCTCCCTATCAATGGGAGACTGATATACGTAAGGGGTTCCGGGGTGTTTACCTAACCGCCGGTATCGATGTACGACTCCCGAACCTGGGCGCTCTTTGCCCGCCCGCGCTGGCGGGTAAGGTTATTGTAGGCTGAGACATGTACCTCATAGAGTTCTCTCCAGCTTCTCATAGGTTTAATGCCAGTTCTTATGATAATATCACTGGCCTTGATGTATGCAGACACCGGGTCGGATGGTCTGAATGTGTTTCTATGGACAGATACCTTTAGTATGTGTTTTTGGCGGTCTCTTGTTCTAGGGTGAATGTTGGTGTTGTTTCCCAGACCGAAGTTGAATAAGAAAGTAACTAGTTTGATAAGCATATGAATATGGGGCCAGAGTCCCCGCAAGATGTGATTCTACGTATCTGGACACAATCTACCCAGTATTACAGGGGCGGGCATATTTCGAGTGATAATCCATGACACACTTTCGATCGACGGAAACCGGAGTAGTTACTGGTGATAGCAGATTATCGCAGCCTCTATTGCAGTAACCTTCTAGACACAGCCGCATACATTCAACCAGAGAACCATAGCTAGTCATCAAGCACCCGGGGGGCATAAAAGGGCTGCTTCAGTTAAGACCGCTGCTCAAAGCAGGCATAAAGTGAAGAAAAAGTATATGTAGTCATTATGTACAGTAGAAAGAGAAACATTCTTGAGTAGCCTAGGTTTGTTACGTATGGCCCGAATCGCTGGCTAGTCAAGGCTCTGAAGAGGGCCCGAGATTTAAAGCTCCCTTGAATAAGTAGAGAGAGCGGTGATGGCGGAAACACGTTGGCGTATGATAAACCCTGGCGCCAGTCAGTAGAGAATCTCGCTGTAGCTTTTAGGTTCTGGGCCATTCATACATGTGGGAGTAGACGTCCTCGGTACTCGGGGCACGTTTGATTTGATGCATCGGAACGGCAGTACACAAAGTTAGTTCACCCGTCCTGGAGACTCTGTGCAACTGTCCAGCCGCTTATATACGACTCGAGCCCTATTGAAGACATCGTAACGTGGTCGAGGGGTAATGGCCTCAACTACGTTGCATGACATCTCTGGTTCGACCCAGGATGGAAGCAGTAATGAGAATGCCCAACATGGTAGCGACGCTCTTGAGGGATGACACTCGTCACATAAGTCTTTTGTTACTCAGTTTTCTTCTTTTGTACCTATGGCAGCAAATAAACTAACATGCACTAATTATCTAGTAGGGTAAGTGTTATGCTGGCAGACTGTTTGCTGGCACATAAGGGCGGTCAGGCAGATTTACGTAAAGATGGCCTCTATGTACTCAGGCAGAATCGCTCGGGAGGTAAGTACAAAGTTCTCCACTAGAGCGGCCTGTGACATATAGCCAGGTATCACTAGGCCCGTTATTGGACCGACAGTACCCGCATACAGGGCGTAGCATACTGGGAGTTGGCAACGGATAATATAGCGGCAACGGTTCTCTTGGATAATCGTACACGCGGCCTAAAGAACTGGCACCCCAATAACAAGGTGGCTAGGAATCAGCTGGTAGAAGTGAGAGGAGAGGCCCCACTACTGTATATTCTGCAATAGGTGGGCGTTCGATCACTTAAGCTTTAACCTGCCGGTACTCTTCATGTTTTATCTCAGGCCACTTTATGGCGTGGATGCGGAACACTTGGTGTTCTGGTGCCAGGAGAAGAGATATGGAAGAAGCAGGACCTGTGTTGTTGTATTGTGTGTACATAGTCATCAGAGTGATAATCTATGACAGAGCGTTATTGAACATCTCAAGCCACATTACGCTGTTTCATGTAGGTAAAATACATGTAGTTTCTAATTTACACCATAATATCTACTATATAGCATCGAGAATTTCAAGTGGGAACAGTTCGGGCGCGCGTAGGGCGACTTCTCTCCCCCGGCGATCCGCGAGTTATCCCCCGGGTTGTTGGGTTTGCCTGACTGCAGCCGGTGAAATCTGGCGAGTTTCAAAATACTCTAACTAGTGAAACATAACGGGTTTGACTGCGCCTACAGGTCAATACGGCCTGATCCCTATATCCTGTTACTCATAGGGCTCTTCTCAGGTATTAAGTTAATGTAGTTAGAAATAGCGAATAGATACTTCGAATTATAACTCACTGACTCGAGTCAGTCAAAATCAATTAGGGGATAATACCTCGAGGCAATCAGATTACGACGTTGATTTGAGACGTCTCGAACATGTATATTCCTCCAAGCACCCAAATCTCAGCTCACATATGTAAAACCAAGCATCGATATATGTGCATACACACTTCTTTATCAAAAGGCTCTTACCATCATCTTCAAAGCCAAGATATATAAAGGACGGGCACGACTAGGGCTGAGCGTCCGGTATGCCGCATCGATGGTCGGCTATACTTACTAATTGTGTCTTGAACAATCCCCTCCCTTGAGCTGTCACTAAGATGCTGACCCTTATGTGGCGGGGTCAAAAGCGGCGGATATTCTAAATGAGCGATTGACTCAGTCTTCAAGGGAAAGCGAGGATAAAACCTCGGATTGACTATATCGGTTTAAATAACTTTGCAATACGTACAGCGGTGGGTAATAAGTCATCAGACTGAACACCACTAGAATACGCATTTACAGGCAAAATTGTGGTTAGGTCGTCTAATGACTTATTACCCATCGATGTACTAACAAAGACCCAATTTAGGTAGAACTATGTAGCAAGAAGATGTCTGATCCCCTAGAAGTGTAATTGCCTCAGTGCATCATTCTTAAAATCTAGTCAAAACCATTGACAGAAAAAAGCTTCTTGTTTAGCATTAGATTACAACTTAGCAGTATTTATCTACTATTGATGGATTAAATTCGCAAAAAGCTATTCTAGTAAGAACAGAAATTTGCTGTGCACCCGAAATCTCTAAAGATTCCACTGAATCTCTTTAACAACTCCTCACGACAACAATCACAACAGAGAAAGGTGAGAAGAAAAAAGTGGGTATTTCATCCTCATAAAGGAATATGTAGAACCGCAAGTAAGCTAATGATAGCGGTGGTGATGTGAGCACTATGAAGTGCGTAGCCCTGAAAAGCTCTAGAGCAAATATAATGCTCCTCTGAACCATGATTTCCCAACATAATTCACCGAATCGCCCCAGTCGTCAATACAGCATGCAATACACATGCTCTGCAGAAAGAAATGCGTAAAGTGAAATACAGATGTAGCACCCTTTAAAGAAATGATCAGAATAATAAAAATACTATGCCCAACACAACCCTGAATCCGAGAAAAAACTTTTCTTGCACTACGGTTTAAAAAGAAGGAAGCCCGTTAGTGGCTATCCCAGGCGGAGGACCTACAGCCGCTTTAAACGGATGTATAAAGCCACCGCCTGTCGGTGACCCAATTTCCCCTGGATGGAGGTGGTGGTTATGATGTCCGATGGGTGCCACAGGGTTTTGATATATACAATTCCCATCCGCACTCTTTTCCTCATCATCCTGGAACTTGACCAATGTCCTTCCGTTGGTATCGTGTGTGGTAATAAAATTTCCACCGCCATTCAGAGCCTCTCCTTCGACATCAAGTACATCCATTACCTCTTTAATGGTGACCACCATCTCGGGCACAGACTGCTCAATAACGCGATGCAGAGTTGATATTTCGACAAAGCTACTATTCTCTCCTCCAAGCTCGCGGCACTTGACCGTGGCTAGGCTGCGAATCTGTTCATGCCTGTTCGGCCGCCGGCGGTTGAATGTACTTCGGGCAGCATCAGTTTCAGACCAACCTTACCCCATTAGTATATAAGCATAAATGAAATGAATACGCTGGACATACCTGCTCCTGACCAAGTGGAGGTTGGAAGAGAGTTTGAGATATTTCCCAATGGAGTTCCCAATGGCGCAGGATTAGACCATGAAGGCTGGGGAAAACCCATGTCTATCATCAATATACGGATTGTTAGTGTTTATAGGAAACGTAATAGCCAAATGAAATCATTAACTTACGAGACATAGTAGGATCGATAAATAAAGGGGATCCAGCCGGTAATCCCCTAGTTGGTCTTGGTGAAAATCCCATAACGCTACTCCCTCTTCGATTCGGCGATTGTGCTTCCAGCATTGGGTCGTCTTCGTCGTCCTCCAGCAGTGCACGGCTACCCATGACTTTGGAAAGTTCATCAACACTGTTTGTTCCATCGTCGGGATTTCTAGGTGGAGCTACACTCGAGGGGCGTTGAATGGGTGTGGGCCGCTGAATAGGTTCGAACGAACCTGACAACGCTCGTGTATGGGAATGCACACCGGGTATAGGTACCGGCTCCACTCGATTCCCTATGAATGGCGATCCCGGTGCCATGCCTGGTGGCATACCTGGCGGCATACCCGGCGACATGCCGAGAGGCATACCCGGAGGGAGTTGGTGCTGCATGACGGGCGCAAGCTCACCCATAAAGATCCCACGACCCTGTGGCTGCATTGGGCGCATTCCTAGAGGAGCGGGGCCCTGCATTGGCATACCATTTGGAGCTGCAAACCCCCGATATTGCGGGCTAGAACCCAGAGGCATTTGCGTTGGTGCATACATCGGCATCCCGTTTCCAAAAGGCTGTCTTTGAGGCATTCCGGCAAGAAACGGTTGGATTGGACTTGGGCCACCCATTCCCATTTGGTTCATCATATGGAAGGCATTCTCTGGCGGCGGTACACCTGGCGGAGGGGCAATGTGATGTGGTAACGGTGAAGTGGGCATATGTGACGGATACTGAAACATTTTATTCGGGGGGATTATTGGACCAGGAATGTTTTGTTGTAGAATGGGTGTATTTGGGGATACTGAAGACCCTATTCTAGGGGCAGCTTGAGGGGTCTTTGGGGAAGAAGCTACAGATCCTTGTATTGATCCTTGCTGAGAGGCATTCCGAGTACGAGCTGGTGAGTTTCCCACCGACTGTTTAGGCATTGCAGGTGTTGCAACAGAGAGATGGGGCGAGCTATAAACTCCATGAGCATGTTGTGATACGGATACGGACGTCTGTATTGAGACGGGGGGTCTTTTTGCAGCAGCTGCTGCCATCGCCGCTGCCGCCGCATTCTCGGCCTTGGCCTTTGCTTCTTCCTCCTTCTTTATACGCTCCCGTTCTAGCACTTCCTTTTTGACTTTCGCTTCCTTTTCTTTTCGCTCACGATCCTCGCGCTCTCTCTTCTCTCTAGCCTCCTTCTCCCTAGCCTCCTTCTCCTCCTTAGCTTTTTTTGCAAGCTCCTCCTTTCTCTTTCGCTCCCTCTCCAAATTCTCTTTCCTTTTTCTTTCTCGCTCAGCATCCCTCTCTCGGTCTTCTTCGAGTCTCTTCTTTCTCTCCTCCTCCTTACGGCGTCTTTCTTCTTCTTGAGCCCTTTTTTCGGCCTCCCGCTTCATCCGCAGCTCCTCTTTCCGTCTCCTTACTTCTTCGGCTTTCTTTTCCTCGATCGCCCGTTGTTTAGCCTCCTCCTCGGCTTTTTCGGCTTCCCGCTTCTTTCTTTCGTCTTCTTTGGCAAGCTTTTGCAGTCTCTTCTTTTCCCTTCTCTTCTCCTTCTCTTTGGCTTTCTTCTCCTCACGTGCCGCTCGAAGCTGATCCTCTTCATCCAATTCCTCAAGAAGCTTATCCTGTCGTTCCCTCGCAACCTTTTCTCGATAGGCGGTAAGGACACGTTGTTCAAACATTCTGGCAGCAAATATTTGGAACATCCTACGGCCTTCTTCCATGCGCTGTTCTTCAGTCATAGTGTCCTAGATCGTGTCAGTGTTGATTGGCAGTAATATAATACATGATAGTAACCCACGGGCTCATCCTCCTCCTCTTCATCGTACTCTCCGTCATCATCCTCGTCATCTTCATCGTCATAATCTTCATCATCATAGTCTGTTTGGGAATGGGTATGGCTTATATGAGTTTGCCCTACCGACATACTCTGGGATGTGTGACCACTTGAAGCAGCTTCTTCTTCCCGCTGCATTCGGCGCTCGGCGAGTTGTTCCATCATTTCAATAAACTTTTTACCATCGTTTTTGAGCAAATCATCAGCTACAGTTAAAATGCCACCTGATATCCGTAAGGAACGTTAGCTGTATTACTCTCTCTCCGTATATCTTCGAACGCCTATCATAAAACGAAGAGAGCCCCACCTTGAACAGTGAGACTGTTCCCAAAGTTGAAGAAGTCAGGCTGAGGATCGTTCTCCGGTAAAGGTTCATCCAGAACATCATCGTCCTCATCATATTCTTCATCTTCGTCGTCATCATCCTCAAATTCATCATCGTCAATCTCCTCAACGCGATGTCCTTGATGTTTATGGTGGTGATGCCCAAGATGTATAAGATGATTTGCCGGGGGAGGACCTGGCGGAGGTGGAGGGGGTATTCTGGTGGTAGAATACGATCCGGGGGGGTGACTATGAGGTATCTGAGCAGCGTACTTTGAGTTTTGTTGTTGATGAGCATACTGTTCCAATTCCTCGTAGTATGCATCGTACAGAACCTCCAGTTCCTCTTCAATGGCTGTTCTTTTCCTTCCGCAAACACTACATGAGCAGGAGTGCTTCTGTTGTTCTTTCATTTTCCGCAAGACTGCCTCCTTCTCTACTTTTACTAAAGACCGACGTTCTTCTTCGCCCAAAGAAAGCCAAAAATCCTTGATCCTTTCACGTTCCTCATTTGTCGATGTATTCCAGATCCGGTCTTTTTTTTTTGAGGGCCCACCAAGCTGTCTCACGGGCGACACTTCAGAGCTCTGGTAAACTTCCTGAGTGGTATTTACCCCCTTCTTTTTCTTCTTTTTGTTCTTTTTTTTGCCGGCCAGGGGCGCAGGAGCTTGAATTGGTGGGGTATAAGAGTCATCATCCTCATCGTCGTACCCTTGACTATAGTACCCCCCCTCCTCCTCTGGATCAACAAGTTCCGGGATGGTTTCCGAGGGATGGTCGTCATAATCGGGTCTATTAGTTTTAATATCCTTTTGATATTGGCCAACTCTTTCATTAACATGGTTATAGCGGGCCTCGTTGTAATAGCCATCATGTAAATGGTCCCTGTGGTTACTATCGTGATCGTGAGTATGACTGTGGTTATTAGGTAGTGTGTCTGATTCTTGTTGCCGTTCCTGCTGTTGCTGTTGCTGCTGCTTTCCCTTCTTCTTCTTTTTCTTCTTGCCGCCGATATTGTTTGAGCCAGTGTTGTGGGGGAAATCCATAGATGCGGAGGGCACTGTGGGTGGCAGCTGATTGGTTATTTGGGCGGAATGGTCGTTGGTCGTAGCAGTAGCAACAGTTGATGTGGGTATAACGTTGCTAGTGCTAGTGCTGCTGTTGCTAATATTGCTGAGTGATCTGGGATCGGGATTCGACACCTTCCTAGAAGGCACGGTAATCAGTTCTGTACCGTCCTTGTTGCGTATGTGGGTTGCCTTGCTATTGGAAGAAGACAAGAGGGGCTGTCGGTGATAGATGTCTGTAGTTGATGGTATGTTGCGCATGGGACATTCAGCGGACATGGTGGGGCGGGAAAGAACGTTCGGCAACAGGAGACGTAACCGGGGGTGGACAAGTGGGCAAGTGGGGTGAAGGGTCAAAAGAAGGGTGTGTATGGGTGCGGGGGGCGGGTAGATGCAGTAAGTCTGCCCTCTTCTGCTCCTGAATTTGGCTTGGGGAGGTACAACTAACGCTGTGGAAGGACTTACAAGTGGTAGTCAGATCCGATCGATGACAGTGGAATTGGGTTGATTTTACCAGGCGAGTGGTAGATGGGAGAAGGATTGGCGTTAGGAAAAGGGAATGGTACCCGTTCAACAACAATTGAGAGAGGGATGAGGAGCCGCAACAATGTCAACTCAGACCCACAGGCATGTATGTGCGAGAGAGATGCTTGGTCGTCTGCGCGGAGATGTGACAGGTGATGTAAGCGGCAAATGGTGGTTGGTGGAGCAGAGCCTCACGAAGGTCCGGGTAGTGCCGATTGAGGTTGTGGTAATAGTGGCGGGCGGTCAGTGCACAGCGGCCAAAATCAATGTTCAAATAAGTGATGCGTGCGGGCAGGCGGGCAAGTAGTGGGGTGTCCAGTGAGCAAGGGCAGGACGGTGTTGGAAAGCAGCTTTAGCAACCGTTGGGGTGTGCTAGCGGTGTGGCACTGTGGCAGTGCTAACGGCCACTACATGTAATAATATTACGGGGGCCAATGACACTTGGAACAGTTGTAATGTTCTCTTGATGGAATGCAGTGTTTATTCGTATTAAGCACTACATGTATGTACCCCTTTGTGTTAGAGCGTTCACTCCATTCAGTATATGAGCCCATTGACAAGGGCCTTCATAAGATGTTTCCCAGAGTGCTGGTTGGTTCCGCGGCCAACGTCTCGCTGACATGACATGACAGTCTGCATGGTCAGTTAGTTCTCTGGGTTGCGCGGGGAGCAGGTAGGGAGGGGAACTTTGGAAGGCAAGGGAGAGGAAGTACGTGTAAGCAGCAGGTAGTACAGGCACCCTGTCGTCTTATGGCCCTAACTAACGCACGCTTTATTTGAGCGCAGAAAGACTTCGTTGCTCACCCTCTCGCTCACTCGCTCACACACGCCGCAACACCTACTGGGCAGCAGGCCTTACACTTCTGTTCTCTCTTCTCCTCTTCTCTCCTCTCTCCCTTCCCCTCCGTTCTTGCCTGAGCTTCTTCCGTGCCGTCTCCGCGACCAGACATCGTATTCTCGCTATTACACTTGTCGCTCCCGGCCTTCTTCCGCTCTGCTCTAATTGCTCCGAGACATTTACTCCTACCTACCTCTCTACTTCGCCTTCCCCTTCTTTACCACTATAGCTACTGCTGCTCATCCACCCTCTTCTTTAACCCTCCAATATCTCCCTCCCCCTCGCCTCCATTTCTGCTACAATCTTACACCCACCCCCTTCATAGTAGCCTTCCTCTTCATCACACTCGCCAACCAGCCCACGAGTCGTACCCAATCTCTACCCAATCTTCAGCCTCAAGCGACATAATCGTCTTGCACCCCTGCTGTTACCGACCACTTCACTTTTTGTTCTTGTCAACTTTCTTAACAGAACAATGGCTCAGAGCAACAACGCCCAGAACGTCATTCGAAGGTACTCTATCCACTCCTCACCCTCGGTTATTATTCTTCCGTTGTTACTCTCACTTTATTGTTTCCGCTCGCTTCGGGAGCTATCCATGTTGGGAATCGCTACACCACCATGACATGATGTGTGGTTACCAAATTTAGATTCCTCCCCTAGACAATTTGAATCGAAATATTCGATCTCAGCTCATCTCCCGGTCGTCGGAGATGTCCGCGAAGCTTTTTATAGTTTTAGCTAACATTGAATTCTTTTTGGCACAGGAAGTTGGTGATCATAGGCGACGGCGCATGTGGAAAGACGAGTTTACTTAGTGTGTTTACTTTGGGATACTTTCCTACGGTATGTCAAAGGCCCCTCTAGAATTTCTTTTTAAATGAATGGCGCTTTATTTCTCCTAGTCTGCTTTGCCAAAATGAAGATTTTTCGTACTGACGTTCCTGTTTAGCATTATGTGAGTTAATTCTATATGAACCTTGAGCGTTAGCGCCAACTAGATATTCTCTAACAACCGAATATAGGTACCCACTGTTTTTGAGAACTATGTTACAGATTGTAGAGTATGTTGCGCGCCTTGGATGCTCTCATTTATCTGCTAACATAATCAACAGGTCGACGGGAAATCTGTTCAGCTGGCGTTATGGGATACAGCCGGCCAAGAAGATTATGAGGTAATTTATCCTGATTCTTTGTTTTCTTAGTAGTCCGAGAGTCTGAAGGATTCTGCTAAAACCCAAAATCCAGAGACTGCGGCCACTAGCTTACGCCAAAGCCCATGTCATTCTAATTGGATATGCCGTTGATACACCTGATTCGCTCGAGAACGTTGCCAATAAAGTAAATTTCACCATGGCCTGTTGGTACATTTTTGGTAGACATGCTAAAAGAAAATCTCTGCAGTGGATTGAGGAAGCCCATGAACGCTGTCCTGGCGTCCCCAAAATACTTGTTGGGCTCAAGAAGGACCTCCGCGAAGACGCAAATGCTCGGGAGGAAATGCGCAAGAAGTCAATGCATTTCGTGCAAACCAGTTACGCCGAAACCATCGCCAAACAGGTCGGCGCAAGGAAATACCTAGAGTGCAGCAGTTTGACCGGGGAGGGTGTGGATGATGTGTTCGAGGCTGCCACCAGGGCAGCATTGCTAACTTTCGAGAAGGAGCGTGGTGGTGGGTGCTGCACCATCTTGTAAATGCATATGAGTACCGATGGGACGAAGGACGGAGATGAAGAAAATCCATGAAACGATACTACGATACAGCAAATGGGCACTCATTCCGGGTTTAGTCGACCAATCGATTTTTTGTTATCAACGAAGGGAAGTTGGAGGAAGTAGTGGTTTACAGGCATCCGAACCAGAATGAAATCCTACGAACACGCCATTTTACGAATCATCGCCGAGAGCTCGGAATGAGGGGCCTCAGAATCCAGCCTGGTGTACCATAATAGGTTTCATCTTCGCCTCACATACTCTGTTTTTTATCTCTCCATTAGTTTCCTATATTCCACAGTTGTCTATTGCATCTGTTCTCCAAGCTCGTGTGAAGGAAGCCTAAATTCCTCCTCCATTTTTTTTTCTTAATTCGGGTGGTTTCCCCAGGTCTTTCTTTACTCCGAGTTTTCGAGTTATTAATCTGATATTTTCAGCGATTTGATTGTTTTGTGCTTTTCTAGTCTCCGTCCTCTCTAATTGCTTAGGATTATCTTGGGAGTGGGTGGATTTGTGAAAGGGTTATTTTGCTTTTTCTCTTCTGTTGCTGCTACTGTTATTTCTGTTTTACTAGCATTCGTTTTTTGCTTCGTTTTCTTTGCTCATTTGGATTGGGTGGTTTTTTTAGACCGGGAAAAATTTATTCTTTTGATATTGGCGTGGGACCGGGTTTACTGGCTGGTTGGAGGTGGAAAATCGGTAGGGGCTTGGGGAAGGGTTCTACTCAAACAGGAAAATGTGAGAAGTTTAGTAGTTTGAACAGAATCTGTTTTGTTACTGCAGAGGAAAGCCCTCCTAGTTCGGTTCGGTTCGGTTGGTAATCCATCGATGGGATTGTAAGTGATGAAAGAATAGGGGAAGGGATGTATGATAGTTGGGCTTAGGTTAAATCAGTAACATGGGGGCGATAGTTGAAGGGATGTGTTACTTTCATTAGAAGGGGCCCCGGTTGCGCAAGTCGATCACTCATCAAAAGTTTATTTTCGTCCTCGCTTCCTTCTATCCTTTCAACCCTCTATTTTGTCGGCACTGCATGGCTTTCGGTGTGCTTACTCCTTTTAAGCACCATTTCTCACTCACCATCTTCCTTACTCTTGAATGATGTTTTAAAACGGCCGGCCTGGTGCGACGCCAGCTGAAGAACGTGGATATTTATGGAAGTGGAAGTCAACGAGCCGAGGCTTGGGTGCTTGGGGGCGAAATAATAGACTGATACATATATGTAGGTAGCTGTTACTTTTTATTTAGAGTACGATTGATGGCTTGCAGCACTGCAGCTCATCCAGCAACCCAATGACGTCGAAAAGGATACAATACCTATTTAGTAACTAGCTCACCCGCAACGGCGTCATGCGGGATCACTCGTGCGACCAGGGAGAAGTCACGTTGCCGACACGCCTTCCTCAACCCATTTGATTCTCTACATTTTTCAAATCCATGTGCAGAAATAGGGAAAACAAGGGAAGTTGCCAGCAAGCATCCATCAAGACTTAAATCTGCCAGCCAATACTTTCTCATCCTCTCATCCACCAAGCAGGATTAGTCCCGAACGAAACAAAAAGTATAAGATAATTGCGTAAAGTATTTATTTGACAAGCTTCATTCAACGCACACGCCCGTTACCTTGTTTCGCAATTTTCTTTATTTCCGACATGCTTTACCCCAGAACCCATTTTATTTGTTTGATAACTACTGAAGGAAACCGTACCAACCTAGGCATGAGGAATAGATAGAGTAGAGCCCCACTAAGGAAGAAACATTAATCATACTCCTTTTTTTTTCATTCCTCTCCCACCCATCAATCCCTCCATCCTTTGTCGAAGTGTAACCTGGTCAGCTAGCTAGTCTTAGAATCGCAACACCAAATCCATTAGCAACAAATAGCGCAGCAAACTACCAACCTAAAAACGACGTCTTTCGTATTCGTCATAACCCCTCGGTGGTGGCCCTCGTGGTGGACTCCTGCCTCTATAAGGAGGACTCACCGGACGCCCTCTGTGGGGTTCATCATAATGCCTTCTGCCACCCCCACCCCCACCCCCACCTCCTCCTCCTCCTCCATTGGCACCTCCAGCATATGTGTCGTCATCGTAGCGCCTGGGGGGCGGGTAATCATCACGGCCTCCGTATCCACCACCGCGCGGGGGTGGGTATTCGTCGGCCGCTGGAGGTGCGCGTCTAGGCGGGGGGGACCTGTCACGGCCGCCACCACCACCATAGTATGGTTCGCGGCCTCCACCACCTCCCCTAGGAGCGGGAGAACGCTCACGGTAACGAGATGGGGGTGAATCGTAGCGACGCCCATGACGAGGTGGGGAGTGGTAACGGCCACCGGGGCCTGGGGAATAGCGGCGCCCTCCATAGGCTCGGGGAGAAACAGAACGACGAGGAGGTCCATGACCGCCGCGTGGTGGTACATCATGGTCCGGCTAGTTCAAGTCAGCACAAAAGCTTTTAGCTGAAATAAGGTGGGTGGGAAATACATCGGCGACACAGTTCACATGTGCGCCCTTGAAGTCAGTGCCATCGAGAGAACTGACAGCTCTTTTGAGGTCTTCGTAGGTTTCAAATTCGACCATTCTATAATATTATAAGTAAACACTCATCGATTCTATAGGGAGGAGCGATAAGTTAACTTACCCACGGCCATCACGGTCACGGCTGACCTCGGAGAATACAACGTCGACATTGGACCTGCGTGCGAAGTCTTTGAGATCCTAGGTAGAAGAGAACGTTCGTATGAGTTGAAATCCGAAACAAGACTCTTGCGGGCCCGTGGCTCCTCCAGTAAAAGCAGACGCGCATGTAAAATATTTCCCTGGACAAAGATCTGGCAAGTAATGTCGGGGGTAAATGGGTTCCTGGCTCATTGGGATACATAAAGATCGATACGACAGTCCAAGCCATAATAATAGGAAGTTATTTTTTCCAAGAAGTGGGACGCTCAAATCCTGGGATAAAGCAGGCAATATAGAGAGGCCACGGAGCAAATTCCATCGGGACCAGGGAATGTTTTCTAGCCAGGACTGGCAAAGGATAAAAATATGGACAGAGGGACGGGTGTAAAAAGACTTGAATCGGAGTCACGAAAGCCTATGTTGCAGCAGGAATGAGGAGTGCGCCCACCTGCCAGCTCGTATCGGGTTGAAGGCCAGTAACATTCATTCTGAAAGCAGTGCGCCTGGGGCGTGGGAAGCTGCGATCCGCTCCACCAGTATATTCATGGCGAGGTTGATGACGATTACCACGGGCAAACTGTACAGTAAGAGTTTGGCCCTTGAAGTCGCGCCCATGATAAGCTACGGATTCAATAGAAAAAGTTAGCTTGTTAAATGGAAATCTAGCCAAAGCTATAGAAACTGCCGATGGAATAATGTGATAATAGTGAAAGGAAGAGGTGAATGCGCACCAGGAACCACATCCTTCGCGTCAGCCTCGTTATCGTACTGAATGAAGCCGAAGCCATTCATGAGTTTAACCTCAACGATGTTTCCACTGCCATGTTCCTTGAAGAAATCTTCGACCTCTTGTTTCCTGGCTGTTATTTTTTCATGTTAGCGGGGAGCGATGATCAAGAGGGTTTAGGCCGCGCGAAAGACATCATCATGAGTGGCAGGCGGTCAAAGCGACGACAAAGATGTCATTGAGTGAAACGAAACGAACAAAAGTGAAGGAGACAAGAGAGTGAGAGTAGCATACCATCTTTGTGAAGGTTGCCCAAGTAGAGGCGAGTTCCCGAATATTCAGCCATGATGATTACAGCAGACTGGTTTTAATATTGGGGAGTTGATGTTTAACGGTGATGTCAATGGATGGTTGTGAAGTGGAGGGATGTGTGATGCGTGAGTGTCTGTGTGTTTTTGGGGAGGGGAGGGAGCGACAATGATGGATGTGATGAGATCGACGGCGACCACAGCAGCCAGAGAAACAGGCAGCCAGAGAGGAGAGACGCGAACTCAAGAGGAGGCAAACGGATGGGGCTGACGAACGGGTCGGGACTCGGGACACTTATATATACCACAGCTATCGCAGATACATGTATTGGATGTAGGTCGCCAGGTACTCCACAGTTCTCACTTCTCTTACTCTTGATGACTGGTGCCTGATTTACTACCAAATAAACGATGTCTTGGAGAGGGGGTGCCCACTCCTTGCGGAATTTTGGGCGCCTTTTTAATTTATTTTTTCCTAGGACAGAGAGATGAGGCGAGGAATAGACATACATGCACATACATACATACACTACGAGGCGGGGCGGGGCGAGCAGGCACGCACTCACATGCAGCAAGTAACGCAACACGACGCAAACTGAGCACAAACAGTAAAACATCAATACATTCTTCTTCCTATACACAGGCTGTTTGAGTCCACCTCTAGACGTGTTATCGCGTCTTGCAGGGGTCTAAGCATAATTGCAACGCGAATGTTTGGATCAGTCCTTTTGCAACGTATGGTGCCTCCGTCTTAAAGATAGCAAAAAGTGACAAAACGCCAGTCGCTAATAAATTTACCACCAATAAACATGAAAAAATCGGTAAAGTAAAAGTGTAGTAGCAGCGATGAGTTTACTTTTATTTTACAGATATCATCTATCCTAGTTGTAATATATTGGAGATTGAAACAAGCTGTTTTTATATGAAAAGCGCCAAGACTGAGCAAAGTGGAACAGTACTGGATTTTCAGTGGATAGCGAGTACCTACAAGTATCCCTCCTCATTGGACCATAATGGAATTTCTTTACCTTCTCCTTGTCCCAGCGGCGCGATCTAATCAAAAAAAAAAATCACTCCAAATGGTGTATAATTGACTGTAACCGAGGAGCTTCAGTTAATGTTTTTTTTTGCATCGGTCAACAACATGTTTCTGAAACCTCAAACCGTCCAAACGGAACTCTGTACATCACTGAGCTTTCCGTCGGTCGCGTATCCTGAGTGCCCCGTCTGTCACCGTCATTTTCACAATTATTCGTATCCCGTCCAAGAACAAAACCCAACGCTGAAAAAACCGCCAAACTTCAGTTCTAGGGTTCTCAACACTTGAGAAGAATCCTGCGTCTTTCGCCGACTAAGGTATTTGCTGGCAGTGCTGGCAGCCCCAAATGAGCCGTAGCAGCCTGGCCCCATCTATAATGATATCTTCAAAAACCTACCTGTCATGTTTAGTTCCCTCCGATTGCCTGGTAATGGAGGTGTTCGACTGCCACTCCGGGTGGGATAAAAGGCTTGTGCTCACGCGCACCATAATTGCAAAGCATTGTGGGCAATAAATCTAGTCTACGATTATAAGAGAGGAATCTTCAAGTGAAAGATCTAACGAATATGATGTTGTTCTAGATCTAGGAAAACCGTCCACACAGCCAAATCCTTATTCCGAAGAACCACACAACCGATAAGCTCCAAATTTTCCCAAAGATTAGAGAACTTTGGTGAGAGCTCAGAATTGATTTTTCGGTCATTAGTTTCATCTAGCGAACTGGTGAGGCCTTGCATGTTGCGTTGCCACACAGGCACCTTTTGCTAGATCGATACCTCTATGTGCGTCACCTCAGCCTATAGAGGTTTACCGTGGGTGTGTCCGAAAAGTGTTGTAAGAGTATCAAATTTTGTCAGGCTTGCTCTCACTCAATAGGTTACGATCGAGTAAGTTGGAGGAGGAGACAAAGCCTGGTTTTATGAATGCTATGGTGAATATGTTGTCAGGACTCTGGACCATGAAACGAAGTACTTTTCTTCCCGATCTTCCCGCTGAAAAGAGCGGCCATCAAACTTACAGTACTGTAGTACGCAACATGCATTGCACTACCACAACTACATGTATGTATTGACCTACCATCGTTAACCTATCACCTACATAAACGTTCAAAGCTTGGAAAACGAGATAAGTCAAACTAGCCAGCACGCAATCAGGACACCAACGCATGGCGCTCGATCCCGCATAAATGTTGACTTCCTAACTTTCACTGGGTTTATTAAAGATATATCGTATCTGCCCTTGAAACTTGTGGACTCGCTTTGTTCCCACACGCGTGTGTCCAAGAAAAATATTAGTCAGGCCTGGAAGCACCAAGGCTTAGGAAACGATAGTTGTGAAGGGATTGGGAATATTAGATCCTTTGCGCAAAAGACTTCAGCTCCAAATTCTGGTAACCTGATTGGCGCCGATCCTCCCATCAACCAATCATACAAGTAGAATTTAGAGCCAGCTCTATCTGCGCAAAGGGTCTATTATCACCAAAAGAGGGAAAGAGAAAGTACGATAATGCAGGACTACATACGATGCGTTGACTACGATCGATTTGTAGTGCAACACACCACCGATGATCTTGTGGAGATTTAAATATATGTAAGGGGGCATATCTGGGGCTATCCCCCGCGTGAGACGTGTATGGTTTCCTTGAGGAACTGGAGAGAATCAGGATCAGCTACTCAATCTGTAGCGTAGTTCAGATGGTCCTAACTAGTGGAATTGGATATTAGAATCGGATATTAGAAGCCTGCTGTTTTGCCCAAGGGCACCAAACCCGAATATGATCGTTTGTCCCAACCGTCAAGGGGGTGGGGGGGGGGGGGGGAGGTGTTGGCAACTATATATATTGAAAAACATGATATAAAGTACATAGCTTTCATTTAAATACTGATTGCCGCTATCTATTCTATTACCTGTGTTATGGGTCGGATGATCACAGCTGGTCACTCGTAAACTTTATGACCAGTATATACACTTACATTCCTGGAGAAAAGTACCTGGAATCCACAACTTGATCGATGCGGCGTTTTGATACTAGGGTGTGAAAACAACCTACAACTTCAGTTCACAGATTAGGGTCTAAAAATGTATCTAATATAGAAAGACAATGCTATTCCTGTAGCGGAGCATATTTCTGAAAGATCGAGCTTGTATGTACAGCCGCGTCCGCAAAGTTTTGGCACTCCAATCTCGAAGCTCATGAGTTTAAATCACGATATCAACAACCGGATAAGAACGCCTACAAAGAAAAATTTATACATAGATAGATATTTCTATACTGCTGTATATCACAACACTGTATGACCATCTTTCGAGGAAGAGGATCAAAATATTTTGTTTGTTGCAATCGCAGATGTTTTTTATAGGGTGCCAAAACTTTGCGGACATGGCTGTACATACATACATGGGGGGGTAATAGGAGGGTAGAAATAGGTTTCTTTACGCCATAGTATTAACTTTATGCGACCATTTCGTACCTAGAAACAGAATTGACATGACTTAAAAAAAAAACAGGAGGGTAGAAATGTGGCCGGTAGCATTGGTCAGAAACCTTTGATCGTTAATCCCTGTTTCTAGAATAATTCTACCAGTATTGGACGCGATGTTGCTTCAGGACTCGAGCTGTGCAGTTCAAAAAGGTAAGCTCGTCTGTCGGGAGCTCACGGCAACGTGGTTAGAGTGATAAGTTGTGAAGGGTTGGGTTGGTTGCCCTGCCGATCCACTGAGGCGTCATCGCTACTTCTTCCGAAATCGCTACTGCAGTTTGTGTGTTGCGACCAGCTCCCCATCACACCTGTCCTTCTATCGATTAGCGACCATCAACTCTTCCGAACCGAAACTTAGCCTCTCATCAATCCCCCGCATCTCACCCCTCCCTCCCCTTTCTCGGTCTACTCATGGAGGATCAAGCGGGCCTTCTTCAAGATGCTCTCGGCGTCGTGCGGCAGCAAACGGCCCTGATGCGCAAATGCCTCGAAACCCCGGGGAAGCTTATGGATGCCCTTAAATGCAGGTGCGCGATTGAAAACCCATCTCTTGAAATACTGAATGTGCTGACAGTGCGAATGTGGTTGCGATTAGCTCAACTTTAGTTTCCGAACTGAGGACTAGCTCCCTGGGACCGAAACAATATTACGAGCTCTATATGGCTGTCTTTGATGCTCTTAGACATCTTTCAGTTTACCTAAAAGAGAGTCACCCGGTGAATCATCTGGCAGATCTATATGAGCTTGTACAGTATGCCGGTTGGTTTTCGCTTGACACTGGAAAGTCATCTCTGATTTCTAATGTTTTAACGCATAGGAAACATTGTTCCACGTTTGTATCTTATGATTACCGTCGGAACGTAAGTGTTTATAGCTAAATTGTTACTGTTCAAAGCTAAAAACTCCATAGGGTATACATGTCGATTGAGGATGCGCCAGTAAAGGAGATAATGAAAGACATGATGGAGATGAGCCGCGGCGTACAGCACCCTATCCGGTACGAGCTCGGATATCGATTTTGGTCATCTTGCGGGTTTTGTCTGACATGAACAGAGGGCTTTTCTTGAGATATTACCTATCCGGACAATCACGTGATTCTCTTCCCACAGGGACAAGTGAAGGGTTAGAACTCACAGAAAGCCTCTACAGCTACGCACCAAATCACTAACTATCTTTAGCCCGGAAGGAAATTTTCAGGATTCTATATCCTTTATTATTACTAATTTTATCGAAATGAACAAGCTCTGGGTCCGTTTACAGCACCAGGGGCACTCCCGCGAACGCGATAAGAGAATCCAAGAAAGAAAAGAGCTTCAGCTTCTTGTTGGAAGCAATTTGGTCAGGCTAAGCCAGCTTGTGGATCTTGAAACTTACAAAAATATCATCTTAGCACCATTATTGGAGCAAGTTGTACAGTGCCGTGATGTTTTAGCTCAAGAATATCTCCTTGAAGGTATGTACCACTCCCAAGAGAGCATGGGAAAATTAATACTAGTGCTGAGCTTCTATAGTAATTACTCAGGTTTTCCCTGATGAATTTCATTTGCACACTCTGGATCAGTTTCTTTCCGCTACAGCACGGCTCAACCCAAGTGTCAATGTTAAAGCTATTGTTATTGGTATTATGGATCGCTTATCGGCATATGCAGCACGGGAAGCCGAATCCGAAACTCCCGAGGAGAGACTAAGGAAAGAAGAGGAAGCTGCTGTGAGATTGCTTGAAAAACTAAGTGTCAAAGAAGCAGAGAAAGCCGAGGAAAAGACTTCCACAGAAGCTGATGGGAATACAAAACCAACCGCAGTAAATGGTGATGATGATGACGCAACTCTGACCTCCCAGGACGATGATCAGACAACAATAGCTGCATCTGAAGACAATGAGAATCAGGAAACTCAAGACGAGGACAAGGGCAAGAATGATGGTGAGAGAGAGTCAACATCTGGTAAACCTGCAAGGGGAATACCAGAAGACGTAAAGCTTTACGAGATCTTCTACGAGCAGGTTTTGAACCTAGTGAATGTAAGGGCACACACGAGGAGTTTTAATTCCGGTTCGAGTTCGGCTGATTTCCACGTTTCTTCGAAGGCCCAAAACCTACCGATCCAAGATATTACAGCGCTTCTGGTGTCATTATCGAATTTGGCATTGAATGTCTATCCCGACAAACTAGGTACATAAATTGCATTTCTATCTTTCGTTTTAATTGTGCTAACTGAATATTTTACGTAGAATATGTCGATCAGATCTTGGCGTAAGTCCAATCCCAAACATTTCAGACATAATATTAATTATTCATATAGATACACCCATCAAAAGGTGTCTGAAATGACCAACAGTGCAGATCTACACTCTGCACCATGCCAGCAGAATATTCTTAGCATTATGCTTGCCCCAGTCAACTCATACGCATCTCTTTTTACCGTGCTTGCCTTACCAAGTTATGTCCCCCTCTTACACGCACAGTCTTATCCCACTCGCCGCTCAGTCGCTGGCACAGTCGCTCAAAATATACTCAAAAATCAAACCCAGATTTCTACCCCTGAGCATGCTGAAGGAGTGTTCGAACTTTTGCGCGTTTTGATCCGTGAAGGTGCACAACAAGCTCAAGGATACCCTGGAGTTCAAGCCCCTCGAAAGAGAGAGGCCGAGACCGATGAGACGGTAGAAGAGCAAGGACGACTAGCAAGAATTGTTCATCTGCTATACAATGAGAATAATGACACTCAGTTTAAGGTGTGTACTGTTCTTGCAATGCACCTAAAGTTGTGCTAATCAATTACAGCTCCTACAAGCCGCTAAAAAGGCCTTCGCTGAAGGTGGTGAAAGAGTGCGTTACACAACCCCCGCTCTCATCACTGCTGGCATCAAGCTCGCCCGTCGCTATAAGGCCCGCGAGCATTACGACGATGAATGGCAGACAATGTCGGCTGCACTCTATAAGTTTCTCCACCAGAGTGTATCTGCGCTTTACTCCCGAGTTAGTGTTCCGGATCTGTGCCTCCGCTTGTTCCTCCTCTGCGGGCAAGTAGCAGACCAAACTGAGTTTGAGGAAGTTTCATATGAGTTTTTTGCGCAAGCGTTCACTGTTTATGAGGAAGCTATCAGCGATTCCCGCGCTCAGTTCCAGGCGGTATGCGTCATCGCGAATGCTCTACACTCTACAAGAAACTTTTCAAAAGAGAATTATGATACACTCATCACAAAGTGTGCTCAATATGGCAGCAAGCTTTTGAAGAAACCGGACCAGTGCCGTGCAGTGTATCTTGCTAGTCACCTCTGGTGGGCCGTCGAAATTGCGGCTAGAAATGAAGATGAGAAGACGCCATTATACCGGGATGGAAAGAGAGTACTCGAGTGCCTCCAACGTGCGCTCAGGGTTGCAGATGCGTGCATGGACACAGCAGTTAGTGTAGAGTTATTTGTAGAGATTCTTAATCGTTATGTGTACTACTTTGACAGACAGAATGAGGCCGTAAGTCAAGAAATCTCTCCTAGGGATTGAGGGGTAAATGCTAATGAAGGGTGGATTTTTATAGGTCACGGTGAAATATCTCAATGGTCTCATTGAGTTGATCCAGAGCAACCTTAGTGCGAACGACAGTTCCACAACCGAGACGCCGAGGAAACACTTTGAAAGAACTTTGGACTATATTGCATCGAGAGAGTTTGAGGGGGTGGTTCTTGACCCGAAATGAGTGGGTGGCTGTTCCATAAAAGATATGAATGCGTTGTTATATGTTTTTATTAGGCTCAATTGACAGAATTAGTGGGGTGGGCAATACTACATGTACCTATTTTCTTTCTAACTGTAAGGAAGTGAATAAAACTGCTCCCGAAATCCTTAAGTAGCTAGATCTTAGATATCTGGCTCGGTTTTAGTGGATGTTGATATGTATCATGGCCATGGATAGATGTAGTCAGTACTTGTATGTAGGCACCCATCTATTTCATACTTGCTAGATTTTACATATAGATATGAGATGCCTTGGTTTTCGTTTACTCATATCAGACTGACTCTTGAAAACACAAATATCAAATGCGGTAATGTTCATATCTTATGAGTTTAAGGTAACCCGAGGATTGGGGCGGTTATTCATACATTACGAGTCCTACAAACAAGAATACATATGGTGTCAGCGTTGGAAACTTAATATAGTATTGCCGGGTGACAAAAATAACCACGCACACAAATTTGTATGGAGAAATAAAGTTTTTTGACCTAGCTATTTCAAAATTATTGCCACCAATATCATACTAGGGAAGCTAAATCTCCCGAGCTCTAGGATTTTAGAGATATAGTCATCTCTTTGATTCTCAAGTTGTCAATTTTTGTATGGTTGCCTTGTGGGTTACTAATAAAAAGGCCGAACTTTGAAGCCTAACTACATGTATATGTATTGCATTACCATAAAGGGCATGAGGGGGATAAGTGTATATGGGAGTTTCTAGAGTTCTAAAGATCTGAATTAAACAAACAAAAAAAAAGAGTTCTAAGGATCTTTCCTGTATGCTATCAAGTTTCTGGTCGCATCCCCGGAGGTGTTAGGCCGAGAAAATGGTCTTTTCCGATACAAATTTGGGTGCATAGTTATTATTGTCACCCAGAAATACGACCAGTACCCACACTCTCACGTAGATACCTATTAAGGCATCGTCTATTACCTTTGGATTTGATGATTTAATTATATAAGAGATTCTCCGGAACCATACTTTTCATCGGGCTACCCTCTTGCAAATCTAACCAAGTGAGGCCCCGGTCTCGCTCACAACAAGTGACAGCGACAAAAGTAGTTGAGATTATATTGGTAAGGGTATAGCGTATAATCATGAGTGCTTACTCGGTCCACCTTCCTGCGAAGGGAGATTGCTGTTGTTTGTTCATTACTCGTATGCAGCCCGGAAACTATGGAGAGGCGGTCTAAGCTACTAATGCAGGGCTTCATCCTCATGGAGGTGGAATACCCCAGCCGACATCTAAGGCCAGCACATGCTCACTTAGTCATTTGGGCGCCGGGTGCTGGGAAAACTCTCTCCACAGAGCAGAAAGCCAGCCATATGCCAAGGAAACCACGATTAATATCCCCTGGGTCACCTGCCCCAGCAGGATTCGAACCTGCAACCTTATCCACCCTCGGGATGGGTTGCTATTGTTGGCTGTGTGAGGCTAAAAGGCCGGCACTATGAAAATAGCTGCCGCTAACACGAGAAATCAAGGAAATAACGAAATCATGAACAATTTCTTTTCTATAATAGATTCCCAAGACCCTCGTTACTTCCTTCATTGATACCATGCATGTACTATCACAAGAAACATCTAAGCGGGCCTTAGTCATGAATTATGGCTCTGTTTCCCACCACTGTTGTCGGCTTGTCCATCCATGAAACACATTTATATGTATATGTGTGGTCATTAACTCGGGCATCATTATTCTTCCTGCTCCGCTGGAGGGAGAGCACGGTCGACTGGAAGGAAAACAGGCAAACCCGCGGCGTTTTTTTTCCCCCGCCGTCTCCTCGCCGAGGAGCCAGAGGAAAAAAGAAAAAAAGAAATAGAAATTGACCAAGGAGCTCACCCAACTTTCTCCCCCGCTCGTTCTTGAGCTACGAAGCCAGAGAAATAGAAAGAGAGATATGGGGAGGACCAAGAAGCCCCATACACGGAAGGAAGAAGCCAGGCCTTGCAGTCCTTTTTTTTTTTTATCTCTCATTCTGTCGCTACAAGCATGAAGACAGGGAAAGTGTACGAGAGAGCCAGCAATCAAGCCGCTGAACCTTGTTCTTCACTACCCCCCTCGTCGTCGCTTTGAGACCGACCAGAGAGATGACAACGAGAGAACCCCCCCCCCCCCCCAAGAACAAGAAGAGAGAGGGTTGATACACCCGCCGCAACTACTTCCTCGTCCCCTCCTCATAAGAAGACGAAGAAAGTTTCCATTCGCGGCCTACCGAGCTCTGATCCTCGCCCCCCTGGAGAACCCCAACGCCCCAAGAAACCAACTCAAGAAAACGCAAACCCAAAATGATTTATTCGCCACCACCTCCACATCTTTCGCTATACAGTAGCAGCAGCCAGAGGATGATGAAAATAAAATATAAGCCCCCGACGAAGCACTACACTCGCCCCTAACTGCGTAGCTGGACAAAGCACGAGGAAAACACCCACCCCGAGAAGCCCACACATAGTTTGCCTCCTCGTCCTCTCGGCGGGAGGGCGAGGGGTGGCGGAGAGTCGGGAAGCGCGAAGCAAAGCGCGCTGCTACTTCCCGTCGGCCTCTCCCTCTCTCGACTACGAAATGTAGTAAGAAGAGGAAGAGGGAGGAAAGGAAAGAGCCACAAGATCCCCCTTCCCCCCCCCATTTGGATCCTCCCTGTTGGACTGGGGACTTTCCAGCCCGAATGGGAGATCTATAACCCCTTCCACGTTTGAGACCCCTAGTTGAAGAAGAAAAGAGGGGGCATATATATATAAAGGTGCGGTGAACTAAGTCATAGCTGGGCAGATCATGAGCGTGTGTATGGGTTGGAGGAGTTTGTTGGTGCCAAAGCGGAGGGGCTTGGGTGGCCGTTTAGGCGACTGGACGGTTAGGAGTGCCGGGGCTTGGCTCGTGGTGGGGGTTGAGTACATGTATGTAAACATAGGTAGGGCTGCATTGTTCGGCGGCGATGGTGGTGGTGGTGATGTTAGTCATGAATCATCACTCGGTGCCAAGAAGTGTCATTTTGCGTTGAGTGTGCCGACGGAGGCGACTTGCGTCAACTACTGGAACATATGTATGGCTTTGGGAGTATGTCAGGCCTCTCTAAAGGCTGGTCTGATCTGCAGGACTACGAGGAACGAGGAGGAATGATTATGTGTCATAGGTAATCACTCGGTAGCCAAGCCTTTTTTTATTTATAAAGGGATGGCTGAGGAGATGATTCAGATATACTGAGCAGACTCGAGTAGGCTTAAAAACTATATTCCCATAGAACTCGAACTCTCTGCGACTAACCAACTTTCAATTCCAAATATCTCAAAGCTCGTATACATGAACATAAACATTAAACCGAAATAAAGGACCAGCCTAGCTCCATCCCACCTGCCCACATCCACATCATTCCCATTCCGTCATCCACTCCACACTGCAGCCCCAAGCCGCGCACCCAAACCCTAAGCTTAAAACCCAAGCGCAGCATTAAACTTCACCGCCACACTCGCATCCCTCACACCCAACCCCGCCACCACCGCCTTCGCCGCCTGACACGCCGCCAGCGCGTCTGCGCCCGCCTTACACGTGTTGACCAGATTATCACAGATAAAGTTCGCAATGATGTTCGGGTTCAGCGCGCTCGACTGGCCACCAAACTTGCCGTCGCTGTTTGTGGGGAGGAACGAGTTCTCGGTGGCCGCACGGCCGTCAAAGCCGCCGCCAAACTTCATTGTGGGGTCCGTGCAGATGCCGAAGTCGAGGTTCTTGCTTCCGGCGACGGCTGCTGGCGCGATGTCGTCGGCGCAGGGCTCGGCGGTAGCTGCGGCGGCGGAAACGGTGGTGTCCTCGTCGCAGGGCGGGGTGGGCGTTGCGGCGGCTGCGGCGACAGTTGCGGTGGGGTCGTCGCATGGATCGGTGACCGCGCGGGCAGCAACAGTAGCGGTGGCCTCGTCGCAGGGGTCGGTAGTGGCAGCGGCTGCAGCTACAGTGCTGTCGTCGCAAGGCTCGCTCATGGCTCTGGCGGCGACAGTGGCGGTGGCCTCGTCACAAGGGTCAGTGGTGGCTGCGGCTGCTGCGACATTAGAATCATCGCATGGCTCGGTGGCTGCTCGGGCGGCAATAGTGGCAGTGGCAGTGGCAGTGGCCTCGTCACAAGGGTCCGTCACAGCTCTTGCGGCGACAGTGGCGGTGGCCTCGTCACAAGGGTCCGTCACAGCTCTTGCGGCGACAGTGGCGGTGGCTGCTCGGGCGGCAATAGTGGCAGTGGCCTCGTCACAAGGGTCCATCACAGCTCTTGCGGCGACAGTGGCGGTGGCCTCGTCACAAGGGTCCGTCACAGCTCTTGCGGCGACAGTGGCGGTATCTTCGTCGCAAGGATCAGTAGTAGCGGCGGCCGCCGCCGCAACAGTCGCAGAAACATCATCGCAAGGGTCGGCCGCGGTATCAACAGAAGCAGTAGAAACACCAGCACCGCCAACAGCAGCATTAAACGCATCTGCAGCAGCCTGTCCAGTGAGGGCCGAGGCTGCAGCTGCACCTGATTTGCAGGCTGCGACTGCGGCATCTGAAGCTTTGCAGGAGCTTGCCAGCTGGCTACAGATAAAGTCCGCAATGACGCCAATCTTCAAGGCCGACCCGTGGTTGAAGTCGCTCGAAGCAGGTCCAAAGGAGGCCTCTTTACGGCCGTCGAGTCCGGTGGAGAAGATGATGGTTGGGTCGGAGCAGGAGCCAAAATCCAGAGCTTGACGCTTATTATTATTGTGCGTATGGACATGAGCTTCTGGCGCACGTTTGACTACTGCGGTTGTAGCCGCCGCCGCCGCCGCCGCCGCTGTGCCATGTTTTTTGTGGGGCTCTGGAGCACGTTTGACTACTGCGGTTGTGGCTGCAGCTGCCGCTGTACTATGCTTCTTGTGGGGTTCTGGGGCACGTTTAACTACTGCGGTTGTCGTAGCTGCTGCGGTGCTATGTTTTTTGTGAGGTTCCGGAGCACGTTTAACCACCGCACTCGCCGTATCTGTTGCTGCCGCAGTAGTATCCGCAACAGCAGTAGTATCCGCAACAGCAGTAGTATCAGCCACCGCAGTCGTCGTATCCGCCACAGCCATGGCGGTGTCCGCTGCAGCACCCGTAGTAGTAGCAGCCACATCCGTCGCCGTCGCCGTCGCCGACTTGCGCCTGCGGTGTGGTTCCGGGACCCTCTTTACCATCTCTGGGGCACGCTTGACTTGGGCGTTGTTATGCGTATGCACATGGGCGTCGGGTGCACGTTTGGCGTTTGCGTTGTTGTGGGCCTCGGGTGCGCGCTTGACTTGGGCGGCGCTGTTGTGGGTGTGGACGTGCGGCATGGGCACGGCGGAGACCATGGCCGCCAAGGCCATGAGGGCGGAAAGGGCGAGCGTGAGCTTCATGGTGGGTATTTTCAAAGGGGAAAAAAAGGGTAAATGTCTATCAAAGACTTTGGGTTTTAAAAAGAATGGGTGAAGAAGAGAATATAAAATGAGCACAGCTTGGAAAGGTTAGTGATCAATGGCTAGAATTGTATATCAATCAATAAGGGGGGAGGAAAGACAAACCTCTTGGAAAGAAATGAATATAATAGAATGGGAAAGAGAACTAGAGAACTGCTGGAGAGAATAACTATTGTAAGGAAAAACCCCTCTACTTATAATCTTGGAGAGCTCGTTAATAGTACATGTAGTAGTAGTTTATTTCTAGTTACTACAGTACTGTACTACCACATGTTAGTAGATATTCTCTTTCAGAATACTTACCCTCGTAACGAAAAAAAAAGTCAAACTCCCCTTCTCCCTCCATCCAACCCCGTAAGCGTTTAGGTTAACAATATCCCTACTACATGAGCACGGTTCTTCAATCAATTCTGTTAGTTAGATGCAGCTTAAACCCACTTCCAACCATCGAGCCAGCTACAACAATGTATCTATCCTCGCTAAATATTGTAGACAAAGAAGATAGTCAGTAGCAGTAGTAGTCGCAGGGTCCTGTGTTTCGATGTCGTCTGAACTCTTGGTACTGCACGAGTCGCAACTATAACACCTCCTTGGCAACGCCCTCCATGGCCGCCCATAAACCATTGGCGAAAGCTACATTTAGGCTGCGAGGGGTGTTTCGAGCACAATTAGACGCTGTGTCACCTCCCCCCAGGAACAGAAGCAATCCCAAAAAGCGAGCCGAGACAACGGGGGGAAAGCTTGTCGCGACCGCCGCCCAGGCGCAGCAGGGATCACTGAAACCCAGTGCGTCTCCGGCATCCCATATCCGCGCCTGCTGCCGGATTCCGGACTCCGAGACTGACGTTTTGGAGGGTTGGCGATGGGGAGGAATAGCCTTGTGAAGTAAGGAAAGAAAAGCCTGCTGGGATGGGATCGGTGGGCAGAGCTGTCAATATGGGGTGCGGCATTATGTTACTTGTTTCTCTAGCTTCCCCTCCCCAGTTGTAGCGTCTGACTAGCGCTAGCGTGTGTGTCAATGAGTTTTTTTCGAATCACTCGGGGTTTGAAGCAGCTCTTCTGTGGATGTTTTGGAGCGCTGGGTGCGCTTTGGGTTGCCAGCGTTGAGCTTGGAGCGTTCGGTTATATTTATCAATCGGGAGAACGCCAGTTTTTGGAACCCACTTGGAGACTTTGATTGCCATTCTCTTCCTTTGGGGATGGTTGTTGCAATTTAGGTGGACAAGCGAGTGATACCTCGTGATAGCGTACTCTAGAGATCCATTTAGGCTTGGCAAAATGCCCCCCTGGGCTCCCACAGAAACGGTAAAGGCAAATCAGCCGGTAGTTTTCATAACTTGTTTTACTGTTAGCGTGATACATTTCAAGCATACCAGTCCTGCCTCCACAGGCCTATATCTATGGGAAATATGACATACATCCCTTGCGTCCGGATCTCGTGCTTCCGGTGGTGTCAAGAATAGACACCAACCCGATAAGGGGAGTGAAATTGTTAGCTTTGGCTCGAAGGCATGATGACTACATGTACATGTGTTTATATCCTTATCCAGCAATGTACGTCACTCGGGGCATGAAGCCACATCGCTCCTGACATGGGCCGACTACCAAACTGCAAGGAACTTTGCAATGTTGTTTGCTAAACATGGTGGTTGGCGGCTACAGAAACACCCTCAAGATAGAGAGAGACCATGGCTTTCCAATACCCACTCGCAGCCCGATGTCCCCTCACACCTTGACAGGATCACGGTTAGCCCTAGCCCCCCCCGCCTCTTGACCAGATCCCAGAGTCGGAATAGAACTGCTCCTCTGCTCGCATTAATAGGACCAACCGCTGGGGACAGGCTCGCTAATAGTCGTGTCTACAAGCTCTAGCTGGGGGAGCATAGCTTTGAGTAAATTCGGTACTAGAAATAATAGATTGTGGTGATTGAGTGAAGATGTTGGGACGTATATTTCGATGAAGACAGTTAAGATCTGGTGGAAAATAGGCCCCTAGAAAGATCTAGAGCCGACGTATGGTGTGATAGATGACTACGGGTAAGGAGAGAGCCGAATACATGGCGTGTGAAGGTTGATTCAGTCTGGGGGTTTGGCCCTAGTCATAAGCTGTCACTCGGTAGCTAAGTGTGTTGCTTACTAATGACGATAGTTTACGTATCAACGTCGGTGGGCCCATGGATCAGAGCCGATCGCGAGCTCTACAATACCATACCAACCTCCTTCGGTTTTGTGGGCAAATTTAACGCTGCACAGGCGAGTGGCGGTTTCAGTAACCTGTCGGCTGCAGCCCGAGGTGCTACTAGTGAGGGGGCAAGTTTGTCGTCCAAACCTTCGCAAAAACCCAGGCTACTGCCGCGCCGGCCGTCCCGCCTTGTATACTCCTCAGTAATTGAACTGCTACTTCCACTAGGCCTATCACAGTAATCAGTAGCCAAGCACTCGCCATTTACGCAGCGGTGTGTGCAGCAGATCAGACGCAGTAATAACCGTAGTCGATATAAACTGCACTTGTTCCTGCCCGAGAACTTTTACAAGGCCATGTGTGTATCTAGGCCCTCCAGCAGGTCTCGTGGGACCGGGATACGTGTGGCCGCAAGGTCATAAAAGTTTCTGTGGTGCCCTGTTTATACGTTTGAGCTGGACGGGCTTAGGTCAACCCCCCCCCAGCCTCGCTCGGTATTCGCCAGGTTTCTATGATCCCAATTAAACAGAGACCTAATGCCGATACGATACGTCTCTGTGGTTTCTTGGTTGCTGCTACTGCTGTATAAAGGGCGGCCTTAGTATAGTACGTACGCACTAGCACGATAGCGACAGCACTGTGGATAGTATAGCAGAATGGGATAAAATTCGCATCCGGCTGTTTAGTATGGCATGTCTCTGCATGCCCGGCCACCAAGATCTCCTTGGTGGCCATAGTGGATTGTGATCGTAGGGTTGGGTGTCCCCCTTACCTTGGTAGCTAGCCCACGTTGCCCGCACTCCCTCAAGTGATACTTTCCGTTTTTTATGATTGTGCGGGCGAGGTCAGTGAACTCCAGGGAGGGGTGTGTATGGCCAGGTCACGTTAGGTATCACTTTTTGGCCTGATTGGTTGGTGTGTGCGCTCTCTCTGGCCGCCTGCGATTGCAGACCGACGGGCTATCTTAGCTTCTCGCTCGCTCATTCTTCGGGCGGTGGGAATGGGGGTCCCTGGTTAGCGGGGCTCTTGCAGGCCATATTCGTTTGTAGTGCAAGTGCATGTAGATGTCGAACCCCGGTGAAGCATTCATTCTATTCATCCGGCCAATCTCTGCGCCTAGATGGCCTTGTCTGTGCTGTTCCAGCTGATGTTTTGGCACATGGCAACTACGCATGTTTAATTCACTTCCAGGTACACAAAGGGCAGAAGAACTTGAGAAACCATCACCACGCCCAATTAACCCCCAATCACACACCATCACTCGCCCCGCCCCCGCCCCTCCCCCCGCCCCTCCCCCCGCCCCTCCCCCTCCCCCGCCCCCGCCCCCCACGCCTCCTCCAGCACCACCTGCCCCACGCCGCCGCGGCTCCCATCCCCCGTCACCACCTCCGCCACCCGCTCCCTCCACGCCCACTTCTCCGCAAAGCGCGCGCCCTCCACGCCCTCCAGCACATCCACCACCTCCCTCCCAAGCACCGGCAGGAACTTGTACGCATGCCCGCTGCCCCCCGTACACACAAACAGGCCCCTCCTCTCCGGGTGATGGCACACCAAAAAGTCGCCCGTCGGCGTATCCGTGTACCAGCACAGCCTCGTGCGCGCAAACGCGCGCCCCGCCAGCCCCGGCACCATCTCCGCCGCCGCCGCCAGCAGCGCCTCCTCCCCGTCCTTCGGGACGCCGCGCCCCGGAATCCCGGGCCCGCAGGCACTCGTGTAGCCGAGTGCGTGGCGCGCAACCTTCATCACGCGCCCGCGCGGCGGGAGCACAAACAGGCCCGTGGTGACGTTGAGGATCACGGGCATGTGCTCGTAGCGGTGCTGCTCCTCCGGCGTCAGCTGCAGATAGCCCACAGCCTGTCCCGTGGGCACGGCGCGCCCGCGCAGGTCCACCAGCCCCGGCGACCACGCGCCCGCCGCCACAACCGTGAGCTCCGCCCTGAGCTCGGTGCCGTCGCGCAGGACCACCCCCTCCACCGCCCCCTCCCCGAGCAGGCCCACCACCTCCCCGACCGCCACGGCCACCCTCCCGCTCGCCTCCACGCGCGCCCGGAACCGCCGCATCCCCGCTTCGGCGTCCGCCCACCCCGACACGCGGTTGAGGTACCCGCATGCCCCCGTGCCGCCGCTGCCGCCGGTGCGGCACGCGCGCCGGACTGCGGCGGCGTCGGCGAGGCGCTCGATCTTGTCGCTGCCGAGAAGGGACTCGACGTTCTGGAGGCTGCGCGCGACGTAGGGCGTGTCGGCGGCGCCGAGGAGCACGAGCCCGCTCTCGGTGTAGACGCCGCCGGCGCCGAGGTCGGACGTGCGCCAGTGGGTTTGGGCCTCGGCGGCGAGCGCGGCGTAGAGTGGGTCGCTGTAGTCGGAGCGGATGATGCGCGAGGAGTCGATGGATGAGCCGTAGGGGGTGGGGAAGTGGTGGGCGTCGAGGAGGGTGATTGTTGTGGTGGAGAAGGTGGCGCGTTGGGAGAGTTCGTGGGCGGTCGAGACTGGGGGCGTGTGTTAGTGGGGCGGGGCGGGGCGGGGCGGGGGAGGGGGTAGGGGTGAGGGGAGAGGGGGTAGGGGAGAGGGGGGGGGCTTACGCCCGAAGACGCCGGAGCCGATGATGATGATTGATGATGGTGCCATTGTGGGTTGTGTCATGGAGGTGGGTGGGGTTGGAGGTGGAGGTGGGGGAGGGGAGGGGGGCGCTCTATATATATACAGCAAAGCCTACCATAACTCCACCTGAATCATGGTAGGGATGGGATTTAGAGAGAGGTATTAATTTATTAGCAATCTACCGGTATTGTTCCCTCCAACCGCTGGAAGGCTGGTTGGTAGGGACGGAACTTCGAGAGGGTGCAATTATGGTAGGTTTTGCTGCCATACCCCACCAGCCAGGGCCGGGATTACGATGGGGCCCGGGGATGTGGTTCGGGTTACATGTGCCGATGATGCAGCCAGCCAGCCAGACAGACAGCACAGACAGACAGACAGACAGACAGACGGGTGTATGCTCAAGCCATCTCCATCTGCAGCTAACCGCCCAGTATCTACCGCTACAACGGGCAGGTCCGCAAAACAGCCCCTAAGAGCCATCCCTCCCTGACTGCCTGACTGCCTGCCTGCCTGCCTACACTGGCACAGGGTATATATATATTCCAAACATATCTGCAAAGAAACGTTTGGCAACACATCACGCCCCCCCCCCCCCCCCCACTGGCACCACACGGCAAAAAAACCAGGAACAGAAAACGAACAAAAAAAGAGCAAAAGCAAAAGCAAAAGCAGAAACCGTAACACCCGTGCCTAGTGAAATACTAATTAACAAATAAAGCCTCCCCCACAAAAGCCACCCTCCCCCCACGAAAACCACAAGAAGAAGCCCAGAGAGAGAGAGAGAGAGAGAGAGAGAGGACGTTATATAATAAGTATACATATATAAAACGAAAAAAAGACAATGCCAAACGAGAAAAGAAAAGAAGAAAAAAAAGGTTCTCCCAATTGCTTTCCTTTTTTTTCTTTTTTTCTAGCCCTCCAGGAGGGCGTCGTTTCCTCTAAGCTCCCCCTCCACGAGCTGCTCGTAGCTCTGCAGGGTGTCCTGGATGTGCACCTTGAACTTGATGATGTCGTTGAGGATCCTGTCAACCTCGCCGTGGAAGCGTTCGCGCAGGGCTTGTGCGGCGTGGGCGAGCTGGTCGCGTCTGTCATTGGCACCCCCCCCCCCGGCCTTGTTAGTGATTTTTGTTTCCCACACGCCGCAAGCTCCCAAGCCCCCCAGTTCAAACCCCCCCCGCCCAAAGAAAAAAACAAGGCAACATAAAAGGGGAGAAGGAAAGATGCATACTCAATCATGACGCCCTGCACCCTCTGCTCGACCGCCAGCACCCCCTCCCTCATGCCCACCCTCATCCCCGCCAGCTCCTTCTCCAACTTTTCAATCTCGGCATTACTCGCATTCCCCTCCACCGCAATGTTGTCCTTAATCTCCTGATACTCGCCCACGGCGCTCTGCACGCGCGCATGCAGCGTATCCACCTCATCCGCCTTCTCCGCCAGCGCCTCCGTCACCCGGTCGATCGCCTCCTGCGTGCGTATCCCCTCGTCCTGCGCCTCATGGATCCTGCCCGCAATCTCCCTGCGCAGCTCCATCAGCGCCGGCCGCACCTCATGCCTGAGATCCCTCCCCCCGCCCACCACAGCCCCCGCCTGCCACCCCACCGTCGTCCCCGCCGCCGCCGCCGCCGCATCCGCCACCAGCAGCCGCGCCTCCTCCCCGCCCGCCAGCGGCGCCACCACAATCTCAAACTCCCTCCCCCCCGCATTCGGCGCCGACGCCGGCACAAGCCCAATCTGGTACGCGAGGGTGTTGTAGCGCGCAACGGCGCGCTCGAGCGCCTCCAGCGCGCTCGTGGCCGCGCCCTCCCGCTCAGCAAGCTTCTGCCGCGTCTCCCCGACGCGCGCAGAGATGGCCGAGAGGCCCTTGGTCAGCTTGTCGCGCTCCGTCGTCATGCGGTCAATGTCGGCGGGCGTGAGGCCCTGGCGGTCGACAGCGGCCTGCAGCGCCGCCTTCTCCTCCTCCGCGGCCAGCAGCTCCGCGTCCGAGGCCGTGATCTCGTCGCGCAGCTTTGCGTTCGTGGCCGTGATCTTTGCGATGCGCGCCTCGATGCGGCTGCAGTAGTCGAGGAACTTTTTGGTGTCCGTCTCGATGAGCGTGCGCGAGTCCTCCACCTTCTTGAGCGGCTCTTCGCCGTCGTGGAGGGCGGCGAGCTGGGCGCGCAGCGCCGCGTTCTCGTCGTCGAGGCGCGCGAGCTCCGTGGTGTATGTCTCGGCGCGCTCGTCAAAGGCCGAGGACATCTCTTCGAGGAACTCGTCGTGGTCGTCGTCGCCGGCGAGCCATGCGCGGTAGCAGCTGACGAGGTAGCGGAAGATGATGCGGTCCGCGCCAACGTCGATGCCCTCGGCGGCGGCGGCGTCGTCGTATGCGCCGCTCTGGTAGCGCTCGACGGTGACGATGAGCTCGAGCATCCAGTGCAGCATGGCCAGGAAGCTGGGCCAGCTGTTTGCGCTGCCGACGGCGGTGAGCTGGCTCTTTGTGATGGACTGGGCAAAGGGGTAGCGCAGCGCCTTGAGGATTGGGGGCGCCTCCTGCTCGATGGGCTTCTGGAAGCGGTAGTTTGGGTCGAGGCGGTGGTAGAGCCACTGGAAGATCATTGTAAAGTCCTTTTGCGTGGGGCTCTTGAGGGCCGTGGGGGTGAGGGAGTGGCCGGCCTCGAGCTCGAAGCCGTTGGTGAGGAGGTATTCGTGGATCTCCTGGCCAATCTTTGCCTGGAAGCTGCGGTCCTTGACGGGGCGGGGGTCGCGCTGGGGGATGGCGCTGGTGGACGAGGTGAAGAAGCTGTTGAGGGCGCCGAGGGCCGCACCGCCGACGGACGAGCGGCGCATGACGGAGGAGCGGCGGGCCGTGGACGGCGGGGGCTGCGAGGAGCTGGGGGCGTAGGATTGGCGGGCGGAGCGGGGGTCGCGGCGGGCCGTCGCCATGAGGTCCGCATCAGAGGGGCGGGAGTAGGTTGCGGGGGGTGCGAGGGACATGCGGCTGCTGGAGGCTGGGGGCCGCGATTTAGAGTTTGAGCGACGCAGGGCAGAGGCTGGTTGCGGGATTGAGGAGAAGTTTGAGCTCTGTGAGGCGGTGGGGATTCCGGAGAGGGTCTGGCGGGGGGGGAAGTGCGCGGAGGGAAGGAGTTAGTAGGTGGGCCATTGGGGGGGGGGGGGGGGGGATGAGATAGCGGTGGTGGTGGGGGGAAGGAAGGGGATTCTCACTTCTCTGGGCCGCTTGAAGGCACTAAAGAGGTTTGGGTCTTGAGACATTGCGGTGTCTGCTCTGTGGGGTGTCTATGTGTCTGCCTGCTGCAGTGCTACTCTCCTGCTCTGTGTGGTGTCGTGGTGTCTGTTCTGTAGTGTCTATGTGTCTGCCTGCTGCAGTGCTACTCTCCTGCTATCGTGTTGCTCTCTGTGTGTGGTGTGGAATCGAGAATTCTCGTCAAGGGCAGCAGCAGTAGGCGGTCCAATTGTGGTTGGCTGTGATGGAGGTGGGGTGGTGGTGGTGGTGGTGATGATGGTGGTGTTGTTGTGAGTGGTGGGGGGATGTCTGTCTGTGTCTCTGTGTCTGTGTCTGTCTTGTCTGTGTCTGTGTCTGTCTCTGCCTCTCCTCCATCAGATAAGAGATTGCAGCAGCCAAAACAAACATCGCCGCACCACACGCATGGCCCACACCGCCACCCAACGACAACCTCCGCCACCACCTCCTCCTCCTCCACCGAATATACACAAAACACCCCAGACAGTCCCCAGGTCGCCTGCACATCTCATCTCCCGCACGGCCAGGCACCCGCAGCCGCTTTGTGTGCATATTCACCCTGCCCTCTCACCGTCGACCAGGTGTTTTTGCAGCAACCTCGGCTCGGGCTGCTTGTGGCTGCTGCTGTCTTGCTATCTCTACCGTTGCCTGCCATCCATTCAAGCTGTGTTGACTCTCTCTCTAACAGACAGCCAGACTGACAGACACAGACACAGACACAGACACGGGCACGGGCACGGACAGCTGCTGGGTTCTTCTGTTGCTCTTTCTTCATCACCATCGTCTTTCTTCATCACCATCGTCTTCCTTCGTCTCCTTCTTCCTTCCTTCCTCCTTCCTCCTTCTTCCTTCTTCCCCCTTCCCTCCCCCTTCCCTCCTCCTTCTTCTCCATCCCACGGACCGAGGACACACTGCAACTGCATTGCTAAGCTCTCTCTCTCAATCCATCAATCCAACCCGTCTTTGTCCCCTGCCTTCGTCCCCAGCCTTCGTCCCCTGCCTTCTACAACATCTGCACCTCCCCTGGACCCCTTCGTCCACACGCCTCAGAGTCTCCTTGCAGAGCTTCTAGAGCCCCCTACACACTACAACTACACACAAACAACAATCACCATGCGAGAAGACCTCATTACCTCCGCCGTAAGTCGTCTCTTCCTTCTTTCCCCCCCCCCAGCTTACCACTCACACACGCTAACTCGACAACCAATCACAGGTCAGCTGTAAGTGCAGATCACGCCCCAATATCAAGCTCCCCCCCCTTCACCACCAGCCTCAAACTTAACCACAACCCCCAATTCGTCCCCAATTCACCCCCCCCCCCTCCCCAACTCCAATCCGGATACTAACACTCCAGCAGTCCTGTCGGACCCCGCCATTGCCGCGTCGCCCCTCGAAAAACGAGTCGCCTTCCTGCAGTCTAAAAACCTGACGCAGGAGGAAATCGACGCCTCGCTCCTCCGCGCACAGTCGGCCCTCGTCCCCGCCGGCGCCGCCCCACTCCCACCGCCCGTCGGTAGCCTCTACCCCCCCGGCGGCTACTTTGCCCCACAAGCTAGCCCCTACCGCTATGCCCCACAACAGTACGTCCTCTATTCCCTCCCCCCAAGACACCCAACTAACCCCCACAGAATGCCCTCGCGAGCCCGCGACTGGCGCGACTACTTCATCCTCGCCACCGTAACCACCACCGCCTCCCTAACACTCTACCACCTCGCCCGCCGCTACATCACCCCCCTCATCGCACCCCCCACGCCCCCCCAACTCGCAACCGACAAGGCCGCCATCGACGCGGAATTCGCCAAGGCCTTCACCCTCCTCGACACCCTCCGCAGCGACACCTCCGCCCTCAAGACGGCCGAAGAGGAGCGCAAAACCCGCGTCGACGCCGCCCTCGCCGAAGTAGAGTCCGTCATCCAATCCCTAAAGGACGCTGGCAAGCGCCGCGAAGACGAGAGCAAGCGCGTCGGCGACGAGGTCCGCGGCCTCCGCGACCTCATCCCAAAGGCCCTCGAGGGCCAAAAGGAGAGCCAGAAAAAGGCCCTCGAGGACCTTGGCACAGAGCTAAAGAGCCTCAAGCAGCTCGTCATGAACCGCACCGGCGCTGGCCGGCCGCAGTTTGTGCCCGGCGGCGTGGCTGGCGGCACGCCACCGCTCGATCCAAGTGCCGCTGCCGCAGCGGCATCGGCGGCATCGGCGGTGAATGGCGCTGGGGGCAGTGGCGGGCAGGGGCAGGCACTGGGCTCGGGTGTCGGCGGCGGTGGTGCGCTGGCGGCTGCAAAGATGGGTGCGCCGCTGCCGTTTGGCGGTATGGGGAGCCGCCCGGCGATTCCCGCGTGGCAGATGGCGGCAGCGAATAAGGCTGCGGCTGCAGCGGTGGCGAGTCCGGCGCCGGAGAGCCAGGGGGAGGGGGCGAGCAGTGGGTAGGTAGAGTAGAGAGTAGTGTAGTGTAGTGTAGGGAGTAGAATGATGTTTTTGTTTGTTCTTGTGTGTGGTTTGAAGACGCTTTTTTTTTTTTTTTTCTTTCCCATCATTGACATTATTATAATCCCCATGTGCGGTTCTTTCCAGTTTTTTGCTCCTTTTCTTTTTTTTTTTTCCTCCACTCTGTTTTTCTGTTGGCATTTTGTTGGCATTTCTTTTTCCCCGTTATGGGGGGACGTAGGGAGGGGCGGGGGCGGGATAAAATGACACGGCATATGCATATCATATATATATACCATTGAGCAAGGCGGGACGCGTACATGTACTAGCAATGTACTTGTAAATGTTTGTTTTCGCCGCAATGAAGCATCGGAATATCGCTATAGACGAATCTTACAGACCCTCCCTGTGCTGGTACGCTTTTCCAGTTTCAATTGCTAGTGGACTTGCGGGGCTGTGTGGGTGTGAATGTTGTTACTATTGCCTTAGGGTCCCAACCAACTACTTGGTAGTGCTTGCTGCTGTGCACTCTGGGTGGCTAGTTCTGCATGCACTGATATGCCAATTGATGCCGCCGGTGTGTGCACTCGATATTCCGAAAAGCTTCAATTTCTACGGGTTCTACATATGGAAATCTAACAACCTAGCTAGCTAGCTACCTACCCACCCACCCAACGGCCTGCTCTCCAACCCGCCCTAATCCCTCCCCCGGCTCCTCCTCCTCCTCTGCCCCGCGTCCGCGCCCCACGCCCTCGACGAGCTCGCACTCTCACTCATACTCCCCAGCCCCGAGTCCACAGAGACCTCTCTCCCCCCCTCCTCCTCCTCCGCCTTGACCTCGCCCTCCGTCTCCGTCTCCTCATCATCCGCATATACCTCCTCGCCCTCCGCCGTCGCCGCCGCCGCCGCCGCCGCCGCCCCCTCCCCCTCCACCCCCACCCCGTCCTCCGCCTTGCCCGCCGCCCCGCCCAGATACGCCCAAAACGCCCACCACACCAGCGCCATCGCGCCCACCTCAAAGCCCCAAAACAGCGCCGTGGCGGCCAGGAACGTCAGCACCCGCCTGTTCCACATCCACCAGCGCAGGCCCTCGAGCTGCGCCGTGAACTCGAGCTCGGCGCCATACACGCCGACGCTGTCGGCCTCGAGCACAACCTTTGCGGAGGCGATCTGGTGCGGGAAGCTGCCGTCGACGAGGGTGACGGCGAGGCGCTGCGACTGCGCCTGCAGCCCGGAGAGGTAGAGGGGCGCGCGGAGCAGCGTGTCCAGTGTTTCGAGCAGCGGCGTGCGGTGCGTGAGTGTGGCGGGGCGGCGCGAGGTTGTGAGGGCGGAGTTGGTGGGGCTGTGGAGCGTGATGGCGGTCATGAAGTTGCCGAGGGCGAGGTTGGAGGGCGTGGTGGGGAGGTGCAGGTGCAGGGTGATGGTGTAGTGCTGGTTTGGCTTTGTGGTGGCGGGGGGGAGCTTTAGGAGGGCTGTGGGGTGCTTGTTGGGGCTGTTGGCGGGGGGGGGGTGTTAGTTTTTGGTTTTTTTTGGTTGCGGAGGAAGCTGTGCGGGGGGGGGGGAGAAGGGGAGAAGGGGAGAAGGGAGGAGAAGGGGGGCACAAACGAGTACTGCAAATGCAGCGCATGGCGATGGCTTAGGTCCGGTATATAGTTCATATAAAACCCCACATACGTTGCAGCAGCAACCAGGAGCAGAAACGTCGCCGACGTCGTCAGCAAGAAGGTCGTGATATACGCCCTCCTCGCCGGCTTGGAGCTCGCCGCTCTCAGCGGAGCCAACAGTGTTGCAAGCAGTGTGTCCTGTTCACCCAGTTAGCCGGCAGTCAATCGTGGAATCAATTAGGAATAGCAGGCCTTACCATAGCTGTGTCGAGTTTCTGCTGCTATGATGTTGTTTGATGTTTGGCGATGGGCGACCACCGGGTGATATCTAGTGAGGGGCGGGTGAGTGCGTGCGTGCGTGAGTGAGTGAGTGATGCGGCATGAATGGGCGACGTCGGAGCTAGGGTGGGTTGCCTTGCACGTGATGCCGATTAGGTGGGTTAGGGTTTGACGGTCCTATGAAGGCATGCGAAACGGCTAAATTGGAAAGGAAGGGCTCTGGATATCGATGTGCTTCTCGCAATCGGAGGGCACAAGAGGAATTCAATTCAGTCGGAATATAGAAAAGAGCCCCCGCATTCGTCTGACTTTCACTTCTAGAAAGAAGGGAAAGCTGTTATTTATGCTGCTGCTCCGGAACCAGTTTAGGTGAAGTAAACCTCTGCCAGCGGACCACCTCGCATGTGTCTGCGTTATTTGAATGCCCTGGGCTAGATATATGTACATGTATGTATAGCCTGTAGAAGTGGGGCTTGATGTAGTGTAAACGAGACCTCTAACCGCAAATATATACCATTTACATGTAGTGTGGAATATCTGTTCTGCTTGTATAGTGCGGAGTGTTCTCTTTTAGCTATGGATACGGCCTTGCTAACTACATCTCAGACTTGAGTGGACCTGGTCAATTACTATTAGCAACGAGGACCCTCACCAGAGACAATATCCGGAATCCCAAGTCGTTCCTACTTGGGTCAATAAACTGGCTCGTCATAGATTCGAATGCTCCTGAGTGGACTACCACCCACATACATATATCGGACCACACGGCTAAACACCTGAACACGTACCAACAACAGCCCAGAATCCGGCGGGCGCCCCCATAACTGGCGTCTGCGACACTTCCCGGGATTCGGCAGCGGCAAATCCCCCAGGCCTCTAGAAGGCACGTCTCTCAAACCCGGAACGTCTTTCAAACCCCGTCGCTCGCCGACCGACCCCGGCCACACCCCAAGCTAGCACCGCATCATGTGACCCCCATAACCACCCTAAAAAAGTAGGCTCCGCAATCATTGACACGCGCCGAGTCCAAGCTGCTTATCTCTTATCGCACTCATGCTCAGGCGCAGCCACACCCCACACCGCACGTCACGTGTAGTCACTCGACCTTCCGTTTTGAAACTAACACGGTGCCCCCCCCCCCCCCCCCGCCAGAGTAGCTGGCTGCCCTGCTGCTGCACCCATCACATCATCAATCGCCATGCATTGCATCGACATCTCATCTGATCATGGCCCGCGTGTAACGGCCCAAAAGGTGTGGGAGCTGCGGTGAGGGGTGAATTTACAGTAAGGTGGGTGTATATTCTACATACTATGGAGAGTTTCGTTGTAGTGGTGGTGGGTGGGTGTGGCGCAAATTACAGAGATGAGATGGGTAGTTGATATAGAACATGACAAAAGAAACAAGTAATAACAGCAAGCAAGCAAGCACAAACAAAAACCAGAAGAGTAAACATTACATACCTTCCCAGTTCTTCACCCGCTCCGTGTTATGTGAATGTACCGTCAGGATTAAGCAGCAAAAAGAAAGCAAGAGAAATCAATCACATAGGTACGCCATTTAGATTCCCCCCCCCCCCCCCGGTCCCAGCCCCGGACAGACAGACAGAACAAAAAAAGAAAGAGCCGCAACAACAAAACGAGAAACCAGAACCAAACCAGAAGACAAGACCTAACTATGCCCCTCCCAAGAAATAAGTGACCATGAACCCTCCTCTCCTCTGCCTCTTCCCCGCTTCGTTCTCCCCCGCATTCCACTTGCAGGAAACCCTCCCCTCAATATCTCCCCGCTCCGGTGGAGGTCCGCTTCGATTTTTTTTTCCTTTCCATTGACTGAATGACCACCTTCACGGTCTATTTTTTTCCCGTACGTACCATTAGATTATTCGCGCGCATGGTATTATGAATTATTTTTCCCTCGCAGAAAAGAAAAGAGTGAAAACGAAACAACAAAGGAGAGGTAAGAGATTGATTTGCAAAGATGGTAATAAAAACGAAACGAACGAGAGAGTGTGTGTGAGTGAGAGAAAAGGAAATGCGTCATCTCTCACTCATCGTCCAGAATTGAGCTCGCGAGCGGTCCAAAGAAAGGTACTTCGCATCTGTTCCAAACCGGCAATTCAGCCCTCTCATTAGCCAGCTGCTCAGTCAATGGATGCGAGGGAGGGTGGGTCAAGGGGTGTAGAAACCTATCCAGTGTGTCCGCGTCTCTGTACGCGTGCAAACTCAACCATGCAATAAGACCCAAATCGACGAGCAGCAGCGTATACGACAGGAACGCCGAGAACATAAGGAGGGCGTGCAGAATCTATTTAATAAGCTTCCCGTCCATGCTATAGCCGATACTAGGGGAACCTACCACAAGGGCCGCAAAGAGTAGTGATGATTGCCATGCGTGGAATCTGTTGGGGTTTTTGGTTTAGCACAGATCGTGGTGTTAAGCTATTAGAAAAAGAGACAATAACACACCTGACATAGTCGCTCTTGTGCTCCATGATCAATAACAACACGCCTCCTGCAGGCGGCAACAAAACGTATGCCATGACAGCCTCCCAGTCGAGCCTATTCGCCCAAGTCAGCACTCCACCCCATCAATCAAAAGGCAACCCACGAGAGCCCTCCCACACAAAGGGGTATCTACCGTATCGGCAAGCTGGTCTCAAACTGATTAACCGTCTCCCTGTCCCCGGAGCCCCATCCACTCGGTCTGTAGCCACCCCCTGGTGGTAATATCGGCGGCGGCAGCTGCGACGGAGCTGGTAGCGGTGAATATGTCGATGCTCTGACAGGTGGTGACAGCGGACGATTGTAGGAGCGGGAAGCTTCGGGGGACTCGGATTGGTAGGGCGCGAAATCCATTTTTAAGTTGGCTAGCTAGCTAGCTGGAGGGGGAGGGAGAAATGGCGGTTTTTTATTTTTCTGGCTGGAGGAGGTGGAGGTGAGTTGGTGACGACTACTAGTCTGGTGGGGAGGTGTTGCGCGGTTAGCTTCTAGCAGGTATGGTTGGTTGCACTTGTCAGGTAACGTGGAACGGGTAAAGTTATTGGTGAACTTGCCGAGCGAGGCAGGGCCTTTTGTGGCGTAAAATTCAGTGTGGCGGTGTTTCGATACCACCGAGTGATTCACTATGACTAGAGCCATCTCCCAACTAAGCTTTTTAAGCCCTTCGCGGCTATAAAGCTATACTACACAAATAAGTTAAAGCACAACATTAATTCTGTGTCCTAACCTGAGAAAACTTCCACTACTATGCAATGTACAGTCACCCCCGGGACAATGGCGAAACCGGCTCGATGGCGAATGGCGACTTTATGGGTTGATATTTTGGCAAAGGCAAAGAGACCGGTGCGCTTTTGTTGGTTTTTGTTTGGCTTGTATTGGCCCATTCGCCATCCAACTAGGTTCGCCATTGCCCCTGGAACCACTGTAGCCTCGCGCAGATCCCCATAATGGACACACATGACCTAGGCCATCAAATGCAATGTCTTTCGCAACATACAACTAAGACAAGAATATCCAATCGAGTTCAATTTAAGACAGTGATATGCTTATGCGCCGTGAATATCCGATCAGGAAATGATTGGCAGCTTTAAACCTTCTCGCTTCATCTCTGAACAGTATTTATCCTCCCTCACGACCAAAACAAACCCCCATACCAGCTCCCAAAAACACAGCTCCTAGTATATAGGTCCATGGAAGGGCAGAAACCACAGGGACAAAAACAGCGACGATGGCACAGATTCCAAAATGAAGCGACGAAACCGAAACAAAAGCGAAAACTTCCAGACGAAGAAATAGGAGGGGAGTACTTGGGAGAACGCGCGAAGCTTGGATCCGAAAGCTCGGTTCCAGAGCTCCGATCAAGGTGAACGATACGCGACAGAAACGAAGAAGGGCAAAGAAGCAGAAGAGCTTGGAGGAAGCCGAGGCTCCAATGGAGCCTGTCGGCGTGGAGCTAGAACTCCCAGGAAACGTATCAGCTCAGAGCACCCGGGGATGTACCGGAACCGCTGCCAGTAAACAGTGGTATGAGTATCGTTAAAGCCACCAAGACAGTCGGGAATGTTTCAGAATCTAAAATGTGCTACTAGCATGGAGCAAAGACGTTTTACTCGACTTCCTTCAGAGAGCTGATGAATCTCTCCAAAGCATAGATGAGAGTGAGCTCTCGCTCTACCCTGAATGTTCCAGCCCAACACAGACGGCACTGCTCTATCCGGAGGAGACACTTGCATGCCTTCAATGACCTCAAACCCAAGACTTCATGAGACTACGAGTATCCAATGATCATTCAGAAAGTAAGAAAGTTTATCTTGAATTTCTATGATCTGACGCCACTGTACACACCAACTGGAGGAGGAAATATTGTGGCTGAGCCAGTTTCATATTTCCATATCTTTCTCTAGCCATAAACTTCAATTAATATTGTTAGCAAAGAATTTAACGTCGCTATGTGTGAACAAGTGTTGTTGCAGTGACCGGCCTTGCCGGACATGTATTCGGGTCCTGGAGGCATAGACAAACTCACGCAATGTGACTCAAAGATCTTCTCTCTAAAGAGGCCTCCTACGAAAATGTCAGAATTCTTTCGTACGGGTATAATACCAAACTCGTTGGCAAAGATACGTATATACGGTTGACGACACGTTCTTGGATTACAGGAGAAATTTCATCCAGCAGCTTGAGAATGCTAGAAGCTCCGAAGAGGTTATTAGCAAACGAATATTGGCAAAAGTTGACTGATGCTAACGGGCTTACGTGAAATTTAGGAGAGGGAAAGGCCAATCATATTCATAGGGCATTGCCTTGGTGGTATCGTGTTAATGCAGGTGAGCCCAACCGCTATGAGTTAATTAAACAAACAAAAACAAAAATAAAATCAATTGCCAAGGATCATGAATTGGATCCCGTCTGTGGCTAGCTAACAAGAAAAATTATTAGACATTAAGCCAAGCTGCCAAGAATAGACCGAGATTCCACGAGCACATCCTAGATTCTACCGGAGCCATACTACTTTGGGGGGCCCCGTACGCGGGCCTCAATGGAGTCAGGGAACTGAGAGACATGGCTTGAGACATGTCAGGGAATAAAACTCGTTCGAGTAGAATAAAGCTCCTCAGTCTACTCACCGAGGATTCCGAGTTTTTGGCAACTCTGCGAGATGGTCTGACCGATATCTGGGACAATTTGAAAGTGTTCAGCTTCTATGAACTTCGGAAGACGCCAACCGTCCAAAAAGAGGTAAATATACCGGGAATCCTCCCTTGTATATGTACAGCGAGAGCTGATTTTTCTCTCTAGCTTACTACGGGAGAGCTCGAGTAGAAAAGGTTTGGGGAGGAACTGGTGATGGCAAAGAAGCTGTCGGCTCTGTTGCATTTGAAGAATGAGAATTCGATTCATATCTCACGGAACCATACGGAAATGGCAAAGTTCAGCTCTGTGGCAGATAAAGATTATCGCACGGTAGCAACCCACATAGTGTATTGCATAAAAGACATTATCTCTCGAGAGGATAACGACGAGGATGATAGTGAGGACAGTGGGGGTGGCACTGCCGAAGTAAACGAACGAAGGAGAAAGAAAAACGGAAACGGAAACAGAAAAAGGGGAAGGTTGATAAGTAGCACAAACAATTGTGAAAGCGGAAATGACGACAATGGCGAGAGTGGAAGCGGGGCTGAAAGGGAAAGCAGTACTCCTCAAGCGAGAGCGGATCAGAGAGCAGTGGTAATTATGACCGCAACGAACCCTGGGAGACAACTCGGGGGAAGAATAAAAGAAAGAAAGATAAGCTGGATCCGGAAGCTTGGGAGTGGGGCTCAGGTGGCCCCATCGTCAATAAAAATTTCGAGTGAGTATGAAACTGACGACGAAGAGGACGCTTTGAATAAGCCTTTTAGAATAGACTCGTTGCGGGGAGAGTTCATGAACAGTTAGGAGACCATTACGGTAGAGAAATAATCTAGCGTTACAAGTATTATAAAAATATGAGAATTTATGTACACATCCAAAGCTAGCCAGCAGCCCGAGGTACCCAAAAGATTTAGTTCAACAGTGGCAGAGAGTATGTACATACTATAGGCATGTAATGTACTTTTACATGTTATATCAAGGTGCAAATTGCAAAAGTCTATCACTCTAGCCTCAGATACGCAGTACTACAGGAATACCAGACCACTACATACTAAACCGTGGGATTGCCCAGATTGGTCGAGTTTACTCAAAAAGCGACTTCTGGATCATTGACCCTACACACACTAAAGCTTGATGGCTTCCGGGATAGTCCTTACATGTATTGTGGTATTTAACTGCATACATGTAGACGCTAACCAGCCGGCAACTGTCGACGATCAAACATCACTTTCTCGTTCTCGTCATCTTGTTTCTGAAAGACGCATGTTAGTGAAATCGTTATGTGTAACCGGATGTTTATCAAAATTCGGCCCCCACACACGATTCTAAACCCAAAGGACGACTAAAGAATCCGACAAGGCCTATTATACTTTCAATCATCCTGGTTTATCGTTTAAGTCTTGATGTGTTTGGATCGGGCCCAGTTTTGTGCTCGTCTAATCGCGTTGATAGGTATCAGGAGGCCTTAACTCCCTAACATTAACTCAGAACCCCAACTGTGTCGTCTCATCGGCAATACGAGCAGCAAATTCAACCTTGGGATCAATTTAATACTGACCTCATAAAAGTTAGTACAACTCAAATATACCATTAATTTGAAAATCCATGCTCAATACCCAGCCAGGTCATGATTGGTTATCTCAAACCATTGGCTACCATGAAATTTCCCAATCGAACCCACAACACATCCCACTTACCCATCCTCCAAACAACGCACTCTCAGACCTTCACTTCAGCTGTGAAGTACCTACATAGCTAGACCGGAGAAACCCAAACCCCACGAGCCCTGCAAAACGGCCCATGTCCCTCCTCGCCCTACCCATCGAACTCCTACTCCAAATCCTCACTTACCTCCCCGGTGCCTCCGTCTGCGCCCTAGTCCGCACCTCTCGTCGCTTCTGTCCCCTCTTAACCCCATCTCTCAAAAGGTTCATCCCCCCAGACCGTACTTTCACCCACGCTGGAGCAACGTTCTCCTGCACCCTCCACTGGTCTGCCCTCCGTGGTCACATCGGCCTCTTTAAGCTTCTCATTACAGATTATAGCCCACATTGTCGCTGCCATGAAGCTACGACCCCGCTCCTCCATCTTGCCGCCTTTGGCGGTAACGTCGGCATCATCATGCACCTCCTTGATCACGCTGGCTTCGCCGACAAGCTCAATAAGCGCGAGGATGGCGCAGAAGGATGTACGCCGTTACACTTCGCCGTTCTCGGTGGCCATGAGGACGCCGCGCATTTCCTTATTGCGAGGGGTGCAGACGTAAACGGACTTGACGGGCGGTCATTCCCTCCCCTACTGGCATCGAGCTCACGGATAACAAACACGCACTGGAACCCGCGGGTATTTAAGCTACTTATTGAATCTGGTGCCAATATTAATAGCCGCTACGGTGAGTTGGGGACCACAGCACTCCACGAGGCCGTGATACGGCGAAATCTTGACATGTTGACTATACTGCTGGATCATGGGGCGTCGGCGACAATTAGGAGGTATAGTGGGGATACTGCGTTGGAGCTGGCTCTGTATAGGGAGGATGCAGAGGTTGTTAAGTTCCTGCAGAAGCGTAATCTGGTGGGGAAGCTGGAGGGCAAGTTTTATGATGAGAGGCCACCGATACAAGTAGGTTTTAGGGGTGGAGTGGAGTATTGGCGGTTGGCGTGCGGGAAAGGGTGGAGAAATAAGGTGAGGGCTGTGGCAAAGGCTTTGATGGAGAGTAATCCACATGCGGGCCGGTGGGAGCTGAGGGAGCATGATGCGAAGGCGAAGGCGAGAATCGCGAGAAAGTCGAAGGCTAACAAAGCCTAAACTATACTGCAATAAGGACGGCTCCTGAGGAGGTTTTATTTTTCTCGTTTCAATTGTTCCATTCGTTTTTTATTATTATTATTATCATTATTATTGTATCAGTTGGGCTGGTACCTAACAGTTAATTGATTATATGTAGTTAGTGCCGGTTCCCCTGCTATGGGTCAATGATCCTTTCTTCTGTTTTTAGAGCTTAGTGGCTCACACCAAACCAATCGCCCTAAGTAGTTTACCTACTTAACAACGCGCCGTAAAAACTGTGTCTATCAGCAAGCCGTCTCAAGTCCGGCAACTTATGAAGTTCATACTCGATCTTTAGTAATGCTTAACAGGCCGATTTGCTAACACCATGGGTTAAAGAGTGAGATTAAAAGGTCTACTACATAACTCAAAAATGCACAGGATATAACCTCATTCAGCTGCATGTAGTTGCCCCACCCGATAAATTCTAATCAGTGATGTATTGTGAAAGCTTAAACTTGAGATATTATGAATTTAATCGTCCTCAATCGCTTAGCCTCATGGCCCGCGCGCCGCCCTCGACACCTATGTTCTCGCAAACCATGCACAATAGAAGAAAACCAACAAAAGAAACACAAAGGAAATAAAAGATCTACACCAAGCGCCCATACAACATGCATGCTTATACTACCTCGAGAAGACAGCTAAACCCAAGTCTCAATGAGTATTCTATCTAAAACACCCATAAGCTTAAACCAAGCGCCTTCGCGCCCTATATCCCATTCCTCCCCTCGTCTAAGAATTTACTCTCGCTCTCTGAGCTCAAGTCATATAATACTTCGGTCCCTCTCCTCCCTGGGGCGTCGTCCAGTTGATATCCTGGCTTGGTGCTTTGATATCACACGTCTTGCAATGTATACAGTTCTGCGCGTTGATCTGGAATCTCACGCCATCCTTTTTCGTCGCATCTTCTACATATTCATACACCCCGGCCGGGCAAAACCTATTCTCTACGCCCTTGAATCGCGGCCATTCCTTTTCCGCATGCTTGTCCCAGTCCGCAACCTGCAGATGCACGGGCTGATCCTCTTCATGGTTCGTGCCAGTCCGCGAGACAGAAGTGAGTATATCAAATGATAACACTCCATCAGGCTTGGGGTATGTGATGGGGGTTGACTTGTCTATGGTCTTAGTGGCAGCGTAGTCGGGACCCGGGTGCTTGAGAGTCCATGGAGCGCGACCCTTCAGGACATAGGCCTCAAGGCCGGAGTACAAAATCCCGCCAAAGAGCTTCAGAGGGGAGTGGAAACTAGGTCGCATATTGCGAACCTCCTTGAGCTCCTTCCAGATACTGCTCTTGCGCAATGCGTCCTCGTAGTTGTATAGCATGACTGTTCCGCCAGTTTTGTTGGTTTCCAATGCATCAAAGCAAGCCTCTGCAGCCAACATTCCGGACTTCATGGCAGTGTGGGTTCCCTTGATCTTAGGGACGTTAAGGAACCCAGCGGTGTCACCGATGAGAGCTCCACCGGGAAAGGTAACCTGGGGAATGGACTGGAACCCACCCTCGTTGAGGGCGCGGGCACCATACGAGATACAGCGACCGCCTTCAAGGACAGAGGCGAAGAATGGGTGGTGCTTCATACGTTGGAATTCGCCATAGGGAGATAGGTATGGGTTAGGATAATCCTACGTCACATTAGCATATTACTGGGATCGTCAATTCCGAGGAAACATACAAGACCGACGACGAGCCCAAGCGACACCTTGTTCTCCCCAAAATGGTACATCCAGCTGCCACCATATGTATTTGTCGGAAGTGGCCACCCCAAGGTATGGCTGACTTGACCCTTAACAAAGTTCTCGGGCTTGACCTCCCACACCTCCTTCAGTCCAATACCGTATGTCTGCGGTTGAGAGTTCTTCCTCAGATCGAACTTCTTAATGACTTTCTTTGTTAAGCTCCCGTGGCACCCCTCTGCAAACAATGTACACCTTGCATGGAACTCCATACCCCGCTCAAAGCTCGGCTTCGGCTTTCCATCCCGCCCGATACCGAGGTCGTTGGTCGCCACACCCTTCACGCTCCCATCGGGGGCGTACAGGACCTCGCTCGCCGCAAACCCAGGGTACACTTCAACACCAATTTCTTCAGCACGTTCAGCCAGCCACTTTGTCAATTCATTGAGAGAAACGATGTAATTGCCGTGGTTGTTCATCTGCGGAGGCCCAGGCATGGGTATAGCCTTGTTCTTAGTAAGAAAGCGCATGCGATCTGACGTAACCGCCGTGATATTCTTGAATCCATTCTCGTTTTCCGGGCTATTCCAGTCCGGAAGGAGCTCGTTGAGGGCGCTGGGTTCAATCACGGCGCCAGAGAGAATGTGAGCTCCCATGTCACCAGCTTTTTCAAGTAGGAGAACACGGAAGTCTTCGTTGCCGGCGGCATTGGCTTGTTGTTTCAAACGAATTGCAGCTGAGAGACCGGCAGGGCCACCACCGACAATGCAGACATCAACTTCATCAGACTCACGCTCGAAGTGGATGGCATCGTTAAAGCGTAATGAGGAGACGTGGAATGATCGTAGCGCTGGAAGCCGTGAAGTTGCAGCAGTAGAGAGCGAGCGTAGTCGGTGGGTTTGTCGGGGTATCGATAGTAATGAGTGCACTGGTGAAGAAGCGACTCGTCGAATGAGTAGTGAAGAAATTCTTCGTGATGCAGCCATTTTGTGGAATAGTGTGAATTGAACGAAACAACACTAGAATACACAATTCACAGGGGGTGCGGGTATCAATTGGTTTTGTATGTCCTGTCCCTCGGTAAAGACTGAGTCACAATCCCTCGCTCGGTGCTTGGGTTCGCGGGTTTTTGTTGGGTTGGGTTGGGTTGGGGGGATTTTTTTTTTTTTTTTTCTTCCTTCTCTTTTCCTCATCGCGCACGTCAGGGCACATGTGAGAGCCGGGGATAGCCACACATAACCCTGAATCATCCCCACTCCCTCCTCCGAGATCCCCACATCTGGCACCATTACCATTCAAGATTAGCCAATGGTGATGGAGATATTGTAACACGGCGGGTGGGAGTACATACCTACATGAAGAAATTAGAGATGGGTATTTAAAGGGCCGAGAAGTGGTAGCAAAATATGTAGGTGAAAATCTTTCTCCTTGTCGCACTTAAGTACGTAATGAGGCTCCCATAAAAACCTAACCCCTTGTACATAAACAACCTTCATTTTCGTTCAGCTCTCATATTCATCCTCTCACGAAGATAGGCTAACATTTCCAACGATTACGATGAGCTGGTATAGTGCTATCTCTACCTCGTATCATACCGGATAAAGTCGCTCCCGGATATCTACTCTATTCATAATCTGTCACTCGGTAATATGTTCTCGGTCATGAATACACCGAACTGCTAACTACATGTAGATTCAATTGTATGACTGATCTATTATAGCTTCTCTGGTATAAGGCCAATTAATTCTGTAGGGCCGAGAGAAACAACTATATAGTGAAAGGATCGGGCCGAAACCAAACATTTATATATTCGTTTGTACAGCCGCGTCCGCAAGGTTTTGGCACCCCTAGCTCGAAGCTCGTGATATCAACAACCGGATAAGAATGACTACAAAGAGAAACTTATAGATAGATATTTGCATACTGCTGTATATTACAACACTTTGTATGGCCATCTTTCGACGAAGAGGATCAAAATATTTTGGTTGCTGCAATCGCAGACGTTTTTACAGCATGTAATTAATGATATAAACCAAAAAGAAATGCGGACGTTTTTACAGGGCGCCAAAACTTTGCGGTCATGGTGAGTGACAATCTATGATTCAACCAAGGTCGGCTCTTAACTTTCAGCTTCACTGTTATCATTTCGTCTAAGGTATTCGCAATGGTATGTAAGTGGCAATGTACCCACGTGATCAATATCTCAGGCGAAATCGCTGTTTATTTTGTTTATTTGTAGTTTGTCGATCTTTATCTATTATCCACTTGCTCATCGCCAAGGGATATCAAATGCGAAGAGAGAGATAAGGACAGTCATGAACGAGTGATAATACATGGCTTGGTCCTAGCAAAGAAATGAAGGATGACATCAACGGCCACAGCGGGTGGCTGCGTCTAACTTCTACATGCTCCCTCTTCATCTTCTACCATCACTACCATCATCAACAATTAAACCATCACGAGGTCTTTCGGTATCATGCCACCGGTCCAATATAGCCTTCACAGTATTCTCCCGGTTACGGGCGTGTAGTTATTACCCAATAACCTTTAGATGTGGCCCTCACCGCGGTTTGCAATATAACTGACACGGTTATCTGATCGCTCATACAGTCATGTCGGTGACTGCCACCTCTTTGTCCTATATGTTTCAAAACAAAACGCACGCAACCGGGTAGGAGGTCCCATTCAATGACCACCTACATCACACTCTTCCACTAACTCGCCTAAGACGTGTCCGTGCCCTCGCAAAATACAGTGCCTGAAATATCTGTTATCGCCGTCGGTTAGCACAGGGTCGATCCTCAAAGACAACAACAACAGTTCTTAGTGCATACTCGTGAGTGGTACAAACAGCACTCTGTAACGTAGCCCAGGGTAAGCAATGGGCTGGGACATTCAACTGCAGGGACATAGCGACGGGGCGGCACATCGCTTCAACTGGACATCGCTTCAACTGGTGTCAAAGGTTGCTTATCCGAGGACCCTTTGGAAGGACCTCGTCGTTGTTGCTTCCGCGATGTGGCGGAAGTTAACACGGTGTACAACAACATGCCGCGTACACCGTACCGAGTGATATATTGTGAAGCCCCTCCTCGGCTAGATACAATATAAGAGATCTGATAAGGGATGTTTTAATTAGGACTGACGGGGTGTCTGGACTACTCCGAGGGGCGCTTTATTAATTAGCGATGGTTGATGGGGTTCTCCCCTGGAACATCTAGAAGCACGATGGACGAGCAGGCATCTATCGGGCGGCGTGTGCTATACGCACATATGTATAAAGAATGCAAACTAAAATTACTCCGCACATGCTAACCTGCAAACAACAGAGCACGCTGAAGGAAGTTTTTTCGTGTTGTCGAGCAAATTATTTTGCTAAGCTACCGCTACTACGGGGGAACGCGCACCCTTTCGATCAACTAGGAGGTTCTGAGCTTAACACCGTTGAGGGGGTGGTTAACCTAACCTCTCCGAATTAAATAGGTTCATGATGCCTGTTGGCCAATGACAGAGGCGCCGGTTGCCTACCGGTTAAGAAAACCAGGGTCCAAATTCAAGGGCTCAGTAGGTGAAATGCCGTTTGCGGGAGCGCTGTTGTTGCCGTTTCTGTGAAACAGTTCCCCTCGGCCTAGATCCGAGACATGTCAATCCCATTCGAATTCCCCCAAAATGATATCACCGAGTAAAGCAAACATGGAAATGATTACAGCGCCCCTTATTTTAATTCCAAGGACGGAAAAGCAAAGAAAGAAAACCCACCCGTGCTGTGCGGAGAAAAATGCCCCGGGATCAGGGAATTTTCGGTTTAGTCCCCAAATATCAAAACAAGAAGTGACGCTTGATGGAGGGGGGGAAAAAAGGAGAAAATCCAAAAAAAAAAAAAAAATCCAAAAATAATAATGCCAGCGAAGTTGATCGTGAGGGCACTGAGGGGTGATTTCTGGTGATGCACCCATCACCTACTTATCTATGTCTGCCCCTCACATAGTTTACTTTGCGTTCGCGTGTACATACATGTCAATGAAGTCCGTGCATGCAGTTCTACCCTGCCTACCTAGCACAGATCTGAGACGCCGTACATAACATGCCGGCCCCATCAAATTGAGTTCCCCTCCTTCCACAAAAAAAAAGAATGTTCGGAGTCCCATAGTTCCCATACAGACAAAAGAAAAACCATCCCCACCTGCAAAGAATACTAAAATTGAGTACAGCACTCATCCCATGTAAAAAGGAAATAAATGATTCGTTAAGTGCAACGGTGCAAGACACAAGTAACAACGTAGCAGCATCAGAGCGATCTGACAAATTCTTCATAAATTTTTTATCCCCTTTCATTCCTAGCTCCATAAACTAAAGTAATGATAATAAAAAGCATTCTTGAACACCACGATACGGGGCTCTGCCCGTGTCGGTTTTCTTTTTCTCCTCCTTCTGGTAGTACAATCGCGATCCCAATCTAGAAAAATGACAACAGAACAGTAAGGGGCACCAGCAATCATTCCAAACTACTCGATTAAGAGAAAGCAAAGGGGGGCAAAAAGAAGTAGATGTAAACAATACACTGTGCGAGACCCTAGCTAGGCTATGTCGTTCGCTCGAAGAATCATTACCCGCCAATCATAACTGACCTGATCCAAACTCGTACATGTGGAACAAATGGAGTGAGAGAAGAGCATGATCTATGCATGATCAAGGGAAAAAAGACAAGATAGACATCAAAATATACAAAATTCAAGTCGCAACGCATAATAGCATGATAGAACCACCCAAAGATTTAAAATAGGAAAGATAGATTGAATTTGGATAAGAGATTGATTTCAAAAGTCTAGGAGATCATCCAATTCGTCAAGTTCGACGCTTTCTGGGCTACCGAGATGTCTCTCAAGCTCGCCGCCCCAGTTGCCTAACCCGAGACCGAGGACGGAATCGGTGGCGCTATTAGGTTTCTCTTGATCCCGATTGTGGTTTTGGGCAGCATCTACTCCAATGGCACCCTCCACCTTTATATTAGGAGTTATTGTTGTAATTTGTGTTGGCACCACCATAGGGCTAGTGGGAACAGGAACAGCCGGTGCAGAAGTTCCATAGCCCAAAAGCATTGCTGCTGCATCGTTGGTAGAAGATTCAATGTGGCGGTCTTCGCTCACGTCTGCTTCATATTCTCCCCGTGATCTCTTTTTATCAGACTCCTTGTTCTGGTCAATTTCCCTAGAGGCAGAGCGGCGCACAATGAATATGGCTGACTGACTGAACTCCCGTTCATCGCCTTCGAGCACTGGTGTAGAAAGAGCACTTTTGTTATCTAATGAAGCGGGAGAGGTGGTCCTCTCGCGCTCAATGATACTAGCCCTAGAAGTGCTCAGAGTGCCACTGGTTTCCTCAGAAGATTCGTTATCGGATTCATCATGTAGACCCAAGTCAATTTCCGGACTGGGCGACATCTCAATTCTTCTTCTGTTGTCTTCATCGTCGGATAGTGCCGGCGAGACCACACTGCGTCTTGTGGAAATATTGTCGTTTTCATGTTTTGGGATTGGCTGATGTGGGCAGGTGGTAAGATAGAAGTAGATGCGCCTCGGGTGGGTAGTAATTAGCTGTTTAGCGATGATACAAGGCGTTGAGGGTGTTTTGTCGCGTTTGAGAAACGAATTTAATCGCGAGGAAATGATCGCGTGGGGATTAGCCGAACTGTGGGGAACGTCAGCATTGCATGAACACCAAAACTCAAAATATTCAGTAGAACTTACTTTTCAACAATGTTAACAACACCCGCGAGTTCGGCAGCCAATTCTTTAACTGTATGAGGCCGATTTCCTGTCCGCTCAAGGACATCTACAACCCCAGAAACAATATCATCATTGATACCCTCACGACTGATTCTATTTTCTGGTGGCGGCGAAGGGGGGAGGTTACTGCCATAACGGTCTTGACGAGATAGAGCGGCTGGAGGAGAATATTCTCTTTTAACTTTTTTCTGGAGGGGTAAATCGCTTTTCGCTGGAGAGGCGGAGAGTCTTCTGGCTGCTGTAGTTTGGGGGAGTTGTATTCCAAGAGAGGGCAAAGATAACGACTTTCTGCGAGTGTTGTAACCCATTGTATTTTTGGTAGGAGAGGGGTGAAATTAATGTGGTAGAGTCCGAGTGTCGAGTGTAGCCTTTTCCAATCGAAGAATCACCGGTCACTTGTAAGAAATATGAGTGTAAAGAAATAAATCGAAAAGACGGCGGTTTGCTATTTTTTTTTTTGACGAAGGAAGACAATCTATCGGGGAAAGCAGCCAATTACGCCTGTCGACACCGACTAGGTAAGTCGGATAAAAATGCGGTGTGGTGGTGGTACAAAGAATAATAATATGTTGTAGGTAAACAGCAACACCTGTTAGGCGCGGGAAAGACCCAAAGAGAAAAAGATGGCGTCGCTAGGAAATACTGGCGACAACAGCGGCGAGAAACCGGCAGTTGACAAATAAGTGCGATATGAAAATACTAGTATCGCTGAAAGATGTTGTGCAGATGCTTGTTGGATTTTTAATCCGCCTGACAATACGAGCAATAGTCTGAACGTTGGCAGAGATAACCAACCGACAGTAGAGAATTTGATTGTGTATCGTAGAAGTGGAGAAGTGTAGGAGGGGGAGAGAGAAATGAACAAGCTGCTGTAAATTCCTCGATCAGGAGGATTTGAGGATGACGGATGGTGGAGTACATCATCTTGGATTTTTTTGGAGCCGTTACTAAGATTTGAGGCGCAGAGGGAAACAGGGTGCGTGCAGCAAGTGATATCGCTAGGATTATCGCTTTGGTTACTGAGGGGTGGTGTCTGAGGTTTTTTTCCTTCCTTTTTTCCCACTTTCTTTTTCCCGTCGTTCTGTTTCGTGGTGTCACGCCGCTTGGCTCTTTTCCCCTCTGACCGTGTTTTTTTTCTTGGACCAACGGTAAACCGAATTTTCCCACAAGCACAACCCAGTTCAGTCATCCCAGCAACCACCCCCAGTCGTAGAACCCACCACACCCAAAACCTCGAAGTTCTGGAGGGACTCCGCCAGGCGACCGCCGCCCCGGCAACCCTGAGACCGACCGCCGTTTGCCTTTTCCGGCCGCCAGTTGCGAGAAGGCAACCGCGAAATAAGTGCCCAATCAGAGGTGACGTGGCCCCTGTCGGTGAGGAGTCATGCATGGTTCAAAGGACTTACACCCACCTAAATGCGGAAAGGCCGAAAATATGCTTCTCCGCTCATATCGGAAAATAAGTTACCCTCTTGCCCTAGCTCGTCACCCCCACAGCCTTACCTCGATATGGGATGGCCCGATATCGCGCATTCCAGGCGGTTGTTGTCGTGGAAGTGCTGCATGCGTCGCAAACTGCCCCGTGCCGTAGGTTCAACCCTAGAACAAACCTGCCGTTGGGTCAGATTTATTCTCGTTTGTTGATTCTTCCATGCTGTGATGCCCCTTGTTTTGGTATGCGATAAGCCTGCCTCATCGGTTATGTTCATCAAACACACCTGGGAGAGCATGGGATAGCAGGCCCAAAAAAGGTATTTTCGTATCTCCAGATAAATCGGGTGCCTTCAAGCTGTATCGTACCGGCGCCTGTATTTGTGTGGTGACCCTAAAGCACGAAAGCGCCTCCAATCGCGGGGGGAGATGATAGCCACGACTATCACTTCCCTACCGAGGCAAAGTATAGATCGCCACCACAGATCCTCTGGGACTTGTTCCAGGTAAAGTCCGACGTCAGAACAACCAAGAGGACACACCGTCATGCTGGTGCCTTTGCCTGATAGGCAGAAATATATCATAATGACCATTGTGTCAGCTTCCTTGTAAGGAAAGAAAGTCTATTTTCTGCCTTCTTCACGTGTCAATGATTTTGAGGATGTGTTTTATTTCTAAACATGTTAGCGAATTCTGTTAACATCCGTCAACCGATCACCTGACCAAACAGTCATTTTCCACCGGGTGTAAAACTTACCTTGAGTTATCATACACATATTCGGAGAGACGTTACCAAAACCTATGAGTCAAAGATTGCTGCCTTTAGTTATAAGCTTATGGGGTGACGACTTAGCTGGCCTTGCCTCAATCCAGTACGTTGTCCCCAAGTGATACCTTGAAACTTTATCAATCACTAGACCACTTTCCTTCAATATACCTTCGATGTCTCTATTCCACCAGCACCCCCATGTTTCGGCATGTTTGGGAGCCAAAGAGTCAAGGGCATTGTTGAGTAAGTCGTAGTGTGATCTCCCATGCTCCAACAATATAATTTTGCCATCATCTTTGCAAATCTTTCCAAGATTTCTCAATAGCTCCACCGGGGAATGATGGGAGCACAAGCCCATTGATTGAATGACTGTGTCATAACCCTTTCCGGTCGGTGGCGGAGTTATGGGCTCAGCGGCGTCTTGGACCACAAATGAAGCGTTTTTATACTTGGGATACTTCTCTGTAAGGTATATGCATCAGCGATATGTTACCGGAAAACTCAATAATGCATCGCAAGAGGGGGGGGGGGGGGGTGATTGGCCGTTACAGATAGAAAATGAACTTACTTTGAAATTTCTTCCTTGCCTCTTTAAGCATACTCGCACTGGTATCCACCATAGTGATCGAACTGCATTTTTTCACTGGAAAATAATCAACATTCCTTCCAGTCCCTGCCGAGACCTCCAGAACATCGCCCTTAAAATCCCAATCGTGGAGGGGTTCATGTTAGCAAGAACCCTCAATATATATGTCTCATAATCAATAAAGAAATTTCAATCCTTATATAGGCATATCGTGAAGGAAAGCAAAAGATACTTACTTGAGCCCTCTTGCCTAAAGCCCTCCTCAGCAATGGCATGCCCATGAAAAACTCGCTCGCCCATATTTCGCGATCATAATCCTTAGCAATGCCCTCAAAGACGTGTGACTTATCAGTTTGGTCTTGCTTCTGTGGAACGTACTCAGGAACGTTTTTGAGCGAAAAATAAACGTAGGTCCCGTAGGCTGTCAGTGTGTATGCTGCTATCCCTGCCAGTATAAACGGTGCTTTATTTCTTGGCTTTGGAGGGGTAGGAAGCTTTGGTGGGGTATTTTGACCGGTTCTATCAACAATGCGGTTAGTAATATGCCTTAATGAGGATTATTGCATAGAAGAAGACAAATTCAAATGTGAGAGGTACATTGCCAGAGTCGATGAAAACTGTGACTGCCATTATGGAAGCACCGTGCGGGCCTCTCGAGGTGTAGAAACTCGAAGAGTCAAATGGGGTGAGAATTTTCCAAGGAGGGAAGAAATTTCGAAAGTAAGAAATTTACCTTGACATCGGCAGCCCTACAGCTGGCGAAGAACCCCCTGGCACATGTACAGTTTTTTGAGCTGCAAGATGTGATCGAAAGGGAGCAGATACGGGAGGTGTTATAATTGGCCGCGCTCCAGCTTTAGAAGCTTTCTTTTTAGAGCGAGTAGTGGTGCTCATGGTCCTTTGGAAAAATTCCTTCAATTGGTCTCGAGGTAGGTAGGTCGTGGTGTCGTTGAAGTAGCAGGTCTTACATGTAGGTACCCAAGCAGAAATTTCCGGATGGAAGAAACAGAACTCGGGCTTTTATGTAAAAATGTTATAACTTCGTATAACGTGAGTGTACTGAGAATGAAAAAAGGTTTTAGTGAAATTATTGGCCCGAAGCCTTGAGCTTACAGAGGATCAATCAGAAAGGATATTGCCAGGAAGATCTACGGATGTGCCAAGACATGAGGCTCGGATCTGAGGGTTAGGGGAGTTCTTCTTTTCAACGTCAAATCCTCACACGCAAGTTAAACTCATCAGTGGATAACAGTTCCTGGGCCTTTAGGCGTTTAAGACATCGGTAAAATGGACATATTATATTCGACCCACCGTCACTACCGCTATCGTTACTATCGCCTACTATCCGCAGGACAAGCGCTGCATCTTCATTCTAGCAGCTATACGCGGGTTTTGGAGATTGAAATTCACACTATCTAAGATTTCATGTTTTCAGGACTTGCTATCAGCTGATCATCGCACAGGCGAGTGTCGAGCAGATTTACGGGCTCATCCCAATGAAATCACACACTATCACTCGATGATTTCAGTCACAATCAATGATGCCATCATATTGTCCTTTGATTGGGGGTGGTTTAACGAGACTTGAAATAGCCAGAGATAGATATATTTCGAAAAAGAGAAAGGAGAAGAAACGGTATACTAACCGGTCCCTCCCTGGTTTTCTCGATAGTTTCTCAGAGTGGTATTCACACTAGGAAGATCGATGGCGAGTCGTTTAACGTCCCCAACACGGAATAATGAATACCGGACGCTAGACGTTTGTCGGAGACAATGAGAGTGATGTTGTCCGTTATATACTCTATACGTCATAACTCTTCTGAATGGCGCGGATAGTTCGGAGGGTCACAGGCTGAATCTAGGGTACAGCTCAGAGAGCATTCAACCAAATGAGCGTTTTTATTTACAGTAAAAGCTTACGATACCGCAGTTTTCTTATGCATATCTAGGGTGCTATATCTAAACAAATACTACAACGAGAGTGACCCTTGAATCTCCCTACAAATGATGATCGCTGCCATATATGGGACCACCACACACAATTCGGAAACTCTCTCTGTACTTAATATGTATGAATAGGAAACTTGGATGTTGCAGCTCACAGGACGCTATAAAGCAATTTTCGAACCGGAGCATCCTCTATCTATCCTATACTTTCAAATTGGACCTGGACTTTTATTAGAGATTTTAAGATTAACTACAATGGCCAAATGTCGAAATCCATCCTCCTCTTATCATCCATCTTCTTCTTCTCACTTCATACGTGGTAGTGGCAGTCGAGACCGTCATCCGTTCCCACTTATTCAACTCCCCCAATCTTCCTAAAACCTCGAACTCCAACAGGGGCAAACCGTTTTTCACTTTCTTTAGCTAACTGCTCTATAGGCCAACAAACAAAACCACTAACAGAAACACTAACTGCAAACTATTCAACACTATCTATAGAAGTAAATCCCAGCACTGGAACTTTAATTTCAAAGAACACTGCATCGCAATTTACCGTCGCCTTCGGCGAGAATCAAGCATTTCACTAACGATACAAAAATTTAGCTATGATTCTGAAGCACTGCACATGGACCAAGCAACATTTGCCACCAGAGCCAGCCAAAGCTCTAGGTATGTCTCTGGAATAGACATCACACTGGGCGCACTTGTCGGTGAGAAGGTATCATCGCTTAGCGCATCTCACGCTCCAAGAGCTTCCCGGACTGTGACTGGGTAATTAATGGCCACGTGCACCGCCAAACTAAGGTCAATACCACAATTACCAACGCCGGACTTCCTGGGACAACATTAGTGTGGGACTAGTGCTTGGGGATGTACATCCGCTTATTGCGTCTATCCGGATTGGCAGAGTTAAAATGAAAGCGCATAAAGCGTATACATCTCCGATACCGGTATATTGTATTTCTCATACGTGCCCCGGGACACGTTCGTGCGAATCATGATTAGTACAAGGTTAATTACTCAAATGATCTTTGTCGTCAGAAACAGCCCAGATGACCGACTAAAGCTTTAAATCAGCATTATCAATCCATGTTGCTTTTTTCAGCGCATTGGAATAGTGTTTAACCCATCCGCCTCACCCGCGCGCGCTTTTTAACTAGGTCCTGGGAGATTTTATGAGGCCGTTTCTACCGAAAAATTCTCGGGGCTTAATTAATGCGTGAGCATATATACATGTAGTTCAGGGAAATTGAGAGAAAGAACACCGGATTATAAGGGTGATTAAATATTGGTTGCGTTGATGGTTCATTGTAATTGATCGGAACACAAGGGTCAGTTACTTCGATTTAATTTTGTAGTTTAGACAGACTATAGTTCTGCACGCCATATACGTCAAGAAAAATAGGGAGTAACGCTATGGTTGAACTACAGTACCGGAAAGGGGTGTCTAGGGGACAACAATAGATGACAAAGCGGTATAGCAAGGTTACTTGGTCATTTTCCACTAAACGACTAGTCTCTTGCGCAGCCTGTGCAGAATACTACAAAATGGCTAAAGGGTTTAGGGACGAGCCTACTAAATGACCATAGATCTTAAGTTGAATTGTTAATATTATACGAGTGAAAGCTTGTTTTTGATCCCTACATATATACATGTAGCTACATGTATAAATACGTACGCCCCTCCCCCCTCCCTTCTTCTTCATCATAACTACCAGCAACACCATCATTATCATCATCGATATCATCATCATCATTAGCAGGATTAAGATGGGTTAATCCATCGTGGTCACCAGAATAGACACTCCTAATAGCAGCAGCAGCGGTGGGACGTGTAACAGCAGTGGTGGGTAACCAGGAATGTACCGCAGCCAGTATAACAGTCTAGAAACAAAATAAATGACATGACTTGATAAATAAACCAAGTTATCTATTAACGGTGGTCACATAAATGTCGGTTTTAAAAAACCTAGTGATGCTGTAAGAATACGGTATCGATATGGTATTCTGTATTATTGACTCAATGCCTATCTCTGCGAGTGACATTCTATGACGCCCGAGCCACTTCGCTTACCCGGCCTCTTCACCCCGCCAAACACCCCACCAAAGCACACAAGCATCAAAATAAATACAAGCAGCTTTACACACAGCTCATTTCCCCCCACCATTAACTCCACAACCCACTCAACTTCTCTCTATATACACCATCAATCCACAAACCCACCAGCCCATCAATCCCCCTGCCAAACACAATGGTCCACTCCACAACCACAGACACCCTCGAGGCGCCAAAGTCCCTCCTTGACATCTTCCCTCCCGTCCGCAAATCCCACATCATGAACTGCGCCTTCGCCACCTGGCACCCCATCTACCGCCACATCACGCCCAAAGCACGCACAATCCCGCTGACCCCCGAGTTCATGTCCTACCTGCGCGAAGACGGGATCGTGCTGCCCGACGACGAGGAGCAGATCACCACGCTGTCCGACTCCGACACCGAGTCCGACGACGAGACCGAAGACGACGAGGGAGACGGGGAGGCGCCGCCGCAGAGAGTGCTCAACCCAACGGAGCGCTTTCCCGAGCTGCACCAGAGGATCAAGACCACGGTGCGTGAGCTGGGCGGGAGCGTGGCGCCGAAGCTGAACTGGAGCGCGCCCAAGGATGCGGCGTTCATGACGGCGACGAACACGCTCGAGTGCCGCACGCCCGGCGAGGTCTACCTGCTGCTTAAGAGCTCTGACTTTGTCACGCACGACCTGGAGCACGCTTTCCGCGACTGCACCGACGACCCCTACACCGACGACGCCGACGCCGACGAGGACCCAACCTCCAGCACCACCACCACCACCACCACCGCAGATGCACAATCACCCCCCCCGGAAAAGCTCACCCAAGAAGGCATCCCCTACCATCTCGTCTTGCGCAAATGGTTCCCCCTCAACCCCTCCCTCGAGTTCCGCGTGTTCGTCTCCTCGCGCCGCATCCTCGCCATCAGCCAGCGGGACCCCAACCACTACGACTTCCTCGCCGCCCTGCGGCCCACCTTCACCTCCGCCATCCGCGCCTTCTTTGCCGAGCACCTGGCCCCCACGTTCCCCGACACCGACTTTGTCTTTGACGTCTATCTCCCGCACGCCACACCGCTGCGGGTCTGGTTGATTGACATCAACCCGTTTGCGCCGCGCACGGACCCGCTCCTGTTTTCGTGGGTTGAGCTGCTGCGGCTGCGGAATGGGGAGGAGAGCGGGGAGGGGGAGGTGGAGATGCGGCTGGTGGGGAGGGATGATCCCGAGGCGTATCAGTTTGCGTCGCAGCAGTATAGCGCGAGTAAGTTGCCGAGGGATGTGGTGGAGGTGGGGCTGGAGGGCGAGGAGGCGGTGTGGGAGTTTGCGAGGCGGTGGAGGGACGTGGTGGAGCGGACGGAGAGGGAGAGGGCGGAGAGGCAGGCGGCGGCGGCGGCGGCGAGGTAGTGGGTGGCAGTTGGAAAGGGGATGGAGATCCGAGGATAAGGGATATCTGGCGTTTGAATTTTCATTTTCATTTCAAATTTCCTTTTTACGTTTGTTGGCTTCTTTTTCGCCGCTTTTCTTTCCTGCTGTTTGGAACGGTGTGTTCTCGTGATATTGGGTGTGGCCCGCTAATCATATACAGGAGGAAGCGACGTACATATATTGCTCATTCCCATTTCCTTTCTCTGTAGTCCCCCCCCCCCCCCCCCCCCAAAGCTGTATTTGTAGTATTAGAAAAGATCATAATGTCCTGTATGGTCTCCGCCTCATGCTCACTACCCCACGGACCGATCGCGAACAGTAGGGGCTCATTGCAAGACTATATATAATTGACTACACATCCTTATTGTTCGACCTCTATCCTATTGTATTAACTGCATAAGCTTATAGACATATATACATCACAGCTTGTACCTACCGTGCAATTGCCCTCTCAAGCTGCATGCTGCGCGCGCCGCTTTCGATATATATATATAACAAACACGGACAACTATATGTACAGCCGCAGGAAAAAAGTGAGGAAACAACGAGCGACGTGACAATGGCCCCCAGTTAGCAATACATCTCCGCACCCGCAATACAGGGCCACGAGTATTCCCATAGCCATGCCATTCGACAACCCCAGAAGGCGAGCAGAGGCCACTCTGACTGAAAACTACAAAGATTATCGAAGCCCGAGCTAGGGAAGAATGCGAAAAAGTCTAGTTTGAGAAAAAGGTAGATAGAGATAAAACCATTGACAGCATGCCAAAAGGGAATTGCAGCGGTTGTAGAGGACAAGAGAGGTCATACGGCAGAGTGGTAGGTAGAATTCAGGGGCCGTAGTATCATCTACTCTGTATCTCATTGCGCAGTTATATTACTTCTATTTTAATGTTTCGGGTTGGTTGCGCTCGTTGTTTCTTCACTTTTTTTTCCTACGACATGTAAAGTGGTCGTTCTTGTACACCCGGCAAGTTATTGATCGATATATACATGTACTACAAGTATGTATGCAAAATACCTATATCACGACGATTTAAACCCACGAGCCTAGGCCTCGCGCTCGAGACAGCAGCTGTGTGGGGGTTGCCAAAAGCTTTGCGGACGTACGCGGCTGTACCTGCAATGTACATATGTACATGCACATCACTCAGATACGCACCCTTGGCTTAGAGAGCTCAAGGAGCAAGAATGGCTGCATGTATTTATATAAGCGATGCCCGGAGTACGTCCAAGTCCAGTGGTACAGTGCGCGCGGCGCTTATATTATTATTGACCCCGAAGCATAGAGATTCCAATTTAACTACATGTACATAGCTCTAGAGTACATGTGCCTCGGTATCAGGGGTAACCACACCGCCAAGATTGCGTGAAGGGTGGTGTCTTCTCACCCACCCCTACCCCTACCCCCCGAAGTATGTACTATATCGTTAATAATAATATATATATATTGCAATAGTAGATTAGATGGATGCGCCGGGTGCAATATAAAATATATCTGTTATGTACAAGCATCGACGGCATATATGCTACCGGCTAAACATGTGCTAGCCCGCGCACACAGAAAGAAGAAAGAAAAAAACCTACCCAACGGTCATTACCCCCGAGTGACAGCGCATGATGCACACACACACAAAAAAAACCCACAACAAGCGAACCAGCAGTTAGCTAGCTACATGTATGTACAGCCGCTTTGCAAAAGTGTTTGTGATCCAGATTTCGGAGTGAGGCATTCCACTACAGTATGGAACCGTGGCGGACCATCCAACCCCCCCACCCCAGCCCCCGCCTCAGGAGTTTCCAAATGACCAATGGTACCCGGAACCAATGATCAATGGCCTACCTTCTTTTATCTATAGTTACGAACTACACTACACATTTTTGTAATCTTGAACCTTGTCATTAAAGGTAACGTTAACATTACGGGTGCGCCACACTGCGCACTGGCATTAAAACCAAATCACAAGCACTTTTGCAGAGTGGCTGTATGCAGGTAGCTGTTGACAATACGTGTAGCTACATGTATATTTATTTATTGCTAGAACGCCCCGAACCAGAGGTTACGACAGGGGGGGGGGGGGGGCAAACGAAGGGCGATAAAGATAACGAAGAAGCACCAACCCAGCCCAACCCAACCCAACCCAACCCAACCCGCAGACACACACTCGCCCTTTTTCTCTCCCCCCCCCCCCCCCGCCTCCACCACCAACAATCTACATCTTGAAACTCGCACCCACCATCTCAACCCCCAGCCCGGCCACCCTCTCCGCTAGCCGCATCTTCAGCCCCTTCGACGCATCACTGCACAGCTCATACACCGTCGCCAGGTTAAACACCCCCCCCGCCGCCACCTTCCCCTCATCCACCAGGTCCTCCAGCACGCCGCGCGCCTCCTCCAAGCGTCCCGTATACAGCAGACACACCGCCTCATTGCAGCGCCTGCACACTTCGCCCACGCCCTCCACGCCCTGCAGCGCGCGCCACGCCTCCACCGCCTCCCCCCACCGGCCATCCGCCATCACCAGCAGCGCCCCCAGCACACCCCTCGCCGCCGCTCTCTCCCCCCCCTCCCCCTCCCCTTCCTCCAACTCTGCCAGACATCCCCGCGCAGCATCCACATTGCCCACCCTCACCCACAGCAGCGCCCTCGCCACCACCACCCCCTCGCCCCCGCCCCGCAGCCCCGCAAGATGGCGCGCAGCACCACCAACATCCCCCATCTCCACCAACGCACTCCCAACCCGCACCCCCAGCTCCGCCAGCCGCTCCCTCCACACCCCGGCCCCGACCCCGACCCCCACCGTCTCCTCCCCAGCAGCAGCAACAACAGCGCCCCGCGCCTCCCGCCCCAGCTCATAATACATAGCCACAGCGCGCCTCCAGTCGCCATACGCCACCGCCTGCAGGCGCACCGCGAGCACGCGCAGCTCCCACGGCAGCAGGCAGTGGCCCGTGGCGGGGTCCTTGTAGAACGACGAGTTGAGGTCGCTCAGCGCGCGGACCTCCTGCGCGGCCGTGGGCGTGAGGGAGAGGAGGGTGAGGGTTGCGAGGCGGATGTACCAGAGGTTGTAGATCTCTGCGGGGGCGAGGGGGACGGTGTGGTCTGCGAGGGTTGTTGCGGCGGCGATGGCGGCGGAGCGGAGGTGGCCGGATGCGATGAGGGATGGGAGTGGGGTTGTGGGCGGGGGCGCGGGGAGGGCGTGGTAGGGGGTGGGGAGGAGGGTGGGGGGGAGGGGGTGGAAGAGGGGGGGGTGGCGGAGGAAGGTGTGGTCTTTGGCGGGGGCGATGGGGATGGGGATGGGGATGGGGGAGGGGGAGGGGGAGAGGGAGGGGGAGAGCGGTGTGGGGGTTGTTGTGGTTGGGGAGGTGGGCGAGAGCAGGTCGGACATCTTTGGGAGCGGGCTGTAGCAGTGTCAGATTGCAATTGACAGCCCACAGCTCACAAGCAGCAGACAGACACAGAGAGGGAGGGAGGGAGGGAGGGAGGGCTGGCTACTTCTCCTCAAAGTCCAATGGCCCCTTTGTTCTCCTGCGCGGCACCGCAACTGCTCAGACAGCCCCGTTAGCACCCAGCTGCCCCACTGCCCAGCTGCCCACAGCTGCCCTCTCTCCACAGCTGCCCCTCCCCACAGCTGTCTCCCCCCCACAGCTCCCCACAGCTCCCCCACAGCTCGGACTCACCTCGTCGCTCGTCAGCCGAGGACGTGTTCCGCACGTGGCCCTTTGTCTGGCTCGTGTCTAGTGGCGGCAGCGGTGTAGCGCTCATGGGGCGTGGTTTCTGTGCGTGTTCTGTTTCAGTTTCTGTGTTGGTTGTGGTTGTGGTTGATGCATGGAGCTGCGGGCTGCGGGCTGTGGGCTGTGGATGGCCCGGGGCAGGCAGGGTAACTGGCCCGGGTTCAGCAGAGAGAGCTGCAGAACGACACCCGGCACACACCACACCACAACAACACCTCAACACCTCAACACCTCAACACCAACACCCACAGCTCCCGCAATGGACTCCAAACCGCACAACCACCGCCACCACCACCACCGTGACCGCTCCCGGGACCGCTCCCGGGACCGCTCCACCAAGGGCCACACCCACGCCCGCTCAAAGTCCCCCTCCTCCTCCTCGCACCACCGCCGCTCCCACACCCACCGCCGGCACCACACCCGCTCACGCTCCCCCCACACCCATTCCCACCGCCACAAGCGCACCCGCACGCCACCGCCCGCACCCGTACCCGCCGCCCCCCTCGTCCAGGCGGCGCCGCTCCCCTTCAACGCACCCCCGCTGACCAAGCACGACCTGGGCGCGGCGCACGTGCGCGCAATCTTCAGCGACTACCTGGACATCCAGAAGGGGCTGTACCTGGACACGCTGTCGACGCGCGAGCTCAAGGGCCGGTACAAGCGCTTTGTGAGCCACTAGTATGTGTTCCGCTCTCTTTCCTCCCTCTTGCCTCTTGCCTGTGCCCTCTGCTCTGGTTCTCTTGACCGAACCCCCCATGTTGCACCGCAGCGACTAATTGGCAGTAATCGTGGAGAGCTCGCGCGGGGGTGGTACGAGCGCGCCGTGAAGGAGTCGTCCAACACCAGCACCAACACCAATCCCAATCCCGCCCCCTCCGCTGCCACCACCACCGCCACCGGGAACGCAACCCGCAAGCCCCCGCCCCCGCCCTCGCCCTCGCCCTCAGAACCCGACACCAGCGAGGACGAGATCGTCGGCCCCTTCCTCCCCGGCCAGGAGCCGCATAAGCGCCGCAAGCTCGGCGCCGCACGCCCCACCTTTGAGGACCTAGAGACGCAGAAAGGTAACCCCCCCTCCCCTTCCCCCTCCTTACCCTGGACCCCCCTCCCCCTCCCCCCCCCCCCCCCCATTACCCCCCAGCACTAACACCCCCCAGACCAAGCCGCCGCAGACACAACCCTCGCCCGCGCCGACACGCAATTCGAGCGGCGCGCCGCGCGCCGCGAGCAGGCCGCGCTCCTCGACGAACTCGCCCCGCGCGCCGACGCCGGCACGCACGCGCGGCGGCTCGAGAAGAAGGCGGAGCTCACGGCCACGCTCTCGTCCTTCCGCGACAAGTCGCCCGGGCTCGAGGTTGACGACGCGACGCTGATGGGCGGCGGCGACGGCGGTAGCGAGGGCTTCAAGCAGAAGAAGGCGGCGCTGGAGCGGAAAAAGAACGACCGCGAGCTGCGCAAGGAGCAGCTGCTGCAGGCGAGGATCGCGGAGCGGGAGGAGCGCATGGCGATGCATCGGGTCAAGGAGGAGCGGACGATGGCGATGCTGAGGACGTTGGCGGGGAGGTTTCAGTAGGCGTGTGTCCGTGTGGGAGGAGGGGGGGGGATGCATGTTTTTATGGCTTTGTTCTGTATGTGCTTTTTCTTTTCTGTGTGTCTTTGTGCTGTCTCTGTTTTTGCTGTTTGTTGTCTCTGTTTCTGTTTGTGGCGGCTGCGGCAGCGGCATAATGGCCTCTCCACATGCACATGCAACTCCCCCCGGCCTGCCCGTTCTGCTGTTTCAAAACACCCACCCGCCTACCCAGCCAGAACCACCCCCCCGTTCCACACACCTCCCCCTCTCCATCTCCATCTCCCTCTCCGCCCGGCCACCCGAGAGCGGGGATTGAGCGACCACGACACCAGCAGGAAGAAGCAGAAGCACAAGCACAAGCAGAAGGGAAGGAAGGGAATAGCCAGCCGTTGGAGGGGCAGAGCGGTGTATGTAGCCGTGCTAGTAAAACTCTAGCTACACGTAGTAATTTATTAAAATAGCGTTCTATATCTATATCACGATGGGCGGTACGTTCTCTGTTGTTGTCTTTATATATATATACATATATCTACTGTCTATATATCTGCTGTAATGTGTGGAGTGCTGTAAGTAATTTGTAGGGGTTTTACGCAGTACATACATCTCAGGACGTTCCGGGCGCAGGGATCAGTCAGTCTACATATATATATATACATATCTATAAGCAAGTCGATTCAACACCATTCGATAGACAGAGCCTGGGGATAGGAGGTATCTACATGCGATGCCATACACTAGGCTGCCCGACCGGGCCTCGGCGAAGAAGAAGCAATAAACAGCGGACGCTAGATCAAGATGCGCCCCAAACAGGCACTCAACGAAGAAGAGCTTCATCACGCCGAAGCAGCGTAGTTTGCGGGTTCGAAATGGCCGTCAAGGCCCCTCACTCAACCTTGCGCGTTACAGAACTCGAGGCCAAGGACGCCTCGAAGGATATCTATCACTCAACGACGGCGCTCGGACAAGACCAAGACCGCCCCGCCCCAAGACAAAGGACAAGGCCGTGTGTGTGGCAAGTCTGCCGTCTTCTTCTTCTTCGCTCGGCGCTTACAAGCCCCCGCGGAATCCGTCTATCAGCACTTTCCAGGCGCGATAAATCAGGAAACGCGGCCGATGCGGGCGGGGCGGGGCATGGCCATCACCGGAGCGGAGCGGGCAAAGCACGATGCGGGCACATGGGGGGGTGGGGGTGGGGGTGATGCTGCTGCCGACGCCACCCCTTCGTCTGTTCCCGCGAATCACGGAGGGCTTTTGCGTGACGGGCAGAGACAGCTTTGCGCCGCCGACTGCCGCTAGGCAGTGAGCTACATGTGGTGAGCCACAGATTGCCACAAGCCCTGGATACAGACGGAAGGGATGCTGTATCAAAGCCAAGGCTCGGACAGGAGGCGCGACGCTCCTGCTTAGATATGCACACGGCTGTACGGGATGGACCCTTTGGGAGTGCTATCGGTCAGTGAGTTCCCTTTATCTCTCTACCTCCTGGGTCAAGGCTCACTCGTGCCTACAGATCACAGGCCGACCACCGGCGTTTTGAACGTTCACGCGCGGGTAATCGCCTCAAAGCACAAAGTCGGCAGCGATGGATTTTATGCGAGGTTTGAAGAGCTTATCAAAATCTTCGGATTACGACGAAAGCTACTTGGATGATGGTGGGACTACTGGAGTGACTCGTACGTATTGGTCCTTTTTACTGTGTGTGAAAGATGAGGTTACGAGGGTGGACGGCTATGGTTGAGGCGAGCAGGTTTGATTTGCTCGGCTGGGGAACAAGAATTTTTTTGTATTTCTAATTTACGGCTGGGCCATGGGCGGGTTAACGTATTTGGCGGCGCAACTTCAATGGTTTTGGTTCTGGTTCTGGTGCTGGTTCTGGTACAGTGTGTTCTGTCTGACTCCTCGCTGTGCGTGTGTGTTTTCTTTAGACTACAAAGTGCATACCGAAAGAGTAACATCTAAAATAAACTCCAAATGCGCCCGCTACAAATGCGATAACCAATCCCAGAATCACCAATTCTCACTCGCCTACCCGTCTATTTCCCACCACTCCCCTTCCCCTTCCCCCTCCCCTTCCCTCTTCTTGTCCCCCCACCTCGCACCGCAATCGGCTGCACAAGCGCCGGATCGATCACTGCCGCCACCCTCGCCAGCCCCCTCTGCACCGCCGCCTCCCCCGGCGTCCTCCCTTTTCCATCCCTCACCTTCCCATCCGCCCCCCCATCCACCAGCAGCCTCGCCACCGCCAAATGCTCCACCAAATGCAGTGGCGTCTCGCCGCCTTTATCCTTCGCCCCGATGTCAGCGCCCTTATCTAGCAGCGCCTTCACGACGGCCTCGCAGCCGTTCTGCACGGCGCGGTGCAGCGCGGTACGGCCTTGGCTGTCGCGGAGCTCAATGTCGGCGCCGCGGTTGATCAGGATGGCCGCTATGGGGTCGCGATCGCCACCCTCGCAGGCGAGGTGGAGGGCGCTCTCGCTGAAGATGTTTTGTGCATTGATGGCCGCGCCCTTGTCGAGGAGAAGGGCGACAAGTGTGTCGCAGCTGTCCTCGACGGCGAAGTGGAGCGCCGTGGCATCTTCGAGGGAGTTCTGGACGGATATGTCGATGCCGCTGTCGATGAGGAGCTTTGCGGCGGCGCGCTGGCCGGCAAAGATGGCCAAGTGAAGCGCCGTCTGGTTGTCCTCGTCGACGGCGGAGACGTCGGCGCCGCACTGGAGAAGGTGTTGCACAATATCGGTGTGTCCATTTCTTGCCGCGCCGTGCAGCGCCGTGGAGCCGTCCCAGTCGCGCGTAGTGATGTCGGCGCCGCTAGCGATAAGCATCTTTACGACAGCGTCGCAGCCGTGGATTGCGGCCTCGAGCAGCCCGCTGTTGCCGCCGTCGGTTGTGAGGGACTCTTCGGCAAACTTCTGGACGATCACGCGCTGCACCTCGACGTGGCCGTTGGTGGTGGCGAATTCGAGCGCCGTGTGGTCTCTCTCGGCGCGGGCAGAGATGTCGGCGCCGCGGTCGATGAGGAGCCGGACGACGGCTGTGTGGCCGTCATCTGCGGCGAGGTGCAGGGCCGTCCATTCGTTCCCGTTTCGGATGGTGATGTCGGCGCCGCTGTCGAGGAGGAGTTTTGCGGTAGCGGTGTGGCCGTGAAGGGCGGCCCTGTGCAGCGGCGTGCGGCTGTGCTTGTCCTTGACTGTTATATCGGCCCCGTGTTGAATTAATTGCTTTGCTATCGCCTCATGGCCATATCTGGAGGCTAGATTCAAAGGTGTCTCTCCCTCTTTGGCTTGGATAGAGACGTCGGCGCCTCTGTCAATGAGCAATCTCACTATCTCATCGTAGCCCTCATTGGCTGCTAGATGTAAAGCAGTAAATCCAGTAGCATCCTGGGCAGATATATCCACGCCCTTTTCAATGAGTAGCTTCACCACTTCATAGCTTTGGACTCTAGTAGCTTGGTGGAGCGCTGTGTGGCCTTCGTGGGTTTGGGTCGAGATTTTGGCCCCGCTATCAAGAAGAAGTTTTACTACATCATAATTTCCCCACAAAGCAGCTATGTGCAGGGCAGTCCATCCATCTTCTTCTTGGGCCAGTATGTCGGCACCGCTATCGATGAGTAGCTGTACTACTGAAGTTGGACCATCGCGAGCTGCTGCATGAAGTGCTGTATAGCCACTGCTATCTTGCAATGATACATCGGCCCCTTTATTGAGTAGGGCTTGCACTGCTTGGTAGTTTCCCAGTGCGGACGCCAAATGGATAGGTGGAACGTCCTTTGGAAAGTTCTGGCATTTGAGATAGGTATTAAGATGGAAATTTTCAATCTCATCATAGCAGCCCTCCACCTGGTAATAGGAAGAAACGTTGCCAGGGCTCTCGCACAGCTTGAGCACCATATCAGCTGACAAGGCCTCGTCACATTGCACAAGATGATGGCGTAGATAGCGCACTGCATAGAGGAGAAAAGGGTGCGACTTGGCCCGGGCCATAAGCGATACTTTATCCGGGCAGGGCCCTCTTGAAAAGACATCAAAAGACAGAAAAGTAGTGCAGGCCATGGCAAGTGTAAATTCTGTGCCCTGGAGTACTGAGTTCTCCAAGATGTATTCCTCCACGGTGTAGTGGACTAGGCGGACAGTGTTGCCGTTTTTGTCAAACATGGCAAGACCAGCACAGACATCGAGAATCGTTGTCATTTCTACCAGCAAGTTTAGATTGTCAAGCTCATATCGTCCTGGCTCCACCGATATTGCAACTCGAAGTTCTTCCAGTGTAAGTGGACGCCTCGAGTTGACCAGCCACGAGAGCACGACCATCCCTAGCTTTGCCCGTACAAGAGACTGGCCGCGAATTGTCTCCATTGCTCTTCTGTATGTGTTGTCCAGCGGTCTCCCATCGGCTGAAGATGTTTTTAGCTTCTCAAGAGCGGACAGTATTTGCCTCCCAGTCGTTTGCTGGCACAAGTACTCAACGTGGAAATGGACCATCAGAAACCTAAGACGAAGCATGAGAATGCCCAGCAGAATTCCAAACATCCGCACAAAACTACTTACATTCCATGTGCACTTTCAGTAAGCTCGGACACAATCCGTTTCTCGCATTTTGCCTGCTTGATGAGACGCTTTGCTTGTAGATCGTTGTTGATGGTCTGGCGAATATAGGTGGCAATGTCTTCACCGTGTGCTGACAGCTCGATTTTTTGGGCTTCACGAAAGGATTCTTGGATATCACCTGGGTGCTGGCGGCTTGTCACAAACAAGTTGGCTCCATCGTTTCTCATACGATGAAACAGTTTAAGAAGTTCTGTCCGCTGCTCCCTTTGGTCACACTCGTCCAGCGCATCAAAGATCAAGAAAGCTTTGTTAAATGATTTAAAAAGAATGTTTAGAATATTATAGAGTTCCTCGAACGTTGGCCTGCCCCCAACCGTGTTATCCATGCATTTATCATAGAGCTTGTCGAGTTCTACTGGTAGAGTCGTGATTTGGGATGCAAGTTGTTTGACCAAGCTAGCCAGGGTGTGTAGCGGCGTTTGCGTATCTTTCTCTTTAAAGTCAAAATATACGTAGGCAACTCCATAATCTTTCGCCGCTGCTTTACCCAGGAAATAGTCGATTATAAAGGAGCTAATATGGCAATTGCGTTAGTTGCAAGAAACTCAAGAAGAGCTATTATTCACATATATATACCTCAAAAACGATTTACCAGCTCCAGCTGTAATGATTACGATTCTAGTCAATAGCCGTACTTCCCCAAAACATCATTGCTCGAGTCGGTCAAACATACGAATGCCATAGCCCCAGAGTAGTTGAGATCCAGATCTTAGACCAGACGCTTTCTCAAATGCTTTAAACTCAGGCGTCTCAAAGATCCATCCCCCAGTGTTCGGGTGTCGCCTGCTAGTAATGTAGATTTGCTTTGTGACTGTATCATAAGGGTGTAACCAGTGGAGGGTCTTCTGATATTTTTTTGTCCGTTTTTCCGCTGGTGTGCAAGTGCTGGTGTTAGTACTAGGGAGGTTTTAATAGTAAATACACCAAGATACATATAGGCTCTTACCCAAGCGAACTTTTTTCTCTTCCTCCGCCTGGGTTTGGAGATCTCGGATGGCTATCTCCGTTTTGCCTACAGATTCTCTTATTTCAGTCGATAGCGAGCTTGGATTAATAGAATTAGTATAAGTTTGTTCTCTCGACCATTATCCCCCTAACTCACAGATGATCAATATTCAAAGCTGTGGTGAAAAGGCTCCTCTGCCTTTGAATTCGACTTATATATTGCTGAGTGTCTTCCTGTACAAGTGGCCATTTGAGGCGATGCAAGAATCTTCTCAATCGCCCCTGCTCAGACTTCGAGCGCTCCAGCTTGGTCTTGAGACCATTTAACATATCGAGACATTGCGGAAGAGGTCCATTGCCACCATTGATGCTTTCACCGAGTTTCCGCAGCGCCGTCGAATGCGGGTTCTTTTTGGCCACCTCTTTCAGAGTATTAAGTACCTGGATAAGTGAATTTAGCTCATCCAAAAGCTCCTCAATCTCTGTTGGCGCTCCCTTCACTCCTGTATAATATCTGTAGCTTATTTCAGTAACCTGCACAGCAGCTGTAACTAGGCCAACGATGCCCGACGCAAGGCCTATAGCTTCAGCCATTTGATGAGCTTCCAAGACCTAGAACGGGCACTAAAGCCTGATCGATCGTGTCGTGTACTCCGAAGGGAAAAGGGCTGTCCGTTGAGGAAAGAATCCTTTGGCACCGTTCATCGAAAGGCTCAGCTTGCATGCGGGGTTAGATGTCTCGGCTATTTCCATCTAAACTGCTCTTAAACTCGGGCGTCTCGAACACTTCAAACCTTTTTTTTTTAAACACTACATGTATTTTTCCAACCTTTTAATTAACAAGTGAGTACATGTATGTATCAAAGAATACATCTTTCTGACTTTTGCTATGTATGTACATGTATGCATACATACATGTACTCATGTACATCATACATACATGTATGTACATACCCGCGACAGGCATGAAGAACCTGAACATCGGTTTTCTGGTAGCCACAACTTTGACCCTGTTAGCGCGTTTTTATGTTCAGGTTCTTCATGCCTGCCGTGGGTACATGTATGTATACGCTTACCAGAAAATGCAGTTGCTCAGGGCAAGGATTATTTGTATGGAGTGGCGACGATCCCTCATACAAATTATCTGGTTCTTTTGCTGGTAAGCATGTACTTCTCCACGTCTCATTATTTTTCTACATCCGTCCGGTATTGATAATAGACCCTTTGCGCAAAAGACTTCGGCTCCAAATTCTGGTAACCTGATTGGCGCCGATCTCCCATCAACCAATCATACAAGTAGAATTTGGACGACTTTTGGCTTAAAACATAATATATTATATACATACCTAACCCTGCGTACTTGGATAAAAAGATGACTTGGCTCGAGCTAGGGTCAAAGCTCAACACGAGCCTGCTTAGCGAAAGAGGAAGTTGCTAATTAATATAGCTTCAACTTTGTGAAAATCAAGTCTCCCACTTCTTATTATAGCACGAAGAAGAAAGCTTGATATCATGTATTTGTTGAACGTAACTATAATATGGGTAAGGAAATTTGATCATTGGCCCATTAATCGTTAATTGAGGAAGACATTCCGCATCAAGTGGTTTGATTGGAGAAAAGTATTAACTGAGATAAAAAAAAAGTGTACACGCCGAGTGAATGTAAACCGCGTAAGACTAAGAAACATGCATGTAAAGGATATAAGAAGTAAAGAATAGAAAACACGCTAAAAATCATGTTCAAATGAAAGTAAAAAGGACTGAAACGTAGTGCCCTATTGCACGTGGATACAGGTATCTTTGCGAGTACATGTATGTATAAACTGGCTGGGCTTGTGTTCGCTGGGCCCGTCCGCCGCCCGCTACACACCGAACAAGGAAAGACCTAACATTCACACCAAAAGATATAGAATTACATTCAACCACAATACCTTTATGCTCCTACATCCCTAAACGGTGTACTCGTATTCTCACCCTAAACCACCTAGCAATTTTGGAGATAATTGCTTGGCACCAAACCAGTCCTGCCCTGAACACCAACAATCTCCGACTCCCACCATCCGTCTTCTTGTTCGTTTAAAATTGCCAATATATCACCCTTCGCGAAAGATAATTCCACATCAATGGTAGCTTGGTAGGGATATATTGCTCTCGCTGTAGTGAGGAATTAGTAACAAGATCTTTACTCGGGAATTTAAATAACTCACCATAATGTAAGACAAGCCTTCCTTCTCTAGTGTACTTTCTGCTAGTATCGACAACGCTCTTACTTCTAGGCCGAGCGACCTGTCCCTGATATGCTGAAACAGCCCCTATCTGACTTCCACCCTGACTACCTTCGTAGTAGCTTTGCCTTGAAGTATTCCCTTCATAACCACCTCTAACACTCTCAGCGTTCCTCCCTCTTGATCCATAACTATCGTTTCTGCTGTGATGACTTGGAGCAGGTGAATGATTTCTAAAACCATTAAGAGCAACCTCCTGTCCAGATGGCATTGGTGACATAGAACGGTGCGAATAGGCAGTGTACTGGCCCTTGGAGTTTGCTGTGCCTGGACGAGATTGTGTGTAAGGGTTTGGAGAATTTCCACGGGAGTAGCTGTTCATTGGTTGAGGCTGAGGTGAAGTGTTACGATATCTTTGGTCTCCATATAATTGCGGGCGTGGGCTAACACTTCGGTTTGTCGGAACAGGGCTGACCGATCTGTTATTTTCCTGTCGATTTCTTGGCATATCATGGGAACTTTGACGGGATTGTGCACGATTGCCAGCATAATCCATGGTATTTGCTCTTTGTCGCCCAGAATTCCCCCGTAACGAGTTCTCTGCTGCTGCTGCAGGCATTTGCGGGGGCCCATCAAGCATTTGGTCCCTTTGATTGACGTATCTTTTAGTTGACTCAATCATCTGAGCAGAAGTGAAAGCTGGCGGTGGAAGACCAAGAGCACTTGATTTTGGTGGGGCGTATCCTGGGAGAGGTGTTCCGCGCTGAGAGCTAGCCGTTCCAGGATTCGAATTTGGCGTGGGAATCGTGCCCGGGGTAGGAGTGGCCAAACCAAAATATCTATCTGCAGTATTTCTACTGCCAGTTGAACCTTTCGTCACACCCTTCAGCTCTGCCAACGCTTGTGCAATAGGGTCGAGGTCTGGGACCTCCTCTTCCTCTTCCTGTGGCTTTTGCAAACTCCTATCTTTAATCGCGGGCGTTGACACATCAAAAACATTACCCCCAACATTCAATGCTAAACTGGCCCTAGGATCAATGGGTTCAGGGCTCTCATGACGATCATTACCGATCAAAAGTTCCTGCTGGCGTCTGTTAGAAGAGCCACTTTCGTATCCGCCCCTGCTTTGGCCACTCTGTGGGGCAATTGTGTTCTTGGTAATTGTCCCTGGTGCCCAGGTATTACGGTTGCTCCTCGCGCTTGCAGAGCCCGTGGGCCTGCTTTGAGCGAGTTCTTGTTGTCTTTGAGCCTCGATGCGGCGCTGTTGAGTTACCTGCTGCTGCTGCTGAACCTGCTGCTGAGCCTGCTGCTGCTGAGTCTGCTGCTGGGTCTGCTGCTGAACCTGCTGCTGAGCCTGTTGCTGTTGAACCTGTTGCTGCTGTAACTGCATCTGGCGGTTCGATTCCTTTTCACTTTTGCTTTTCCTTCTAAAGGGGCCACCACTACTGAAGAACCCGCTTCTGCGTTTTTGTGTAGGGTCGTCTTTGGAGATTTGCTGTTGTTGTTTTGTCGGAGACCCTCTTCGGTCGCCGCCGATGCTAGGCGGAGGTACAACGTCGCCGAGGCTCGAAACGGACGTCGGGTTCGAGTAATCGCTTCCTGAAGCATGACTACTAGGCGGTCGGGCAACTGGACTTCCACTCGAGCTGGCAGCGTCAGAAACAAGGGCACCTGGGCGACAATGCATGGTCATCCCGTCCAGAGGATACTCATTATGGGGTGTTGACTGACGTTGTGTATTTTCTCTTTCGTATTGCTGAGATCTTGATGTAGTAGATGAACTCAGAGCATACTGTGTATCACGACGAGACCTTGAAGAAGGCGTTGCGTTCTGAAGTATCTCTCGGTTGGCAGGCGGAGTGAGCGGTTCGGCAGATCGGAGACGTTGGTCACGGCTATTACGACGGCTGTGTTCCCGATGTTCAAGTTCACGTCGCTCAATATCTTTCCTTTCTAGCTCTTGCCGTTCAGATTCACGACGATCATGTTCACGACGCTGTCTATCGCGAGATCTAGCGCTTTGAGACTGGGCTTGCAGCTCGGGGGTAGATTTGCTCTGGATACGGGACATTACCTCGGATGGTGGCGTAGATCCAGACTGAGAAGAGGACGTCATTGAAGGGTTGGGGGAAGAGGATCTATATGCTGGGTTTCCTGCTCGAGGGAATTGGGCTACACTGTAATTCCCCCCCCCAGTTTCAGAAATATCATCGTCCGAGACGTCGCCACGACTGAAGTTGATATACTTGGGGGCATCTTAGTTCTGTTAGTATTCGGCTTTGAGTTAGGCAAGTCTATCTTACCAGGGATATCTTGTCCGGTTCCCCTATCCAAGATAAAGGAAGTGATATCCTTTTCAACCTCACAATCTTCTAGGGACATTCGGACTTTCTCACAAGACTGTTTGCGGTTAGCATAATCTTGTTACAAGTCTAAACCAAAGGATTGTTCGGCACTCACCTCATCATCATGCACGCAAACAGTGGACGATATATTCGCGAAGCTCCACAGGCTAACCTTGAGGAAATCAATCCTCTCCTCTTCCAGATCTTGAAATTTCTATCCACAAAATATTAGTAAAGCCTAACATTTGATAATGCTGAACCCACATCACAAGCAGCCTTCCAGTCCCTGTTCCATCGTGTGGTAGTCTCTTCTAACGCCTTGATAGCGGCTTCGTATTCTGCATTTGAGCCAGCCAGTGCAGTTTGAGTCTTCTCAAGTCTAGCTTTGTTCTTCCGCTCTTCTTGGCCCATAACCATGTGCCCTTGGGCAAGGTATCCTTTGATCTTCAAACAATCTTGTTCATAACGATCTCTTGTCTATTATAATATTAGTGCTGCTGCCTGCTGTTGAGAGGCGATAGGACGAATGACCTTATTTACTTGCTGGGTTTGCTGCATCTTAAGCTTTAGAATCTTCTCACAACCTCCTTGCACAATTTTCCGCCTTTCCCGCATCGTACTGGAGAATGCCGTCAATGGTTCTTCTAGTTCCGTTTTCATCTGGCTCGCGATACTTTGGTGCGCTTTACCCATGCCTTCCACCTCTAACCTCAGAATATCCATGGATGCCTTCAAGGTTCCAGTTTCACTAGAGCCTAAAGGCTTCTTAGCAAGAGCCAATAACTTTTTGGCGAATTCCTCCTCAATGGCAGCACGTGCTTTAATCTGTCAGAGGAAATTTTCCATACGGGCGAAAAGGGCTGGATTCAACCGTTACCTGTGTAGAAAGTCTTCAATTCGTCGCAGGTAGTTTTGGCATCATGCATGCGCTGGAAGAGAGGACCGACGCCAGCGTCATCTTTACCCCAGAAGTTATTCGCAACTGTGAGGAATTATTAGATGTTAGATGTTAGGATCTTGACGGGTAGTAATGTACTCGGGGGAGGTAGGGGGAGCGCACAAGATAGGGTGGTTGATTCTGTTGGGGCAATAGACATAGCGCAAGTATTGTGCAGGATGTCTGTGGGTTAGTACTGATGGCGTTTAAACGTTAGGTCGTGACAGTCGTAATGGTAATAAGGGAAGTAAGGAGCTGGATATCGCAGAAAAACCTCAGGTATAAGAAGCGTTTGTAGCCGAGTTCTTAGTTTAATGGACACGATCGCACTGAGGGGAAGAGGGATAACAAGGCTGAAGGGAGATGAGCGAGGCCCAAGAGCTAAGTTGTGGTTCGCGGTTGAGATGTTTACTGCCTATCGCCTATGATCGCAGCCTGGGCCACACAGGTTGGTGATGTTGCCGTGGAAACGTTGAGCTGCTACAAGTAGGGGATGTGACGGATGTCTTCCTTCAGCTTCAGAAACGCACTGTACAGTATGCGTTATCCTGCTTGCTTGAGTAGAAACCAGAATAACTCACTAGCCACCAGCCGCCACATCTCGCTATCCACCACAATGGAAAGATCGTACAGAGCAAGTTCTAATCCCAATCAAACTTCCGTGTAAGAAAGAAGAGAAAGAAAGGCTACACAGTAAGCCCTGCTGAAAACAAGCTGGGGGGAAGGTGGAGAAGGCTCAGCACTGTATCATCGCTTCGCTTCCTTACTCTTTTGTTACATCCTGCCTCTGTCTACCTACTCTCACCTTTATCTCTTCACATTTGTCTTGTCTTCCCACCAACACGGAAATCCCTGTTGACCTTCGCATCACATCGTGACAAGATTCAGTAGCAGAAAGAAAAGAGAGGAAGAGAAAGAAAACGATTCCGAATTCTAAAGACGTACGAACCTACCTACCGGCGCCCCCCTCCTCCCCCTAGAAGCCTACCTCACTCGTCCCGCTTTTTGCTCTCCCACTTCCCCCTCCTTCCATACCCACATTGTCCTCGTCTCATCATCCCTTTGCATACTCCCATCTGCATTTACTGCCCGCTCTTGCGAATAATGAGCATCGGACCTCACTGTCGCCAATAGAATGACAGCGCAGAATAGTTCCACGCCTCCAAGTAATAATACCACTTCTAATACCCACAATTACCCTCATCAGAACATAGCACAACTACCACAACCACAGACAATATCCGACCACACCTCCGGCGGATCTTCCCATCTTCTTCTGTCCCAGCAATACCGAAACGCCAGTCACCGGAGTAACTCTGACCTCCATCAATCATATTCCTCTGCCAATCCGTCCTCCTCTGCCTTCTCGCTATTTTCCGCTGAGCCAACGTCACGGCACCATTCTAATAGCTCATCCGCCTCTAGCCACCCCATCCATCAGCAGCATCTATCATCTCAGCTGCTGCCCACCTCGTCCTCCACGACGCCACAATCAAATATTTTTCCGGGTTCGGTTGCGAAGCCCGCTGGAGGTGGTGCGGGAAGTGGGAGTGCGGGGTCATCGCACTTGGACAATCTAGCTATTGCGCAGCTCAATCTTTTGATAACTGCTACGAACGAAAAGAATTACGACGTGAAAATCAAGGAGATACGGAAGGTGTGTATTTCTGACGCTATCTTTCTGCTTTAGGCCTCAGTGTTTCTCCTGTTTTCATGTACCCATTGACCTTGCCTGCAGCCACGCATTTGCTAACAAAGAATTGATATGGTAGCTCCTAAACGAAAAAATGGAGATCAATCAGAAAGTCACGCGGAAAATCATCACGACTAATTACACTTACATTATGTCATCGTCGAGTAGTCGGTCTTTTGAAAACTCGCCTAGCAGCAGCCATCGAATTCTTGCAGAGGGCATTAAGGGGTTGGCTAGCTTACCACACGAGGTTAAAGACAAATTCGTTGATGTGATCACGCCGGTGACCCCAGATGGAGAGGTGTTTAGAGATTTTGACGTGGCTACGTTTTTTAATCATTTCAGCCTGGACTCCTTGCAGAAATGTGTGTTGGCTGTTGGTTTGAAATCTAGTCCCCGAGCTGATTTGCGGAACAAAGGTTAGGACCTTGTCTCTTCATTATCTTTATTCTTTCTTAATTTTAGTACTACAGGTCAAGATATCGTGAGCAAATCATTTCGGTCAATGCTTGAGATTCTTGCAAATCTCTCTAAGCATCCTGAGATGACACCCGAAGCGGTTGCCCTATTCGTCGAGCAAATGCTCTCGGAGCCCACCTATCAGTTCCTCGACAATGTTGAAAAACTCAACCTTTCATACGCCGCAAGATCGCGGTACAAGAACATTACATTGCCTCAAGAGGTTTTCAACGTTACAGAACCTATCGAGAAGCTTCGTCAGCAAGAGTCCCTAGTTCAGATATTCCAGCAAATAGGACCTGAGAGTACAGCATCGCTAGAAAAGTGCCGGGAGGTGTTAAAGCGGAAATGGAGGGTCCAAATATCTGAGAGCGAAGTCACAGACGTTTTGGTCCTCATGGCCACAAGCCGAAATGCAATTGCCTGGCATGCCGATATTTTTGTGCAGGCTTTACAGCAGGAGAACCTGGCTCAATCGTTTGAGTGGGAGAGAGTTATTGAAGGTCTGGATCGGGAGGACTTCATCTTGGAAGGTCCAGAGGGGCTGCATGTCATACTGAGCGCTCTGCAGCATGGAACTAGCAGTATCGAATTCCCGATTTATAAGCTCTGGGGCGGACGATGGCAGCATCCGAGAGCACAGTGGTCGGTATTAAGAGGCTATATCAAGGCGGACACTTTGGATGTTACGAGGATTCCCGGGATTAGGAAAGTCTTCTCCTCTGCGGATTTCGCCACGGCTAGTAGTGCCCTCAAACTTATGGTTGCTACCTTCGAAACTCACAAGTTCATCTCCTTTGATGCTGTCGATGTTCTGTTTTATTTGGCTCTAAATGAAACTATTCCCAGGGATATACAACAAGCAGCACAAGCAGAAATGGAGAAAGCTGCGAAATTCACGCCAGAGCTTTTGCTTTGCGGGGCTTTAATGATCCCGAAACCTTGGCCCCACACGCTTGACCGCATAGTTTCAAAGTTGCTTGACATTTTCTTCGAAGGGCATACGAGTCACCAGCTAGTATTTTGGAGATTGTGGCAAGTCGATAAACCATTTGTCACTAATCGATTCCTTGAATATCATGCTGCCAACAATTTAAATATCACCCGGATTCTCGATATTTCACAAGATCTGCGATGCCTAAGCGACCTTTTAGAAGCTCAGAATGCCATATTTGTATTGGATGTTGCGTCGTTGGCGGCTAGAAGGGAATATCTTAATTTGGAAAAGTGGCTTCAAGAAATGATCAACAAATATGAGGGAGAATTTGTGATGCAGTGCTATAGATTTTTACACATAAAGGCCGATGCAGAATATACCCAAGCAAGAGAAGGTGGCAAACCAACCATGGTTAGCCTCCGCGTAGGACCTGTGCATACATTTCTTACGCTGCTTGATAAAAAGTAAGCCCCTTCCCAGATTGGCACCCTTATATCAATCTACTAATGTTCTGCAAGTCAACCACCGATGACCCAAGAGCATCAGGAGCGGGTTACAGAATGTCAACGCCTTTGTATCCAAGCTTATCCCCGTCTAATAAACCTCGGCTCTGGACTGGACGCCATTATCCTACAAAATAACGCCGAAAGCAATGGGTTTCCGCCCCACGTTGATAAGGATATGCAGCAGAACTACAAAATGATGTATAGTCAAGAGACCGAGCTCAACGAAGTGGTCCAATATCTTCAAAAGCTCAAGATCTCTGTTGTCCCTCAAGAACAGGACCTCTTCGCTTGTATGATTCATGGCCTATTTGACGAATACCATTGTTACCCTTCGTACCCCCTTCAAGCCCTTGCTACAACCTCTGTTTTGTTTGGGAGTATCATTCTATACAAGTTGATCGACGGTATTCCATTGCGCGTTGCTTTGGCAATGGTATGGCAAGCTGTACGCGATCACGAACCATCGTCTACAATGTACAAATTCGGTCTCCAAGCACTCTTACACTTCAAGGACCGATTGAAAGAATGGAAGGAGTACTGCAAATTGTTGGCACAAGTCCCCGGTCTTCAGGGGACGGATATCTGGAATATTGTGCAAGACGTCATCGCCGGTACAGCTGATAGACAGGTTGACCCACAACCTATTAACGGAAGCTCAGACTCTGATGACCTTGCTCCTCCTTTGACAAACGGCAATTCTTCTGTTCTACCCCCGTCTCCCGTCCAGCCATCCCACCCGCACTTCCAGTCTGTAAACGCAGACCCACCACTTCAGGATCATTCACTGTACAAGGACCCCGATATTGAAGTGCAGGATAAGGTCTTGTTTATTGTTAACAACCTTTCACATACGAACCTAGATAGTAAACTCAAGGATCTCAAAGACGCTTTACAGGAGGAACATCACCAGTGGTTCGCCGACTACTTAGTTGTCAAGCGCGCAAAGATGGAACCTAACTACCACCCCTTGTACCTGGATCTATTGGACAAATTCGGTCACAAGGGATTGATGGCAGAAGTTCTACGAGAGACGTACATCAATATCATTGGAATGCTCAACGCAGAAGCCACAATGCAAAATGCTAGCGAGAGGACATACCTGAAACAACTTGCGAGTTGGTTGGGAGGATTGACAATTGCCAAGGATAAACCCATAAAGTTCAAGAACGTGTCCTTCAAGGACCTCATTATTGAAGGGTACATCACCGAGAGACTCAGTGTCGTTCTGCCATTCACTCGCAAGGTTCTTGAGCAGTCGACAAAATCTACAGTTTTCAAACCTCCGAACCCTTGGTTGATGGCTATTATTCGACTCCTAGCAGAACTTTATCAGCATGTTGAGCTCAAACTTAACTCAAGATTTGAGATTGAAGTTCTCTGCAAAAACTTGGGGCTAGACATCAAAACAATTGAGCCTGCGACCGATATAAGAGAGACTAGAGATAGGCCTGTTGTGAAAGAAGAGGAAGCGTTACCCCCAATAGAAGATCTTTCGTTACAGCCGCCTCAAGGTTTCGCACCGATCACCGACCCGGTTCCTTCGGGATACGCAGACGATGTTATAATAAACTCTCTAATCCAGCATCCGGCTTTAAAGAGGATATTACAGACTGCAATTGATCGTGCAATTAGGGAAATCATTGGGCCAGTCGTTGAGAGATCCGTTACAATTGCCAGCATCTCAACTTCCGAGCTTATTCAGAAGGACTATGCTACGGAAGGCGATGAAAGTAAGATGAGGGGTGCCGCGCATAATTTGGTCCGACATCTCGCTGGTAGTCTTGCACACGTAACTTGCAAAGATCCATTGCGCATGAGTATGACGAACAATATCCGTTCATTGCTTGTTCAGAACGGATACAATGAGGCATCGGTTTCAGATCAAACAGTCACCATGTGCGTTAACGACAATATTGACCTCGCTTGTACTATTATTGAAAAAACAGCGCAAGATCGAGCGATCCCCGAAATCGATGATAGCTTAGCTCAAGCCTACCAAACGCGCAAGCAGCATCGGGAAAGACGGCTTCAGCACCCCTTCATGGCGGCAAATATTCCTCGAATTGCCTTCCACCTCCCAGATCAGTTCAGGTTAAAGCCTGGGGGAATTACACCACAGCAAATGAGTGTCTACGACGATTTCGGCCGAGGTTCGAGGATAGCAAGTCATGAGGCAGCAGCAAGAAATTCTTTCGCGGACCCTTTCCCATCAGAGTATATGTCAGGTGGAGCGCAATCAACTGGGATCGTTGACATGCAACGGGCCCAGGAACAGCCTGCCAGTGTTCATCAGCAACTTCAAATTGATCCGAAAGAGCTAAATATCAAGATTGGGGTAAGTAGTTAAGCTTTGTTTATAATATTTGGGAAATATTAACAATCGTAGTCCCTTTTAAGCGAAATGCGAAGAGCTGCTCGAAGCAGCGATGAAGAGCACCTTGAAGACATCAGCACAGAACACCTAATCTTCCATTTCTGCAATGCAATTCTGCAGAGTATCTCTGCCAACCATCCGCTTCTCACGCGCCCTGTGAAAGATGGTTTATGTTCAGCAGTGGCTTCTCAGATTTGCCAAATCCTATTCACTGATGGGCAGGATCAGACTCAACTAGAAGTGGAAGCGTTGGTTTATCTCCTGCGGAAAGTGTGTGAGCTATCGGCGAGTACCAGGCAGGATGTTGTGCTATGGCTTGCTCAGCCGCGAGAAGACGAGGTATGAGTTCTGATCAGTGTTAAGATGATATTGGCTAACAATGTAAAGCGACTCTTTAACGCCCCTGTTACGGTCATGCTCTTGAAGACCGATTTGATTTCGGTTACACATCTAGATACCACCATTGCCAAATCTCTAAACACCAGAAGACCGCGCACGCTAGAGTTCTTGTCAAAAGTGATGAAAGAAACTGTTTTGGGCCCAAACCCGTTGGTCCTGAGATCGGATTTCGCAGCATCTCTTGATGCTTTGGGCCATTGGCTGAAACAGGAACCAACAAATAAGGTTGCTCTAGATCTGGTCAGAGAAATTCAAGGGCCGGAAGAAAAGGACGAACAAGATCAGCTCGATTTGGAGGATCGCGAGAAGAGAGATCAGATGGAGTACATTTTCACTGAATGGATGCAGCTTTGTCAACATCTTTCTACGACGGAAAAAAATTATTCAGCCTTCATCATGCAACTGCATCAGGGCAAGGTCCTTGCAGACATGGCATCTTCGTGCGAATTTTTCCGAACCTGTATTGAATTCTGTATCGGCGAGTACGAGCAGACTACCGTCAATGGTGGAAGCATCCAAACCAACTGCTATATCCCTATTGATGCGCTAGCGAAGCTAGTCATATTACTTGTTAAATATCAGGTGGAGGACGATTCAAAGGGCCAGTTCCTGGACAAGGCGGATTATCTCAACAGCATCCTAGCTCTGATCGTTTTCGTGTTCAATTTTCACCATGAGACTCGCGGGGAGCATTTCTCTCAGAAGGTCTTTTTCAGATTTTTTTCAAGTATGCTGTACGAATATCATTGCATCGAAAGCCAATTGGGAGCATATCAAGAAAGGATATTAATGGTCTTTTCGGAATGTTTTTTGACAATTCAACCAGCTTTCTTCCCAATGTTCAGCTTCCATTGGATGACCCTGGTTTGCCATCGGTATTTTATGCCAAAGCTCCTGACGCTGGAGGGTGATAAGGGCTGCTCTACATTTGCGAAAATATTAGAGACGATGTTGATATACATCGGCACTCTATTAAAGGAATTGCCCATTCCTCCAGTCATCAAGCTTCTTTACAGGGGTGTTCTCAGGATTCTTTTGGTCTTGCATCACGACTTCCCGGAGTTCCTTGCTGAGTGGCACTTTTCGATTTGCGAGGTCATTCCAGTACATTGCACCCAGCTGCGCAACCTTATCCTAAGCGCATACCCCTCCACCCTTTCGGACCTCCCAGATCCGTTTACTGCGGGCTTGAAAGTGGACCGCCTTCCTGAAATTCGGATCGCTCCGAAGATTTGTGGGGATATTCTCAAGCCTCTTGTCAAGAGTGGAGTTAAGGAGTTGGTGGATTCTTGTTTAACTTCTACTGATGGGCCCAGTAACACCGCAATTCGTGAGATCTTGGAGAGGCTAGAAACCGAACCAAGGAAAGAGGCAGGGCTAGGCTTTACCACCGTCACTATCAACTCGAGCATCCTCAACAGTCTTGTTCTATATCTTGGTATGGAGGCGATTAAAGATATGAATGCGAAAGGTTTATCTTTTCAGGCGGCAAGTCCCCATGCTGCTCTATTTGCAAGACTAGCTGCAGATCTGAGTCCCCAAGCACGTTATTTCTTCTTAAGTGCTATTGCGAACCATCTTCGCTATCCGAACAGCCACACCCATTACTTCAGTTATCTTCTATTGTTTTTATTCGGGCCTGTTCAGAATAAATCCACCGAATCAGACGTTCGCCAGCAAATTACGCGTGTTTTGTTGGAAAGGTTAATTGTTCATCGACCACATCCATGGGGACTGATCATTACTTTACTTGAGTTACTCAAGAATCCAACTTATGACTTCTGGAACCTACCATTCATCAAATCAGCACCAGAGGTACCGAATTCTCCTTTTCTTTCTTTCTCGTGTACTTGTGCTGACCCCAAGACAGATTGAAAGACTATTTGGAGCTTTGTTCCAACATATCAACAATTCTTCGTCACCTCCCCGTCAGTAAGTCGTGCGTCATCGGTTCAATTACATTGCGGAACTTCTTTCTATTATTTTATTTTACTTCTTGATCGTCGGTCTCAATCTGGCGTGAATCCACCCCAAAAAAAAGTATATTTGTGTAATTAGATGGATGCGGAAGTCTTTCCGCCAGTGAGGTAGGCAGAGTTGAGTGGGGCCGGGGAAGAGGGAAGACCCTCATCTATCTTTTCAATGTATCTTATGGTTTGTTTTCTACTGCTTTTTTTTTTGTCATGGAGTTATGTCATTTGTGTTCTGGGGGTTTCTTTCGTCGCCACTCTGCCCATTCCACATTGTGATGGATATATGTCTACTCTGCGTCGACATTTTCGTTTTCATATTCAAGGTGCTACACCATAAACGGTACGTTCACGTGGGGAGGAGGAGTCAGAAGCGATTTGGTTTCTTTTTCTTTCTTTATTTCTTTTTTTCTTAAGATTTGCTATGTCGGGCATTGTATCTTGTTTCTCAAAGGGTTTAAAATGGGGACAATGAGGGTCATAAGGTGGGTTGCAGTGGCATCAAAATGGGGTTGGGGATCCTGAGACGGCGTGTATTATATTAGGATACTGATAATTGTGGTTTGAGAATGATGAAGACTTCATGAGAGCTCAAGAACATTTCTCTAGGATAAGTACCTCAATTTAAGGCGTAGCGTGTTTGAGCCCATTATGGTGATTGATATGATTGGTATCATCACCTCTAGTTCGGAATCTTTTGATGGCCAGGACTCAGTTTTTATATCCCCAAAATATGTATACTAGATATGAGGCCTCGTATCCTGATGATTTTTTGGTATCCTGAGGACTCTGTGTAACCACAATGATTACTAAGCGCAATCGTATGGCCGGCGGGCATAGGTGTTCAGGTAAGCACCCCTATAGCCACCTAGTTGTCCGATAGGCGGGGTTGCTACCTATACCCGCCGGAGCAATCTTAAATAGAATTGTAAAGTAGAAAACCATCTTGTGCATCATACACTATACTACGTACATGTAGAGTACTACATTTGCGTAGCAGGATCCGCCGTCACTAGATGAGCGACTGTATCCCTTAGGTGGTCAGGCCGAATCGCCGAACCCGATATAGCTAATGTTCTCTGATAAATATAATCATACATTGCGATTCAGCCTGGCCACAGGGAATATTGTTATGTATTTTGGGTTAGGGTTACGGTCAACTTTGGGGCAACGACGACCTGGGACAACGACATTAGGATTTTATTCTCTTCTTACTTAGTAAGACCCTGAGCGCCACTGCCTTGACTGACAAAGACCCCTGTTCGTCGTTCAACCAGTTACGTCGTGGCCCCCAAGACGACTGTACCTGAAGTTGTTAATTCATTGGAGTTGCTTGCCTGAACCAAGTGAAGGGTTAGGGTAAGAGCTGATATCGCTGATATCTGATTGGCAACTCGACCAGTACCTACATAAGGTCGTCTTGGGGGCCACGACGTAACTGGTTGAACGACGAACAGGGGTCTTTGTCAGTCAAGACAGTGGCGCTCAGGCTGGTAAGCAACCACTTGTTTGGCTGAAACCTGTGTTTTCGTCGTTGTCCCAGGTTCGTCGTTGCTCCAAAGTTGACTGTAGGTACATACACGAAAACTCTTCATATCTACGAGTGATATTACATGATCAAAGTTCAAAAGATGTTGATGACTAAGAAAGATCCCACCCACAATTTTCGCCTGTATAAAGAACCACGACCAATTGATATTTACTAGATGTCAGAAAAAGAAATCCATAACGCCAGTACAGCGGTGGATAATAAGTGATGGAATATAGCGGTGCCTGTTTCGGTAAAACGCCGCCAACATTAAGTGTTTGTACTCTCAGGGCGTTCCATCACTTATTACCTATCGCTGTACATGTACCCAGAATTAAATAAGCTCGACCTCCCCATTCAATACAAACTCCCTCACTGCCGAGTATCTAACGACATAGATGTCCCCTTTTTTGAGCTCAAATTCCGCATCTGTCCCTAAAATCTTGACTGTCCGATCTTCGACATCTCGTACAACCTTGCAGAATACTGCGCCGTCAAGGTCAGGCTCCTCAACCATAGATATACCTCCAGCTTTGTCGTCGAGGCGGCGCAGTTGCTCGGGAAAATTACGCAAAAAGGATGACAGGTAATGGGAGTTAAGTATGGCGAGGTGGGACTTGAGATATGAGAGTTCAGGGGCGCTGAGATTACCACGGGTAATAGGCGTGGTGAGGATGTGAATTGCATGTTTGTCAATCTAGTGGGGTAATTAGCAAGACTTGGAAGGATGAACCGCGGTGGAGAAGTACGAATACCTTATGAATACGCGCGCGCAGATAGCTGCGAACGAGGAATTTGACTCTTTCGAGCTCTGTCTGGATCAGGATTAAGCTGAAATTCGTCTTTGGGTCTAGGTCGCCGGTTTGAGTTTCCACTAATTCAATCTATTCTCAAAGAGAAAAATAAGACGTGGAGTAAGTTAGCTTTTCTTCCATGCCCCTGATCCCTCATCCATTCTTAGAACTAACGTACCTGCGCCCGTATCCGCTCCATCAGCCTCTCAAGTAGGTCATTCTGGTAGGGCAGAATCTCAGGGGCCGTCCGTTCTGCAATCCATGCCTGCGTGAGATCATTAATATCACGGGTCCCGGCAGGAACACTCTTGTCGTCAAACTCCTGGAGAAGGTCATCGATATCCATTTTAAAGTAGCTACGCGCGGGAGCAGGGTCGCGATAGGTGAACGCATGTAGAGAAACTGCGGGGAGACGTGAGGAATTACCCGGACGACAAATGTTGGGAGGAAACTTGGCAGCGTCATCTTGTACTATTTCGAGAGTGGTCTGTGCCTTGATATTTCTGTACATGTATTTGCCTATCTAGCTCCACTTCCACCCACAACCGCCCTCCAATATCCTCATACTGCGTCTTCTACTTTGTTTGCAACAATGAAGGTCACCTCAACCCCTCTAACTTTTCTTCTCTTCCCTCTTGCGTCGAGTGCTTTCAAGCTCCCATTCACCCTTGAGACGATAAAGTCGCGCTTTGAATCTATTGAGCTTCCACAGTTCATCAAGAAATATGCAGACCCAATCTCAACTTCTCCACTGCTCTCCCTGCACAAATCCCTTATCGATATCCCATCCATCAGTGGCAACGAGCGTGAGGTTGGACAATGGCTCTCAAACTATCTCATCTCCAAGAATTTCACCGTCGAAACACAAAGTGTATCAGAAGATGGCGAAAGGTTCAATATCTTCGCGTATATCGGCCAAAACCGTACAACCCACACCCTCGTAACATCCCATATAGACACCGTCCCGCCTTATATACCCTACCGTGTCTCATCAGGGAGCATCTACGGCCGCGGCTCAAACGATGCAAAGTCAAGTGTTGCCGCACAAATAACTGCCGTCGAAGAGCTGATTGCATCATCTACAATCCACGAAGGCGACGTCTCTCTTCTATTTGTGGTAGGCGAGGAGACCACTGGTGATGGCATGAAGGCAGCGAACGAACTCGGCCCCGCGTGGAAAACGGTTATTTTTGGTGAACCCACGGAAAATAAGCTTGCTGTTGGGCACAAGGGAATAATTATGTTTGATGTCATCGCTGAGGGCCGAGCAAGTCACTCTGGATATCCCGAGTTAGGGGTCAACGCAAATAACCATCTTATTCGTGCGTTATATAATCTCGAAAATGCGAAGCTGCCGTCCTCTGATCTCCTTGGAGAATCGACTATGAATGTTGGAAAGATTGAGGGTGGCGTCGCCGCTAATGTGATCTCTCCTCACGCCATAGCATCTATACTTGTTAGAGTTGCCGGAGATCTTGACGAAACCCTTGCCATAATTCAGAAGAGCGTTCAGAATCTTCCTGTGGAGATAAAATTTCTAGGCGTCACTTATGGACCACAGGTGCTTGATTATGACGTTGAAGGCTTCCAAACCATCGTATGCTCATACGGCACTGATGTCCCCAACCTTCACGGAGAGCATAAGAAATACCTTTATGGACCTGGCAGCATCTTGACCGCACACTCTGACAACGAATATGTTCTTAAGTCTGATCTTTTTGAGGCTGTTGCGGGATACAAAAAGCTCATTAAGGAGAGTTTGTGGCCCACGAAACGGGTTCCATCAATTATTGAGAAGACGATTCTTGTCGAAGAGAGGGTAGTTATGCCAGTTGAAGCTGTCAGCAGCAGTGCTAGCATCAAAGAGACGGAAGCTGCCAAGCCTGAGGGTGTAGAACCGAAGACTTCTGTTGGCGGTGAGTTGTAAGGGAGACTTAGAGATGATGACTTCTTTCCCTCTAGTTTCATTACGTATTACCTGTTTCTTCATTTTGATAGCGTAAGCGAGCTCTTCTCAATTCGTTTCTTGTTTCATTGGTCAAATTAAAGCGTTGAAGGGATTATGGATTTGTATTGCTTTCTCAAGGTCGGGATAATAGTTTTGTACGGGAGTCGAGGATATATCATGATCAGGTGCACTCATCATGCATCATCACTCGAATACTGAATCCTTGGTTGCTATTTAGTTATGACACTCGTGCGTGGGAGCAATATATTGGCTATAAATTTACACTATCGCGAGTTTAAAAGGTGGGTCTGCCGTCTCTGTATTTCAACTGACAATGTTCAAGTTTCAGAGTACATATCATAGTCGGCTGCATTCACTTCATATTCCCCCCTAAGACTGAGTTACATGTATCTACATGCGTCTCTGTGTAGATTTAGGCGTAGTTGCGGTTTAGATGCACAACCAGTCACATAAAGGATTGACATACTATAATTATCCCATAAACCGTCGATGCTAACACCCCTCATGCGAGACCGAAAGTCGCAGCAGAATTGGGTAAGGGATCGAGAAAAATCACAAAACACATTCTCTAGCACCGTCTCGACGGTTTATGGGACAGGTATTCACATGTGCAGTCCACATACCTAGCTTCCCTAGCCACCTAGCCACCTGAACACCCCCCTCACCCGAACACTCTTCGTTGCAACCGGTTTCTATACAAATTGTAGGTACTCAGTTGCGGCTATGGGAGGCGTCTATTGTAGTATTCTTTTCCCATATCCCTTAAGCCGTCAGGACCGATTCCAATGTTACTCAAACCCAATTCGGAAGTCGTGATATAAAAAACTAAGTATGCATAGATCCTCAAGATTTTACAGCACTGATTCTTATCGCTAAGACCGCGACAGACCACCTCGGCATCACGGGCACTTCTCTGTGATGTTTACATAACGGCTTCCATGTTGGGTCTGAGTAACAGCATTGGAATTGGTCCTGACGGCTCAAGGGATAGGAATTTTCCAAGATGCACGATTCTGAAAGTTGCAGTCATTACCCTTACACCACATTAATTTGCCTCGGGGGACGGTCACACATGTACAGCACGTACGTTAATTGAAATCTCCCTATCTAAACATTTGACTTGAAAACGTCCCCTAATCTTCTCTGTAAAAGGCAACTTCGGCGTCTTGTGTGACAGTCCGCTGAGACGAAGTACTGCGGTATAATAGACGTACGTACGCCTCCACGAGGTACTATGGTGCTTTCATCGATTGCGATGAAAGTAGAGAGTCAGGGCAGCAGAAGTCTTTATTTGAGATATCCGTTTTTGACGTTCGTAGTTGTTGCATCATACCTCAATATATATGAAGGGGGTCTACTAATATTTTTTTTTTTTTTTTTTAGATCATATTTTCAATTGATTCTAGGTACATGAATGTCGCATGGAGGTAAAACCTATGGCGTGAACTCTACCTATCCCCTACACTGGCCGCCCGGTCTTCCCGTTATAGTAGCTGTGGTATGCTACCAACCGCACATCCTCTTACAAGGTAGACGACAAGAAAACCCCCCCCTACTACAAGTCGACAAAAGAAAAGAAATTGAGAGAAGAGAGTAACAAAATGGCTAAAGATTGCCGTGCTGCCCGTGATAGATCAGGGTCCCGGCCGAAGCCAGTGCAATATCGGAGGGAACTTCTCCCCGTGAGGAGTAGTCAGCGAGAAAAGATGGTGGTGGTGGTGATGAGGGCCTCTTATGGGAGACCAGGTTGGGAGGAGGAGGGGGTGGGTGTGGGGGGGTGGGTGATGTGGGCTGCCGCCCTAGCACCCAGAAAGGTTAGGAGAGGAGCGGGCGCTATGTCCGGTGTGATGTCCATAGCGGTGTGAGGACCGGAGGGTTTTGCGGGGGGAGTGGTTTTCCTGCTGGGGCAGGAGGGGGCGAAGGAGCGGTGGTCCCCGTTGCAGTTGGCGCACTTGGCGGGGGAGATTTCGCAGCAGTTCTCCAGGGGGGCTGAGGCTCCTTTGCACGAGGCAACGGGGCAGCGGTGGTCCTGGAGTTTGTGGGGGCGGGAGCACAGGGGGCAGGCGATGGGCGACCTGCAACCCTGGGTGGCGTGGCCTAGTTTGCAGCAATTTCTGCATTGGGTCGTAGCGGTTGCTCGCCACATGACGTTGCAGCGTCTGGGGCGAGAGAAGAGGCGGATGGTGGTGCCAATGGCTGTGGCCTCCTCTGTCGTAACTGAGACGACAACGGAGGTGGTGGCCTTGGAGGATCGTGAGGTTTCGTCCGTGTTGAGGAACCGGACGGAGGCGGGGGTGATTCCCACGGCGAGCTTTAGGGCAGAGGGCAGTATGTCCTCTAGGCACTCCTGGTTAGGGAGTTCGTAGAGGGGGACGCCATGGATGGCGAGGTCGACGTTGGTGGGGGCGGGGCGGAAGGTGGTGAAGGGGTTTTCTGGGGAGGCGACCTCCACGTTGAGGATGGTGGTGAGGGCCTCGAAGAAGGGAGCGTAGACCGTTGATGGTACGGTGGGGGGGGCGGTGACAGAGACGGTGCCTCTGGGGTTGATGGTGACGGAGAGTGAGGTGACCGGGGCGACTTGGTTGTTTCGGGCCAATGCTTGGCCGAAGAGACGGGGGAGGGATGCTGACAGCTTTTCGGCGTCGGCGATGGGGCCGGGGGTTGTCCTAGTGGCAAAGAAGCGGCGGTGGGCGGTCGGCAGGGCCTTCTCCTTTAGGGAGGATCCTGGGGCTGGAGCCTTGGCTGGCTTGGCAGCTTTTTTGTTGGGAGTGTTGGGGGGGTTGGGGGCGGAGCGTACCACCTGAGCGTGTGTGGGGGTTGCCCTTGGTTGGGCAGGCTTGGCGGGTGGGGGGGGCCTGTGGGGGGCTTGGGGGGTTGGTGTGGGTGCGTTGGCCTTGCAGATCAAGGCGTCCAACTTTTGGATGATGCGAGGGTCCGAGGTGGGGGTCTCGGACTTGGGGGTTGCGAGCTCTTTCCTCAGGGAGGCGAGTTCGTCTCCTATCTTGGAGACCGAGGCGGCGAGGTTGGCCTGTTGGGTGAGGCTGGCTAGCAGCAACAGGATGAGGGGTCTGTTATTCCTGCTCTTTTGCATCTCATTCAAGACGCCGGCGGAGAGTGAGTTGAGGACGTCGTTGCTTGCCGCGGGGTTAGGTCTACTAATATTATACTTACATAATTATATTTAATTACGCATCGCCCAAGTCCCTCAATAGGCTACGAATCTAAAGTCTAGAGAACTGTATTCTGTGCGTATGAAAGCTGGCCAGGCATCTAGCAACTGATCTCCTGCGGGCTCCTATGATCATGATGTGAATTCATTTCCTCGCCGAAGCTCGTGGCTTATAAATATACCATATAGGGTTACAAATTAACCGATCACTAGCACCCTTGTGGCCAAAACCGTCCTGCATAGAAATCTCAGATCGAGGTCTTCAAGGTCAAAAGATAAATCCATTCCTACCCTGGCATCTAACTCCATTTATGAGAGCCAAAGTTACTCTAGATCCACTCGTATTTTCTTGACATTTTTAAACTGCATGTAATAGCACTCGCGTTTAGAAACGTCAGGAGTTTACGAGTACATAAATGTATATATACATACATGTATACATGCACATGTATACGTAGGGTGATTACAAGAAAACGCCCGTGCAGGCGCCTAGGCGCTAGCTGTGATATTTTTTAGGGCCCGTTCCTCAAATATCGTGATATTTGACCTAAAAGGGAATATTTGTTACCAGATAAATATCCACTCGACTATCTAATAAGTATATAATTATAACTTGCATATGCAATGTACTTTTATGGTCTTTTGATTGGCTCATTGGGGGGAGGTTTTGCTTCACTTGGGGCGGGCATGGGGGGATTGTGCTGAGTAGTGTTAGATTTTAATTTTTAATAGGCTTTCAACTGGTTCTGGGAATCGACTAGTATTTAAATTTCGCTACTTGCAGCTTAAACTAGAGAAATTTATGACCTATTCATCGATCTATGGGAGATATCAGAAAGACACATATAAGATCGACTAGAGCAGATATAGCGATGGACTTTGCCTGCAAGGAGGGGTCGAGGACCGCGCAGCGGCCTGAGAGCCCCGACTGACAGGCAAATAGAGAAATAATCCGCAAGGCGGCTTGCCTGTACATTGGACTGATTGATATACGTGTAGTACCGGCCGAAGGCCGGAAACCACTTGTATATACATATATGCATACATATACGTCATGTCAGGATAACTCAATCAAAATCATATCTAAAGTTGCTGTCACACCCCAATATCGAATTAAGGAAGCTAACGTTTGAGAAATCTCTTGTGTTACCGAATTTTAATTTCGAGTAGAGTGTTTTACATACCTAGGTAGGTGGCCTTAAACTCTAAGAACCTGCGGCCTTATAAGCTTAGCTATGTCGAGTCATCCGGAACTGTCTCGTAGAATATCCATTGGCCAGAAAAACTTTCAGCGTGCTTCCTACCCTGGAGTTTTATTTCCTTTTCGCCCTATCGGTAGTTATGATTAACTCTAGTTATCGAGACCTCGCTTCTTGATAGACAGGGGCAGAAGAGTTTGCTTAAATCACGAACTAAATCCAATCAGAACTAGCTCGTTAGTTATCAAGCAGGCTCGCTGCGGGGATTGCACTGTAGAGACACCAACATTTAGTGTCTATCCAATCATTGACCTAGAATTCGATACTGTTGCGTCGATCCTTGTTTCAGCACCACAAAGTATGTACAACAGATACATGTAGTTATTCGTGGCTTAGACATGACTGGCGCCTGGTATCTATATGATTGTGGCTCGTAATATGTAGTTTTCTTTTTCGAAAATGTTTGTTGGTTCACCATGTTGTCAGATTTGCCCGCGGCCTGGATTGATCAGGGGGCATAGAATTAAAACATATAGAGTATAACAATTAGCCGGAGGTGCTAGATATGATTGTAGAACAGATATCGCGACTTGTCAAAAATAATGGGACGCAACGGGATTCAACTTCATACTTTCTCAATCAACAATCGACCACAAACAGGCCATAAATACGGCAGGTGATAATAAGGAATATAAGAGGCCCTAAACATATCTCATCCTGTATCGCTGTTCGTTGGTGGCAGGGTTTGGTGGCCTTCGTGGCGTTCATTCCCGTTGCGTCCCATTATTATTGACAACCCGCAATACCTCACGGAACTACTATTCGAAAACGGCTTGCAGCTACGCAATGATCTCGTGCTTTAAAAATTCACTTGCACTTCTTAACCATAGGGATGGGGCTCTGGGAATCGAGGGAAAGAGAGGCTAGTACTGGTTTATTAATGCCGGATATGAAGTCACGTTGCACCGTTCTTCAATCACTAGATAGTATTCCAGACCAATTATAAACTTCCTCCAGCTCTAGATCTAGACAATTACAACAAAAGTCTTAAGTCCTCAGTAGTTTGGAGCTTTTGCCGGTAAAGCAATACCCAGACCGCGGCCGGGTATGCAGTCCTACGGGACTCTTCCGAGTATCTTTCCGGGTATGCAGTCCTACGGGACTCTTCCGAGTATCTTGCCGGGTCTACAGCGATAGGAATGATCTATGGAAAAAACAGTTAAATGGTGGACATTTCGCCATTCAACTTCACCCACCCTGTTTTTCCATAGATCATTCCGGTCGCTATACTCGCGACAGGCCTGAGGTACCCGAAAATGCAGCTGCAAGATTTTAGTATATTTTTGACTTCTACTCCAATGGCAATTGCAGATTAGGGCTTGCATTTTCGGGTACTTGTTACCTGCTGCGAGTATATATCCTACAAGCTGGGAGAAAGATCGTCGATCTTCAGAGGAGCACTGTGGATTAGGCATAACATTCGAAATGCATTCACCTATCGAAAAAATGGAAATATTGGAATCAAAGCCGAGATCGCATGATTAAAAATGACCCTGCATATGCGAAATGTATGAGATGAAGATCGACATAATATAATGTGACTTCAGGTAGTAAAGAATGAGCCCTTTACGCCATAGTTTTTAACTTTATGCGATCATTGTGTACCTAGAAACAGAAATCGAAATGAGTTTAAAAAAAAAAAAAAAAGTAAAGAATGAGCCCTCATTTGATCAATCTTCCAGGCCATAGGCGTATAATCATTAATGTCTGTTTGGTCTACCTCCCCTGACGTATATATTTAATTCACGTAGCTATATAGATTTATTCCTATACATATACACTTACCGAAAAGATGGTTGGAGTACTGGCTGCACTAGCCATGGTATAAGGAAAGGCATACTATGCGCAATGTATTCTAATATTATGGTATTGTTTAGTTAGTATAATGGCTTAGATGAAACTTTCACTATAGAGTAGTTGGATTGAGATATAAACACATTCAGGATTATAAGACAATTTATGTCCAGAATACACCTCTATTAACTTGTTGGACACAATCTATATATATATACAATAGCTAGCTATAGACAAAATAAACTGCCAGCAGTCAAAAATTCCTTCGACCGGCGTCTTCTTAAGCTTTGTACAGCGAAAGCTTGCTATAACGGTACCTACTATAAGGGTAATTTCTTACGGCTTTCAGCGCAAATACCTCTTATATAAGGGCGATTTCTCTATAATGGTTCCAAATTCCGGTCCCCAGCGTACCGTTATAGCAAGCTATCGCTGTATAGTACAGGATTGCTCATCGTAGGCGCGCATATATACATGTATATACATGTAGCCTTCAAACACAGCCACACAAGCACAACTCAGGTAAATCAAAAAGAAATATATAACAATAGAGCGTATTTACTAACCGTCAATTCTAACAATTGACACTTCGCCACTCACCAAAGGGACATTCACAAGCGTCAATTTTGGGTGGGTCGCTTGTCAGGCTCTAAATTCACTTAGAGGACACTATAGTAGTTGTCATCCTGTCCTTGCGGCTTGCGCATTACATATCGCTATGGAGAGGAAGTGTCAATTTTGCGTTTTGCAGCCGTCAATTTCGAAGTGCTAATTGTCAAAAATGACACTCAATAAATCAACTCTAATTAGAGAGATGTAGGTATGTATATGTAGAGTACATGTACTTACTAGTAGACTCCTATATGATATGTCCAACATGGCCGGCAGCTATACATGGAGCGCACCATGAGATGTAGGCTTTGGCGCAGGTGGTAGATACTTGTAGCGGGATCGATCACTAGTAAGATAGTGACACGCCAAACAGCCCAGGTCTACTATTGCCCCAGGTGACGCCCAAATCCAAGTTAAAACAAAACCACATCTGCAATCTAGATTAAACGATGGTTGTTATGACGATCTGATCTGGATCCATGGACTCGTTGAGCATGAGGCTCGGTTTTAGCGTTTGTTTAGAGTGGTTGGTCTTCCGTGGTTCACATCTATATATATATATGCGGATACTTATTTAAGGAGCTGCTACTGCTGCAAGTGTTATGGGAAGGTTATAAATTTTTTTTAGCTGAACACTCTACATGCGGTATGCACGTACCGACTTCCATATAATAGAAACTCTAGATCTAGAGTACTAGAGTAGAGGGCAATTCATGCAGATATAGGTCAGTTGTTGTTCAGGCGCGTAGTCATTAGGTTGCTAGCTGTTCATTGTTTCCTGCACGCTTGCTGGCAGGTGCAGTGTTTTTCGAATGTGCTTTGAGGGGTGACCCGAAATAATTCGAAACCTTTGGGAATTCTCTTAGCAATTATAGGACGTTAGGAATTTATGGCGCTTAATGAAAGTCCAGGAGTTGACATAGTCGTGGTTGGTTGATGTCTTGAAACTAGCTTGGTCCCAGGAAAACAGCCGAGAAAAAAAGAAAAAAAACCCAGTCTGTGCACCAGTATGCGGCTGGGAGAAATGGATGCCTGTATGTATGAAGTCTAAGTGTGTCTATAACTGATAGAGTACCATTGCGGCCCGCATACCTAGATACATGTATCTTATGTGCTTGAGCTACTCTAGCTTGCCCCCCCAGGTTCTGACGTGGGCCTATCGGAGCTTTAATTAACATAATTCCTGCAGATACGTATCTTCAATCCACATCAGCTTTCTTCCCTCATGGTCACTTCCTCTTCTTGTCTTCAAGTTTATCTGAAGGTACACAATATTGTGTTATTAAGCTTCCCTACACTATAGCCGATACGCTTCTTGAAATTTCTCATCAATTCCAATTCGGGGGAATAGCGGAACCAAGCTGTGATTGAAACAAGAAACGAGGAAAACACTCAGGTACTAGCCCGGGGGGAAGAGAACTAACTGAAATACTTGTTTTGTATCGTCCACGAAAGTTTGTTTAGTCTAGATCTGTTTGTTGAAGCACAAAACCGCCCCGCTAGCTGCTAGCTGAGTAGCTGGTGCTTTTCCTGTACACCTACACGTCTTGTCCCTCGTTAGGCGTGCTGCCAGCTCACCAAAGCCAGCATCATCTTTCTTATCTTTTATTTTCAGCCTTCCTTTGACTGGCCTCTAGCTCTTACCACCAATTCACATCGCTGGCGTTACTCTTCGTTCTTTAACTTCTCCCGACTTACACCTTCAATTCCCTCTCGTTCTTATCACCTAACCATTGTGTTCTGTTTCTGTTCCCATCTCTGCCTGGCTGCATTCTTTTTTTTTTTTTTTTTTTCATTTGAAGCGGAGGTGGATCAATTTTGCGCGGTTAGAAACATGTTGCACTCTCCAGAAGCTTTGTTCAAGGTGTCTAGTGTCATACACTATATCTACCCTCCTGTGTTGTTTCTGTGCTTTTTCGTCATGCAGGGCATCACGGTTTGCACCATGAAGAACTTGAAGGCTCCAAACAAGATCGTACGGAGGAACCTGATCCTCGGGATTCAAGCTTTCGTTATAATTACATATGTAAGCCTCAATAATTACCAAGTCAGTACTGAAGGTTATTTTCTAATCAGGACTCTTACATCTTAAAGGTCGCAGAAGCTATATTGTTGCTTGCTAGATCTCTGGTTCAGAAAGGATGGTACAGTCCCGAAGACCATGTCGTAAGTAACGGATCGCTGGATTTCCTCCAATTCAATTAAATAGTGCTGAGACTATAATATCATTAGGTTTATGTACTCTCCGCAATCCTCGCATGGGGTGCCATAGAACTTGCTCTTCTCGATAGCGTAAACACCGTCTGGTATCCATATTACGGATGCTGGGTCCTATCCCTTGTCACGGAAATTTGTTTGATCATCCTTCCCAATTATTACAACGTACCGGATAACGCTTTTAAGAGGGCAAAATCTATTATCCAAGCCATTAGGATTACTATTCTTATACTGTTACCTGCCGTGTTCTGGGGGTTTCAAATATATGATAACCGGAAAGAGGCTGGCAATGATGAAGAGTCGGCTGGGTTGCTCACAGGCAATAATGGAAGTCGCTTATATGGGACTGCTAGTCCGGAGTGTGTTGATGAGACCGTGGAGACGAGGGAAGCCAAGGCAAGGATGCTTAAAAAAATTGAAGAAAGCGGTAACTGGTGGATATATGCCAAGTCTTTTGCTGTAAGTTCTGGATGTACTCTCTATTTTGATAGAAGTAACTTATATGATATCCCTCAAGATCTTTTGGCCTTATGTCTGGCCCAGTAAAGATGGGTGGCTTAAAATCTCGATGGCCTTGGTCGGCATATGTCTGCTCATCGAACGCGGTTTGAATGTCATGGTCCCTTATCAGCTCGGCGTTGTTACCAACGCTTTGGCTCGTGGTAATGGTAAACTCTTCCTTGACTTGTAACATGATAACATGGCTGATGAAAATAGGTTCCATTCCATGGGTTCAGGTTTCCCTTTATGTTATGTATCGTTGGCTGGATTCCGGATCCGGTATTTCAGCGTTACAAAGATATCTCTGGATGCCAATCGATCAATATGCTTACCGTTCCATCACGACTGCTGCGTATAATCATGTCATGTCACTGTCCCATGACTTCCATACCAACAAGAAAACGGGCGACTTATATAGCTCAGTCAATCAAGGAAGATCTGTTAATGGGTTTATCGAATCGGTTCTATTTTCGGTGTTGCCAATGCTTGCTGATCTGTGCGTTGCTTTTGTGTACTTCTACATAGCATTTAATTCGTATATGGCATTAATTGTGGCCGTGGTTTCCATGGTTTATCTATGGGTCACTGCGAGACTCGGCGCAAGGAAGAACCAGATGCGAAGGGATTTCAATGCTGTATGTTCTATCGATTTATTATTAGTCAATTGCTAAATATTCTCTAGGCTTCAAGAAAGGAGGCAAGTATAATGTGGGAAACTATGTCTAGTTGGACAACAGTAAGTGTAAGTTAGAATTCATATTTCCGCTCAAAGTTTACTTTGCATGAACGTCTAATGAAGTATTAGTACTTCAACCGCGTCCCTTACGAACAGGACCGATACTCGGAGGCAATTCGAAATTACCAGCGTGCCGAACGAAAGTGGGATATTGGTTTGCGTGTTTTGAATGTTGCGCAGAGCCTTATTTTTACCGTTGGCCTCCTAGCTGCCAGTTTTCTTGCCATATACATGGTAACCATGGGGCAAAGGCCAGTCGGAAGCTTTGTCACTCTGTTGTCTTATTGGGCTCAGCTCTCGAGCCCCCTGGCATATTTTGCCAACTTTTACCGTAGGATTCAGACGCAGATGCTTGATGCAGAAAGACTTTTGGAGCTTTTCCAAACAAAGCCCACCGTTGTCGATAAGCCGGGAGCAATGGACCTGAAGCTGATAAGCGGGGAAATTGAGTTCGAAAATGTAAAATTTTCATACGATCCTCGAAAGCCAGCTATAAACGGAATCAACTTCAAGGCCCCTGGAGGGTCAACTATCGCCCTGGTTGGTGAAACGGGTGGGGGTAAAACAACTTGTTTGAAACTACTTTTTAGGTTCTTTGATGTTGAATCCGGGGCTATCAAAATCGATGGACAGGATATCAAGGATGTGACCCTCTGGAGCTTACGAGATAACATGGGCGTTGTTCCTCAAGTATATATCTCTTAAAGCAACTGCTCTGGTTTTTCGGCGCAAGGTCTGACTGGTTACTTAGGATCCGGAGCTGTTTAATGACACCATCATGAATAATATCAGATACGCCAATTTTGATGCGACAGATGAACGTAAGTCCTTGCAACATGCCCAATCCCATGATCTTTCAAAGAATTTGCTCATCAATGAACTAGAGGTTTTTGCCGCTTGTCGCGCGGCATCGATTCATGATAAGATTGAAAGTTTTCCCGATGGGTATCTTTCTAAGGTCGGCGAGCGTGGTGTGAAGCTTTCAGGCGGCGAACTTCAAAGAGTATTCTTCCTGTAGGGTATTCGGTATTCTAGTACTAAGCGATTGTGCAGGTAGCCATAGCCAGGGCGATTCTCAAGGACCCAAAGATCATCTTACTAGACGAAGCGACCAGCATGGTCGATATGGAGACTGAGCGTCAAATACAATCCGCCTTCAAGGAACTCTCAGTAGGTCGTACAATGTTTGTGGTTGCGTAGGTTTTCCCTTGTCCGGGCATAGATAGTTTAAGGATGAGTGCATTGTTATTGATAACCCTTTAATTCCAGGCATCGTCTTTCAACGATAATGAATGCCAACCTTATTATTGTCATCCAGGACGGCGGAATCCTCGAGAAAGGTAGTCATGATGAGCTCATCGAGCTAAAGGGCAAGTACTATCATTTATGGTCCAAACAAATGAAAAACGAAGGGCCAAAATCCGGCGCGGATCTAAATGATATGGCCATGGTCAACGACCTTTCTCCAAAATCTCGAGAAGAAAAACTTAGGACAGCTCTCCAAAAAACAGGGGCTCGATTTCATACTGCTGATCCCTGCCTTGAAGACAATAAAATGGATGGAACTTCTAGTAGCTCCGGTATTTTTATGAAGACAGATAAAAAGGTCACGGTTGGAGAATCCGTTTCTACTCAAGCATCTGTAAGATCAAACGGACGTCCAAATGTTTCCTTTGCTACTCAGGATTCTCCTTCTCTCGGGAGATCAGTAGACTCCCAGTACCGTCCCCAGAACCTTTTCCGGGCCATGTCCCCGGCCCACAGCACCCTGAAGAACCCTGATGTCCCAAAGCAGCCGGAGAGTCAGCTCTCATTTGCATCGCGTTCGGTAACTCCCAAGCTCTCGTCCTCACTGAAGCCCGACGCTAGAGAATTTATTCCGAACGAGGTCGTCCCCAGGGATATACCTCAGGAATACGACTCAATTCCACAACAAGTTCAAGTTGGGTTTACTCCTAAGGATTCCTTCCCTATCAATGACAAGAACTTCACCGGTGATACCACTACATCAGTATCTGTTGTGGGAAATGAAGATCCAAGGTCAGAAAGAACATCGAATACCAATCAGGAATTTGAAGCACATGAAGAAGAAGACCAGGGTGTAATGGTGCAGAATGTTGAGGATAGGATCGATGAAGCCCTTAAAATCGCCGAGGAAAAGATGAAGGAACTTGAAGGAAGGGATAAGGAGGAAACATACATCAAAATACCAATTGCCTCCTCAAAGCACGAAATTCATGAGGAAGATGGTCAAGATGAACAGCCTACCTCTTCTCTAATGGAGACTCAGCCCGACTCTGAACTTAAAAAGAAGCGCCGAAGAAGCCGTCGAAGAAGCAATAAGCCAAAGTCTTTAGTGGATACATCGATGGAGGATCAAGATGCCGGTGGTGTCATCGTCACCGGATACCCTGAGCCCATCCCAATTACCACTCTACCTAGTGATACTAGCAATATGCCTAAAATGGTTTCTGTTTCCCCACGCCCCGTAAATGATGGGGGGCTCTCAAATGTCATTGGGGGAGATCTTAATTCTACAGCCTCTGGTCTTGAGAAGAAGCCAAAGCGCCGCTTCCGTACTAGGCATCCAGCTAAACCGCAGAGTCCTAAAGCTGAAACCGAAAATCAGGAACCGGGCCCCCATCGGGGTCCTACTCTTTCTAATGAGGTATCGTCGAGGCAGTTTAAAGGAAAGGGCAGGGCTAGTTCTTTCATCGATGGTGATTATCGTTCTATAACGAGAGAAGATACCTATCCTCCCCCAAGAGATGGAGTGCAGTCTTCTATCCACTCAAACCAACCTGAACAATCGGCATCTAATAATGGAACCATCCCCAAAGGCCCAGGCCGACGAAAGACCTGGGGTAGGTATTATGGCCCAAAGTCGACAAATAACTGGAGGAAACCAGACAGCGAGGGCTCTGGTGATGGGTTGCAAGGTACTTATCGCAAATATTCGAACGAATCGCCTGGCGCCTGACATAGGGTAGGGGTTTGTCTATAAATCCTTTCGTTGTTGTTTAATGCTTCCACTACAGGTGGAATCAGATTTGAAAGGCTTGTTGATATATATTCTGCATCGGTTCATTCCTGGGTCTTTTCTCCTTCGTCTATGTTTTTCACCCGTGTTCAATTTAAAGGTTTTTTTTTCTCTTCGTCCCACATACACTTCTGTGGGGTCTGCATTTCTCTATTAATATCCCAATTTGTGAGCTCTGGTTTCGAAAAGCTGATAGAAAATTGATGCTGTGTATCCTCCTGTGTTTAGAGGTTGGGAGGTTATCTGTTTTCAAAACCAAATGAAATTTAGGGGTATTGGTTAGCCAGGAAGGTCTAAAAGATGGGTGGCTTTCATAAACTCTTGTTTTTTTCTTAATTCCCCCTTATTTCAGTCATCTCTTCCTTACTGCGGATAACTGCTGGATGGCTAAACTAGCGAGATGGTTGCTATGAGCAAGAGATAGGTATCAGAAAATCAAGATTCTTTCTCTGGTGGATTTAGTTGAGATGGACTTTGTCTATGTATAGAGCATTATTTTCCCAGTTCCATACAGATAAAAGACTGTGTACTGTTTTAGTATCTGTCGTGCGTCAGGAGGGCGAAGAATGTAGTGGAAAAGAACCTCAAATGCCATACATCAGAGGTTAGGTGGCCGACGTGAGCAAAATATTCTGCGGACAGGGGCCAATTAATCCGCCTGCGCGGCTAGACGGAGAACCAGTCGCCAGCAAATATTTCAAGGCTCCTTCTCGCCTGTCTCCCCGGAGTTGGAGGGATTACATATGTACACTAATTGTGCTTGTGATCGAGATCAAAATATGATATCAATAACAGTTAATATATGAGCCTCGGATGAACTGTGGGTTAGTGCAGTCGAGCACACCGAATGATAGAGCAGATACAGGTACGTACAATTATTTGCTATACCGAAACTGAAGCCGAGTTGAGTTTGGAGGACTCTAACCATTTATAACCGTTGACATAGATGATAATCGATTTCGTAGGTTACATACATACATCGTATGTACAGCCACTCATCAAAAGTGTTCGGGATTCGGATTTAACGTGACATGCCCGGCTCAATCCAGGAAATTTCAAAGTGCCCATTGAGATGTTCAAGACCTCAACACAGCAACAGTCAATGGTGGTCAAAGTCAACATTAGACATTCATTCTCTCACTCTCTGGATACAATTATATATATATGTAGATACATTTTAGTTCCTCAATTTAACCGTAAAATCTGGTAAGCCACATCACGCACTGACCAACTTTGATGCTTTTGATGAGTGGCTGTATGTACATATCACGTACTTCGTATATGTATTGATCAGGGTTGAGTTCATGTAGTGATATACAGTTGCACCTCGCTATCTCGTAATTCGATATCTCGGATCTCTTGCTGTCTCGTACGGGTTTGCGGGACAGGTACTGCCTTCCTCCACATAAACCTATTTGCTATCCCGTATATTTTGGTATATTTGCTATCTCGTACGGGTTGGGCTCCCAGAATACGCTAACGACATAACGAGGTGCGACTGTACATGTATTAAAAGCAAACCCAAATATTTTGCTATTCCGCACGAAATCCTTAAAATCTTGGCAATCCGGCATATCGAGTTGCGACTATTCACAGCATATCTACAGTCGCCCGCCGTTGTAACGAACGCTCCTATACCGAATATTTGCTGTATCGAACCACTTAGCTGGCCGTTTCGCCCCCAGCAAAGAGTTTGGTCTGCTGTACAGAATAATCTGCTATACCGAGCGGAAAGTTGCTCAATATGCACGTTCGTTATAGCGGCGGGCAACTACATATATATCTCTTAGCCATGTCAGCCTATCAAAGGCAACTAGATCAAAATTATCGCGGATGCAGGGGCTAATTCCGCACCACATGCATCGTAATTTGCGTGCGGCCCGCACTGATGACGCGGGGTTCGATACATAGAGTACAGGCATTGTTATCCAAACCGATATGTACCGTATATGTAATTGGCTGCCTGAGGCGATAAGTCTCGTTTATTTTAGGTTTCGGGTGGGGGACACCGTCTTGCACGTTATCAATGAGCACGTAATTTCCGAGTAAGCATCCCCCCTCCCCCACGACGCGTCTCCTTTGTTTGGTAAAGTGTTACTGCTGCTGCTGCACAATGACCACGCTTCAACAATTGCAGACTTCATGTCTGGGTCTGTTATTCTCAACACAGGCACACAAGGTTGGATTTTCCCGGTTGGGAGTCCAGGGGAATATTAATATCCTGAGCGAGCGAGAGCAGTACCTGCTGGGGCTTTACGACCGGCTAGGAGAGGTCTGCCTTGAGCGAAGGGTATTAGAGGCAGAACTGGAGGATGATGGTTCATTCCCCCACGCTCTCTACGTAGAGGCGAGACTAATATTAATTTTGACTTAGACAAATCAACTACAGATGAGGGCGAGGAAAATCTCCAAGAGCGGACCGAGATAGCGGAAAGCGAGCTTCTGCAAAGCACGGCAAAGACACAGATGAAAGACAAGGTCCTCGAGACGACCCTCATCACCCACCCCATCTTGAAAGCGGTGCATTCCGGCGCAGGGAGCACGGTCAAGGAACGGTCCGTATATTGCTTTCCTGCCTTATTGTGAACCACACCAGGCCTGAATTGTTTGTATAGGGCCTTACTTCCCCTTATCCAGCGCCGCGACATGCTCTCACTCACGCACGCAAATCTCTCCCAAGTTCTCACTTCCACCCTCGACAACATCTCGCAGACGCAGGCAGCAATTGCGGATGCGCTGGAAACCAACAGGCAGCTCGCGGCAAGACTACTGGCGCTGACTGAGAAGCGGAAGAAGGAAAGAAGGAGAGTTGCAGGCGAGAGAGATGAGAGATATGACGAGGCTGAGAAGGATCTGAAAAATGCAAAGGTTAGGTGGGAGATTATGAGAAATGCAGTGCAGGCTATCATTGTGGGAAGCGGGGTGGACTGGGCTGGTGATGCGAGATTGAGGAAAACGGTGCTAGCGTGTGGTGAGGATGTGAGGGATGATGATTGATTGTTGTGGCTTTCTGGGCGCGTTATTTCACTTCCAGGTGTTTTAACCAATTAAGAATTGCCATCCGCCTAACTTCTGCCTTAATCTCTCTAAATTCAAGTCAGAATTACCCCTTTCCCTCTCCCATAACATACAGATTATTAGTGTATATTACAATGGGGAAGTCTTCACGCGAATTTGGGTCATATACCATCACTCGACTATGTACTCAAACCTCAAAGGCGTTTTGATGCCAATTCATTAGATCCTATCGTTTAATCTATCTACCCCCTTTAATAAACGATAATGTCCCCTTAAAATAAGTTCACTGATTATAGGTAATTATCAAATCCTCTCACCAAGACCATCCATCTACTGTAGGTACTACATACGTCATGCAAGCCCTAGAACAACACAGGACCAGCTACTATATTATAATCCAGCCGTGGTACTACGCACAGAAACACAAACGCAAAAAACTAAACTAATAAAATTATGCATCTCTACCATACTACTTTAAACAAAGGTAATTGGTAGAGTACATATTATGGTCACGTGCACGTGTGCTGTTCAGCTGTGAAACCCCGCAATTAATAAGCCTATATGTTGTCTCCATTCACTACTGGTATTGTCGGCCTACACTCGATTGTCGCCGTCATCGTCACGTTTAAACATCATGGAAGGGTTAAGCATTGCGGCAAGCCTCATCGCCGTTATTCAGCTTACTGGAAAAGTCTCTTTTCTGTGCTACGGTTATATTAGCAAAGTTGGTCAAGCGCAGCAAGACATCGAAAGTTTCCTCGAAGAGCTTACTTCTCTTGGGAAGTTCCTCGGACTTATTGACAGTTATGTTAAAGCAGACCCAGCAACGTCTGATGCACTACAAGCATTAGATAAGCCACTTGACACATGTATGCGAGAGCTCGAGAATCTAGAGTCAAAACTGAAGCCTAAAAAAACGAAAAGGGCATGGTTTAAAAAGAAAATGGGGTTAACCTCACTCATGTGGCCTCTCAAAGAGAAAGAGGTCACTGAGATAATAAGCAGGATAGAGAGGAACAAAACCTCTTTTCTTTTGGCACTGAGTTTAGACAATATGTAGGCATGAACATTACTCTCCTCTTGCTGAAACCCCTTGCTGATGTCCCCGGGAATAAGTTCGCAACTTCGCGCCAACTTGGTAGCCCAGAGCTCTTTGAGACAGGCGGACGACTCCGCTCGTGCAGGTATGCGAATCTTTTCTAGTTACTGCCACTAATCGATCCGGTCACATCACTCTTGACCGGCAAGTTTTGTGTTGCCATTGGATATAATCCACGAGGGATATATGAGTAGTGTTTGAATGAATGACTATGCTTATACATCTACAAAAAACGTAGGAGAAACCCGCAAAAAAGCTCTTAATTGGCTGTACTCCGGAGACTTCGAAAGAACACATACCCAGATCGGAAGCGTAAGGAAAAAAGACACCGGCGGTTGGCTTTTAAAATCTCAAAGTTTTCAAAAATTAGTCAAAGGGGAACAGGGTTCTAGACTTCTTTGGGGTTACGGAATTCGTAAGTATTACAAAACTTCAATTGAACCCTTTATATACAAGAAATTTTTAACGAGTAGCTCAATAGCTGGAGCTGGGAAAACATTTTTGAGGTTTGATAACCCCCTTCTGCCTACGAAAGGAAAGGTCTAAATGCGTGGTATCTACTAGCTATGCCGTGGTAGATCACCTCCTGTCTCAGACACAGCAGAAAGGCTACGGAGTAGCTTATTTCTATTTCAACTACAAAGAAAAGGAGCAGCAAAGTCCGGATATCGTAATTTCTAGTCTTTTAAAACAACTCGCTAGCCAGTTGCTACACTTGCCCAAACAAATTTCGGAATTATACAAGCTGGAAGAAGAAAATAAACGGCCCACTTTAGCCCAGCTAGTCGAAGTCTTTTTTGCAACTTTCAAGTTTTTTGGTAAAGTTTTTATAGTCTTCGATGCCCTGGACGAGTGTGACGAACATTCCCAGCGGGGGAAACTCCTTCCACTGTTTCATGAGATGGCGGGTGCGGGGGCCGGTTTGTTCATCACCAGTCGTCATCACCCAGAGGACATTCAAGAATCGTTCAAAGTGGTAGCCAAGATTGAACTTTCGGCGAAAAATGACGATATAAAAAGTTATATAGAAGAGAGGATTGAGAAGAATGCAAGGGCGAAACGACTAGTTCATGATGGGAAATTTGGGGATCGTATAGTCTCGCAGTTGACCAAATGTGCTAATGGGATGTATGTGTTTTGCCCCAAATCTCTCCACCCTCACAGTAGAAATATATATACATATGTATTCTAAACCATCACCACTTGCATAGGTTCTTGGCAGTGCGGTTCCATCTTGACTACCTTTGCCAACAGACCACAGTCAAACAGATTTTCACCGCACTCGAGACCTTGAAGGATCATATTGTTGGGGAGAACCTACTAGACCCTACTTATGACCGTGTCAAGGAAGCCATTCTAAATCAGCCGAAGAAATGCGCAGAATTAGCAATTCGCATCCTTTCGTGGCTTGTACATACAAAGCGGGTACTTACCATTAAGGAGATCCAGACTGCGGTTTCTATTGAACCTGGGCGATACGAACTAGATGATTCAGACCTACCAGACATCAAAACAATGCTCGACGTGTGTTTTGGCCTAGTAAGCATCGATGAGAATAGCGGCACCATCAGGCTGTCCCACCTAACAGTTCACGATTATCTCATGAGAGATCCCGTCTTACTAAAAGACGCAATTCTCAATGTCGCTATTGCTTGCACAACGTACAACTCTTTTAGTATTTTTTCCGAGTTTATGCCGCATGAGTTTGTGAATAGGGTGGATCTATGGGAGGCTCGGCTTAAACCGTATCCCTTCCTAGCATATAGCGCACTCTTCATGTCTTCGCACCTTAAATCTTGCGAAGAGGAGTCAACTCAAAGCGTTGTTCTTGAATTTCTCAAACGTTCAGGATGCCTTAATTTTTGGGTTCTCGCTACCTACTATCTCGGAAAAAAGACAAAAACTTACCGTCGCTATCCTATTTTTTCCGACAGAGACGGGGCGGAGGGACTGCCACGTGGTTGGCCATTCTCAAGCTTCTACAGTAAAGTTTGGACTCCTCTAGAAGGTGCGTCTCGAATTGGCCACGCTCTACTAGTTCAGAGACTATTGATGGAGGGGTATGATTCTCCAATCGCCGTGAGGCTAGCGGCATCTGGAGGACACGGGGACGTTGTTAGGCTGCTGGTCGATAACGGAGTAAGTGCCTCTGGTATTCCAGATCACAATGGCAACCTGCCGCAGCACTTCGCGGTAAAAATAGGGGCAGACATAGTGAATCTACTGCTTGATCGGGGCGCAAAAATTAATGCCAGAGACAATAGTGGAGGCACAGCACTCCACAACGCGGCATCAGACGGGCATGAAGCGATCGTCGGACTGCTGCTTGATCGGGGTGCGGACATCGAGGCCAAGAATGAGAGCGGGCGGACAGCACTCCACTACGCTGCATTAGACGGGCATGAAGCGATCGTCGGACTGCTGCTTGATCGGGGTGCGGACATCGAGGCCAAGGAGGAGGACGGGTGGACAGCACTCCACAACGCGGCATCAGGCGGGCATGAAGCGATCGTCGGACTGCTGCTTGATTGGGGTGCGGACATCGAGGCCAAGGATGAGAGCGGGTGGACAGCACTCCACTGCGCGGCATTAGACGGGGATGAAGCGACCGTCGGACTGCTGCTTGATCGAGGTGCGGACATCGAGGCCAAGGAGGAGGAGGACGGGCGGACAGCACTCTACTACGCGGCATCAAGCGGGCATGAAGCGACCGCCGGACTGCTGCTTGATCGGGGTGCGGACATCGAGGCCAAGTGTAGGTACGGGTGGACAGCACTCCACAGCGCGGCATCAGGCGGGCATGAAGCGACCGTCGGACTGCTGCTTGATCGGGGTGTGGACATCGAGGCCAAGGATGAGAGCGGGCGGACAGCACTCCACAACGCGGCATCAGACGGGCATGAAGCGACCGTCGGACTGCTGCTTGATCGAGGTGCGGACATCGAGGCCAAGGATGAGAGCGGGCGGACAGCACTCCACTGCGCGGCATTAGACGGGGATGAAGCGACCGTCGGACTGCTGCTTGATCGAGGTGCGGACATCGAGGCCAAGGATGAGAGCGGGCGGACAGCACTCCATTAAAGTACGCGGAGGGGAAACGCAGGTAGAGGAAATCGACTGGCTTCAGAAGGGTCGCAGTAAACCTTTGCTGTAAAATTGTAAGGGATGTGAAGAGATGTGTGCAGGTGTTTCGTATGTACGTGTGGTGTGCTTGAGCCAATGAACATTACTCGTTTTATTTCATTACTTTCTTTCATAGAGGAAATTTTATTTTATTTTCTGTCTTCTGTTTACTTGATGGAGCATTGTTATTGAGGGTTTTGACGGGAATTCATGTCAGGCCAGGTATGATATATCCATACCACCCCCCATTTTACAACGGCATCTGATGCGCCTAATTTTTATATAGCTTTACTATACCCGCTACTCTATCGATACGAGGTCTCTTTAGTATTCCACCGGAAAGCTGGCTGCTGGGTCAAGTGATATACCTATATATATATAGCCCTTCCTATAGAGTACGGAGAGGAAATTACGCTCCACGGAGGTTTCTAGTCTTTAGATTCCATATACTCGTTTCGGCGCTAGACTCTGCTATATACATGTAAACCTACTTCTCTGTCACTGGCCTACCTTACCACCTGGCATATCGGAGAGCATAGATAATACAAAAGCTCGTAGGACATCAAATTCATTCAAGCTCTCATATACAACCCACAAACCCTATTTATAAAACAAACCCTCAAGCTATCCAACCGGTGTTCGAGTGATTACCTATGACTCACTCGCATACATGTAGTCACAACGACCACCATGTCCAACTTAGGGCGTAGATGGATTAATAGTAGTCATGGGAGAGTTCGGCCCCAAGTTTTTCTGGGGCTTGCTTATATACGAGTATAAAAAAAGAACAAGCAGTAGCCTCTCGGTATCTAATAATCATATAGCTATACCGAGAATGCAATGTGGATATTAAAGGTTTTGGTTAGCTACGTTGAAGGTAATTTTCTTTTTCTATTTTTGGAATTGCTTTTTGGTATTATATTGGTGGTGATTGTGGTACCTATGTTTTTTATTGAATTTTAATGATTGGGCTTTGTTTTTGATAGTAATCAATTGTAGGAATTGATTTTTTGTATTAGTAACGATCCGGTATTGGCGATGATTGTAGTGTTTCTATTGAACTCCAACGATTGAGTGGGTAGTAATCAGTTGTAGGTAATCCCGTCCCCAGCCTGTGTTTACTTCGACTGTGTCTGCGTGGAGTGTGATAACAAAACAGTTTGGGGGCGGGATCTGCATGCATATAATGAATTATGCAGGAGAAGAAAAAGAAAAAGAAAAGTAGACAGAAGCCGAAAAAAGTGTTTTGTGTGGTTCCAGAGGGGGTCGAACCCTCGACCTTGGCGTTAACATTTGTTTCAATATTAGCACCACGCGCTAACCAACTGAGCCATGGAACCATGCTTTCTACTGCGCCATATAAATTACATAAACTAATATTAAATTGCACAAGCTAAGCGAGTGATGTATCATGACCCACCCACATCCCCCGCGCCAAAAAAACCGCCGTGGACGACGAAGTTTAGTATCGGAGATGTTGGAATCGGCTATGTAGCAATCTGATCTGTAGGAAGCTGATCGAAGTGCCATGCCCCAGCATGTTGAGCTAGAGATGTAATTGCCATAGCCGAAAGGCTGCACGCAATTAATGAATTAAATAAAATAAAATAAAAAAGAGCTCGAGATGTATGTAGGTACGACCGGATAGGAGTGGCTGGGCTTTTCCCGCGATCTCCTTAGTATGAGAAACCTATGAACTAACACGAGTAACAAGCAACCCGTAGATCGAAACCACTCGGTCCGATACTCATAATTCTCAAAATGAATCTAAAGAGACTTGAAAGGGGTTTCCCTCCTACAAGGGGGTGTCACTTGGCCAGGAATGGCCATCACAACGTTTCACTAGACCCAACATGCGTTATGAGCTGGATCCGGATAAGTTGATGCTACAGATGCAGGGTCGTGTGAATAATATATATAATGCACTTTGTGGAGTAACCGCTTACAATCAGTGATATAATGATAAAAAGGTGGCTGTATGAAAGGGAAACCATCGTTATCACACGAATCCCTCGTAAACAATAATAATCAGAACGTCGAACAGCATTCATTAAAACCCTCGTTTGGTTATCCAAACATAAGCATGAGTCATTCCCCCATACCGTACAAGCTCTGATAAAATAGATCGCTCAAGTAAAAGTTTTCTCAAGTAGTGAAGACGAAATATGAAAGTCCTCCAAAATGATTATTATGTCGTACTGGTATCGTTTCCCACGCACCATCCCTAGCCTGTTCCCCTACCCTAGCCAACCCCTGTAAAAGAGAAAAAAATACTCTATGATGGTCATGAATTACAATTGTTTTCTTCTTTCTTTCTTTTTCTTGTTTATTTAAAAACGATTACTCCTTGCGGATGTATTCCCTGCGGTAGAGTTCGTCGACCTTGCTCAGGTAGTAAGCACCTTGTGTGATGGTGTCGGCTGAACCGGCGGGAGTGAAGTTGCCCTTTCCGTGAACGTTGTGGCGGAGGTTGCACATCTATTTAAGAAAGAAGAACCGACGTTAGTACCCGTAAGGATATAGAGATCAACCGGGGTGAAACAGGGGAGAGCATACATCATCGTAAACCTGCGGCTCAACAATTCTCCTCTGCTCGAGTCTCTCCAGCAAGTTAAGCTTCTCCGAGATCTCCTGTGTGCTTCCGTTTATTCTCAGGGAGAATAGGGAAGCTGCCAACCCTGAACCGTAGGAGAAGAGAGCAATTCTCTTGCCCTGAATATTCTCGGAAGAAACGTTTGACAAAAGAGAAACAAGCCCAGAGTAGACACTGGCGGTGTACATGTTACCGCACATCGTTGGCGCGGTCAAACCAGGCTGGACACGCTCCTGGAACCTCTTCTTGGCGAGACCCATGAAAGTCTTCTCAATGTTGCGGTCAGATAGCGATTGCTCGTAGTCGAGTTCGCGGAGGTCCGCAGGGATGGTGCTGAACTGCTCAGCCTCCGGAGTGGCTAAGAAGTCGTTGTACAGCAAGCGGGCATACGACTTGGAGACAAGCTTGCAGGTGGGGGCGTGGAAGAGCATGTAATCGAATCGCTCGATGCCTTCATTTACAGTAGCATGGCCATTGCCATTGGTGGCCCCATGGTGCTTTGCAGCAGCGGCGGCAAGGGTTGCTTCCCGGTTGTTGTACGCCTTGTAGCAAGCGTCAACAGCCTCGGTATAGCAACGGATGGAGAAGTGGCCATCAACAACCGGGTACTCGCTTGTGAAATCAGGCTTATAGAAGTCGTATGCGTGCGCCATGTAACTACCACGCTTTCCTGGCTCGAGGACAAGAGGGGCATCAGGACCGATAAGCATAGCAACACAACCAACACCACCGGTAGGTCTGGCAGCGCCCTTCTTGTACAACGCAATGTCACCGGCGACGACAATCGCGTTGCGGCCGTCCCACGCGGAGGACTCAACCCAGTTGATGGCGTTGAAAAGAGCGTTGGTGCCACCATAGCAGGCATTGAGAGTATCGACACCCTCGATGTTAGTGTTTCCGGATGGTGCAAAGAGCTGCATCAAGACGGACTTTACAGACTTAGACTTGTCGATAATTGTCTCGGTACCAACCTCAAGACGTCCAATTGAGGTGGGGTCGATCGAGTACTTCTCAAGGAGCGACTTTGTGGCAGTCAAAGCGAGGGAGTAGATGTCTATATTGCGGGGTAAGCCATACGTCGATTCAACATCCTCCAAAGATTGTGAATATGGGCCATCATACCTTCCCGGTCATCGCAGAAGGACATTTTTGTCTGCCCAAGACCGATTGTGTACTTTCCAGCGGACACGCCGTCGAACTTTTCCAGCTCGGCTTGGTCAACGCACTACATGACGATTGTCACGGTTAGCAAGAATTTCAACTTTGATTGGGTCCATCAGATCCCCCTTTTTCATCTCCGGGGGGGGGGGAGGTCTTGTGGTAGCAGGAGACCAACACACCTGGCTAGGGAAGTAGATTTCCATGGCCTTGATGCCGACATTCTGAGCACGAGTACACATTATTGCTGATGTTGATTAAAGGTTGAAATCTAAAGTTCTAAGGCTGTGATGTAAAAGATCAATTGAGAAGGAACCGCAGTGCAGAAGGAGCTTGTGGGAAGGATGGAGTGGATGGAGGGAGGAAGGAGGAGAAGGTAGGAAAGTGAATGAACGGCGGAAGGGCTCGTGCAGATAAAGTAGCTCTTGGGGTGGCAGAGAGGCTAAAGGCCTAAAAGCGGATGGGCGATTTTTTTTGTTGTCCCCCCCCCAAACGTGCGGTGACCAACCCCATTCAGGAACAGCACAACAGCAACGGCAGGTGCAGGCAGCTCAAGTCTTGGGAGAATCTACCTACACAGGCTACACTATGTGACAGGCCACAGGGTGCCCGTTGTGAGAGGAGTACATACAGGTAGGCTGTGGCGTATGTCCTCTACCTACTAACAGGAATAACGACTTCATCATCCCATCATCCCCATGATCCCATCATCCCCATCTCTTTCAAAGACTTCTGACGACCCACAGCAGATTCTCGCAACACAAGAGAGCTCCATAAACCCATTTCACGCCCCCCGCCAGTTTCCATGTAGCTTTCAGAGTACGTGTTATATCAGTATGTAGTTACAAGTTCCGAACACATAGTCCTCCGACCTTGTGCAGAGACTGAGACCTTGCGCCATGGGTTAGGGCTTGCAGCACCCTGCATGCAGCTCCGAGAAACGAGCAAAAAACACAAGGACTACCCCCCCCCAAATTCGCAATGCTTGCGGCATACATAGCCCTACTGAGACCTTATCTCGTGCCCTGGACTTGGCAATCTTAAGTTTCTCCCTCTTATCCTGAACCCTTCATGTTTCTTGTCGATCAGTGTTCTCCCAACAAACCAAACAAATGAAGGAAAAAAAGCCCTCTCATCGTACGATGTTTTTTTTTGATGTATCTCGGCAACAGAACAGAGCTTCGTTGGGATTTCCGGGAGAAGCTCATTTCGGAGCGGGTGACCCTGCCCGACCTTCTCTTTTTTTCTTTTGGGACAAACCCCTGAACTACCATACATATGAGCGCGACTTTTTTTCTTCTTTCCTTTTTCTCTCTCACCTGGCGGCCTCACTCTCGTTGGTTGCTGAAGAGTCAGGGTAAGCCAGGAGTCAAGGCCGTTGGGAGGATCCACACTCCTGGAAATCAAAGAAAGAAAAAACGTGAGAAGAAATCAAGAATTGCTGTATGATTTGCTGTTGTTTCTACGGCAGAGCCGCAATGGATAAGTAAGTCTTCGGACGCGCGGGCAGCAGCATGGCCATCGTTCCAATGGAACGACGCCGGCTCCTTTCGCAGATTCGGAACCAGACCAAACCATTTCAGGGGGCGTTGAATTTGCTACGAAAAAGGAAAGAGCTATTAGCATAGGAAAACCATCGAGTCTTTCGCTCTACAATTCACATATTTGGCGTCTCACTCGTGGTGGATTGATGATGGATTTCTGTTCCCCAACCCATGCGGCTACGCACTCATGTAGCGAAGGGAAATAAAGGCGCATCATAACCTGCAAAGCCAGCAAACACCCGTCGGCTGCTAGCGCCGCAGAATGAACCAGACCGGGGGGACGCCTTTTCTGGTTTGGGCTTGGGATCGGAGGGTCCAGTTTCTCGAAGCTCCAGTCATTGACCGTACTTCCGAAAGCTCCCATTCAGTAGTGTAATAGGTTACGGGGGCTTATGATGCGCAAATGTTCTCTTTTCATTTATTTATTGCTATTTCTACATAGCTGGGCAGTCAGGGCACGTACCCCCCTAGCATTGCTACGTAGTAGGGCGCGGGGAGCTTCCGCTCCAGCGGGGGTTTTGGGGAACTTATTTTAGCCTTTGCAAAACCTTGATGAGGTCTCCAAGGACTCCCATGGCTGTGACTTCAGCTCCAGCACTGATCAGGGTGTCAGTACAAATACCAGTCGAGCCGAGAGTAATCGAGCCAAGGAGCAACCTACCCTGCACCCTGCACAATGAGTGCCCTCTCGCCATATCTCTTAGTGTAGAAAGAGATGATGTTATCACTCCCCTTCAATCCCGCAATCGCCGAAGACTTATCAAAGCTACCACGCACACACCGTCAGCACCGCAAAAAAAAAAAAAGCCAAAGCTCAACTCCAACACCAACAAACTTACGTCTTCAACCCCACACTCACTGCCTTCGTCCCGACATCCAAGCTCCCCACAAACCTCGTCACCCCACCCGCCGCCTCTGCCTCCTCCTTCACCTTCTTCATCTCCCCATCGAAGCCCGCCAGCCCCTCCAGAAACTCCTCCGCCGTCTTAACAGTAACCAGCGGTCCGGGAACCAACGACTGTATCGGAAACGCCGTCGGCGACTCGACCATCAGCCCCGACAGCCTTGCGAGGATCGTCAGCTTCCTCGCCACATCCAGTCCATTCAGATCGTCTCTCGGATCAGGCTCCGTGTATCCCAAGTCCCTGGCCTCTTTGACACATTCTGCGAAGCCCTTACCACCATTGTCGCCGCCCAGCGGCGCAAACGAGTTAAACAGGAAGCTCATCGTCCCCGAGAAGACGCCCTCGATCCTCTGCACCTCGTCGCCCGTCTCGATAAGTTCCTTAAGTGTACTGAGCACCGGCAGCCCGGCGCCCACGGTCGCCTCGTGGAAGACGTATCCGGCGCCTTCGACACCGTTGTTCGCGGACGCATCGTAGATGGCGTTCCAGAGGGAGAGGTCACTAGAGAAGCCCTTCTTGTTTGGCGTCACGACGCTGATGCCCGACTTGAGCAAGGCCGGGTAGTTCCCCGCGAAGCCAACGTCCGCGGTGTTGTCGACGAGGATGACGGGGCCGGGGGCGGCGGTCAGGAAGGAGTGGATCTGCGAGAAGGTGGGGGCAGGGCTGGTGGCCGCAGTGCTCCAGGAGGTGAGATCGATCCCGGCGTAGTCGGCGGAGATGATGGCTTGGGTGCTGCGCGCGATGAGGATGGTGCTGAGGGGGCGGCGGGAGGCCGAGGCGTAGGATGCGAGCTGGGAGATGAAGGCCTTGCCGACGCCGCCCGCTCCTAGTGGGGTTTAGAGCGGGAGTGAGATGTAAGGGGGGGGGGGGGGGGCTTACCGATGATTGCTACGTAGACTTTGGACATTGTGCTGTGTTGTGGTGGGGAATTGAGGTAGTGGTATTTGTTGGAGGTGTTTTGTGGAAGCAATGGCGGGGCAATGGCGTGGGGGATTTAAAGACTTTTGAGCCTCATGGAAAACTGACAGATTAGCAGGGTTTGTTCAGAATGCGACCGAAGCACGCCATTCAGGATGGGAAAAAAACAACTATGGGGATCACATCAAAACTCGCACTATTAGAGAAATATCCACGCATATCAGTTGAACTGACACTGTGTTAACCTGCAGACTGCGAGTGATAGACTGGGATGTGGCTATGCTAGCTGGTGGGAAGTGGCTTTCATGACGAGTGATATCTCATGCATGGGCTTGGCACCCGCGGACGGAGAACCTTTCGCGGATTAGCGGCATGAGGTACTATTAGTGGAACACTGACACTTACTCTAGCTATCGTGGAAGTGCATACAGTCGCACCCCACTGGCTGGATGGCCAGGAACCAGGGATAATAGAAAAACAGAACTCCGTGACAGCAAGATATCCGGCATATTGAGTTCCGCCGTGCGCAGCGGGGTGGACCATAGGTCCTGATGCACTGTAGTAGAAAAACTTAATATCAGCATCAGCATCGCCAAAACGTATCGTAGCCAAGGGCCCTATAGCTAGTCTGTCGCTTAGACTCGCTTCCGGTCAGCACTCTATATTAGTACATGTAGTTTGGTGCATGCACCTGGGGGCCCCACGCAGGTAGTAATATCATCGTGGGATAGACAGCTAGAAGGCAGTAACTACATGTACTTGCTGGAAAATCTTCTGTTGCCTCAAGGGCCCGAGGGAAAACAATCGGGGGCTATCGGGTTGAGACCACAGAAGATTTTCCAGCAAGTATGGATATTGGCATAGCTTAGATTCAATATCATCTATGAGGGCGATAGGAAGCAATATCTGCTTCGTTTAGCGTGTTGCAGATCCACCCAGAAAAAGCAATTTGGAATCAAAACACTCTAGCTCTAATACTCGGGTTCTGTGATGTTACTTATTACTTTAACGACTAATTACATAAACCCACTAGTCTATGGAATCTGGACTCTCTGTAGAGTGGTAAACTACAGTGACATTGGATTGCTCTACTTTAATATCGCTGGACGTTAGAACGCGGAGATCGACCCCTGCATGTCATGTCTCTCCCCCGTCTCGCGACTCGGATCGAGTCGGTATGTAGGTACTTTATTTTAGATACCTAGAGTACTCGTTCCTCCATGACGTTTCCGAACACGACCAATATTGCATACCATACAAAAAGGGGCCAAATGCACCTTTTTGTGTGTATGCAATATTGGTCGTGTTCGGAAACGTCATGGAAGAACGAGTAGGTACTACAGAGATGCTTGCTTTTTGTCGACACCGCGTATTAATAATTCCTCGCGTGCCCACCCACCACCCACCAACCATCTGACGTTGCGCTGTCTCGGATGACGTGAGCGCCCGCAACGTCTTCGTCTGTCAGTCACTCACTCAGAAGGAGCCTTATTCCCGCCCGGAACCTGTATAACTACTGCCGGCCCAAACCGTCCTTTTTTGTTTCCCATGATGCTCCTCATCCGCCCCTCTTCCTCTCTCTACCTCTTCAATCTTCATGTCACGTAGTTTACGCAGCAGCAGAAGCAGCAGTAGCAGTGCCAGCCTGCACACCGTGGATTTCAAGGTACAAGCTGCAAGGATAACCGGCATTTATTGACTCCACCCCCCCCCCCCCCCGGGTCCGTGTTGCGTGTTGCTACACTTCGTGACTACACTACCCTACAGACTACACCATCTACTACTGCTATTGCTCTGCTCTGCTCCACAAGTCTCGATACTCTCTACCTAGGAAGGAAGTAAAGCGTCCCCATGGACCTCTACGCCGACAGGCTCCGCGAGCTGCAGCCGCTCTGGAGCAGCGTCGAGAACTGGGCGGTTCGGCTATTTGTAATCACCTACCCCTTCCCTTCCCCTTCCCTTCTCTCCCCTTCCTTGGCCCGGCGGAGGTAGAGGGATGTTTTCTTCTCTTGCTGACGATGGCGGGGTTGTAGTTCTTCATGGGCGCGATAACACTGCTGCCATGGGTGCTGCTGATTGTCTTTGATGCGGGGGTGTATATGTGGCGCTGCCTTGTGCTTGCGCTGGGCCTGGAGGCGGGGGGAAAGATTGTGTGTATGGATGTGGGTGCGGATGATGGGGGAGAGATGGGGGAGAAGGAGGCGTGACTTGTAGGGGGATTATAGGGTGTGGGATGGTGGGGTGAGGTGGTGGTGGTGGTGGTGGTGGTATGATGCGGGAGTGGGCGCAGGCGGGGGGCGAGGTCCGGGGGGCTTAATGAGGGAGGTACATGTAGGTGCTTGTTATCTGAGCGCGGTGCTGGCGGTGCTGACTGACAGGCGCCCAGGCTGTTGACGATCTACACGCTGGACCTGTCAGGCCCCGAACCTTAATTTGTGCCGGAGCGAGGCGCGTGGGGCAGCGGGGGTGTGGCTGACTTATACCACCCGCCTGCCTCCCGCCTACCTGGTACGGAGGAATCGATATTTCTGCATGTGTGTACATGTATGTATTTGGAGCTCTTGTTCTTTCCTTCTTGCTTCCTACCCGGTGTTTCTCTCCTTCCTGTTATAGATCTTCCCTTCTACCTCCACCGGCGCTGGTCCTTTCTTTCACGCTCACTCATGACTTGATGATGTCTGTATGTACATGTATGTAACCTATGTATCATAACCTGTATCTATCAACCAGGTTCTCCACATGTCCCGCGCGCGCACGTTTTCAGGCTGCTGGTGATCGAAGCCTCGCCACCCGAGGTCTGGGAGGTCCTGGGGAGTGACCCAATGGGGGGGCGACGACGATCGAGTCAAGTCCGTGCCGCAGCTTAGCCCTATAGCCTCTCCGCCTGCAGCCACATAGCCGTTGTACCATGTAGCTCTGCCTTCGTCCCGCATATAGGGATATTGATATGGGCTTGTGACCAACCACTGGCCAGGCGGCATGTTTCGGCGGGCTCGGTGCCGCGGGGCGCGCGCTACGTTACCACCCGGCCACAGGAGCGATAGCGGTGCCGGTGCCTGGCAGCAGTGCGGGCCTGGTATCCGGGCCGTGCGCGTACATTGGGGGCGGTGCCATCTCGGCCGCCGGGGGCCGCGCTAGCGTTACACAGGGGGCCTGTCTATGACCATACTAAGTTGTAGCCTGGAGGACGCATCATCCCTTGCGGATTGACTGCTGTTGTGTGATAAGCCTTGTCCGTGGAACAATATTGCGTGCGTGGGGTCTGGCTAGTATAACTATGGTTGTGACCATGGGGGGGTGGGGTTGCGTATAGACACGGAGGGGCTCCGTGGGCCGGGGTGGTATTTTTGTAATGCGGCGCTGAGCGGGCCGAGAAGTGGGTGACTCGAGGACCGGCAGGCGCTAGGTTGCTCTGATATTTACCACAGAGATCTAGAACCATACTGCTGCACGCAAAAGAACCATACCGGGCACCCGCTGGCCGAACCTCTCGCAACTCGCGGACATGGGGCGCTGCAGCCTAGCTGGCTTGTGAACGGTAGGCGTGGGTTTGTCCCGTTTCCATACGTAGATACTAGGCCGTGAGGGCGGGTGTACTAGTCGCGCCTCATTGTGGTAAGACGGGGTGGGGCCGGGAGCTTGAGACGGGGTGCTTGTAGGGCGTGGTGGGCTGTCTTGTAAGTCTAGGCCTCAATCACGGTACTTTGGTGGATGCCTGGCGGTGGGGGTGTACTTTATGGGGTGGAGCATATGTTTGCAGTAACAGCGCTGGTAGAAATTGACTCATGAATCATCACTCGGTGCCAAGACCGTTGGCACCAAAAAAAAACCTTTTGTTGTTGTATTTATTAGCTTGATACCTTGAGTGCGCTTTGTTTATTGAATACATAAGACGCTACTTGGGTGTTCTCAGGCCATGATTCTGCGGTGTGTTGACTTGCGGGCGTGTGTAAGTGAGTCATGCATAGCCTCCTAGTGGCAGGTACTGTGACAGGTGTGACGGGTGTGCAGGCTGGGGATATGACACCGATATAGTGCATCTAGTGCTTTTACTCTAGAGTTGTGTTTAGTATGTGGGGTGTGCTTGTAGTGGTTGTGGTGCTGCGGATGTGTACATGTGCTTCGGATATCGATGTGGTGAGGGCTAGGCGGCGCCGGCGTGTGTATGGTTTGTTCAATTGGGCAGAGATAGGGGAGGGGGGGGCGGATATTAACAAAGTGAGCCTCAGGCAAAGCGAGAATAATACTGCCCACACAATTCGAAAGAGCACACAAGCCGAGATATAAGCACCTATGTAGATAGAGGGACATCTAGTTTTCCGCGTCTTGACTAACATGATACGATCTTGCAACGGCCAAGTTTACAAAGTTCAAGGAACAGCCATGTATCGATAACCAGATATGTACCCGGGGGTGCCGGAAAGTGATGCAACGATCAAATAATCCGTATTCCTCAACAACTAGACTAGCTAACAGAACATAGAGCGAATCTATAGCAATTTAGAAGCTGGGGATGATAGTTATGGTAAGAGTCACTATGAATAGCTATTGCTTCTCCTTTTATTACGGTCATTTGTCACAAGTTGTCCTTTTTCAGGCTAAAAACCCCAAATCAATGATCTGGAAAAATGCAGACTCTATTCTAGAGACTCATATAACATGTGTATAGCTAAAATATCCATCCTGCCTAAGCATTGTGTTATGTTAAAAAGCCTTTCCGCGTTGCTAGGTTAAACGTTGCATCACTTTCCGGCACCCCTGGGTACATGCCGTATTCTAGCCCTACCCGTAGTATTATATCATTATATAGTCATTAGAGTATAATGCTCTCGACTACTGTGATATCGATGCACCTCTATAGCTAACAATGCTTTACTATAGCTTCAAACTTTCGCAACATGCATGCAAACACCATTCCCGCAACTATACAATATATCACATTAACCATAGTCGGAATCTTCTTCTAAAACATAACGATACCTAGTTGCTAACTACCATGTACCTGGGTAATGGTGGACACGAAGACCCAATGTCCCGAGCTAGACCTCGTCCCGAAACCTCCGAGTGATACCGGGTGATCCTAAATAAGGCACCCCCCCCCCCATTTTTTTGCCAAGAATTTCTGGTCCCCTGTTTTCTGCCAGATGTTATTAAGAATAAAAACCTAGATTTGTATACAAATTCTTATTTCAGGTCGGGGTTGAGTTGAGCTTATATATCTCGGGACCTCGAGACGAGACTTAGTCCATGATAGTCTCGTCTTGTCTCGTACCCATCAGTCGTCTCGGGGGTTATACTTCCCTTCCTCCCCCCTCGAGGTTTCTCTCCTTAGGTTTTTCTTGGGGCTATTTAGGTAGGTGGTCCTCTCCACAACTAACAAGTATATACAGCTTTCTGTACCATAGCTGGAGTCTTCAACGAGAGTTTCTTTTTGTGGATGGATGTTATTAGCCCCACTCTCTAACTATGTGCCTTATAAAGAATATTGTATTGTGTACTCAGTGCTCTCTATAGTCCCATGCCGTAGTCTCCCGTCCTGTGATATTCATGCCACTCTTTCTTTCCGTCGAGTGGGCCGAGTGATTAACCATGAGCCAAGCCACACTAGAATCTCATAACGAAGCCGATATACCTATTCATTAGCGCTACTATATATAGATGCGAGCTTTCATGATTAGATGGTGAAGGTGCACGGCCTATGGCCGAAAAGTAGCTGCTACCTTCATGTTGGGCCTTGTGGTGCATGGTGTCGTGGGCCGGATCTCCTACCAACCGTTCCGCTGGTATCTTGCTAGTTTTCGGAGCCGGTTATAGCCGAGGATAGAGGGGTTTGATCTGGAGACGTCTCGTACCATAGATGAAACTAGCTCAATGTTTTCCCGAATAATTTTCTAGTCATCGCGGGGGGGGGGGGGGGGGGACTGGAGCGCCCATTGGAGAGTTTGTGAGTTTGGAGAGTTTTTCTTGGCGAGCCTTGAGAAGAGTTAAGGTTCATTGGAGATACATGTATTTAAGGTTGAGATACATGAATGTACAGATACATGTACATGTGTGCCCGCTGATATCATGTAACGTCCTAGTGCGGGGTATTTTAGGAGTGTGCGTATAAATGTGCTGGGCTAAACGCGGGTACTAACTACGTCACGACCGGCCTTTCTTCTCTTCGCTCCTTCTCTACACACCAACATCACAATCACAATCCTTGCTTCTATCAATACCAAATCTACCAAGACACACCAGTTCTATCTTCAGTTTTTTTCCCCCACAATCCCCCTACTCAACCTTGTGCACGCCGCTGTATACGCCTGACATGCCGCGGATATGATATAGCGGCCGCCATCACCCCCAAATCTAAAAAGGTGAGTTGATTTCTCCCCGCACTGTGGGACCTTCTTACACGTCTCTAGAGATATAGTTTTTCAACTAACCCCCCTCCGGTATCATCGACCGAACAGAATTTTAACACATCCGCCAAACTTGCTCGGTTTTCCCCTTGCGCGGCTGCCCGGTCACATAGTAGTGGGCGGGTACCGCTCGTTACTGTCTTATCTCCCAGCAAAACCTTACTTTATACATACCTAGCTATGGGCCCTGCTTTATTTCACCCTGACATTCTAGCCGGCCGGTCCGATAATTTCTTTAGATTGTCTCTTTACTTTGAGATAGATAGGGACATTTCGACTGGATTGGAGGCACTGATTTATAGGGTGGACTTTTGAGTTTCCCATTATTGGGGCGGAATTCTTCCAGAAAGTTCTCCCGCCCCCAATTCATGCTAAAGCCCAACGAATCGATCAGTCAACGGTCGGTGTTTCAACACCAGGAAACACTCTGCGATTCATTCGGTAAATCTACAACATAGCTTTCGGTGGCCACAATCTGTCGAGGTATTTGATGTATCTTAATCGCTTTCAACAAATTGGCATCATCAAATATCACGCGGTATATAACACCACCACGCGGGGGGGGGGGCTCCCTTTCCACAGGATCGACATAACTTACATTCATACCATTGAAATTTATGTTTGTGTTTTATTTAGTGGGTGTGGGATGGGTCTTAGATAAACAGAGTCTCCTATACCCCCAGGGTATCGGACACTAACTATCACTCGACCACACATAAGTGACAAATGCGTCAAGCTCGGGCATTCGTTACCTGTGTACTTCTCATTACTGAAACCCTGTGTTGAGAACGCAGAAAAGGCCCGTGCTTCAATAACCTACTAGCTATCACCTCTTCAGCGGGAAAGCTCTGAAAACGGTCATAGTATAACAAATAATTAATGGCAGTTAAGAAGTTGTGGCTGTCGATAGTTTCTGGCCTTCAGGGACTCTTCAAACCTACTGGACCTGGGAAGAGTCACCTATCTCAGCTGATCAGACATATACCATTCTGTTTTTGCTCAAGCGAAAAATCGCGGTATGAGGACCATCCACAAAACTACCGTGTATACATGGGCATTCGGCAACCTCGAAGAATTCTCACAGGCTAATCAATCTATTTAAAAACAACCTATTATATAATTATACGATACAACTAGGCATGTCGCAGGTACCAACATTGCAATATTATGAGAAAAACGATAATCGTCGTCCTTACTGCGCTAAACCTCTGGGGCTCGGTTTGGCACCAAATCCCTTATTCTTAAACAGGGTATGGGTCGAGCTATTTTCACTCACTGAGTGAATATATAGATCCAACCAACTCCAATTGAATATTTTCCTGATGGGCCATCAGTGGACTACTGATATATATATGGTGCTGCAGCCGGGGTTTTCTGCGAACATATCTAGACGTTCTCTTCATGGGCCCAATATGCAAAGAAGATCAAAAGACCCAGTTTAACAAAGAATTAAGTTGACAAGATTTCCCTAATGGCGAGCCTCGGGAAAATGTGCCTATAGATATTCTTGACTGGCGTATAACAGTCACTGGAGCTCGTGGCTTGAGTAAAGAAATACAGCTACATGTTAAAAGTCCTGTCACCAAGACTATGGGATCGAACAAGGAATACTATAAAGAGCGTAGCAGTCAACTCGACTACCAATCTTTCTAAATATGATTGGAAGTACAAACTAGTAGAAATAAGGATCCTAGTCGTACTGGAATATCTATCGCAATGAGCCGGTGTTGAAGGTAAATTGTACCAACTATTTTGCAGAATACGTCTCGACTACCAGAAGATAAACAGGCGGTACTATGGCTCTTAGAAAACATACGGGTATCGGTAACTATGTACAAACATGATGATAATGGCTGAAGTACGTGGCAAGTAAAGAGGCTATTTTTGCCGATATGCAAGACCTCGCGCGGATATAAGCTTTACCCCAGGCTGGGGGTGTAGATTCCGTGGGTTCCTTTGCTGTTCCTGCTTTGCATAAACCTGTTCTATCAGCTAGACTCAGGGCCGTTTTTTGGGCGACAACAGAGCTAGAACTATATTTACGCTCTGATGAAGTATAAAACCATCTTTAACCGGAATGCTTAATAAAGTGGAGTAGCGATAATATACCTGTGAATTATGTACGTGGGTAGTTTGACAGGAGCCTCAATTCACCTATAGCCATGCACTCACTGAGCACTTGAGAGTAGTTGTGTGGTTCATTTCCGTGCTGGCCTGCGATGCGGTACAGGGATTGGTTGGGAGACGAGAAGATTAATATGGGTGTATATAGATTCAGGATCTAGGATATATATTATATGTATCTGTCTGAAGGGATATTTAACCGCTTCCAAGCACAATCCCGAAACTGATACCCCCGGTATAGTGTTTGCTAGGCCTATTCCCCGGGGCCAATGGAGCAATCAAGGAAAACAAAATTTACGCCGCCTTACGTACAATTCCTTTATCCTGCAAGCTCAACGTCATTACAAAGAGCTAAATGCAACAAGGTTAGCTTCTCTTCGGAGAGGGTAAAAATCCTCCCGATAATACGGAAAGTTAGACACCGGGGGAGGTTATTACCTCAACTAAGTTAACTTTCCCCCTCCTGATCTGCTTCATCGTACATCACTCGTTCCGTTCTTCCGCAGCGCATACATATGTATATCACTGGACTACCAAGCGTCTAATGTACCATGTACAGCTAAAGATCTTCGTGTCGGCAATTATTTATGGAAGAATACCTAATAATGGTTATTCAAACCAGCCGTCTGCTCTGCCATCGATCTCGGCATATCCCAGTCAATATCGAAACGCTACTCTATCATGCCAACTATCGAATAATATGTGGGAGTAATGTACTTCATTATATGTAATGCGCCTTTAGCCACGACTTTAAATTGGCATGGACAAAAAATAAAGCTGTTGGGTAAAACGCCACTCAAATAAACAACAAGGAAACTGTCCTAATTTGTGTCTGCATTTAAGCAGCTATATACATTAGCACTTCAGGTCCGCATTCCAGCGAACATTGATTTTAGTTTTAGTCACTGATGCACGTCAAAAAATATATATAATTGAGTGATGAGATTTGAAGCTGGCCACGGCCAGATTTGTTGCCAAGACAAGCGAAATTGCATCGTCGAAGTCAACTTCCGAGAGAAGAAAATATTGGAGATATCCTAAAGTGTATTGGCCTGCTCCATATATTCCAGGTTATCGCCAGAAGCTCGTGGACCCAATGTACCAAGCCCGATGGTAGTTACTCTATATAGCTATGTATCCTGCAAGTTTGGTCGAATATTAAAGCTTACTGAAGCGTCGGGATTTTAACGCGTTAAAATATTGTATACCGTTACAGGGAATTTTCTCCTCTCAAGCATATTAAATAGGAAAAGATAGATTGACTTATATTGATCGATGATCATGCACATTAATCCTGAATTGATGTGCACAGCGGTGAGTTCCTTAATCTAATACATGTCCCCTAAATATGAAAAGGCCAATAAAATGCCATGTCCACGGAGACGGTATGAAAAATCTCCGTAGCGAAGGAGAGTCATCTTGCATATGTATGTGTCAAAGCTTCTCATGGGACAGTACGTGCGCTCTCTTAGCAGAATGCACGGTAATTAATGATGAAGATCTAAAGTTTATGGCTGATGAGTTTTCATCCTTCCGAGTTGTCCCAAGACATGTAGTTTACAGTCGCGTACTTTTCGGTCAATGGTTTTACATCCATCCATACTATCGGTACATACTACTAACAGCAGTGATTCATTATCGTAGCTACATGTATCCCTTCATATTTAGGTCTCGGGTTCCATAATACCAGAGGAAAAACGATAGGAAACTATTCTTCGCCAAAAAAAATTCCTGTCCAGGGCCACATAGTCACTCCTGTAGTGCCAAGCCAAATCGTTCCTGGGACAACGACACGGATACTTGCTGACTGTCACATCCATGTCCCTGTCAACAACGGACCGTGTGTCACAAGCAATCACTCGCCTGCGCACAAGGAACGGAATGAATGCCGTTACACCAACAAACATCTCGGAGTCACTTCCTATTGAGTTCGAAGTAGATATAAATAAACACTTCGGTTCTGAAGCAATTGTTTATTGCAGCGCTGATCATTTCTACATGTATCTACTCTTTTTCTTACTTTCTTCTTTTCTATAGCTTGAGGGGTGTTTACTAAGTAATAATCATGTTGGTAGTAGTAAAACAGCAATAATAAGGTTTCGAGTCTACGATCACAGCCCAGGAACCAAAAGATTTTTTTTATGATCAATTGCAATTGAATTATAGATACTATAAAGAGAGTTCCAGTCCAAGGTAGACCAAGAGTGACCCCGCTTTACCACCGCCATTCCACCTAACAACAATAATAAGAAAACCATAAAAATCCATCCCCCTCATCCCTTCCTCGTTGCCTGTTACATATTGATTTTCCACTCAAGTTACAGCCATCCGCAAGAATAAAGAAACCTAAAACCAAAAGATCGTCGACTATCCCCTAGCTAGTATACTCTATACTGCAGTAGCCACCCCCAAACACTAGTACAGTGTGCGATCTAGATCTGTTTAGAGAATCAAACCGAACAAGCTGCAGCAGTAGCAAGTAGCGCCTCCGAGAAGGGAGATAAGAAGGGTTACGACGAGACTGAGCAATCCATCGATGACGAGAGCAAGGACGATGAGAAGACCGTTGATCGCAGCCTTAAGCTCAACAAGAAGGGAGGCAATAAGGATGATGAGAAGGGAGAGGAGACCACCGACTATAGTTAATCTGTCAGTATATGAAACTTATGAAAAATGAGCAGAAGGTGAGGAAAACATACGAAGACCACACTTTCCGAGCAAGAAGCTAAGCGCAACATTGATGGCGATGATAATCTCCACTACAAGTTTAACAATGATGCTGATGACACCGGCAGGGCACTTCCATCCGCTAGGGATAGATTGCTTGATTGGTCCGGTCCACTTGACAATGATAACTGCGCACTCCTTCTGCCAGCCGGTGATGTCGGCGCTGGAGCAGCTTCCACTGCACTTGTCGGTCCACTTTTTATGGCAGGTGTCGAGCTCAGTCTTGCAGCTGGTGAGGTGGCCAGTGATGGTATCGCTGGTAGCGTCGCGGATTGCGAGCTCTGGAGCGGGAGCTGCGACGGGGGAGGCAGCAGCAAAGATGCCGAAGATAGCCACGACGGCAGAGAGAATGAATGAAGTGCGCATATTGACTACTGGTTGTGGTGGTAGTGGTCTTGGGAGGAGGAAGAAGATATTAAAGTGAGAGTAGTAGTGGTAGTAGTGAGTGGTAGTGATGGTAGGCGGATGAGGAGTGAAGAGCGAGGTGAGGAATTGACTGATGGAGGAGATTGTTGAGTCTTATATAGAGAAAATCGAAGATGTAAGGTTAGTAGGTTAGTATTTTGATTGTCAGTGCGTCTCCCGTACGGACATCCAGCAAGCTAGTCGGAGTTTCCACCTAAGTATCTCGATGCAGTATCTCTGCCCTGCTCCCTCCGCCCCCAACTCTCTCCCCCGCGCCCCCTGGTGAGTTTGTTCAAGGATAGACTTTTTTTCATTTCTTTTTTCACACTCTCTTTCTCTCTATCTTCGATGCGCATACATTCTTTTTTCCTTTCAAATGCCGAAATTAAACCTGGAACAAACAGGAAAGAAAATATTTATCTCTACTACTATCCCCTGCCGTAGCACAGAATCTCTGCATATAGACTGGAGGAGTTGATTTTTCTTTGCTGCTTTTCTCGTTTTTCTTTTCAATTCCTTTTTTGGGAATAAGGCATTGGTTTTGATGAAGTCGGTGGCGGGTTGATCTTGTCTGTTCTCTTTGACATGCAGGAGCAAGTAATTGTAACTATCCAACTGGCTGGCTATACAGGATACGTCTGTATACCATTGATCCTCGTTGAGTTGCCCTGCCTACAAAAATAATATTTCACTACAATTGCAGGTATACTGTATCATACCTAGCTATCTAGTATACCCTACACTCTTCTATAGCTAGATCGGTCCCATAGCCTCTGGATTTCAAAGATACAAACATTCACAGAATACTCGGAGGTACACGGAACTGCCCTCTCCATGCACTTCCCAGGGGGGTCGTGGGTTGGGGGTCGGAGGTAGGGAGTTAAGTGTAGGTACGGCACTCTATCGATATCAACCCAACCTGCCTACTACTAGTAGCTTTCCCACCTCCCGAGGGAAAGCCATGGCCAATCAATTAACACTGCATCCACTATACTATAGCAAGAAAGCATAGCTGCCGATCCGATCCCAATAGATCATCGTCCCAGGGGCGAACAGAAGAAAAAAAGGGGAGGGGTGTGTGTGGTTCTATCATTGGCTTTTTTCTCCTGCGCCATTTTTAGTTTTGAGGGTCTATTGTGGATACCTGATTGTTTTTCGATTCTTTTCTCTAAGTAAAGTTTTAAATATTGTCTTTCATTATTCTCTTTTTTGTTTAGGCGTACGTAGGGCTTAGTTAGTTCTTAGGAGCGCCGGAGTATTATTGCGTTTTCTTCCTAGTGGAACTGAGTCAAACGGTCGCGCGCCGGTACGGTACGTACGGCACCCACGAATATGAGACAGACAATGGGAAGTTAAGCCCGTCTCCACCGCATGGAGGGAGGGTGGGCGTCGGTTTGTAGGGTATAGCAGTACTAGTGTCGGTGGTAGTGGTAGCAGGACGCAGGTTGATGGTGAGTGTGCGCAAGCTAGAAGCCCCGTGGAAGACACACGGACACCGTAACCGCGCGCGGGCCTACCGTACCTACAGCTATGCTACTAATACTAAACCACAACATACCACTCCCTACTAACTAAACCAACGAACTAAACCATCTAACCAGCATCAACGCCGCCAATCGGAAGAGTACCTCTAATGCGGTGTCTCGGACCGAAATGCTTTCGGGTTTCGTACCTGGCAGAAACGGCTCCTGAGGCTGGCTGTCATAGCTACTGTCGTTCACGGGCTATTGACGGACATTGGGTGTTGACAGACATGGGCCTTTTGACCAATAATTGGAGGCAAAACTGGGCTTGGGTGTCTCATTTTCCGCTTGTCCGTCAACACCCAGTGTCCGTCAATACCCCGTGGACAACAATACATAGCTTACATACATGTATACTAGTACTTAGTGGGTTATTATTTTGTTTGCGATTTGTGGGAGTTTATTTCCGCCCCCGTTTTGATATATTTAGTCCTTCACTGAGCGATTGCAGTAAGAGCAGTGCAGTGGTAGCCAATATCATATCTGTCCATCAAACTAGGTAGCTGGTTTATTTGTGTATCCTTCTTCTCAGCTGAACTAAATCACGATTATAATTAAAGGAAGGGAGCCACGACGGTCCGTCCCTCCGATAATTAGTTGGTGACTTCAAGATGACGTCTTTCATCGTGTAGCTGTTGGGCGGTCTGGCCGCTACACATAGTTACGATAGGAAGATGCCGCTTGCAGGCAGGCAATCAGCAGTCAAGCTTTACCTGCCGGCCAACGATCAGGCAATCCCTCTCGAGCTGCCTGGGTGAAGGTAGGTACACCCATCCCATCCATCCATCCCATCCAGTAAGTGATAGTAGTACAATTGCAATACTCTCCCCTGCCCCTCCTCCCACCCGTATCCCGGGGAAAGGCAAAGAGCCTAGAAGAACAAGGAGCATGATTATCAAAACCTACAACCCTCGGGAAACAGGGATTCCAGATCTCAGGTAACACACTACAACTAGGTTAGTTATTATTCAAATTTTGTGTATCGGATAATTATCCGGACGATCATTGTCTTGTTTGGTAAGCGAGAGGGGGGAGATTTTAGGCAGCGGTGAAGGTATCAGTTGCTTTGCCATCAGGGAAGATGCAGGCCTTTAGAGGCGTGCGGTGTGTGGTGTTCCAGAAGTAATTAATTGTGAGTGAGTGAGACTCCGCTCCATGGGTGAGACAAGTATTTTACTAGTAATTGTCTTAATCTGATTATCTCGCTTCTTGGCATCGCAACAGCATGTATATAATATTGCTACTAATCTAAGAATAACCTCTCCCTTCCCCTTTAGCCACGCATCCCTGGAACAAAAATGTTCCACTCGGCCTCGGGACGCCACGGCTAGATCTCGGTGCGCTACTGACAAGCGGTGGGAACTTGCTGGTTAGTCACATACATGTACCTACCGGATATCGGGATGGGTTAAGCTGGTAGAGTAGAGCAGGTAGGAAATTGTAAGCTTGCGGAGGGTCAGGCAGGGATCAGGGTTCATGGGGTGTATTTGACTGTTTCCGTATAAGGTGCATAATATCCGGTGCTATTCTTTTAAACAACATTACGACAGCGACGGCGACGACAAAGACCAAAGTGCTTCCGGACGTATCCCAATTTTTCCAGAAAAAAGATGCGGTCAGAGCTAGAGAAATGTGGGCCTTCTGCCCACACTTGTCACTTTGTTTCTATCTTCGATGGAGTGCAAGAGGTTATGCACTCTAGAGTGGCTCGAAAGCAAGATCTAGGTACATACTCTACTCTACAATTGCGCAACTTTCCCCCTTAGGGCGTAGATCTCCCGTGCAACAATGACCAAGACCTGTTTTAGGGGCGATGTGTAACTGTGCTCTTTTTTTTTGACAGCCTTGACAGGTAACGCATAGGCCAAACTACCGATATAGCCGAAAACCTGTGTCACGGTGCAGATCTTATCAACTGTGAGCTCGAGAGAAACTACCGTTCATGCACTGATCCGGGCATTGAAGGTGGTGACTATCACCACTCTGGCAAATCTAGGGTCGGTTTACGGCGTAAGCCACAGGAACTGATTAAGTGGCTTGCACTGTATATCTTGCCTGAAACCACTACTCTAGAGTTTGTCGGTGCGTGCCGGCAGGGAGCACGAGTGAGTGCGAGCGAAGCTACAGTACATACATGTATATGTACGGAACCCAAAGGGTTGGCTCCCCCAACCCCGCCCCCCAAAAGCCACCCGCGGAAATTTGAAAGTCAAGTACCCGAATCTATGTATGATAGATTCTGCTAGGGAGACGGCTAGGAGATGAAGCATCTGTAGGTACAACTTGCTCTCGGCTAGTCGATCCCTCACCCTCGGGCACCGGGAGAAGTGACGGCGCGCGGCTCTTCGTGATATTACATGGGTATCGTTCTAGGAAAAGGTACCTGTGTGGCAACGCAACAAGGCCTCACCAGCTTGCTACCGCACTCTACAGGCTCCAATTTATGGAACCAATGTCAGAAAAATTAATTCTAGGCTCTCACCAAGGTCCTCCGAGCTTTATGAAAATTTGGAGTTTATCGGTTGTTTGGTTCGTCGGAATAAGGATTTGGCTGTGCGGACGGTTTTCCTAGAACGACACCCACATGATAACAGTAATGTATACATGTATACGTATGTACCTACTACATCTACTCAATTGAAGTACATGTAAAAAACGGGGGCGGTTGCGGTGGAAAGGCGCTGCTCTTAGCTTTTCGGCCCCCATATTAGATCAGAGACTCAAGATCGATTGGGTCGGGTGGTAGTTACATATACCTACTTGCCATGTCTCAGTCTCGGTCTTGCGCCTAGTCTCACTTTCGAGTTTCGCTACCGACTGATTACTACGCTCGGAGAGATCGTATGATAATCAGCTATAGCTGGTCTGAAGGGAATAGTAGGAGTATCGGTGTCTCATTGTCGTCCGTCGTTTGACTCGAATCATGCGAGTTTCAACTGCTCGTACACTGTATTGTACTGTACTGTCACGGCGTGGCCTTGTGGTATGTGAATTCGATTGACAATACATGATTGAGGGCAGCACGTGGAGGGTAGTTGCAGGGGTGAACCTTAACCATGGACACAGATCTGAAAGACCATGCATATGATCGTCAGATGTTGTGTGTAGCCGAATCAGGCTTAGTATATTGTTACTGCCTTTTTGGCTTGGGAGACAAACTGCCTCCAAGTAAACAACCACCATACAAGCTCCCACAACCACCAAAATCATCGAGGCCTAAGTACAGTTACATGTACAACCATAATACTCTGCGAACTACATGTAACTAACTCGATAACCAGCTCAAGTGACGTCTGTATATCAGTCGGGGCTGTCAGCTTCCGGTGAGCCGCGCCGTTCGACGTCTTCAATATATCAAACCCCCTAGGACCTGGTAGCAACAGGGTCTTTATCTGAGCACACTCACGTCCGTGTCTTCCGATCTGGGCTTGGGTGTGTACCAATCGGGGGCGGGGCTAGGGGTTGGATCAAGTTGGGCTGGGCTGAGGGGGGTGGGGGTGGGGGTGGCGGTGGGGGCGGGTGATACTTGAGATATCACTCGACTTGCTCACTTTAAGGGAGATAGTGTTTCGGTACATCACTAGGACCTCAATGATCCGGCAGGACAACTATTAATATCAAAGCGGTGTGCGGGTATAGTGTAGAGGATCTAAAACTGGCTAGGCTATAGGTTTTAAAATCTCTTTTTTCACCTCTTTCTCAATTTTGCAGCGAGACATGTTGGTGATGGAACATGCATGAATGTTCTGCATGTGAACTTCTACTACAGGGCACGAAGGAGCCAGAAGTTGGCCCCCGAATTTTAGAGATATTTTTCATAGAAAGTGATATATATATCTGATTCGCGGTGAGCCGGGGAGGTGGCAGGGGGAGGGAAGGAGAGGAAGATTATCGGTAAGTATAGAGAAATGATATACCAGGTTCTACAATCGAGGGAGCCAAGAGAGCACTGACCCATGATCGTTGGTTTTTAGGACTGGTATTTGGTAGAATTAAAGGGCACCTGGACGGCGATGTGAATGGAAGCTCCGGATACTCTGATCATCACGATAATTACCGTAATAGAAGTAAAGATTAGCCCTCGGGATCGCGATTTGAGGATCTCCGGACCAGTCCCACTTAGCCAGGCGGGGAGCCTTGGTAATTGCCGGAGGAGATAGTCTAACGGTACATGCTTCTCGTCATAATTGTTGAGTTTTCAGCCCCCGCATTTTACAGTTCTTCACTCGGCGGGAGGGGGGAAAAGCAAAGAAAACTCATCAATGCTCACTATCATTACCGTAAAAAGAACGCCACAAAAACAAAATGCAATTAGTCCCGTATGTACAAGGGTCTGGCATTAAGTGAATGAACAAAATTTGGAGTTTGACAGGTGAGAATCCGTTCACTCACTAAATCCCAGAGCCTTGTACAGCGGTGGGTAATAAGTCATCGGACGATATAGCCACAATTTTGCCTGCAAACGTGTATTTTGTTGGCGTTCCGTCCGATGACTTATTACCCACCGCTGTACATATATCTGTTACGTACTGGGTACACTGCTTCGGCCGGGGGAGATGATCATTGGCTGTTCTGGCTGTCAATACATGTGTGTGCTGGAAGTTTTTGTTTTCTCCGATTTTAGTTTTTTTGGGTCGGTAACAATCGTGCCGGATCCGCAGGTTTGAGAGGAGATATGACCGGTCACAGTGTAACTCCCATGTGTTTGGTGGGGATGACCATGGTTCGTACATACTACGCATGCGCAAGGTTGGTTATTGAGGAGAGAGATGTTGTTGTGGGCTGCACTAGGACCCTGGAGATTTCTCTGCCACAATGTGGAACCTGTTTTACCCAATCGCATTTAAAGCTTGGTGAAAGAGGCGCCAGAATGCCGGGGTAGGGAAACTTTCTTGCTCTATCTACGTATAAGTGCTGGCCTTGATCACTGTGCTACGAACATGTAGCTATTAATATTGCTTGGCCGTGATTATTTTGGGTCAAGTGCATACTGTGTACGAACCCATATTCCCGTATTCGACGAACACAGTGCGTGGCTTATATACTCGCGACCAGCAACAAGAACCCGAATATGCAGCTGCAAGTCTATGGCGTATTTTTGACTTCTACTCCAATGGAAATTGCAGATTAGGACGTGCATTTTCGGGTTCTTGTTGCTGGTCGCGAGTATAATGTGCTGCAGAGACGAGATATCTAGCTTATAACGTTATGAATACATCTATGTACATGTAATTAGCTAGTGGGGATTCGGAATTCCATTGGTGCCAGTCAGTCACTCAACTATTAGACTACGTATTGTACATACATACGTACAATACATGTGTGCCTATATGTAGCTACATTATATGGCTTGGGAATTAATTGGTGCCTTACTATTATTACTTGAGAAACAGCTAGTTAGATTAATTAAGACAAATTATATAGCTACATGTAGCTAACTTGGTCGAGGGCAGCTCCAACACGGCATCGGCCGGGGCAGGTTTCTTTAATTTGCATGCCTCGTCAGCGGCGGCGGCGGGGTTAACGCACCTACATCATCCCACCTACTCACTTGATTTGCCTGATTTCTAGGTGCCTGGGCTTGAGTGCGTTTGGCATTTATGATATTCGCTTAATGCTAATATAAGCCCGGACAGATCTTGGAAGTTAAGCTTAAGGTTTAGTTCTATGTGGGCCAACTATATAGAATATAGGAGTAAGCCCCCCTACTACTCGGTAAGATCAGCGACGAATTAAAGGGTCGTGTATTGCCCCCTGGCACCTTGCTTTCCAGTAGCGACATGGTCAGGGTTTTTTAAATTTTCTTTCGAAACGGTCGACGTTGGTCATGGTACTGCGCTGCCCTAGCTGACAATTGATATGCTGGTTATATTTTAGCTAGCTATGCATGGTCATGGGATATGTAATTGTATACAGGTTTCTGGAAAAAAGAATTGCGGGCATAGCGGTGGTATACTGAGATAATGTTGGCAGCTAGCTTGCATTGATTAATTATTCCAAGTTGAAGATTTCGGTGCGCTGCATTGGCATGACCTGTCGGATGCTTGCGTCGCCAGCTGACCCGGTTTTATTTTTGCCAGATGTTGTATTGGTATGTACGTACATTCTATACTGGATATCTGCAGCTGAGATATTGGTTTTCTTTTTTTCTCTCGGTAAATCAGCTATGGTGCAAGAAGGAATAGAGGGCGACCTTGTCAACCCTGTATGCACCACTTCAGTCAATTCTTTAATTGGCTCTGGGAAGCAAACATTGAAGAGCCTCACCTCTAACTCGACTTTACGGTTGTATTAAGGGCTACAATACTGAACTTGTGTGAACAGGGATTACAAAGTCGCCCCCCAAGGCCTCTCGCGCCATAGCTGACATGACCCTGCAGTGGTCGCCGGCCATTTACTAAGATGTGACTATGAGGGTAGGCTCTATATATCAATTACTATACTAGGTAGATATAGAGCACATACATCATGTCATTGATTAATAACAAACAACTAGAAGTGTATATATGTATACTAGTGGTTAGTATTGTCACATATATATTTTGATTTGACAAGCGTATACACGCAAACATAGCAGATCCTCATATATATCGGGATATCAAGCTACTACGGTACGTGAATATTATCAATCAGTCAAACTGTACTAGACGGCAAATTCCTTGAGCTTGAGACTCAGTACCGGGGAGATGCATAATGTTTTTGTTTGTTTTTGTTATCAAGTTGTGCCTTGATTTTTTTACCTCCTTAAATTTAGCTCCGCTGGAACAATGGACTAGGCTAGGCCTAGGTCTATCGTAGAAAAAGAGTACAACAATTGCAATCTATAGGCTCGGAAGCTTGTTCCCCAGCGAAATTCTTCGATCTCTCGTCAGCTACACCTAGGGAGGCAAGAGAGGTGTCAGTTACACCAGTAAAATTGACATTAATTAGCTGCACAGTTGTTACAGTTGAAGCCTGACGTACGTGTCATCCTAGCTAGAAAGCCACAGAAGGTACGTACTACAAGACGAAGCCACAATGTTAACTGTTGTCTTTTCATCCATAGAACGGCGTCTATGAGCAATGGGATGGATGAATATATTGCATATTGTTTAGATCAGAGCCAAGGGCCTGTGGGCAAGTGAAGGGTTTGACACCCCCGCTTCCCCACCATCTAACCTAATAATACCCGGCAGAACTCAGATTTCATCGGGGCCAACCCAGCTCAAATCACGGATTCGCCGAGACATCAAGGAGTTGGACCCACACCATCAGGTGGACCTGTCAAGACATCGATTATCACTCATATGGGCATGTTATCGTGGTGGGACTCTTGTTGTTTCGCAAGACCGCGTAGAAAGGTCGGCACTTGAATCCTCCAGATTATATTATAGGACATCAATATAGCCTACAATGCTACAAAAAAGCTCGCGGAAGCTAATTAATCCGATCAAAAGGTGCAGTTAAGCCAGCTAAGTTAAAAGCATAGAATAGTGTTTGGGTAGTGAATCGGTGAGATTAACTAAAAGTTTCTCGAGCGTGATGTGCACTGTATTCTCTATTATATGCATTAACAAGTTGTGGAGCGTGCGCGCGCGCTTGCAATTGTGAGTGATCATAGTTTATGTTGAAGCCTGCCAAATATCGTCATGTCTCAATTCTGTGGCTTTCGTGCGTGGCTTATATATACCGTGTTTCATGTTGGCAGCATTTAAGCATGTAGCCAATGACTACATGTATTGTGAGGTATGTACATATGTAGTACATGTACCACGTCGGTGGTCGGCACCATTGTCAATGTTATTAGAAGTTTTAGGCCAACCATCAATTTTGAAAAATGTTGGTTGCAAAATTGATGGTTGTGGGTAGCAAAATTGATGGTTCCATGCCGATCTCCATACAAAAATGGGTTCAAAACTGCTAGTTGCGGGAACCGTTTTGCTGGGTTGTTGGCCTAAAGTTTCTATTCAAGAAGCGTGACTTATATTATTGCATACTAGGGATAATGTTACTGGAATTGGTTAGTTATGAGGCTCGGCTAATTGTTGACTGTACTAAATGTACTGGGTATTGGCGGATTGAAGCCAAAAATCTCTTTTTGAACGACGGTATGTATGAATCCTGACCACTCTCCTCGCTTAGATGGTCACGCTGCCGAAAATCGAATTTTTTGGGGGGGCTGGACTTAGGCAAAGTTGGCCCCTAGCTACATGTATAGTGCCTCGTAACGAACTCGGTTCAAAAACATCGTCATGAACTCAGCCTGTCATAAACAGCAGTTTTTAACTATCAAATATCATATTTTCACTCCAAACTTACCCCAAGATTACCGAATTACCCTAACCCATACAAAAAATTCGGTTTACACCAATAACCATGACATTCAGCTTTCCTCGAGCCAGTTTTTAACCAGTTTAAAACTGCTTGTCAGTAACTCCCGAGTTTGCCACGGGCCCCTATACATGTAGCCTTAAAAATATTTTTCGTGAGAGTACTCTATGTAGGTACCTACATACATGCATACAGTCCCGGAAATGAGGGTAAAATTGCCTGAAAAGGACTTATGATTGGTTGAAAACGCGAGAATTATTATATAAGCGGAAATTTGATCTTGGCGAAGTGAGTATACAGTCGCAACTCGATATGCCGGATCCCTTCCTGTCCCGCACGAAATCCTCTGGGATTTTAATATTTTTACTGCAAAATCAATTTGCTATCCCGGATTTTTTGCTATCCCGTACGAGGTCCTTCGAATCTTGGCAATCCGGCATATCGAGTGACTGTAGTGAGAGATTTTCTACTATTAATTTCACATCCAAACAGTAGAATGGTCGCAGTGAATTTGAAATGATGCTTGGTACGTCGAGGGATTTTAGTGGTTGTGGCGGTGTTTATTGAAAGACATCTAATTAGTGAACTCAAGCATTTGCTCCGAATATTTACTCACTACCACTGCATAATTGGAAAGGGATTGGTATATTGATTCAACGGCCTTGCTCCTCAGGACCCATTCTAAAATCTTGTTCGCATTCATTTGGAGATCAGGCGGTACATGTCACTCCACCGTTGCCAGGAGCTTCGAAGAACGCATCCATTTGAGAAACGCATATATATATACCCGCCACTAGAATATAGTCTGCCATCAATCCTTTTGATCCCTACTTGTGGCCGTTCCGAAGATTACAATCTTAGTCTAGTATGGAAAATAACCCACCTTTGATACGTATATACGATGCAGTATTATTTCCTGAAAGTTATGATCATGAGCTGGGTGAGCAACCCAGTCTAAAAATGATACTTAAAGATCCCCGGAGTAGGAAGACAGTCACTATCATGTGAGGCAAAATAGCCCTATGGTATGTACAGCGCCTACCCAAAGGTTTTCGTGAAAGCCCGAAAGTAGGTGAGCCATGAAGTCCCGCACAGGATCTACCTAGCAACGGGGCTCTCCACTACAGCACCTTATTACACCTCAACCACTTCTTTTTAAAAATCTGAAAATCTTCAGAAGGCTTCTCCCGAGATTCAAATTTTTTTACCTGTGTTCATCAATGTAAAGAATTTTGTTGTGATTCTATATTGAGAACCTGGTTCCACTTAGTTTGGGTGGCAATTGGCCCTTTCACGGAGACTCCCGTTTTGAGAAGGAGGCAAACAGGCAAACAGATTAATGAGCCTAGGCCTACATGTAGTTACTCTACTACTAATCATGACGTTTCCGAACACGACTGCTATTGCATACCAAACAAGAAACCGCCTTTTTGTATGTCATGCAATATTGGTCGTGTTCGGAAACGTTATGAAATTATGAGTAGTCGCGTATACCAAAGTCAAGTATCCATCTTCTTGATTTGGGTCATCGAGAGCGCCTGAATGAAAACAGAAATATGAAGGTCTCTACCATGAATGCGCATACGCTCAGACAACTAGTTCTGCGTAGACCCGAGTGAAATTACAAGTTAGGTCTTTCCGAAAAGCACCCAGTGGCGAGCAGAGGGCAATATACCCCTCCTCTGATATGCGAGAAGGTTAAGATTGATAACACGTTGGTCCTGGATGGTGAGATCATATCATGTCGGGTGACATGACGTGACACATGCATCGCTTATTCATGGACCATCACTCGCGTCGAAGCAATGGATAGGCGCGTACTCTTGGCCAACAACAAACATATTGTATTAGAGTGTATTGGCCATCAACTTCCGAACCTAAATATTTACAATTTACCAGGTGAATATCGAATGTATCCACGGCTTATCCTTCGTCTGGCAAAAAATGCTGACCCCTTAAAAAAAAGCAAGTTCTTGTGTGGCTTTATAATTTACTAACAGATCTAGATCTTGTTGTCTCTCCTGTCAAGTGATAAATCTCCCATACAAACCCATGATCAACTCCTCTTTATAGGGTGGTCAGCATTGTCAGACTAAGGGATAGCCATTTTTCCGCAAACAACCTAGCCATCGATGCATCACAACTGCCGAGTAGCTACTCTACAAGTCGTAGCTTCATAGCGTTTCCGAACACGACCAATATTGCATGACATTCAAAAAGGTGGATTTGGCGCTTTTTTGTATGGTATGCAATATTGGTCGTGTTCGGAAACGTCATGAAGCTACGTAGAGTGCAATACTGAGCGCGTGCAGCCCCTAGCTATATATAGCTATATAGAATAGACATCAATATTACAGACTTTGCGCTTGGAGGTCCGGAGTCTTTTTTTGACAGACTTGGCATTAATTAGCCAAGGAATTATAGATCCAGCCTTGCAAATCGCGAAATTAGACCTCCACTCCTTTTAACATATACAGAATCACCAAATGAAGATATCTTTTCATCGGGACCTTTTTATGATAAAATTTAGATGAAAGTATACCTTGTATAAAATTTTCAAGAATTTGGGAACAGTGTTGATGGCAAAATAATCTATTTGCTTTGGGGTTGAGTTTCTTCTCTCACTAAAAACTGGTAACGCCGATCACTGTGGTAAGCAACATCTGGCTCCATATAATGCCAAGCTACAAGAGAGCTAGATGCATCCAGCGCAAAGTCTCTATTTCTATATCTACTGTATCTTTCCCTCAGATCGGATTTACCTAAGTTTATTGTTGCGGGGTCGAGTCTTATCCTATGGTTTGTCAATGCTGACACTTTTTTCGTGGGGCCAAAAGCCACACGAAACCCGAGCGAGGGATTGGCTGGAGATTGATTCAGATCCAATAATTGATAATGATTTGTTAGAACTAGCCACCCTTTTGACCCCACAAAAAGGGCTAGTATGTCTTGACTGACTATGGGATAATTATTGCCTAAGTAATTGTATATGAGCTTCGGTGCTACTATCAAATAAGTATATAGATATACCTGATATGCAATGTGCGATTTTAAGATTTTGATTGGCTAGGTATGAGAATTTGACAATTGCTTTTCCCTAGATTTAGTGATTGGGGTTGGTGTTTGTGTGGTGGCGACTCGGGTTTGCATTTTGTTAGTATTGGTATTGACAATTCGAGGTTCCCTTTTGTTAGTATTGATATTGATGGCTATTCGGAGTTATCTTTTTGTTACTATTGGTGGCGATTTGGGTCTTGCTTTTTGTTAGTATTGAGAGTGATATGACCTCATCTTGATATTGATATTGGTGGTTATTCGGGGCTTGCATTTTGTTAGTATTGGTATTGGCGACTATTATTGATATTAGGGCTTAACTTAGGTAGAGAGTGATGTTGCTTTTGTTGGTATTCAATCAATAAGTAATGATTGTCCTAATTAAATATAACCGAAGGCCGGGAACGACTTCTTTCTTCATGGAATACAAAACATGCTTACGAACCGTGAGATAGGTCCTTGATAATGCGTGAGTTTATCTCTTTAAGCTTAGGAAAAGGAACTTTCCAAATTAAAACGGCTCTCTGCATATTCCCACCCAAACGTCCGGGACTTTCCGCCTTGTATATATTGTGATAGGTAGATCAGCGTAAGCGATATTATAGTTAAGTTTATCCCCCGCGGAGGTCGAGTCAGCTCCCACATGTGAATAACCCCATCTTTAATTATTGTTCGTCATGGCCGGCCACAAGAGGCTCTCTTAATACCCCATCCGCATAGTTATGCCTCCGATCCTCGATTTAAAATCCAGTTTCCAGAAAAGAAGAAAATAGGTTTCTAGCGGCACAACAGATTACAACTCCAAGTGATGGCTGGAATGGTAATGCCATGATGGCGGCCTGATCTGACAGCCCCTGAAGTTTAAATTCACGACCAACCTTGGCTTCTTCTAATTATAAGACCTATATATTGTCAATATCATCACTATGCACAATCTTTCAACCATCAATCGATCATGGAACGCCCTCACTTTCAACTGTGACATCTTTCCATGCAGGTCTGGCCGAAATAACGAGCCAGGTAATCTTCCCGTTTATTGATGCACTGATAAGAACGCAGCTCTAACTCCGAGGTCACTCTCCTAATTTCTATAAGGGGATAAAGTTTTGGCTGGATGATGATATGTACACGTTAGCTAGCTATCGATAGATATATATTATTGACTAACGGCATATAAGTACAGTCGCAACTCGATATGCCGGACCTTAATCCGCCGGATCCCTTGCTGTCTCGTAGGAAATCCTCTGGGGTTTTAATTTTTTTTACTGAAAAATCACTTCGGATCTTGGCAATCCGGCATACCGGGTTGCGACTGTAGCCCCCTTCGTCAGTTTGTCTTCGGTGTAGATATTTCAGGCCTAGACGTCTAGCATGTCGTTTCGGGAGTCGGGTTCCGCACAAGCTGGGCCCCAACGAAGCCAGCTGCAGAACAGTAACAGTATCGGTGGTTGGACAATATTGATCTAAGAGAAATCGAAGGTCCAACATAAAGAGTCGAAGTATATGTGAAAGGTAAGATACATCTGGTCTAGAACGGATTCTAGTAACGGTGGCAATTTTTATCAATTATATGTAATCTGACATGGCGTGTTATATGCATCACGTGATTCGAGAAAAATGGCCTGATACATGTTTTAATCTGTCCAGCTACGCCCCTTCAATTGAGCTACCGGAGAAATGGAAGGCTAAGATCTATACAGATTCTTACTACCGAATCTTCCCGAGAGATTAGTTTCATTCTCCCTGGGGTTTTATTGTAGATGTATAAGCCTATTCGTGATGCACATGTATATTCTGTGACTTCCAACACTTTTTGACGCTTGAAAATGCGCATCAACGCGGGAAGAGACACTAATCTGCCACCAGAGACAGTCACTACACAGACAAACCGACGCGACAATGCAGGTATGTACTCGCTATCAACCATAAGAACCTGAAAATGCAGGTGCCGATAACAAGGATACTTTGTATGGACCAAAACAATTCTCCATACCAATTATCCCTGTCTCCATCACTCGCACTTTCAGGTTCTTATGGTTGATAGCGAGTATGTATGCAATCGGATACGGCGTCTCACAGGTCCTGTCTCAAAGATATTTCGAAAAGATTTTAATAGGTGATAAGCCAGCTTCATTCGCGATATTTTAAGGTGCAGATTTCTCAGAGTTGAGTGCCCATCAAACTGTGTATGATCCTCTCCTACTGAATAGAGAACAGCCGGTTTTGCATCGGAGAAAGGTGTCTTGGGGAAGGTTTATGATAGGCATATGATTGGCCTTGAGTCTTTCTCGGGGGTTGTAAACTAATCCTGTGTGTGACAATGAAATATCTCAATTGTATCTACCGTAGTATTCACCCCGTGTACTAGCATTTCTTTAACAGGAAGTGTAGCTGCGGTATCTAGTAAATCTAGTTCCCGAAAAGATGCAAGATTTCAAAAACTTATGGGAGTGGATCTTAGATCTCCCGTCTGCCTTGGTTCTTACGTCTCAGATCGATTAGCATTGTTTCAAGGGTCCTTGTTCTCCAATTGGTTATGGATTCATGGTTATATGGAGTACCGGCACATCACATATATATTCGTAAGCTATATTTCATATGACCTCGTATATAGGTCTAGGCTCCGGTAAATACCATGGAATCTTCCCGGATAAGCTTCTTGTCGGCTTGGTTATCCCTGCCCCGCCGGAGAGACAGCTAGCCAGTCAGCTACTCAACTCCGTCTAAACCAATAAGAAAATGTGGAGAAGTTGCGATATGCCCTCATTTCCCTGTTTTCTATTCAGTGTTAATTAACTGCAAGCAGCCGCTTAAATCAGAACATGGAGGCAAATCCTCTCCATACTTACCTAGCTATAGTGCTGTATTTTTTCGATAGTGGACTTTACCTCCAAGCTCCAAGCCCCAATAAAAGCATCCCTGTTTGCAGAATTTGGAATTTCAAGTTCCTATTTCATGGTGTTATGTTCGATGCTCGGCGGTGAAATCTTAATATAGAGATATGACTGTTTATCTGTGATTATGAGAGCGAACAGGAGCAAGACGAGAATTCAGTCAGAATGAATCGGGATATGTTTGACAAAAAGCTCACCGCCGTATTGATTCCCCTATAGATGTGTACTATTCACTTGCAGATTGTGAATATCATGCATCTGATCAACTACATAGAGTAATGTGTGTATCATGTACTGACAGGGTGTTCTGTCCACTCCACGCAGCTGGAGACAGGGGCTCATCCACTCACGATGATGCATTAGCGAACTGGTGTGACAACTGGCGAGGTTTTGAAGGTTCGTGATGGAACCATAGAAATAAATGAAACCTTGCAGTTGCCACCCTGTTTTCAGTCGCTCTGTTTGTTATAGGAACTTATATATCAAGCGTCATGACTGCCCGTTTTTGTAATTTAGATACATCATCGCTGGATTTACTGGCCGCTTGTGGACCTACGTTATAAACTTTATTATGGCAATATCTTAGGGCCATATAGACCTCCGATCATCTTTACTGTGAGATTGTATATATGGGTTGTGTTAGGTGCTAGAGGACTAAAGTACTATACACCCACACAAAAGAAGTATGGGAATTCCTAGGTTGTAATGCACCAGCTTCTTCAGCACGGTGATTCCAGTAGGGTTCCACGCTGAGTGGCCACGTGATCACATATATCCGGGAAAAAGAGTCTCGGGGAGTACTGGCTATATTTCCTTAGGCTTAGTGATAATAAATTTAGTATAGATCTTTGTGAAGATTCCTGGAATAGGTTATGCTTAATCTTAAGAGCACTTGCAATTGGCTGTAGTACATACCTGGCTATGGTAAGTACACGTGTGGCTATCTCGGGGACGCGGGGCTCGAGAGAAGCCGAATTCATGTACTGCACGGGTGATGGTAAGTCTGTAGATAGGTAGCGGTGCATCGTCTCAAGGCCCCCGAGTATTTGCTTGTGTATCACCGCCATCGTCTCAAGGTTTTTGAGAATTTGCTTGTGTATCACCGCCACCTGTCTACAGACTTACATGTACCTTCACCCGCGTAGTACATACAATATACGTACTACATAATACATGTATATATATATGTATACAATACAATATAATATTTATATATAGAACTTATAATTACATATACATATATAAACGCATATATATGGAGCTTGTAACAAGCACATGTACATGTATATGCCACATACACATACGCACATACGCGTAGATCGATACTAGGCATAAGGGTATTGTAAGAATGTCGCGTTGATATCGATCCTGATTACACATTGATTCCATATTTCTAACTCTGATATCTAGATATATCAACCAACAGCCTAGATTCGACCGAAGAATAGGAAATAGTGGTAACATATACAGTCACTGCATACAACCGATGAGTTAACAGCAGCAGTCGCAGAATAGGTTTGAATGCTGGGTATTATTTAACCGAGTGATACCCCGTGACCCCAGGATCTAGCTAGGATCTAGAAATATTTTATCTCGAAATCTCAGTGGTTGTAATAGGTTTATTTGTGTTTAGATTATGTATGGGAGTGAATTTGTGTGCAGGCTTTTTGGTTTAGTCTCTATCAGGTAACAATCTGATTCCTTTCCCTCATTCCCATATTGCCACCGTATTTCTGAAACTGTTTCGCGCCTCCTCCGGGTCCCGTACTAAGAGGTGGTCTTTCACCCCTGTATGATTTTGAGATTTTTTAAGTTTGGTGAATACGCTATATATGTACTCGTATATATTGAGAGAATTGGCTTAGAGTTCGTTGACTGATTTATTACTTTATTAATTGGCTTAGAGTGAGTATACTAATTGTATTTCGTTAATATCTAGTTAGTATTACGATTTTTTAGGGTTGGCCGGACGCCCGATCTGTTACAACCACCCAAATCAAATAGGCCACAATAACTAGACTTTTAAGTACCTGCAACTGAGCGCATATAGTATTAAAAAGGGGGTGGGATTACTATGGTATTTCATCAATACGCTACAAGAGTAAAGCGGTGAGAATACGGCCGCGGTATTGGTATAGTATTCTTCCTATAATACCGGTTTAATTTGGTATTCGTTACTAAATTCCGTAGTCCTATGATAGTAATTTCACTTCGTTTTTTCGTACTGTACTAAAACGTGGGACAATATATGCAACCATAGAGAATCATAGGAATACACCTTTTGACTTATTCTGTTGTGTTGCAAGGTAACGTTGAAGTTGCTCTCCCATACAAAGTTTGGTCCGCGGCCGGTTAATTTTGAAAACCCGCAAAATATCAAATATCACGGATTACCCACGAGGAGAGATGAATCTTAGATATAGAGGCACATCTACTGTACAACAAGCACCATCCGTAGGCGTTAGTTAATTAGTAGGTTAACTCCCTACTTACTTGAGAGCCTAGTTTTAAACTAGAACTTTAATTCTACTACCTATATGTATCTTGTGATGATATTAATGGTTTTCTTGAGATAAATAAATCTATGTAGGTTAGCTTTCAATTGGAGATGAGTCCATAAAATTATGATGTCGCTCTAGCTCTTCGCGTAGAACGTTATTTATTTATTGTTTTGTTTTGTTTAATTCATGACTAATTGCATGCAGACTTTCGTCTATGACAATGCTATTGATTGATTGATTACTTCGTTACTCGCATGTAATCTGGAGATTATATGATTATGACGAGACCACATAGAACGCTAGATAGTACTTACATGCACTATTTCGAAACAAAACACAGTGTAACTGCATATAATATATATCAACAGCCAGCGCCAATTGCATACGCAGGGGTGATAGATAGGCAAGAGATATAAGACATATCAATCATTGCGATTATTATAGTGATGTTCTTTGAGATGCTAGGGCTTGGTGAATGTAAATCTATCCTCACATCATCTCATTGTTGTTAATCGGACTATAGTAGCTGCCAGTACAAGCCGCTCTTGGGAGGTTGATGGATCCATTCATGATCCAAGACATTGTGAATGCTAAGCTTTTAGACCGGCAAGCGTTTTAGGGATAAGGTGATACTACTGGTGCCGATATTCCGATGCTGGTCAAGTTAACACGCAGATGACATGTCTAGAAGTTTCTGATGTGCGAAGCCAATTATGTAGCCAAATCTGCGAACATCTCGGTCCGGCGAGGATCTGTTCTCAGGACATGTTGGGTCACGTGGAAAATCTCGTCTAAGTGTGGTGTTCGCGTATAACTTGCTTGATTTTTACTATATACAAAAATAGACCCTTATCGGGAGGCGGGAATTGGTAGGAAAATAGAGTAGGGACTGACGGTTTGTGACCGCACCTGCCTGCTAGTTCCTGGGGGCGAACCCTTAGTACCAGCAATATGAACCCTAGGCCCTACCACACAAGTAGGCGCTGAGAATCTTGTTTAATGGAGCACATATCATTATGAAACCAGATCTAATTTGTAATCAGAACCTTGTTCTACTACATGTAAATCTCATTATATCGACTGGTTTACACCTATTTCTGTATGTACTTAAGGTATACCATTTAATGTTGTATATGATACGTCAGTACACCCATGTGTAGCTGAAAATCCCAAGAGCACGCACCAACCACCACCACAAAACCCATGATCATATAAGTTATAGAGAGCTGCCGTTGAGGAGAGGGGAATAAGGGTTGCGAGGCATATGGGGACCGCACAAGGTGGTGGTTTTTATATTTCATTTCTCTACTATCTATCTCTATAGCTATTCAATGTGTTTGTTTAGATATATTATTCAGTGGGACGTGGCCTGATTGCTATGCATATGGGGTGGGATCCGGGAATTTTCAAGACACGGGTGTACTTACACAAAATCCTATGGGTGTAGCCGCTCAGAGAGCATACGTCAATTTGGAGTATAGGTTTACTCTCCTTTCGTATTAAACACATGTACACGTATAACGTACATATCTAGTCTCGCCTATCACCTTTTATAAACTGAAAAATAGCTTGCCCGATTACTCTTGAGCCTCGGTCTCTCCCCCTACAGTTCTAACACAAAGCTCAGAGGTTTTGAATAACGTGGAGATGCACCCATCACATTTGCGTTATCCCACTATGGTGACCGGTGCGGAATGTGGACCAGACTTTAATAGCAAGGGCCCGACAGAGCAATCCCAAGGCCAACCCTCCCCGACTGCTGCTGCACAGGCGGTCCAGCAGACCTTCACATCGAGGCCCCCTGAACACCTAAGTCAATCCGAGTCCCTGCCTCGTCATACTGCAATCCAAAATCTACGAGGATTCACTCAAAGACCACCGTATCGGTTATCAGAAAGACGTGTTACTAGGCATTCTAGTACTTATTCATCGAATTCATCAAGGATGACATATCGACAGCCTCTAGACACACTTCCGCTCGAACACTACAATATTCACCCAAGTAGACAAAACCAAGGGGATCTCAGGAACAACACTGGTCAGAATTATCTTGGTCATTATACCCAGATACAGTTTGATAGCCCAATCCGAGCTGCGAGTGTATCACGCAATGATGTCCCTGCAGCTGGGGTACTGCATCTGGCTAGACTAGGATTACAGACATCTCAAGTCCCGGAGAATACAGATTCTCCTCTATCTTTAGGACTAATGACTTTCAGAGTTGAACCAAATGGAAATTCTGCTGTTGTTATCAGACATTCTGAAGGGTATTTCCAACCGGGTGAAGTGATCGAATCTCAGGCCGGGCTTGCATCATGCTTCGAATCAAGAGTGTGTCCAATATGCCAAGAAGAATGGATTTGGAGAGGATTTACTCCAGCAGAGATAGCTATCTTAGATTCTAGTGGTGCTGAATGGGAAGTCGCTAGATTACCGTGCGGGCACGCATTTCATAGTGCTTGCCTTGCTGTTTGGTTCCACGAGATAAGTATTCTTGTGACATGACGTTTTCGGGTTTAGCTAACTCTTTGATTCTCACGGAAGTCCTAGTTGCCCATGTTGCAGAAGGGAGTACAGATTCCGTGAGTATCGATGGAGTGAATTATTTTGCTACGAGGGTTGGCGATTGAGATATAACTGGCAGGGGGATCGTGAAGCTAGCAGTGCAGATGCTTATCTAGATGGGCACCCACATTACCCATCCATTTCAAGAAGGGTTTCATTCACTATTCGTAGTCAGAGCGAGGAGCAACCTAGAGTCACGTATACATCAGACCCGACACAGGCATCACCGTTACCCTCTCAGAGAAGACGGCATCCAAGCTGGACGACACTCTCTTCATCGGGGGGAGGAACTGTGTTAAGAAGAACAAGAAGGACATCTCGCTATGTATCAGATACCCTGAATGCTTTAGGGGAAGCTTCAATGGCTGTATCACCTGAGGAGCCTGCAAATGGTTCCATGACTGATTTCTGTCTTGGAGATCTTCAGGCACTTACACCAGACATGATTTTACACGAACCAGAATACTGGAGTAGGTATGAGATTGAAATTGGCGAGGAAGGTGAAGGAAGTCGGATGCAGATATGCCCGAACGATGGAATTTCGCTGAATGGATTAATCCCAGGATGGCCTCACTTTGACGCATATATCTCACCTTCCTTAGTTGAACAAGCAAGAATAATAACACGGTTGGGGGATGCTGAAGCAGGAGAAGAAAGAGAAATATCGCCCAATAATAATAATCAGGAATTCGAATGTTTTAACACACAAATGCATGTTTCACATTCTCCTTTGAGCGAAATACTGAGGCAGTGGAATACGCGGTCGACGGTTGGCGATGTTCTTCGTGATTTCCACGTAATACTTGCCTACGTGCTTGAGGGAATGCAGAGGTACGAGGCAGGAATGGCACCATGGCCAGGCGTATCTCCAAACTTTGACCAAAGTACAAGAGATCTCTGCCAAGAAGATATTGAAGGAAACATTTCGATTACTAGTGCATCACGTCGGGTTCTTTCTCTTCTTGAGAGCACAGGTATCCCCGGGGCATCCAGATCTGAGAATCCAGCACTTGAGTGTGTTACTCGGAGAATCTCGAAGATTCCTCGACTCGTAAAGAAAGATCTTAGTGCCGAAGCACAAGCTGAGAAAATGATGATGGCGTCCGAGGATGCCATGTTTGACGACCAAGAGATAGTTGATCAGGCTGCTGCATACTGCCAAGTCTCTCAACTCACCTCGAGCGCCATCGATGCCGAAAAGACCAAATCACCTAGAAAGGTTGCGTCTCTAACTATTCCAGGGCAAAGGGAAAGTGTGCCCGTAAAAGATGTTTGGGCCTCGAAAGCTCTAGGGGGAAATAGAGGAGCAAGCTCTTCTTGTAGTCCTGAAAAGATGGAAGACCCTAGTCCACGAACAATTGAACTTGGGCACGTTGCGTCAAAAATCCCGGTTCTTTTGTCCAGGCCTGGCGGAGGGCACTCATTAAATCCGAATGTTGAGAGGATGGGGCGTTCTCCTGTGCATAAGGGCGTGGAAAATTCGCCGTTAAATAGCCAAAGGGGAAGACTCATGGCCGGAGAAATGAAAGTGCCGTTAGACTTGCATTTCATGAGGGGCAGAAAACCTACTCGAGACTATAGTCCGTTGGCAAAAAACCCCATCTTTGGAATTACTAGTCCAAAAAAAGACAACACCGTTAGTGACTTTGAGAAGGATGAGACAGACGATGAGCTTAATGAAAAGAAGAGGAGCCGTTTCACTTGAACTTGAACCGGTTGGAAATAAGTCAGTCATGTTAATAGGTTAGCGTTACTGCACTTATAGAGAAGCGATTATGAGAGTGTTAAACCAGTATACACACGTACTATGAAGGTCCGCAATAACTGCATAACGTTATCTTCGAGATTCTTGTCCTAGTTAAGTGTGAATATAAGATCTGCACTGAGCTAAATATTGTATTCATATTGACGGCCACACGTGATATTTCATTGAATGATGACCTATATGAACAGAATAGGGCCAAGCCCAAATAAGACGACAGGAAATATAACTACAACAATCGGGTTGTGCAGACACCCATACCATTCCGTATTGCAAGAGTTTGTCAAAGACAAGGTTTATCTTGAAAAGCTTATGAATTACCAGTTACAAAAAAAAAAAAAAGGGAACAAAATATAAGAACAAGCAAACTCAGTCTCTCAATTCAGCCACCTCGCCTTACCAGTCCAATTTCCCCTCAAAAGCCAGTCGAATCCGAATCCGAATCAAGAATCACAAGACCTAGAACGCCAAAAAGCACAGCTACTTTCTCCCCCGAACCCCTGCCCATAATCGTCAACTTCCATCCTTCTCTATCCCTTCTATTACTGCAACTTCCGCAACTTCCAATCCCTCCCGTACAGCAGCCACTACATCTGCCGGTGGCCCATCACGCGAATGCAAATTACCTCTTCCACTGGCCGAAGAGCTCCGACGCGAGTGCTCTGTCGTGATCTGCGACAGTGTCTTCTTCGCTCCTGTAACAGGTTTTCGGGAACGGAGTGATCCCTTCACATCTACATTCGCGGCGGCAACAGTACTCGATGATAGACCAGGGGTGGAAGGCGCACCCGGTTTCTCCTCAACGGCATCAAGCAAATACCACCTTAGACCATCAGATAGTTCAAATGGGTTCTCGTCATCGATACTTGCGCCGTCCGATGAGTGTAGACTAGCACGGTCTGGCGGCAGCTGTATCGATGCTGAGGACCGAGAGAGGTCGACAACACGATCTTCAATCTTGGTAATGCGTGCAAGGAGCCAATCTCGTGAGCGAAGGTTATGGCCTGTTTCCTCCTTGAGGAAAAAATGGGGCGCGCCGACGTTGAAGGCGGCCCATGGGCGGGTCGCGGAGTTGCGTGTAGGAAGGAAGAGAGCTAGATCTCCTGATTTAAAGGATTTAAACGCGATTTTTTCGTTGGCTTCATCGCGGGAGCGGTAGTATTTCTCGCGGTAAGCGCGGCACTGCTTCATAAGCTGGCGGCAGTCGTTTTCAACCTTCTTTACTCTGCTAGTAACGGTGTCTGCGAATGCGTCTAGGTCAAGGGAGGAGATGTTGGTAAGATATGCGGAAAAAGCTTCATCTTCAGCGGAAGAGTCTGAATCGTGCAGCCAATAGAGAAGAGATATATCTTCGGCCGTGGTAGGTGGGAGATGTCCGGATTTCTTCATGGATGCGGACATGTCGTGGGATGAGCGACTTAGCACGGCGCTATCGCTGTTATTGCTTCGAGAGACCTTCACGATAGTGGTATTGCCCTCATTCCTAACAATCCGATACCCGAGCGCCTCCAGCAATTGGATTGAGCGGATATTATGTGTATACAACCTCTGGGTAAGATCCTTGGCTTTGATGCTCCTGCTTTCTAGTCTCCTCTCCAACGTTTCCTTCTCTTTCTCGACCGCGTCACCATGTTCCTTCATATCATCCAATTGCGTTGAAAGATCTTTACACCGGTCAACACTCTTCGTAATTAGTTCTTCAATTCCGTCCATTAATTTACCCAGATCATTTGGCGCAGTCTCCCCCCCAAACTTCTCATGTGCCCCCTTCACTCTACCTACTAGACTCTCTCGCTCCAAATTGTCTTTCTTTGCACTCTCCAATACTTCCTTCATACCCTTCATCGATTCCTCCATCGCACGCACACTCTCGATAAGTCTTGCATTCTCACCTCGGAGTTTCTCAACTTCCACACCAGTTTTTTCTAACTCTCCTTCGAGGCTCTTGATGCGTTCCTCATCGCGATCAAGCTCCTCATATGCCTCCTCAATCTTACCTTTTAGCTCCTCAATTTCCTGCTGAAAAGCTTTACGCTCAACGATGTGTTGCTGACCCAACGCCTCCAAGTTTGCGACAAGATCACGCTTAGTATCATCAGCGCTCCTCATCCTTTCGCTCATCTCCTTCTCACTCCCTGCACGGGCTGCGGCCTCCTGCTGTAGCCTCGCGGTAAGTTCCCGCTCTGCGGCAAGCTCTGCTTCAAGTGTGGTTATGCGGGTCCGGTCTACAAAATTTTCAGAGCTTATTCGTCTCACATTGACTGGGCTTGTGGGCCCATCGTTCGGGAAAGCCTGTTGCGTGAGCTGTGGTGTATTTGATGCGGACTGCGGAGTCTGTGAGGGGGTATAAACATTCCCTGTGGTTGCCCTAGCCCTATGGATTAGGTCCTCCAGCTTTCTTACACGGCTTTCATAACCTTGCACACGTTGTTGCAGGGCCTCCTTCTCCGTGCGCAGAGCTTTGAGTTCTTCATCGCCACGAGAGACATAGAATGAGCCACCACCTGTGTTTGTAGCCTCGTGTATAGAGCCGAATTTGAAGCCCTTTGGGCGTTTCCCACCGTGTTTTCTTCCCCCGATGGTTTGCGGTTCATCTAGTTTGATGTAGAGCCCCTGGAGTTCTTTCCATGTTCCTTCCATCCCTTCTATTGGCTTGAGTGTTGTAAGGAATGCTTCGATATCTGCACGGTTGATGTTTGGCAGACCTCCGCTCGCATCGCCGCGCGTGGTCAGCTCTGCACGAACAACCCCTTGTACGCCATCACCGCCTTCAAGATTGAAAGGTAGGAGAGATCCGGTGTTCCTCATCCACTTCCTTCGTCGCTTCTCTTCATCCTCTTTGATATTCGCAAGATCCTCTGCAACGCGTTGGGAATCGCTGGTGAATTTTGCAGACCATTCACGGCGGCGAACACATTCGATAAGAAGAGAGCCATAGATACTGGGGAAGCGCGTGATGAGTGTTAAGAGACGGAGGGAAGCGTCTTCAGCGAAGGTACTGTCAAGAGAGGTGAGGGCGGGATTAACAGGCGCACAGAGAGATTGAATGTGTGCAATCGTTTGCAGATGAGCAGTACTCCTTTCAGAGGCCTCGTTCTTTATTACGTTAATTAGGGTTCTGTGAAGCGCGACGGTAAAAAAAACGCGGATTTGGGCTGGGATTTGGATTAGTTGGGTCTACCTTAAGCTTGACAGCCTCCTGCAAGACTCTCCCTACGTCCCCGACTACACTGACCAATCCTGGTAGATACTCAGTCGTACTAGCATAAGCCCTCTTGCTCGCTGTAGAGATAGCTCTTGGCCCTTGTAGCGTGAGCACGTAGTCATAATCCGTCTTTACCTTCTTAACTAATACCTCTATCTCCCCAATCAACATTTTACAATTCTCCGCCACCCCACCTCGTTCTGCGAGCTCTTTTTCGCGTTGGATCTCTCCTTTTAGTACCTGCGTTTGGCCAACGATATCCTCGATTGTCTCGCTGAGTTCAATCACATCCTTTTCAAACTTCTGGCTCAAGTTTGAGAGGGTTGAGGCGGCAATCTGAACATCTTTTATGGTGAAAAAGTCCGCAAGCACCTTGGCTTCCTGCTCTTCCTCCAGGCCTGTTTGATGATATCTCCTCAACTCAGGGTGCACCGGGAGGCGAGTAAGGACACCCACTCCATCCTCCCACTCGGCCAAGACGCGGTCCTGGTCTACGAGGACTCCTTCAGCCCAATCTCGTAGCTTACCCAACGAACTGTTGAGAGTTCCGGAATGGTACTCAAGATTGCTAAATGCGACTTTGACTGCCTGGCGTATTACCCCAGTCGCTGAGTCGTCCTCTGCAATCTGTTGGGCGAGCATCTGGGCATGGCTCAACACACTCTCACTCCAACTCAGGCGTTTTTTAAAAAGCGAGCGCCAAGAGGAGAGCTCGGTCTCGGAATCAAGATTCGTCGGGAACGGGGTGGGTATTTGAACACGAGGGATCGGGGACGTGGGGGGTGGAGGAAACGGATGTGTGAGGTGCCGACGATCAAACAGGTAAAGTTCGCGCTATCATAGCATTAGCTAGTGAGCTAGCTGTCAGTGGGGATGGTGGGAGCCGACGAGAACAGACCTCCTGGGTGAGGGACGCGGGCTTGAAGTTTGTGCCCCGACTCGTCATCAAGATCTGGCAAGCTGGGGGAAGAGAGATCTTTGAATCGATCCATTTTCGGAGTTCTTCGACGCTACAGAGAGAGCTGTTAGTTCCAAAAGCTTGTAGCTATCTGTAGCTCTAGCTCTCTAGCCATGAGCATGGACAGCGATAGAGGACGGAGATGCTCACGAGGCGAAGGATCCCGATTCGGCTTGTAGACACTCTCCCGTATGGGCTGTATAAATTAGTATCGGCATTCCTCCTCACGGTGGAGGTCCGGGTCTTGTGCTGTGCCCTTCTTCCAGATCGGTTTATGAGTTGTGGCTGCGAGGATAGGTCGTGATACGGTGAGTATGCCCTAATATATATGTCGTGTTCTGCGGCGCGAGCGTGCTTTACGAGAAGAGAGGAGAATGTGAGAGAGAGAGGTAGAGGAGGATTAGGATAATAAAAAAAATACAAATAAAAAAAATAATGCTCGCCTTGTCGGAACGCCACAGGTTGGCTCTGATTTTGACAGGCGATGAAGGTGAGTAAGGTTATTAAGGCGTCGACAAGTGACGGTTGTCGCCAAGATGCTGCACGTGAGCTATGATGTTTCTTCACAGTCCCATGCATGGTGTTTATCAAGTACCACCTGAATCTACCAGGAACAGTTACAACAATTATATTAATTATATTAGAGCACATGCGCATACATTTATCGGGAGGGACATTATCATAGTATCGCCAGCGTGGATCTGGAGCTCTGTCTACCACAGCACCTAAAGTGTTTATTTACATACATGTATGTATAACTACCGTAATAGGAAGTGGCAATGAAGATTAAAGGCTGTAGGCGGTTAGATCCTGTATCACAAACCCTGATCTTGGCAGCTTCAACTGCCTAAGCGGTAAATTAATAAAAATTGTATTTGGAAACTCTCGCCGTGAATGTTACTAATATGATATCCTAGCCATATAGCTCTTGTACAAGTTGCTATAAACTGTGAGAGTACCGGGGGGTCAACCATAAACACCGAGAATCTGATAAGATAAACACACCTATTTCACAGAAAGATTCCCTTATCAGATTCTTCGTATTTACCCTCAACGCCCGGTACATGTATGTAGATTTTTCCTCACGTGCTAGCTTTCTATCCCTTCCGTCGTTTTCAAGGAATTCTATTTTAACCAAGGTAGGCGATAGTATTACTACAGTAGGGTTATCACCACTTTGGGTACTTTTATTACTCCTCTAAGGCTAGTCGTGGGGTATGTGACCTGTATCAACCTCTTTTGGTAGTTGTTCTTTCCTGCTTTGGACGATCAACAGCGCGAACCCCAGGCCACCTAGATGACCAATCAGAGCACTAGACCAAGCATGTGTGCCGTGTAGGTAACCATAACCATGGATTTAATTCCTCTTCTTCAAGTATTGGAACGTCACCAGTCCATTCAGAAAAGCGCTCACATAATCAAGACAGCCATGCATGAGTCAATTCCGATCCCATGAAATATAAAATAGTGCAGCTTTTAGCACATCATAATATGTACTCATCACTCGATTCAAAGCTTCATCGTCCAATGAAGAGTTGAATCTCTTCAGCCAAGTTGATGAGGGCTAGCTGGCGCTCCGTCAGCAATGGGATATGCGGTACTTTTTTTTATCTGCAACGGTTTGCTTGGATACTACTTGACTCTCCCCTCCTTGAACAGGGACGATTTACGTGGGCAACAGAGGGGGAACATTACCAAGTGAAAAATTCCTTTGTGTCTGCTTCAGATTAATCCCGGACTTTATGTCTAGAACAACGTTTCAATCCTCTGAAGTCGCTACGTCGCGTATCAATTCTCCCTTTTACTCGAGGACGGTATATGTATTATGTTTCGGCTAAGATCGGCAGTATGTTAATTAGGCTATAGTAGAAAGTCTACAACATTTTTCCCCCAAGTATAATGGCAGCGATCCGTGATATTATTACTGGCGGCTTGGCAAGGTCTTATATAATTACCCAACACTGGCACCGCGGCTGGCGTCCATTAGTGTAGAGAACACTGACAATATTGAAAATTAGATCAAATAGTGGCGGTCCGGTAGGACTAGTGGCAGTTATACCGAACACCCTTAAGCAGCGCCCTGGAATATATAGTAATATGGCAATCTTACCTATACGCCTTTCATTAATACATGTACCTAGGAAGGATACCACGGCAGTAGCAGAAAGGAAAGAAAAAGAATGCATGTACATGAAGCCGGCCAGCGCTAGCAGAGCTATCTTATTACAGCATGCCTCTTTAGCCCACCGCTACTATTTATTTCCTATAAATAAACAATAAATAATTAAACAGAAATTAAACATTAGAAACGGAAACCACCCAACAAAGGACCGTCCAGGGCCGGAGGACCGGAGCCCCGGGTGTGTGTGGGAGGGTGCATGATACTTCACCGCCCGCTACCGTATCACAGTCCATCACTCGATCGACACCACCCACCAAGCTCACAGCGTCAACCGCCTCCCCTGCAGCGGCCTCGCGGCCTCCCGCATAACTGCAGGCACACTTTCTCGCGACGCATTAACCGACAGTGCTTTTTTGTGCACCATATTTTTTCTGTGCGCCACGCACAGGAACATGCCGAAGCCCAGCGTGCTCGCCAGCGCAAGCGGTATCACGATCTTTGCCCACAGGGACAGACCTGTATAGACCCGGTTTGGTTAGCTTGTGTGGACTACTTACTGGCTGGAAATGCACGTGGAGGAGACCGGGGGGGAATGGCGAACCAAAGATTCCTTGGTAGCGGAGTGGCTCTTCGGCGTTTGTTGGGGCGGCGGATGAGGGTGCCGCTGTGGCTGTGGCTGTGAATGTGATTGTGGTGCCGGTTTCGGTAATTGGTGGTGTTGGCGGCGGCGGCGGCGGTGGTGATGGTGGTGGTGGTGGTGGTGTCGATGTTAATGTCAGTGTCGGCGGCGGTGGTGGTGGTAAAATTGTTAAAAAGTGGGTCCTGGTTGTTGATCTAGAGAGCGAGGCATTCGTACTAGTAATAACTGAGCTTGAGGTATCGATCTGGAGCCCTACTGATGATGTTGGTCTGAGTATAGTTAAGCTGTCGCCAATGGTTATAACCACCGAGCTTGAGACCTCAGGCTCGACACGTGATAATGTTTCAAATGCGGTTGGGTCCTGCGGGGTATTTTCAACGGCCGAGCCATTACCGGTCGAGCTTGCGGTTTCGAGTAGTGTTCTATGACTAGCCGTTAGCATTGGCAGTTCGAGCTAGCAGGAGTGGTTGGATGTGGACAATGTTGTTTCGAGGCCTTGCGGGCGTGGAATTGCGGACTGTGGATTATAATTAGCGACACATACTGGTATGTATGTATGTATCGCACGCAATCAGCGCAGGGTTACTCACAACATGGAGCGCCGCGAGCAGTTGGTAAAACAAAATGTAAGCGAGGAGTTGGTATTTCATCGTGGGAAGCTCTCTGGCTATAGCTAGCTAGCTAGTGAGAGCCAGCTTGTCAGTTTCGGGAAAAGCTAGGGACGGACTCAGCACAGGGAGTAGGCTATATTGTAGGCTTAAATCCTCGAATTCTCCACGCACTGGTGGCCGTTAGGCAGTCAGCTAGACAGTCCGGTGTACGACCCGTTTGATTCTCCAAAAAAGAAAGCAAAACACATAAATGCACATGGAGCCTAAAATATCACGGTGCATATGCCCCGCAAAAGGGGCAGAAACTCTCTACTCTAGAAAATAGGGATCAGTCATGAGCAGGGTTCTGTATGTATGTAGGTATTGCAGTTGGCTGGAGCCATGGGGCCGGCCAATAAACACTCTTCCCCGTATCTCTCTTTTCTCCAAACATCGATCAGTTTTCCAGGTTGATCGCTGTGGAGATGCTGCATGTAGCGCAGTTACTCACGATCGATACCTATCATGAAGCACTCCATGGCCGGATCTGGATGTTCGACACACTAATTAGGTGGCTCGGACCGCACGGGTGACGCCCGAGACGCCGTGGGTTACGAATGGACCGGGCTGGAGGCTCGGCATGCCGGGGGTCCAGTAGGTTTGGTTGCCAAGGTTTGTGTCTGCTGCGAGCGGGCGTCATGGGTTGTCACTCGACGGGTGAGTCTGTGCTTACTACATGTATACTCCCTACCCAGATGCCTTCGTGATTCCGGTGACTCGGCGGCAACCTAAAACCCCCACGAATTTCCTCACGAATAATATGTGAGATTTTGGAGATCAATGCCTGATAGAGTTGCTGCAGTAATTGCAGCGGGCGGGTGGCAAACTAAATATAAAGATACATGTATTTAACTAATTCATTGAGTACCTATTGATCGTTGATTATTGAATGCCGAGCGTCGACGAGCGTCGACGAGCGTTCGTTGCCATTGCGCGCCGTACCACCCGAATCACGAAGACATCTGGGTAGGGACTGTATGTACACCTTCTGGTAGAGGACGTCGAGCTGTACTACACACTCCAATCTTGCCGTGTTGTGCTTTCAGCCCCGCGCCGAGAATGCAAAAGTCTGAGCAAGAACAGGCCTGCCATTCGAATTCCGTTCGCCCACTGATGCTCACTAAATTCCACTTCCGCCCAGGCCCCAGGAGCAGTTAATTAGCCCCTGGTCAGCCGGGTATGGAGAATGCCCCCCCACTGTGGTCACCGTATACCGTTGTTTCTATAGTTGATGGTGGTGTTGTGCCTACATGTATGCCCATATATATGCCATATATATGATGAAATCCTACGTACCACTAAGTAAACCCGCGCGCGCCCCGCTCCGCCTCCAGCTTCCAGAAAAGTACAAAAATTGCCACGATCAGCCCTGTAACGACAAGTCTCTGAGCTGCCGAGAAAAAGCTTGAGCCCGTTGACCTCAGACCCGGCGGCGGCACCAGCCAGGATATAGCCCTGATAAGCTGTGTTTACCCCCCCCCCCCCCCCCCCCCGGAGGAAGCAGCGGTGGTTGAATCTCGCCCACTAGGCTTCATTCAGCCGTGCTCAACATGCGGAAACGGCGATTGTATCGGAGCCGGCGCAGGGCAAACATGAATTAGCACTAGTAAATGTTATACCTACGCCTTACACCATTCGGGGTACATGTGCGGCCGCTGCTGGTATTGAAGGGTATAATTCAGGTATGCTTTTATTATATGTGCCGGAACATCACTAGGGAGGGGTGTCGCTGAGGTGGAGTCGCGGGGACTAGTTCCAGATAGACATTTCCCTGGCTTCCTGGATTGGTAAACGTGCCGGACACTGCAAGAGGCGTGCGGTCCAGGGCTGGGTCGAATGGACCTGACCGGAGAGACTGACTCTGTGGGTGGGCACTTTGGGCAGAAAGCGGAATTGCTATGGAACGTTCGGCCCGGGGAGATATCGAGAAGGAATTTGGGTATTTGGGGTGGGTGCTGGGGCAGCTAGGAGACCTACAGTACAGGCCCCCTACGTACCCGCAGGTCACGAACCTGAAGCTCGATGGAAGAGACCTAATCGAGGTGTACGTGTGTTATGGTTACGGCGAGAAATATGTTGACGTTTGGTTTTAGAGACAGGTTCTACTTTTGCGGTGCGAAGTACTAAGCTCTAGATCGAAAGCTGTATGTCCTGAAATTGAACGTGTGCTGAACCGGGCAAGGGAATAATTTAAGTTAGACCGACGTAGTTAGGACACCCTGATCTCTTCAGTGGCTAATGAATAATTACATGTAGTTATACTCATATAATAAGGTCTTGCCGGATGCTACTAGTAGCGCCCTGTACAATCGATGGGAGGCATATATACAAGTACCGAACCTGGTTATAAGGGAAACACATAATGGCGCGCTGCAGTTACGTGAATGGCGTTCTAAACGGATTATACACATACAATAAAGTGTTGCCGACATTCAAATATCAATGTGTATATTATGGTGGCTTGTATATAGCGCCTCCACTGTATTGCCGTAATATGTTGTCTCAGGCCAGAAGTTGTGTAAATAAATAAATTGGCGTTCTGCTTGGCGTGCGTTAATTTGTAGATTAGTTGTAGTCTGCCGATTTATGAAAATAAGCTAAGCTGAATTGGGTCTGGTTTGAGATAACGTAATATGCTATATCTATCATAATTCTGCCATCTATCCCTTAGATACGTGAGACATTTGGAGAATGTCTCTTATGCATTAACGGAAACTGTCAGTCATCATGATTTGACTTGGAATTTGATTGAGAGAACGTCCGAGTAAGCAGTTTACTGCATTTATCAGTCTTCGGCTTACTCATAGATGCTAAAATCTTTCTAAGTTGCTTTTTTATTATAGTAAACTGTTACAAGGGAAGACGTGTTATTGCATGAGAGAGATTCTCCAAATGAGTCACGTGTCCAAGGGATAGTTTACTAACGTTAATTTTTCTAACATTGTAACAGTTTGATTGGCTGCTGAGTGTAGAAGTATGGTATTAGTCAGCACAACACATCAAATTTGGTCTAGTTGCCCTGCCTGCCAGTGCTTTTGAGTGGTTAACTGTCCCGATTTTTTCAATAACCAAAGCTGGGTAACCCTTCTATACTCCCTACTTGATAACAGAATAGTATTCCGTCAACTCCAGTCCTCTTACCAGAGACACCAACAACTCCAAAAACTGCCAAATCACCCCTAACAAAAAAGTTACAAAAATGACTACCGTTAGATGTGTCCAATGGAAACGTAGAAAATTTGTTGCTGATAACGATCAAGATAGACATGGCGCCACACGTAAAACCTGTTATGGCGTCGTAACGGGTATCGGAATAATGTGTCGTGGCGTGAAGAGAAGTGTGGTGGCAACGGTCGGAGGATGAGTCATATGGGTTTCTATGTGTTTCCAGTAGGTTCGGTTATGAGTCAGACTTGGACAGGGGTTATTCGGTTATATAAAGGGTCCGGTCTGCACTCTACGTCTTGTTTCTCTTCCTTTCCTTTTCTCTTCACGCAACCTCTTGTATTTAAGGAATATTATTAGTTTTATTCCTCCATAGTCCAACGTCTACGATCTCTTGGTCCGATCGGCCAAGAGTGTTCCAAGATACTTCGCTTGCTTAGAGTCTACCCCGAAGCCTCCTATTTAGATTGTGTTCCTTGGACCTCTACGTCTTTGTCTACGGACCCCACGTAACATTAGGTTGCGTCTCCAACGCCAACCAACACAATCTTTAGACCAACGCCTACCATGTCGACCCTCATAGACTACGAGGAGTTAAATCAACAACTCCAAGCCTTCTTCGAACAATACGTGTCATTCGAGCCGGAACACGCCAGCGCCCAAACATATGGTTTGCTGGAACGCAGTCGGGCAGCGTTGGCTCAATATGCCCAAGACCTCGAAGCTGCCTACGCACAAGGAGAGGAGGCAAGGCATGCCTTCGAAAGGGACCTGGCCGCAGCCCAACAGGCTCAACAGCAGCAGGCCATCCCACTGGAACCCCTGCCGAATGCAGCAACAGCCCCAATCACTGGCGCCACCACGTCGAATACTACCCATCGCTCTGAGAAACTCTCCGACCCTGCTGTCTTTCGCGGCGACCAGGACAGGGCTCGGTTACACCTCTTTAAACAACAAATGAAGATTAAACTTCTGGGGAATGCCGATCGCTTCCCAACTCTACAGTCGAAACTCTCGTATGCCTTCGGTCGTCTTGAAGATATCGCAGCTAGTCAGTTCCTCTCCTACACCACAAATGAAGGCATCAACCTGCCATCCATGGAACGGTTTTATGAGATCCTGGACACTGCTTTTGGGGATCCCGACCGAGTTTATACCTCTCGCCGAGCTTTGAGGGACATGCGGCAACGTAACCGTACCTTCTCCGATTACTTCGCCGAGTTCCAACGACACGCTTCGGAGTCTGGGTTTGACGAGGTCACGAGGGTGGAATGCCTCTTGGAAGGAATTAGCACCTAGCTCATGGAAGCCATGGTACACCATGAGCAACCCAATACGGTCGACGGCTGCGCGACACTCCTGCAACGGTTGGATAACCGACAACGGGCGATTAAGGCGAGGTTGAGTAAGAGGCACCCATTTACCACCAGCAGCAGTAACCCTGTCGCCCAACGCACAGTACCTGCAGTGGTGTCCCCTTCGCGTCCCTATGTTCCTGCTTCTACTCCCGCCCCAGCAAGCCAGGCATTGCCTGCGCCTACTCATCCATCGCACGCACCGGGTGGTGATGTACCTATGGATCTCTCGGGGGGCCGGCGTCGCCCCACTGCTACAGAAAGAAATGCTCGCTTGGCGGAAGGAAGATGTTTTTATTGTGGGGGGGTTGGACATCTGGTGAGGAATTGCCCCCAGGCGAGGGGACAGGGCGGAGGTCAAAGAAGATATACCATGAGGGGGGCGGCAATCAAGGTGGAGGAAGGAAATGACTCGGACAATGAGTCGGCAAAAGATTTGTCCCTGGCTTAAGTGGCATAACCCAGGGACCCTTTGGGGATTTTTCTAGGATGCGTATCTCTACTTGTTCGGTATCAGAGGAGGAAATGGATGGGAATTAATTTGTAGTAACCTGCTCGGTTTCTCAGAATAAAAATACTTTTGTACCCACCTTTGCTCTCATTGATACCGGAGCCTCAGGATACGCGTTTGTAGATGAATCCTTCGCACGCCACCATAATCTCACAATGACACCACTCAAAATACCACGACAAGTCGATGTAATAGATGGACGACCCATTCAGTCGGGTAAGATTACCCACTTCGTTACCCTTGACCTCGACATACATGGACACCGCGAAGAAGCCCCCTGTTTTGTTACGAAGCTGGGATCATACCCTATTGTGATGGGTATACCATGGATGCGGAGACATGATGTCAAGCTAAGGCCTAAAAAGAACAAGCTGATCTTCAACTCATCGGTTTGCTGTGAACACTGTTCCATCGATAAGAAGCCCATCGTGGCTCGAGGAATATCAATACCTGCACCTGAATGGAACCTATTGGATCTTTCCGCACTCAACTCGGCCCCGCTACACATCCAACAAATCGTCCAACGGCTGGATTCGGGTGCGCATTTGATTCATCTTTCGGCTTTAGAACAGACCCCAATCGATATTCGGAAGATTGTCCCCTCGGAAAACCATGACCTGCTACCACTATTTGAGGAGGCCGACGCGTCAATACTACCCCCACATCGACTTCACTACGATCACCACATAGTACTCCAAGGGGATAAGCAACCACCGTTCAAACTCATGTATAGTATGACGCAAGTAGAACTCAAGGCTTTATGGGAATACATCAAGGAAAACCTCCCCCGAGGAGTAATCCGAAATAGCACTTCCCCGGCTGGAGCTCCAATCATCTTTGTTCAGAAAAGTGACGGAACGTTACGACTTTGTGTGGACTATCGGGGACTAAATGAAATTACGGTGAAGGATCGATACCCTCTCCCGTTGATGGAAGAAACATGGGCGAGGTTGTCGAAGGCCAAATACTACACAAAGCTCGACCTACGGTGGGGATACAATCAGATTCGAATAGCCGAAGGGGACGAATGGAAAACCGCATTTCGGACGCGTTATGGTCATTACGAATACCAAGTCATGCCATTTGGACTGACAAATGCTCCCGCTACGTTTCAACGGTGGATCAACGACATTCTCCGTCCTCATCTGGACCAATTCGTTACCGCCTATTTAGACGACATCCTAATTTACTCGGAGACTTTGGAAGAACATAAAGTCCATGTTAGAAAGATCCTCGAGTTACTGTATGCCAACAAAGCTCACCTCCGACCAGAGAAATGCGAGTTCTATGTTCAGAAAACAAAATATTTGGGACTTATATTATCACCCGAAGGTATCGAAATGGATCCAGAGAAGATATCAGCGGTCTTGAATTGGGAAACACCGGAAAGCGTGAAAGGGGTACAGGAATTCATCGGATTCGCTAATTTTTATCGACGATTCATTGATGGATTTTCCAAGATAGTTACACCACTGACGATTCTGACCAAGGATACAACCAAACAAGAATGGTTGAAGAAGGGAGTCAAATTCGAATGGTCGGAAAAGGCAGATCAAGCTTTTAGAAACCTCAAAATCGCGTTCACGACGGCACCGATACTTCGACACTTCGATCCAGAACGGGAAATCACGGTCGAGACTGATGCGTCCGATTATGTCTCAGGGGGGGTACTCTCACAACGTGACGACGAAGAGATCTTACATCCGGTAGCATTCTTTAACAAGAGACACTCGCCGGCAGAATGCAATTACGAGATCTACGACAAAGAACTATTAGCGATCATCCGATGTTTTGAAGCCTGGCGACACAACCTTGAAGGATCCAGATTCCCAATCAAAGTTCTAACGGACCATAGGAATTTAGAATACTTTATGTCAACCAAGTTATTAAATCGTCGTCAAGCGCGTTGGTCGGAATTCCTGTCACGTTTCGATTTTGTTATTCAGTTTCGGCCAGGAAAGCAAGGAGGAAAACCGGATGCCTTGACTAGGAGGCCAGGAGACCTCCCTAAAGAGGGGGACGAACGACTGGCCCACCAAAGCCAGGTGGTTTTGAAGAGCAAGAATTTGGACAATAAGCTAAGTTTGTTTGCGGGTTCTTTAACAAATGAATCCGCTGAAGGAATGTCCACTGTGGAGGAATTATTTTCAAATGCTTACCAGATTGATAGTTTTCCAAACAAAATCGTGACCCTACTACGGAATGGGGTTAAACACTCAAAGAAGATATCCTTGTCTGAATGCGCGGAAGACGAAAACAGTCGACTCCTATACCGAGGGGCATTATACGTACCAGAAGAAAGTGACCTTCGCTTACGGTTACTTCGGGAACATCACGACAAACCCTCGGCGGGACATCCAGGCAGGGCCAAGACATTGGAACTATTGAGTCGGGAATACTATTGGCCTCAAATGAGAAAGTACGTGGACCAATACGTCCGGAACTGCGAAGTGTGCACTCGAAGCAAAACAACCAGGAACGCGCCATACGGGGTACTACGACCTATGCCCATTCCAGATGGACCATGGACAGATGTTTCTATGGACTTCGTCACTGACCTTCCGGAGAGTGGGGGATGCAACGCGATTCTAATGGTAGTCGATCGGTTAACAAAAATGAGACATCTTATACCAACCACCAAAGAGGTCGATGCTCAGGAAACGGCCAAACTTTATTTGGAATACGTTTGGAAGCTACACGGACTACCAGAAACGATAGTGTCAGATCGGGGAACCCAATTCACTGCTGAATTCTGGCAAGCCTTGTGTAAGTGCTTAGAGATTTCGCCCCGATACTCGACCGCCTTCCACCCACAAACTGACGGTCAAACGGAACAGTTCAACGCAGTTATGGAACAGTACCTTCGGAGCTATGTTTCCTATCAACAAGATGACTGGCTACCCATGTTACCGATGGCAGAGTTTGCAGCTAACAACCATTCCTCGGAAACCACCCAAGTCTCACCATTCTTCGCCAATACCGGAAGACACCCACGAATGACCTTTGGCCCCTTACAACATGGGAAGACCACGGCGGAAGATCAAGCGAATGGAATCGCAAGGGATATGAAAGCAATCTTCGAATTCTTAAAGGACGAAATGTTTCGGGCGCAGAAGATAGCGGAGGACAATTCTAATGCCAACCGGTTACCCGCACCTCGATATACTCTAGGGGATAAAGTTTTCCTCGCAACACGGAACATTAATACCAAACGGCCTTCGAAGAAACTTGACTGGAAACGGATTGGACCTTACTCTATCAAAAGAATCGTCAGCCCCTATGCGTACGAACTTAGCCTACCACGTACCATGAAGATTCATCCTGTCTTCCATGTTTCGTTATTATCCCCAGCCGCAAGTGATCCTGTGCCAGGGCAACAGCAACTGCCTCCACCCCCCGTGGAGATTGAAGGACAGGAGGAATGGGAAGTTGAAGGAATCTTGGATTCTAGGAAGCGACGAGGTCGGTTGGAATACTTAGTTCGATATGCCGGATACCCCGACCCTTCCTGGCAACCACCTGATGACCTTGAACACTCGCCTGACTTGGTTGAAGACTTTCATAAGCGATATCCAAACAAGCCTAAGCCTACCAGGAGTTAGGCCTCGGAGGGGGACGTGATCTGTTATGGCGTCATAACGAGTATTAGAATAATGTGTTGTGGCGTGAAGAGAAGTGTGGTGGCAACGGTCGGAGGATGAGTCATATGGGTTTCTATGTGTTTCCAGTAGGTTCGGTTATGAGTCAGACTTGGACAGGGGTTATTCGGTTATATAAAGGGTCCGGTCTGCACTCTACGTCTTGTTTCTCTTCCTTTCCTTTTCACTTCACGCAACCTCTTGTATTTAAGGAATATTATTAGTTTTATTCCTCCATAGTCCAACGTCTACGATCTCTTGGTCCGATCAGCCAAGAGTGTTCCAAGATACTTCGCTTGCTTAGAGTCTACCCTGAAGCCTCCTATTTAGATTGTGTTCCTTGGACCTCTACGTCTTTGTCTACGGACCCCACGAAACATTTCCATTAGGTTCGGTTATGAGTCAGACTCGGACAGGGGTTATTTGGTTATATAAAGGGTCCTGTCTGCACTCTACGTCTTGTTTCTCTTCCTTTCCTTTTCTCTTCACGCAACCTCTTGTATTTAAGGAATATTATTAGTTTTATTCCTCCATAGTTCCACGTCTACGATATCTTGGTCCGACCGGCCAAGAGTGTTCCAAGATACTTCGCTTGCTTAGGGTCTACCCCTAAGCCTCCTGTTTAGATTGTGTTCCTTGGACCTCTACGTCTTTGTCTACGGATCCCACGTAACAAAACCTGTCAAACACTGACATGCTTGGGAAGTTTTATTAAAAATGTATATTTCCAGTTTGTACATTTTACACTATATTCGAGCAAAGTCAATGTAAACAACGTTGTGCCCGAACCCAAGCTAAGCAAATGCAGGAGCTACAAAATATTGAGATTTGGGCTTTGAATTCATTTAATCTGTCTGAGATGCTAACATTATCACTGGCGTGATTCTGTTCTGCCTTTACATTGTATTATATCTCTCGTGTTTATATGATTGTATTTGTTACTTGGAGACTATAGACGAAGACGTAAGGGTCCAAGGAACACAATCCAAACAGGAGGCTTAGAGATATACTCTAATCAAGCGAAGTATCTTGGAACTCTCTTGGCCGTCGAGACCAAGAGATCGTAGACGTAGAACTATGGAGGAATAAAACCAATAATATTCCTATAAATAAAAGATAGATAGATAGATAGAATTTATTTCGCATAGAATCTCAAGGCTTATCGCGCGCCAACCACCGCCAAAGACTAAACTAACGAACTTACTAAATACAAATATTGTTACGCTCGAAGAGGTGTTACGTGGGGTCCGAAGACAAAGACGTAGAGGTCCAAGCAACACAATAGAAACAGGAGGCTTAGAGGTAGACTCTAAGCAAGCGAAGTACCTTGGAACACTCTTGGCCGATCGGACCAAGAGATCGTAGACGTTGGACTATGGAGGAATAAACTAATAGTATTCCTTAAATACAAGAGGTTGCGTGAGGAGAAAAGGAAAGGAAGAGAAACAAGACGTAGAGTGCAGACAGGACCCTTTATATAACCGAATAACCCCTGTCCGAGTCTGACTCATCACCGAACCTAATGGAAACACATAGAAACCCATATGACTCATCCTCCGACCGTTGCCACCACACTTCTCTTCACGCCACAACACCTTATCCTAATACCTGCCACGACGCCATAACAGATCACGTCCCCCTCCGAGGCCTAACTCCTGGTAGGCATAGGCTTGTTTGGATATCGCGTATGAAAATCTTCAACCAAGGCAGGCGAGTGTTCGAGGTCCTCGGGTGGTTGCCATGAAGGTTCGGGATATCCGGCATATCGAACCAAGTATTCCAACCGGCCTCTTCGTTTCCTCGAATCCAAGATTCCTTCAACTTCCCATTCCTCCTGTCCTTCAATCTCCACTGGTGGTGGAGGCAGTTGCTGTTGCCCTGGGACAGGATCGCTTGCGGCTGGGGATAGTAGCGAAACATGGAAGACAGGATGAATCTTCATGGTACGTGGTAGGCTAAGTTCGTACGCATAGGGGCTGACGACTCTTTTGATGGAGTAAGGTCCGATCCGTTTCCAGTCAAGTTTCTTCGAGGGCCGTTTGGTATTAATGTTCCGTGTTGCGAGGAACACCTTATCCCCTAGAGTATACCGAGGTGCGGGTAACCGGTTGGTGTTAGCATTGTCCTCCGCTATCTTCTGCGCCCGAAACATTTCGTCCTTTAAGAATTCGAAGATGGCTTTCATATCCTTTGCGATTCCATTCGCCTGATCTTCCGCCGTGGTCTTCCCATGTTGTAGGGGGCCAAAGGTCATTCGGGGATGTCTTCCGGTATTGGCGAAGAATGGTGAGACTTGAGTGGTTTCTGAGGAATGGTTGTTGGCCGCAAACTCCGCCATCGGTAGCATGGATAACCAGTCATCTTGTTGGTAGGAAACATAACTCCGAAGGTACTGTTCCATGACTGTGTTGAACCGTTCCGTTTGACCGTCAGTTCGTGGGTGGAAGGCTGTCGAGTATCGCGGTGAAATCTCTAAGCGATCACACAAAGCTTGCCAGAATTCAGCTGTGAATTGAGTTCCACGATCCGACACTATCGTTTCTGGTAGACCGTGCAGTTTCCAGACGTGTTCCAAATAAAGTTTGGCCGTTTCTCGAGCATCGACCTCCTTGGTGGTTGGTATAAGATGCCTCATTTTTGTTAACCGATCGACTACCATCAGAATCGCGTTGCATCCCCCATTATCCGGAAGATCTGTGACGAAATCCATGGAAACATCCGTCCATGGTCCATCTGGGATGGGCATAGGTCGCAGTACCCCATAGGGCGCGTTCCTGGTCGTTTTGCTTCGGGTACATACTTCGCAGTTCCGAACGTATTGGTCCACATATTTTCTCATCTGCGGCCAATAGTATTCCCGACTCAATAGTTCCAATGTCTTGGCCCTGCCTGGGTGTCCCGCCGATGGTTTGTCGTGATGTTCCCGAAGTAATCGTAAGCGAAGGTCACTTTCTTCTGGTACGTATAGTGCCCCTCGGTATAGGAGTCGACCGTTTTCGTCCTCCGAGCATTCGGCCAAGGATATCTTCTTTGAGTGTTTAACCCCATTCCGTAGTAGGTTCACGATTTTGTTTGGGAAACTATCAATCTGGTAAGCATTCGAAAACAATTCCTCCACAGTGGACATTCCTTCAGCGGATTCATTTGTCAAAGAACCCGCGAACAAACTTAGCTTTGTATCCAAATTCTTGCTTTTCAAAACCACCTGGCTTTGGTGGGCCAGTCGTTCGTCCCCCTCTTTAGGGAGGTCTCCTGGCCTCCTAGTCAACGCATCCGGTTTTCCTCCTTGCTTTCCTGGGCGAAATTGGATAACAAAATCAAAACGGGATAGGAATTCTGACCAACGTGCTTGACGACGATTTAGTAGCTTAGTTGACATAAAGTATTCCAAATTCCTATGATCCGTTAAAACTTTGATTGGGAATCTGGATCCTTCAAGGTTGTGTCGCCAGGCTTCAAAACATCGGATGATCGCTAATAGTTCTTTGTCGTATATCTCGTAATTGCATTCTGCCGGCGAGTGTCTCTTGTTAAAGAATGCTACCGGATGTAAGATCTCTTCGTCGTCACGTTGTGAGAGTACCCCCCCTGAGACATAATCGGACGCATCTGTCTCGACCGTGATTTCCCGTTCTGGATCGAAGTGTCGAAGTATCGGTGCCGTTGTGAACGCTATTTTGAGGTTTCTAAAAGCTTGATCTGCCTTTTCCGACCATTCGAATTTGACTCCCTTCTTCAACCATTCTTGTTTGGTTGCATCCTTGGTCAGAATCGTCAGTGGTGTGACTATCTTGGAGAATCCGTCAATGAATCGTCGATAAAAGTTAGCGAAGCCGATGAATTCTTGTACCCCTTTCACGCTTTCCGGTGTTTCCCAATTCAGGACCGCTGATATTTTCTCTGGATCCATTTCGATCCCTTCCGGTGATAGTATAAGGCCCAGGTACTTCGTCTTCTGACAATAAAACTCGCATTTTTCTGGTCGGAGGTGGGCCTTATTGGCATACAGTAGCTCGAGTATCTTTCGAACATGCACTTTATGTTCCTCCAAAGTTTCCGAGTAGATCAGGATATCGTCTAGGTAAGCGGTAACGAATTGGTCCAGATGAGGACGGAGAATGTCGTTGATCCATCGTTGAAACGTAGCAGGAGCATTTGTTAGTCCAAACGGCATGACTTGGTACTCGTAGTGGCCGTAACGCGTCCGGAATGCGGTTTTCCATTCGTCCCCTTCGGCTATCCGAATCTGGTTGTATCCCCACCGTAGGTCGAGCTTTGTGTAGTATTTCGCCTTTGACAATCTCGCCCATGTTTCTTCCATTAACGGAAGCGGGTATCGATCCTTCACCGTAATTTCATTTAGTCCCCGATAATCCACACATAGTCTGAGGGTTCCGTCGCTTTTCTTCACAAAGATGATTGGTGCTCCAGCCGGCGAAGTGCTATTTTGGATTACTCCTCGGGGAAGGTTCTCCTTGATGTATTCCCATAGCGCCTTGAGTTCCACTTGAGTCATGCTATACATGGGCTTAAAGGGCGGTTGTCTATCCCCTTGTAGTACTATGTGATGGTCGTAATGGATTCGGTGTGGGGGTAATATCGACGCATCGGCTTCTTCAAATAGTGGTAGCAGGTCATGGTTTTCCGAGGGGACAATCTTCCGAATATCAATTGGTGTTTGATCCAAGGCCGAGAGATGGATTAAGTGTGCGCCTGGCTCCAGCTGTCGGACGATCTGTTGGATCTGAGCCGGAGCTTGACTGAGTCCGGAAAGATCCAACAGGTTCCATTCCGGCGCAGGTATTGAAATTCCTCGAGCCACAATGGGCTTCTTGTCGATGGAGCAGTGTTCACAGCAAGCCGGTGAGTCGAAGATTAGCTTGTTCTTTTTAGGCCTTAGCTTGACATCATGTCTTCGCATCCATGGTATCCCCATCACAATAGGATACGATCCCAACTTCGTAACAAAGCATGGTGCTTCTTCGCGATGTCCGTGTATGTCAAGATCAAGGGTAACGAAGTGAGTAATCTTGCCCGATTGAATAGGTCGTCCATCTATCACATCAACTCGTCGGGGTATTTTTAGTGGTGTCATTGCGAGATTGTGGTGGCGTGCAAAGGATTCATCTACAAACGCGTATCCTGAGGCTCCGGTATCAATGAGAGCAAAGGTGGGTACAAAAGTATTTTTATTTTGAGAAACCGAGCAGGTTACTACAAATTGATTCCCATCCATTTCCTCCTCTGATACCGAACAAGTAGAAATACGCATCCTAGAAAAATTCTCAAAGGGTCCCTGGGTTATGCCACTTAAGCCAGGGACAAATCTTTTGCCGACTCATTGTCCGAGTCGTTTCCTTCCTCCACCTTGATTGCCGCCCCCCTCATGGTATATCTTCTTTGACCTCCGCCCTGTCCCCTAGCCTGAGGGCAATTCCTCACCAAATGTCCAACCCCCCCACAATAAAAACATCTTCCTTCCGCCAAGCGAGCATTTCTTTCCGTAGCAGTGGGGCGACGCCGGCCCCCCGAGAGATCCATAGGTACATCACCCCCTGGTGCGTGCGATGGATGAGTAGGCGCAGGCGATGCCTGGTTTGCTGGAGCGGGAGTAGGAGCAGGAACATAGGGTCGCGACGGGGATACCACAGCAGGTACTGTGCGTTGGGCGACAGGGTTACTGCTGCTGGTGGTAAATGGGTTTCGCTTATTCAGCCTCGCCTTTATCGCCCGTTGTCTATTGTCCAATCGTTGTAGGAGTGTCGCGCAGCCGTCAACAGTATTGGGAGTCTCGTGATGTACCATGGCCTCCATGAGCTCAGTGCTGATTCCTTCCAGGAGGCACTCCACCCTAGTGATCTCGTCAAACCCAGACTCCGAAGCGTGTCGTTGGAACTCGGCGAAGTAATCGGAGAAGGTACGGTTACGTTGGCGCATGTCCCTCAGTGCTCGGCGAGAGGTATAGACTCGGTCGGGATCCCCAAAAGCAGTGTCCAGGATCTCATAAAACCGTTCCATGGATGGCAGGTTGATGCCTTCGTTTGTGGTGTAGGAGAGGAACTGACTAGCTGCGATATCTTCAAGACGACCGAAGGCATACGAGAGTTTCGACTGTAGAGTTGGGAAGCGATCGGCATTCCCCAGGAGTTTAATCTTCATTTGTTGTTTAAAGAGGTGTAACCGAGCCCTGTCCTGGTCGCCTCGAAAGACAGCAGGGTCGGAGAGTTTCTCGGAGCGATGGGTAGTATTCGAAGTGGTGGCGCCAGTGATTGGGGCTGTTGCTGCATTCGGCAGGGGTTCCAGTGGGATGGCCTGCTGCTGTTGAGCCTGTTGGGCTGCGGCCAGGTCCCTTTCGAAGGCATGCCTTGCCTCCTCTCCTTGTGCGTAGGCAGCTTCGAGGTCTTGGGCGTATTGAGCCAACGCTGCCCGACTGCGTTCCAGCAAGCCATATGTTTGGGCGCTCGCGCGTTCTGGCTCGAATGACGCGTATTGTTCGAAGAAGGTTTGGAGTTGTTGATTTAACTCCTCGTAGTCTATGAGGGTCGACATGGTAGGCGTTGGTCTAAAGGTTGTGTTGGTTGGCGTTGGAGACGCAACCTAATGTTACGTGGGGTCCGAAGACAAAGACGTAGAGGTCCAAGCAACACAATAGAAACAGGAGGCTTAGAGGGAGACTCTAAGCAAGCGAAGTACCTTGGAACACTCTTGGCCGATCGGACCAAGAGATCGTAGACGTTGGACTATGGAGGAATAAACTAATAGTATTCCTTAAATACAAGAGGTTGCGTGAGGAGAAAAGGAAAGGAAGAGAAACAAGACGTAGAGTGCAGACAGGACCCTTTATATAACCGAATAACCCCTGTCCGAGTCTGACTCATCACCGAACCTAATGGAAACACATAGAAACCCATATGACTCATCCTCCGACCGTTGCCACCACACTTCTCTTCACGCCACAACACCTTATCCTAATACCTGCCACGACGCCATAACAAGAGGACGCAGATAACGCGAGTGGTACAGGTGAGCAGAATCTAAGCGATATCAAAGAAACCTTCCCGTTGTAATAAGAAGAAACCCCAACTTCTCCGTCAGACTAAACTAAGCGAGCTATCCTTACCGAACCGTTCACACAAAATGGATCATTACTAGAACCGGTGGACTTTATCTGTGGACGAACCTTAAAAGAGTCCGGTGGAATCCGGGCACGAAGGCGTTAAAGGAGGCCAACGGAGCCGTCGTCAGGTGCGAAAGCTAGGGAGTGGTGTCAAGAGTGGTGCCCTGGGAGTCTACTTGTCAGGTAGCAGGGCTGTTGAAGTGAGGAGGAGAAGGGAGTGCGTCGCAAATCTGGCTATTGAAAACCCTTTCCGTGTTAAGTGGGTGGGGTCGTCGCTCCCAGGAGCAACGGCTAAAGTGTAACGGAGCCACTATAGGGCCGTTACAAAGATACTTGTTCCACCAGTGAAGCTACCGACTCTAGGGTAACCGCAGCTCGTTCTTCATCAACGGGTGAATGCAAGGGCAGGAGAGCCCCTATGTTACGGGCGAGCGGCGTTGCTTCGTTGAAGAGGGTTTCTTCGTGAAGGTGTCCTCGTAGATTGGGTAACATCTAGGATCTTGGCAGGCGGGGTCGGCAGGAGATGGACTCGGGATGGGAACTGGCGGAGGAACGGGACGGGGTGGGGACAGGACCGGGACAGGACAGGACAAGACAGGGTTGGGTCCTAGGATTCACCTCCTAGGTGGTCGAGGAGAGGGAGAGTAGAACAAGGAGGAGACTCTAAGCCAGACAGGGCGCGATGGCTAACAGAAGAGAGTCGACCAAGAACTGGAGCAGGGGCGGCTAGACGGAGTGATAGCCGGGCGGAGCGGAGGCGGGAGACAGGGCACGGCTGACCAGACGGAGAGCGATGGTCGGGCCGTGGGTCGAGGGCGGATAGAGGGGGACAGGCCAGGCTCTAGAGAAAGCGGAGCCAGCACGCGAGACGGGGACGAAGACGAGGACTTGGTCTGGCTCTAGGAAAGAGCGGAGCCAGGACGCGAGATAAGAACGAGGACGAGAACTTGGTCTGGCTCTAGAAAAAGCGGAGCCAGGACACAGAACAAGGACGAGAACGAGAACTTGGTCTGGCTCTAGGAAAAGCGGAGCCAGGACGCAGAACAGAGGACGAGAGTTCAGGAGTCCTTCCCTTAAGCGGGAAGCCCAGGGGAGGAACAGAGTCTACGAGGGAAACGCTTTCTGAGATAGAGACTTGAATAAAGCGTACTGTAGATACAAGAAGAAATGACTAAGGAAGAAAGGAAAGCTCTTCGAAGAGAAGGAAGAAGCTTCCTTATATACAGGAATCATAACGTTGCTAATTAATCCAGACAACGTGACAGGGAAACAGGAGACGCAGAACGAGAACGAGACGAGGAAAGAACAGGCGAAGAACGGAGACAGGAACACACAGGAAAACAGAGACGGAGAACAGAAGCGAGGAAAGACAAGGATAGCGGAGCATACTCCGACGAGAGACAGAACAGAAGCAGACGAGAACGAAACAGGAGACAGAGCTAGAACAGGCTAGGAAAGTACAGGAGTCAAGGAGACAGGGAAACGGGACAGGACAGGGCAGGACGAGGCGAGGAGAGGCGACAGAGACGGGGGACAAGAGCGCAGACTGGAATCGATCGGCAAATACCTTAGCGACATGTGAGACGCTAAGGCTGGGCATTACCTCACGAAGCGCAACGGGGATCGGAGACTGTGAAGAGGTCGAGGCATAGCCAAGACATAGAGAACCTTCTCGGGCCGTAGGATGTGCTTCCAGGTACCAAGCCATCTTCCAATACGTCCGGGTTGAATAGTCCCGCGACGATAAAGGTTGACAGGGGTAAAAGCCAGAGCAGGGAATAGCCTACAGGGGATCGGGTAAACAAGGACTCAGGAGCGGGGAGACTAGGGGCTAAGCAGGATAGGGGTACAGGATTTTTCGGGCCAAGGAGACAGAGAAATACAGGAACAGGGCTTGCAGCCGGGGATATGACCCGACGTCAAGGAAACAGGAAAAATGGAAAAACAGGGCAGAAAACGAGAAACAGGACAGGAAACAGGAAACGAGGCCAAGGAAACAGGAAACAGAGACAAGGAAATCCCAAGACGGGACCAGACTGGAGTCGGTCCCGTACGCCGTTACACCCTATCTCTCATGGTATGGAGAATAGGGATCCTAGTGAGTGAGAATTCTTACAAGTCAACCAAGCGACTGGATACAGATGGAGCAGGAGAACAAGAATGCCAGAAAGGACGGGTAACCCTAAACATAAGTTACCCTACCTTGGTAACTGAACTTCGAGGTGCAATAACTCCGCAACCGATGCTCAGAAAATAGGCTTTAGCATGTCAGAAATGATCCTGGCGGTGCTCCAGAGGCAATGGGAGTGTCAAATCAAAAAACACGTTTGGACCCCAAAAATAACCCCCGGAGCGTCAAACAGCTGGAAGCCCCTGATTTGGCCCCGGTGCATCTTTGGGAGTGAGGATACAATCCAAGCTACCAAAGCAAACACTCCGCTTTGAAATACACAAATCGCTTCTATACTATTCTTAGAAACCGTAAGCGTTAACCAGATCGGTTACCCGCTAGTTCTTAGGGTCCCGACTCCGTCGCTTAGCAATTGCGTGATTTGACTCGGAAGGAAGTTCCTCCGAGATGTGGCTGCAACCCCTCACTCCCACTTGTAGGAAATAGTCGCTGTGCCCCCGACTATTGACAGGCAGATTGCCCATTAGGAAAAGAACCTGAATAAAGGCAACGGGAATCTTATGAAGGACCCGGGAAGCCCCAGGTTGGCCTCTCATGATCAGCGGATCTTTACTAGCGAAGAAACCCCTTAAAGTTATACTGTAACGGGGGTGCTATGAAAGGGCACGACTGCTACTTCCGTTCGGTTGAGGTGGGTAGAAATAAGGATAACGAGCTATGACGGGGCTCGTTCCGAAGCAATAGAATGTTAGTATGATAGAACGTGTCCCATCATAAATCGTTATCCTTATTTCTACCTACCTCATCCGAACGAAAGTCGCGGTCATGCGCTTTCATAGCACCCCCGTTACAAGCTTGGCAATAACAACTGGACAATCAACTTGAAGTTCATCTGGGTCGGATCGTGTAACAGCTTGTGGTCACTAGCTGATCCACTGCTAGTATCTCAAGTACGGTTGTAATCACATCACTACACCCTTGTGTCTCACCATAAATCTCTTGTGAAATCTAGATGATTTTTGTAAAACAAAAGTCATATTATGAATATTTCGAAGTTGTATAATCGGCCAACGCCAAATTAGCCAATTAAAATATTTAGTCCATCTACTGGCCACTGACACAATTATCATTTATACTTCAAAATCCGTAATTAAATATTTAAATTTTCCTTTTTATTATTATTTTTTTTACCACATGTACAT